>OX344761.1:50472862-51154757 GCA_947034895.1 Rhytidiadelphus loreus
AGTGGCACTTACACCTGGTTACGTAGTGGAGTTCTGGCTCTTAATTAGGACCGTTAGCCTGGCTTTCACTGTGTGTACATAAAACATGGATCTTGCTTCCCTTGTGATTATCTAAAGCCGCACATTGCGAGCTATTACCAAGAGCTTTGTGTATGCTGTAGATCAACATGGTATCAAAGCGAGTTTAGTTTATGAGATAGAGTTACAGTAGAGTGGGACGGACGTGCAGCACTGCTCCGAACGTCAGAGAGATTTGTGAAAGAAACGAGGGAGAGATGGCAGAAAATTCTAGTATGGCATTCAGGGAGGGAGACAAGCTAAAAGGCTTGTCAAATTATTACGTATGGGCTCTTAAGATGAGGACAGTGCTCAAAGTAGAAGGATAGTGGGCTATTACAGAAGGAGAGTAGAATCCAGAGAACTTTCCAGCAAACATTGACGGAGAGACATATACCGAAGGACAACTGAGGAGGAAGAAATTACTTGCATGTCGGTTGCTTCTATTGTCAATTACTGATGAGCTTGTTGACTTGATCGCAGAATACTCCGATCCAGCTCGCATTTGGAGAACACTGAGGAATCAGTTCAACTCGGGGGACCAGTCTCAAGTATTGACACTTATGGGACAACTTCAATCGCTGAAGATGACCGAAGGAAGTTCGGTTGAAGATTACATTCGAAAAGCACGAGAAATCAAGAACCGATTGAGCAGCATGGAAGAGCAACTGTCGGATCGAAATATAAATCAAATGGTCATGAACGGGCTGCCACGAACTTACGAAAGCACGATACAGACTCTTACGCACCTTGATCCGAACATGACTTTCGAAAGGCTGAGTGCGAGCCTCTTGGCAGAGTCGCATCGACGGGAGCACCGAAATCAGCTACTCGGTGACGAAGAAGCCCTAGCAGCAACACACGCAAGACACGCAGGCTATCCGAATCGTGGTCGAGGTTTTTCCTAGCAGCTGAGAGGACGAGGTTTCCCGGGACAAGCACCGTTTGGCGTGACGCGACCTCCACCAGGACCATACGGCACGATGCGGCCCCCACCACGTTCATACAGAACGAATCACGGACCGCCCTTGTGCTACAACTGCAACCTACCCGGACACATCGCGAGGAACTGCTGGATGCCGCAAAGTCAGCCTGCTCCTGAAAAGGAAAAGACGAACCACACTGAGTACGCAAACTCTGCCGAATTTTTTGATTCTCAATTAGAACAAGATTACAATTCATATTACCACGACCCATACTATAGTTGGGGTAATGGACCCTGGTACCTAGATAGTGGTGCAAGCGGTCACATCGCTACAGAGTATGAGAAACTAGACCAGTACCCTAGTTCCTTCGGTGTACAGATCAATGAGATCAAAACTGGGGGAGGAGAGTCACATTCCGTGAAGGGAACGAGCTCAGCCACTGTAAAAACTGAGTCTGGAGAAATAAAATTGAAATCCGTTAAGTACGTACCTAGCATGAAGAAGAACTTAATATCAGTAGGTGCACTTGCTGACATAGGGCATCGTGTACTGTTCACTAGTCAAAAATGCTAGATCATAGATAAACATGACAACGTAGTTGCCTCAGGAAATAGAGATCCCTCGAATGGGTTGTACTGTTTTCAGAATCAACAAACCGCCCTATCAGCTGAGTATAAAGATGTACCTGCTCTGTGGCATCGTCGTTTAGGACACTTTAGCTATGCAGGTTTGACACACCTTTCTAAAGCTATGAGAGTCATCGGCTTACCTGATATCAACCTGGAGACAAGAACGTGTCAATGTTGCCTTGTGGGAAGACAACACAGAGAGTGCTTTCCCAAGAAAAGTGAAACCCGTGCACTCAAACCTGGCAAGCGAATACATTCAGACATTATGGGCCCAATGCCAGTTAAGTCACTTGGTGGATCCAGATACGTACTAGTCTTCACCGATGACTATTCACGCAAGAGCTGGACCTATTTTTTAAAAGAAAAAAGTGAGACAATGTAAAGTTCTACGCTTTCAAGAAGATGATCGAAACTGAGACTGGAAACAACATGAGAATACTTCGCACAGATCGCGGAGGAGAATATCTGTCAAACGACTTTATAGAATTTTGCAACAAAAACGGAATCAAGCGGGAACTAACGCAAGCAAACTCACCTCAACAAAATGGCGTATTGGAAAGAAGAAATCGGACACTGATGGAGAGAACTCGAAGCTTATCCAAGGATTGTAGCCTCCCGATTCACATGTGGACAGAGGCAGTTTCTCACGCGAACTATCTAGTGAACAGAAGTCCAACTTGAGCAAACTCCGGTGAGACCCCTGAAGCCAAGTATTCTGGAGTAAAGCCAGACATTTCAAACTTAAAGATATTTGGATGTTTGGCTTATCTGCATGTTCCCAAAGAAAGTAGAAACAAATTAGAAAGTAAAACCCTGCCTGGTATATTCGTAGGCTTCGATGACGAAACCAAGGCATATAGAATTTTCGATAACACTAGAAGGAAGGTCATCATCAGCCGAGATGTAGTTTTCGATGAAAACAACGTAGATTATCATTTACTCAAAACTGCCGCTCCAGTATCAAGTATTTTCAACCATTCCGAAACCTGCGCAAACGAGGAACATCAGATAGCACCTGCAGAAAACATTGAAATGCAAGAAACGAACTCAAATCAGGTAGAAGGTGAACAACCTGAGACGAACGAGCTCCCTGCTGAGGAAGTCCACGTGCCGGAGTCGCCCGTAAGAGTTCCTGTTCCCAGACGACCGACCCCAGCAGACAAACAAGCAGGACCTGCGGCAAGGAGATATCCAACCCGAAACAGATCTCCATCAAAGAAGTTGAGGGATTATTGGATGTTGATCTCGGAGCTAATGGAAGAACCTCTCGACTACAGAACCGCCGTCCAGAGCCAAGAATGGCAAGATGCCATGAAGAGCGAAATAGACTCCATCACCAAGAACAGGACGTGGGATATAGTAGATCGCCCTAGCCATAGGAAACCTATCACAGCCAAATGGATCTTCAAAATCAAGAGAAACTCCAAAGGTGAAACAGTCAAATACAAAGCTAGAATAGTCGCCAGAGGTTTCCAACAGACAGAGGGAATTGACTATCATGATGTTTTTGCTCCTGTAGTCAGATGGTCGACTATTCGTTTGATCCTGGCACTAGCTGCCAAGTATAATTGGTCTCTATCACAGATGGACGTCATCACGGCTTTCCTCAATGGCAACCTAGAAGAAGAAATATTGATGGAGATTCCCGAAGGTTTTCCTGGTGCAAGTGATTGTACAAAGGTGTGCAAAGTCAACAAAGCACTTTATGGACTTAAGCAATCACCAAAAGTTTGGTATGATCACATTAGCTCCTGGCTTCAAAAACGGGGACTGATCAGAAGTGAGAATGACCCCAATCTATTCTACCGCAACAGAAATGGAAAATTGACTCTACTACTCTTATACGTAGATGACTTACTTATTACATGTAGCGATTTAGAAGAAATTTCACGTTTAAAACAAGATCTGAAGCAGGAGTACGAAATGACGGACCTCGGCGATGCAAGTGAGTACCTCGGAGTAGAGATTCAGAAGACTGACAACGGGCTCTTCATTAGCCAGCAAAGATACCTACTCAAGCTTCTGGAAAAATTCAACCTGTAGGCATGCAACCCCATGAAATTACCAATTGATCCGAAAGAAACGTTACAGTCAGAAATGGGCACTAAGAAGGTCGAACCAACGGTCTACTGATCCTTGGTAGGCAGCTTGCTATATGTATGCATTACTCGGCCAGACATTTGTTATGCACTAGGGTGTGTCTCAAAATACATGCAAGCACCTGAATTAGCACATTACCAAGCTGCGAAGAAAATCCTTCGATATCTGAGCGGAACATTAGATCATGGAATCTTCATGGAGGCAGACGGAGACACAACGTTCCACATGTTCGTTGATGCAGACTGGGGCAGAGATATAGACACCCGACGATCGATCTCAAGTGTACTTCACAAGCTGGGTAATTCAACATTCAGCTGGAGTAGCAAAATGCAACCAACGGTCTCGTTATCGAGCACCGAAGCGGAGTACAGGGTTCTGACAGATGCTTCAAAAGATATCCTTTATTTCAGAAGATTGCTCAAAGAGCTTGGAGTCAACACAGCCGAACCAACAACATTGCTCAGTGATAACCAGTCGTGTATAAAACTGGTGCAGAATCCGATTCTTCATGCATGCACCAAACATATCGAGATACAACACCATTTCATCAAAGAAGCAGCCAAGGGAGGTGCGCTACAAGTCACCTATATTCCGACAAGAGAACAACAGGCCGATTTCCTGACTAAACTACTCCCTCCGAAGAGTTTTGCACACAACTGCTACAACACAGGTATCATCTCTCGTGCATTTATATCCCGCTAAATTTATCTCGAGCCCATTGAGGAGTCTGTGCATTATCCAGCCACAGCGCCTTCCTTGAGGATCAGTGTTTGAAATCAGGCGCCCTTGGATTTTTTCGTGACAACCGATTGTCCCACCACTCTTCTAGATGAGCGACAAGGTGCCTCCAGCACTCATCTGGTGACATTAGGTTGATCACCATTTCTGCACTCCCGATTCCGGCTGCAATAGGAACCCTAGCTGCTCCTCTGTACCGCTCAAGCGCATCGTCTTCAACTCGAACATTTTGTTGCTCCCTGTTCGTTTGAATCAGGCACCACATGCAAGCGAACAACGCCTGAAGACCGCTGCAAATTCGATGGACCCCAATTGCAAGAATCCACAACCCCAATAAGAAGATTTGAACCTGCAGACGCAACAACCCAAGCACTCAGCACCGAATATAGCTCAAATGCTGAAGGATTCTCAAAGTAAAATGCGACGTCAGATCACACTCACCAGCGACATTCGGTCCACATGATATTGGAAGAGATTTACAAATTCGGAAGGGAAGAGAGCAACGCGCTACATGATCAATCTTTTAGGGTTTTCTCGAGTGAGGGAGGGTGTTGAGTTTTTGCACTCTCATAAACCTTTATTTCATCCATCCTTCGTCTGTTTTTCTTCATCCGTATTCTGTACATTTAAACAACTCAGGGATTAGCCAAATTAATGTTAATTAGTACATTACTGAGGGTGGGTGATTAACACCGACCCTGTTCTTAACACCGTTGTATAGTGGCACTTACACCTGGTTACGTAGTGGAGGTCTGGCTCTTAATTAGGACCGTTAGCCTGGCTTTCACTGTGTGTACATAAAACAGGGATCTTGCTTCCCTTGTGATTATCTAAAGCCGCACATTGCGAGCTGTTACCAAGAGCTTTGTGTATGCTGTAGATCAACATGCACTTGGGGCAATTCCAATTTTTGCAGTTACACGGTGGTTCACCTTCTTTGAAAGCCGACTCAACTACAACGATGGTGGACTGCATGTTGCGCTTGGAGTCATGTCCCGGATGGAACTGGACTGGGGCAGTGAATGTCGTTGCAGGGCCCATGATGATGGCGCTGGTGCTCACCATCTTGACAGAACGGTCGCAAGCCTCGGATGAAAGAATGTGATCGAGACACAATATCAAATTACTGCTTGCAAAGGAAGTGGAAACAATTACTTTTCATAAGCTGGAGTTGTGAATTCACCGTTCGTCTTGTGTCCATTTATACTGAGCATGAAACCTACAAATTAACAGGAGATTGCTATCATGCTGGCCATCACTGCTTAGATGATCAAAACACGGCAACTTCAATAGCGTGAATGGAATTATGTCTGCCTGATACTGTCCACTCATGAAAGCCCCCGCTGCCCCGGTGACAGTTCCAAACAAACTTGAACTTGTTAGACAAGTCATTTCAGTTTTAGTTCTTTTCCGAGCGTTGAGATAAGTTCAGCTAGACCTCCCAGATATGCGATATTTGGAACTGTTTGGTCCATTAGATATTCATTGATTTGCGTATATTCTAACAATGTATAGAAGTTTGCGGGCAGAGTGAAAATTTGGAAATTCCAGGGTCGAGCAGAGCTGGTGTGACCACATTCTGCACGCCAAAGCCTGGCTCACTTCCAATCGAGTCTATGTTAGCTTGTGGACCGAATTCCAGGCTGCAGCATCCAGAACAAGCAGGTCACGGATTGAATTTGATTAACCACCAGCCATTCATTTGAGGGAATTTTTCACTTGAACATGGAGCTGGGAGCTGCTTCAGCACGTCAAACGGGCATTCAAGGTCATAATTGTATGCTGCCAATCCTTGTTCCATGAAATCGAATTGAAATTCTTTTGAGTGTTTCCAGCACAACGGGGAGGTCAAGAACAGACACTACTTTACCGACTGAAATGCCACTCAATATTACGCTTTCGTTTCATCAAATTGGAATTGAGTTCATTGATTTCACAGAGAAAACCCGTCAAGATGACGTCTGGAGGCAATAATATATTGAGATTTGGCAACCACGACGAGTATTTTATAAATGTGGTCATAAATAATTGTTGTCTTTTACATATTCTAGTATTATTTTGGTTTTAAATGGGATGTTATGGGATGAGTCATTTACTAATGACACTATATATAACCTTGTCATTTTCATTTCCAATAACCTAAACTTTACAACACTTTGTATGTTTATAAATAGTTGACATCCCAAGAGTGATAGTCGGTGTCCTCTTTTCCTACTTGTGCCAACATTGGGAGACTTTTATATCCTAGACTATTAGTTCTATATCAAGATTTTATAGGATTTAATTATCTAATAATGCAAAATGACTTATAAAATAATTTAAAGTTCTTTCTTTTACAACACCACTTTCTTATGATCAATCATACATTACAACTTCTTAACTTAATTAGAGCATTGATTGAATGACAATGAAATGCTACATTCAACAAGTACAAAATCCATTTCAATGAGAAGTTTGCAATAGATTGATCACTCAGCAATTATTGTCTTACATCGATTATCCAACATTCAACAAACCTCTCAAAATAGTCATGACTATTGAAATGTCCAAACTTGAATGGACATTTGCGGGATCAATGAACGTTTATAGAGATTATATCCAAAATTACTAGTAGTGATTTTGAACAAAAATGAGACATTGTTTAATTTCTACACATATATACCCAGACATGATTTGACTACCATACATTGAACAACCTCGTTGAGAACTTATTCAATCATTTAATTTCAAATTGTGTAGAATTTGGAGTGAACAATCGTTTGAGAATCTCAAATAATCAATATATTCTCAAACATTTAGCTAAGTATGAGTGTGTGACTAGCAACCAATCACTACCTACTTTTAATTAATATATATCATCGATCATCCCCACTAAAACTGTATTTCGTCACACAACATACTTTATGACTCCAATACTACCTGCACAATTTGTGCAGCTAGACACTCATGTCAATGTAGATCGATCTATGAGTACAATTATCAATTCGCTCGATAAGTCTTCTGTATACGTCTTCTTCAGTTGCGGCGACAGCCTGAAGATCGAGGAACTAATAGACAGTCTAGCATCCAACTTCCACTGCAAGGGCGGTAGAGCGACCTTTGTTACAAACTGGGCATGGGAACTTTCGGCAAGTGTGGCCACCATCTCCGAAGAACACCACGCCAGCCTGCGGCTGCACTGCTCCATGAGCATAAAATTTCAACATTTCTGGTGTCACCACTGATGCGCTGGACACGCCTCCACGTTGAGACCTACCGGGGTTGCAAATTGGGCAAGGAAACTTCTTGCAGCGATGCCCATCTCCCATGCACACTATCTTCGGAGATGGGCTCGAGCGCTTTGCCGGTTCAGACTTGGCCTGGAAGTCCAAAATTGCGAAGCCGCCAAAAGCAGCTTCCAATTTGCAGTCGGAGCACGAGCATGTGACTTCAGCCTTGTCAGTCAGCTTCTGGTGAGACAGGCTCAACATGGCGGAGTATTCCAAGAGAAGAGGATCGTGTAGTAGATCTGGATTGCAAGAGCGATCGATCGATGTAGACGGACGCTCAGGGAGTCTTTGAAATGAGTTGCAAATTGGGACTGAATGATGTGAGTATCTGTTCCTGGATGATGGATTTATAGCAACTCAGTTTGCGAGTCGATCCACAATTAAATAATTCATTTGTAGGAATTTGGAGAAGGTGGTCGATCAAGAGATCGATGCACGGAGGTCATTTGGTGAGTTCTGTAGATTGAGCTAGTCGTCCTTCCCCAACGTTAACATCTTCCACGTGCTCTGGGCGTGATCGGGTTGCAGACATCCCATCACAAAGGATTCACGTATAGTACTATCTCCAGCGTTAACATCTTTCACATGCTTCTGTGCATGATCGGGTTGCAGACATCCCATCACAAAGGATTCACGTACCACCAGTCTGTGCAATCTGAATTGCATGATATCTAGAGACTTACGTGGAAGACAGTTTACTTAGATCTTGAGCTTCACGGATGCCGGTAATTAGTCGACATCTTGGTGACTGTACAGCTGTAGAACAATTAATGGTTGCTTTGATGCAGACGACAGACATGCTGTTCTCTTGAAGTAGTTAATTGATTCGGACTCTGGAGTAGCTAGTGCAAGGAAAATTCTTTTGGTCTGTGTTTGCTCAAGCTTGCTATCCCGCCGTCCAAAAGTCCTAGTTACTGACAGAGGGAATGACGCGCAATTGCCTTATCATTGAACACTCAGGAAGAATCAAGTTCCAGGCAGTTTCAGTTACACCTATTTCGATCAAACGAGGAAAAACACTGGTCAATCAGCTCCAATCGATCCGTTGATTAATTCCTCTAGTGAGGAAAGTGGAGCATATCCGCCCGGAATTGAATTCCTTCGCTGAGGTGGTGGGTTATGCTCCTGTCAGATGAACAGTTCCAACTGTCGCCAAATCCAAGGTAACGCTTTTAGGCAGTGTGCCGGCCTGAGCAGAGAATGCGTTTGGTTCGTTAGTGGTTGTTTACCTCACACTATGGATTTCTGTGGGAATAGGATCGGAATGATGCCGCGTAACAGAGCTACAGACACGACTAATGAAGGCGACATTTTATTTATACCGGCACATGGTGGAGCCGCCCGTTGAGCTCCTCCACTTATCACAACCAAACTCTTTTCTCGATTCAAGCCGACCGACCAGCCACGTACTCGGAGTCGCTGTTTAACTTGTCAAAGGAAATCTGAAGCTCTACGAATTTGAGTAAGCTAGCAAATTGTTTATTGTGATTGTTCCGCACGTCTATAATTACGTACCGCCAATTGATCGAGTGCAACTAATGTGCAATTTCCGCCTGTTGTCTTCGGGGCGATGACCGTCTTGAGTGCGTGCAATGACTTCACCGAAAGTCGTGATCTTTGGTCACTAGCTAGGACTCGGGCAACTGGCGGAGGATCGGAGCCTGCGTCGCCGGAGATGGACATCGACCAGCTACAGGGCCCAATGAAAACGAATACTATAATTTGAAATAGTAAATTCTTATTTTAATTTAAATTTGAAATCATTTCAAAAGAGAAGACATGAAATTACACAATATTTGTGTAATTCAGATTCTAACACATTGGGCTAGCTATATTGTAATAATTGAAAATGTTCAAAAAAATTCTTAGGATGGAATACAAACCAATTAAAGCTTCTTAAGCTTCATTTTCTTTGTTTAAATCAAATAGAAAAAAGAAATCATTTAAAAGTTTCAATACATAACATAATTAAAAAATGAAGGATATATAGCATTTATTTAGCCCAAATAATCAAATGTCAATTATTTTATACAAATGGTTTCCTTTTTATAATGAATTATGACTTAGTTATAGAAATCCAATGAACAACAAGGTATATTTGATGTAGAATGAATTACACCATTGCTACTTATTTCCTTAACCCCTAAACGACCAAGGCCATTCTTCTGTCAAAAACTACTCAAAACTGCCATTTCTTCTGCATTCATCCAAAAAAAACAAAATAGAACATTTTTCTAGAATATAAGCGCAGGATCTTGTACTTTACTAGTCAAGGATTATGTGGTAAAAATTTCATGGAGTTTGACCATATAGATTGGAAGATATTAGCATTCGAAGTTGAAAAATGAAAGTTTTTTTGAACACTGGCCTGCAATTTCAGATGACTTTGATTGCCGTTTGTGAATTTTTTTTGCACCGTCGACCTTGAATTTAAACTTTTTTGTGTTGAAGAATTAAGTTGAAAGTCCAAGTTAAAAAAATTCAAAAAAACCATGCTTGATTTTCATTCTAATTATAAAAAATTGTTAAGTAGAAGTAGGTCCAAGATTGAAAGAAAAACTAAATCGTTAATAGCTCTAAGATGGGATTGAAACACAATAATCTCAACGGTGAGATTGTTCTAGCCAGAAAACTTAACCTTGTCAAACAATTTTTTTTGAAAAATTGTGAAAATTGCATTCAAAATTGAATCCTATAAGTTATTTTTTCAAGAAGATGCTCAAATTGCCCGAAAAACAAGATTGTTCATAACTTTCACATTACTTATCCAAATGGAATGAATCAAAGCTTCACATGTAGAAAAAAATATTATCTTTAAGAAGAAAAAAATTAAAAAATTAATTTCAAGTTTTTGTAGATTTCTTTTTCTGCTCGGTAATGTGAAAATTATGATTAAGATGCCATAACTTTTGCTCCTGAGCACCAATTGAAATAAATTTATATTCCCAATAAGATTTCCTATCTTATGAGAAAGTTTCAAAAAGTTTCACTAAAAACTGAGATTATAGGAACTTGCCCAAAATTCATTTTGTCCCTCGAGGGGACAATGGTCCTTTAGGGGTTAAGGACCAAGGGATAGTCTCATTAGATGAGATTGGGGGGGGGCTGGAGAGCCGTTTCGGGACTATTCCCAGCTCCGTTCTCCCAATCTTCTTGATCTTCGATGTCAGATTTTTTTTTTCAAAAAATAAAAAATAAAAAATAAAAAAAATTTAAGTCCTTAAAATGAAAAACAAAGTTAAATTTTTTAATTTATTTTTATTTTATTTTTTCAAAAAAATTGACCTGGTAGTCACTTGGCTAAGTCAATGCAAGCAGGGAACGACGGTTTTTGGTGGGTTTCAGGTGGGTTTTGAGTTGGAAACTTGTAGCCTTCCATAGCAGCCAAAATACATGTAATGAGATGTCCAAAATTTTGAAGATGTATTATAAAATGCAACTTAGAATAATAATTTAATGATGATTTACAAACAATAATTATAAAGTATGATTCATAGATCATATCCATATGGTTTAAATCAACGAGTACACAAACCAATATTTTTCAATAAAATTGGAAGTCAAAACGTTAAAAATTCCAATATTTGTGGTTCTTACAAAAAAAAATCCATTAGTTCAAAATACCAATTTCTAATCATAATGATTTTTGAAGAATTTGATATAATATTTTTATTCAAGTTGTTCCGAAGGGTCATTTTTTGAACTCAAAAATGACAAAAAGTTATTTTTTAAGACTAGACCTACTAGTATATTTTGAATTATAGAATACTTGCACAACAAAGTCTTTAGAATCTACATCTTATAAATGTCAAAGAACTAACTAAAGAATCTTCAAAAAAATTGATAAATTGAAAGAAAAAGAAATAAATTTGTGTGCTTTGGATGTGTTTGCATTCATCCATTCCTTAAAATTTGCACACTTGGTCTTTAAAGGCCAGTGATATGATGTAACTTTAACCCCTTAAAGACTAGGCGGTAGTCCATCCATTTTCCTTTGAATTATAGAATATTTGCAATCGATAGTCCTTAGATTCTATATTCATTTGTACAAATGCTAAACTAATACAAGAATCTTCAATAAATCAATGAATAAAAAAACTTGTTTTTGTGTGCTTGGGATGTATTGCGTTCATTGATTATTTGAAATTTGAATGCTTGGATCTTAAGGAGCTAATATTATAAAGTGAATTTAAATAAGGTACATTTAGTATTTGGATACATACATCAATTGGTATGGGTTTAAATAAGATTATCCTAAATTCACCATTGATTATCTAAATATCATTAGAAAAAATTTGGCCCTTGTGGAGGGCCATTTGATTTTTGACTTGATGTGAAAATTAATCTAGGGAAAAAAAAAGTGTTTTTATTTATTTTTTCATTTTTATTAACTTGAAAATAAATTTAGTCTCCAATCTTATGTAGGACACTAGTCATCACATGGGTCAAAAAAATTAATTTTTTTGTTTTTAAAAAAAAATTGCATATTGAAGACAGTTTTGATCTCAATCTTTTGGTGAAAGTTGATTAACATCATGTCTTCACAAATTGCTAGTTTTTTTTAGATTTTTTTTTAGATTTATTATAAATTAAAATCTCAAAATATCCCTTTTTTTTATGAAAACTAGAACATAGTATTGGTGGTTACAACTAAGACTATGTTGTACTTATGAAGGACACTTTTCGATAGTACAATAGATCTATAGTATAATTGATGACCTAAAATTAACTTGAGAGGCTGAGAGATTTTCCTCTTAGAACTTATAGTACAATTAGTGCCCGAACTTTAGTTTTTGG
Source organism: Rhytidiadelphus loreus (assembly GCA_947034895.1). Lineage (NCBI taxonomy): Eukaryota > Viridiplantae > Streptophyta > Bryopsida > Hypnales > Hylocomiaceae > Rhytidiadelphus > Rhytidiadelphus loreus. The sequence goes on from OX344761.1 coordinate 50,485,379, forward strand.
CAAAATTTTGTTGCAAGGTTTTGCTACCTATTTGGAAAAGCTTGGGGCTTCTAGCTCACGGTAAATGTTTGTGAAAGGGAAAAATGCCAAAAGACTAAAGTAACTTTTATCCAACATCTAATCCAATTAATCTAGAGAATTCAAAAGAATTTCATTTTCTCAACAATAAAGAGAACTTACAATGCTATTGCTTTAATAGTGGATTTCCTTCACATGCAACCCTAATCTCAAAATCCGACCCTCGATACTTGTCAAATACAATAGCATTTGGAACCCTCTCAAGCTCTAAAGTTTAACCTTTCTAAAAGCACAAAAAGTATAAGCAATTCACAACCTCAATAATCAATAAAAGTATAATTTGCAAAAAGAAATGACTTCAAATAAGTGATGATATATTAATCTTCCTTGGTTCCTCCTAACTTAGATTACAAAGCGTTCTTCAAAACAAGACCATCCAAATCAAAAGAGAAAGTGAAGTATCTAAAAAACAAGAGAGCTCCAAAGAAAGAAGTCAAGCCTTTGAGTACCTACAAGAAGGTCTCAAGGCTGCAAACAATATTGGACAAATGCTTTATCAAACCTTGCCAACAAAGCTACCTTCCTCCAAGAGTCTCTTCCCTAATGAAGCTAACCACCCAAAGAATCTAGCCTCCAATGAGGCTAACCACCTAGCAAGCCTAACCACTTCTCAACTTAGAACTGACTTCTAAGATGTATTAAAATGCCTATCTTTTAACCAATATACAACCCACATAACAACAATGCTACAAAAATGACTAATCTTTCTTGCAATCACCCAAAAATATGTTGAAATTATCATTTTTGTATATTCTTCATCAATGTGATGAGCTTGGTCGTTGAAGGATACAAAAATGCTCTAGACCTATAGTCCCCATCTTATTAGACTCTCTTAGGGTTTATATTATAAGTTTCATGTGGTGCCACGTATTGATGTATGAAGTTGATGCCATACTCCAAGAATAGTTTGGGCCATATTGGTAACACTTCAAAGTTCAAAAGCTTATGCCATAAATGGAGAACATAAGGTAAACCAGCCCATGACAGGCAAACCACCCATGACAGACACCTACTGACCCCCCCCATTATTTACAGTCATTTATCAATCTATGAGAGACTTTTTCTGAAAAATGGGGTTAAGACTGCATTGGGCTGATTTGTAGTTGTTATCAAAGCCTTGGGGTACAGTCATGAAGTTATTAGTAACTGTCATGGACACTTATACCAATCTAGTCTAAATTGGTAGTAAAAAATAGTTTTTTTATTTCTTAATGTCATGTCCATGTTAGAAAGTCTTGTAGCCATCTTAGAAAATCATTACATGTGATTTGGCTCTCGGGGAGGGCTGCGAGTTCCCAACTCGAAACCCCCCGAGAACCGCCAATATCCGTTGTTCCCGGCCTGTGCTGACCTGGCCGAGAGACGGCCAGGTCAGATTTTTCGAAAAAAAGAAAAAGAAAAAAAGATTTAACTTTGTTTCTCAGTTTAAGGACTTAAATTTTTTTTTTTTTTTTTTTTTTTTTCAAAAAAAATAAAATCTGACAGCGGCGTTCTTTTACTGCCGGGGGAACAACGCCGGGAACAGCCCTGAAACGGCCCTTAAAATCCTGAAATCTCTTCTAATGGCTATGACTGTTTTAGGAGGGAAGATGACCATCATGGAAACATTTTTTTGCTGATTTGGGGTAGTCTACAGGCTGTTTTCGGCTTACTGGACAGCATACTTCAAAAATTCACAAAAAATTCATATTTTGTCCAAAAATTGAAATTTCAGTTGCTTTCTTCATTTCTCACATGTGTCTTTGTATGAAATTTTTTTTATTATTCTTGCTAATGGCAATAGACCACATCAAGCAATCTGCCTGTCATAGGCTGGTTTACCTTAATAAAGTTGGATATCTCTACCTTGAGGTCATTGTTGCTTGAAGAGCTTCAACCACTTAGCTTTATCTTTGCATGGTACAACTATTGGATAACAATGCACTAGTAGAAAATTTAAAATTTCTATTGTTTTGGTTGCAATGATTTGGGTCAGTTTTCTGCTGATTTTGACTGAAATCTATTGAAATCTGTCAAAATCAGCAGAAAATTGACCCTAATCAACGCGATCAAAACAACAAAAATTTCAGATTTTCTAAACATTAGAAAATCTGATGGTAGTTATGTAAACATTAGAAAATGAAAATGGGGTCTTAAAAGGGCTACCAAATCTAGACCACCAGTGCCAACAATGCAAAAAATAAAATTGAAAAAAAATTTAGTCTAACTTGCCCATTCTTTTTTCTAATTACTTGGGGCTAATTCTTGTCAAGAGTTTTGAGACTTATCCACAAGGTTGTAGAATTCAGCAATGGAGTTAAGAGGCAATCTTTTCCTTTCCTAGTTGAGATGAATCTAGAAAAATTTGGAAAGAGCCAAGGCTTAATTTTGAGCAAATTTTCAATTATTACATTAGTCTTGCCAAGATTGATCCATAATTGCCCTAATGCCCAAATTTTGTAAAATAAATATCTCTATATTTTAACTAGATTTTGGCAAAGTAATTGTACCATCATTCTCAAATCATGTACAAAATTTGTTACAATGTGATGGTCAAATAGCAAAATCTAATTACATTAAAGAGATATCTATTTTACAAAATCAAACCATTGTCACCCTAACATTGAAATCTCTATAGAAGGAATTTTGAAACTTTCGGGGAGATGCTTGAAGGAAAGATGTGCATATAAATGTTTCCAACATATCTATGCACATTGAACTTGAAATGAGGGAATTTTTACTTAAATTTTTATTGGAAGGATGTACTTGTACAAGTTAAATGAGGATCCTATATATTGGTAAAGAATAATTATACATAGAGAGACTTCAACCTTAACTTGCTTCTTCTTCTTGTTTCTTAAACACATGCACATTTTCCATCGATAGAGGAAAAAAATACATTGAACCTGAGGAGCTAGTCCATGACCACCGTTTTTCTTAAAAACGTTTTCAACAACTAAAAAGAGGAAGCAAGAGCCACACTCGGACAAAACGCTAGTTTCCAGCTCAGAACACTGCCATCAGTTTCTTGAAGAACTGACACAAAACAGCAAGACACATCCGTACGTAGCTGCAGAATGGCAAAGTCCCTTCCAAGACAAGTTAGTCCGAGGTCCTGCCTACATGATTGTCATGTCCACTCCAACATAGTTATCGAACGAAATTAAAAAGGAACTCAAATACATTAGTATGGTCCTTTAACGTACAATGTAACTCAAAATGTGGAGCCAAGTTGTGAAGAATAAAGCATGTTGAAGTGAGGTAATGTTGAAGTAAGGTAGAAGAGCCCATTCCAAACACACAAGTTTGGGTAAGCCCATTGCAAGCATGATTCTTCTTGTATGAAAATTTCACACCATTAATACATGTACATGACAAGAAGAAATTATGATTGGAATGGGCCATTTGATCAACCTTAAAGGATCTCTCATACTTCTCCACAACCATGCTCTAAGATAAAATGTGATGATAAATGCAACTTTCACGGAGTAATCTCGAAAGACCACAGTGAGCACTGAAATCTCGCAGCTTTCGGGAAGCAAATTCAAAGCTTGCCGTCTTGCGCTGCTGCTTCCAGCTCTCCCCATCCACGTTGGAAATGCCATCTCCCAGAAATGGTTCAAAATTTTCATGGAATATTTTCCCCTGAATTAATTAGCAACAATTCAACGACGAATTCAACAACTTGGAAACTCGTCTCCGTGCACTCAGGCAAATAAAGTCTGTGAACTTACACAGTGTGACGAAAACGATGCATACGCAGTTCCAGAGTTGCACACTATAATGGAATTGCGGCTACGGACTCTAGGATTTCTCTAGAGCAGCTAGCAAGTTCGAATAATTACACGTGATAACGTACGTTGGAAAGAAGTTTGAAATGAAAACTAAAGAGTACTAACACATGCGAGTTCCTTGGAAGTGAATTTTATTTCTTCAACGAGTTTGGTGAAGGCAAAAACGATGTTCAATCACAGAACTACAATGCTCTCTGAGTTTGGGGAATGAGGTTGAATGTGACTCTCTCTACTGATGGTTGAAAATGTACAAAATTGGAACATGAGAGATTAGCCGTGTCAGTTCATTTTTTGTACACTTCTAATACAAATGCAAATCCAAAATTGTAGGGAACTGTGTTATTTCTTCATGAAATGCATTAAAGATAACATATTTATAGTTCCTAACAAAAATCATTGAGAACATTTTGGAAATGATGTTTGACTTCTTTGCTATTTCAAACATAATTATGCCAAATGTAACTCCATTATAGTCTTCCTATCATTTTTTATACAAAAGAAACATCAAAAAATTTTAAACAACATTTTTTGTGTTGTGAATCTACATTTAGGTTTTTTCAAAAAATTGGATCTAAGAGTAATTTAATATTGTACAGTAAGGGCCAAGTGTAAGAAAATCCAAGAACCTTTCCTATTTATTTGTGATATATTTCACTTTCAACTTCTAATTGCACTTCTAGTTGAACTAGTAGTTGATCTTCTAATTGAAGTTATCTTGAAACAATTCTGAAAGAGGAGTTCCAAATCCCAATATCTTTGTAATGAAATTTTTTTTCAATTTTTTCAAAAAAGGCATAGTTTATATATACATTAATTAAAGTTTCTATAAATTAATCAATTTTTATGTTTTCAATTTTTGTAAGAATTCATTGAATAGCATAGATGTAGATAGGAACACAATTGGGAATAGTGACCATAATAGGTCTACTTACCTTAGAATCCTTCTCCATCCTCATGCAATGCTAGAGATCATTCATTATTCAAATGAAAAATAAAATAAAAATGGAGTATTGAATACATTAGTAACAAATGCAAAATACTTCATGTAGAAAATGTCAAGAAAGTGAATGTTTTTACAAGATCGTTGTATGTTAGAACCAACACCTTTAGTTAATAAGCATCTAAAAAATTTGAAGGAGAATTCTAAAGGCATTGCTCTCCTTATGACATAATATGAAAATATCAAACATCCAAAGGAATGCACTCATTAAAAAGATAGTATGATATGTTCCAACTATTGTACCATCTTTCACCTATCAAAAAGTTTTTGATGTTGAAGCTCCTTCTCCTAAAATGCTTCTCAATTACTCATAACTTCTTGGATTGACATGAAACTTTAGCCACACAAAATAGACTAATATGTGAAACTTTCTCAAAAACATTTATTGGAAATGGACACTGTATCAAAAAGAAACAAGTTGTTGGAGTTCACTGTAATCCAAAAATGTCAAGATTTTGAACTTTGAATTGCTCCCAAACATTCAAAACAACTTGCATTGACATGAAAATTCTACCACAATAACTAGAGTGCAAGGGGAACATAACCCAACTAATTTTATTGAAAACGAACATTGAATTAAGGAGATATAAGCCCCCAGAGTTGCAGCTATCAAATGTAGTTTGACCTACAAATAATCAATACATCTTGGATTGATCTGAAAATTTACCACACAAACTAGAAGAGAGAGCGCAAATTTTCCAACAAGTTTTATTGAATTTGGACACCGGATGCAAAGTTACAGCACTTTCAATTAGACTTCAAACTATGTGAGGACACTTTAGGTACCCTTGGGCGGTGAGGGGTTAAGGTAAGATCCGCAATTTCTCGCTTGAGAAACCATCCGACGACAGAGTTTTGAATGCTATCCATTGTGGGAATATTCAAAAGAATGTTGTGCCTCCAATTGTGAGATAACTTATATGTTGATAAAATTCCAACTTAGTTAACAACGGCAACTTTGGTGATGGACAGACAACGCTCTTATGAACAATACACTGAGTTCATATATCAACTAATCACAACGCTCGACTATTTTGACATGCAAACCATTAGCCAAAGGCAAGGTAGACATTTGGCGGTATTTGACAACACAACCTGGCTCCAGCTGGAACTTGAAGAACCTGCATAAAAGAGCAAGACACATCCGCAGCTGCAGCATGGCCGAGTCCTTTCCAAGACAAATCCGAGGTCCTGCCTGCATTGTCACGTCCACAGCCCAACCCCAATTAAGATCGTCATTGAACCGTATCAAGCAGGAACCAAACTAAGTTACAGGAACATGGTCCTTGAAAATGCAAAAAACATACTGTGAGGCAACTCAAATCAGGAGCATGTTGAGGTAAGAACCCATCCCAGACACAAGTTTGGGTAAGCCCATCGCAGGCAACAGTCTTCTTGAATGTGATGAACATTTCACACCACTCATTCACAAACTTGTGACTGACTGGAATCTGTCCTTCTACCTTGAAGGATGTCTCATGCTTGTCCACAACCCTGCTCTACATTGACCTGACTTTTAACCTCATGGAGAGTGATACAGTTTTGAGAAATTCGATTAGCGGCAAAAGAAGACAGATCTTCAGAAATGGAATGCCAAAATGGAAACCAGGAGGGAGGTGGTAGCCCAGCTCTTCAGCCCTCTTAAATGGCAGCTTGCCATTAGTAGAATGTAAGACTATATTGTGATTATCAAAGTTCGATGCTATACTAGTAGCTAATAACTGATGTACTGTACGTCATTGCAACATCTCCCGTTTAACTTTGCAAAATATTGAAGTGACAATTAATTAAAGACTGGCTGGCTTACCTGAAAAGCAGAAAATTTGAAGGGAGATTCAGGCTGGACAACCCCGTCTACGAGCCACCTCTCTGGCTTGAACTCTGCTGCATCAGGACCCCATAAAGCAGGCATTCGCCCCATTGCGTACGGTGCGTACGTAACCATGTTGCCTTTCTTTACTACTGTCCCATCAGGAAATACGTCGTCCGCCGCTGCACTTTTCACGTCCTGCACACATCCAGAAATCCAGGGGATGGATGTCAGAGTTCAAGGCTTGTGGTGTGAGAATGGAAACAGTTAGTTTGAAAACCAGATTAGTTTTTGAAACCTCTGCGAGAGCGCTAGAATTTTAATTGAGATGAGATTCAAGGTTGAAGTGGGACAACATTTCAAGAGAAATGACAAATTACACGTTACTTTGATATTGCAAACTGTGACATTTCCTGACAAAACTGTTGAGCCATTTGTGAAGGACTCTAAACTTTTAGATGGAATAAACTATGCTGGTCCATAAGATCAAGCAATCACCTTCTGTATGGAATCTCAATGAGGCCTATTGTAATAACGAGAAGAGTTGGAAGAAAAGTGGTATCCACTCCTCCCTTCTTTCCAGTTTCTAAATATAACACTCAATTTCCCAAGATCTGATTACTTCGGCTGCCGTGGTAGTTCACCCTAGATTGTAACAAATACATTGAAATAATACGAATAACTCAAATTTCCAGCATGGTTGTGGAAGAAGCACTGCTTGCAGAGAGTCCCTGTGTCTGGGTTCCACAAACATGCTCCAGATTTGAGTTCCCTGGCGCATAATCTTCCTCGCCCACCCAAACCCATAACAAAACGTTAAAACTCCAAAAATTGTGCCTAGGCCTACGCCTGTAATGATTGGTCCTACTCAAACACAGAATAGGGACAATCTTTACACTACTGGACTTAGGGGCAAGTAGGAAAATACACACGGAGAACAGATTTCCTCCAAAAATTATAGCATCTGCTCATATCAACGTGAAAGTTCGTTTATTCGATGTTGTCAGCAAGCTTAATAGGTAGTATTATAGACCATCCTCACCCATGTATCTTAACACTCCACAGGATACATGACATTAGTCAATTTATGTGTGACAAAATGTACATCAGGGTGCAGAGATTCAGTTACCATTGGTATAGCAGGATACAGGCGCAAGGTCTCCATGATGCAGGCATGAAGATAATGCAACTTGAGAAGGCTGTCAAAAGTGAGTAACTCCGAGAACCGCAAAATTCGTTGGTTGAAGTCATCTTCCCCACCTAATGTCTCAGGCTCAGATTTGATGCTGGTATTCACTGCTTGTAACTCAGTGTCGAGAGCAAGAAGCTCCTGGAAAATTTTGCCACCAACATGAGGGTGCACTGTGATCATGTACACAAACCATGATAAAGTGACAGCAGTGGTGTCTCTTCCAGCAATGATAAAATTCAGTAGCGTATCACGAAAGTTCTTGTCTGTGAACTGCTGCTCTCCTGCTTCCTCGTTCAAGAGCATGAACCTGGAGAAGAGGTCGCTCTTCCCCTGCATGATGGGGCTGTATGTCAGCATGAGAATAATGGAGATTTTGGAACATACAGAAGGTAGAACTATCGAAAATATATCGCACTTGCCCTGTTATGTCACATAGGGGCCTTATATGGTCTTATCGTTGAAACTCCATGGACAAAAAAATGTGTCCGGTGAATGACTTTAACATGTAGAAGCAAAGCCTGCATCTATTCATCCAAAAATCTAATAATTTTTGGGAGACAACCTTGTCCTTGCAAGGTTAACCTTGAAACATTGCGGAGGACTAAAATTGAATGATGCACGACTTTCCCCAAAACTGTAGAAACAAAGAGGTAAGGACCAATTCATCCTTGAATGTGATAATTTTTGGTTGACTACCTCAATGATCGGGCCTTGTCCAGGTTGCAAGGTTAATTTGCCATTGTAAAATATTTTGAACATGAGTCTTTTTAAAGACAATTCAATCATGCACCTATAAGTGCACTTGCATCCTTTAAGTTTTGTCTTCGGTAATTCACAAAATTTACAAAATTCTACATTTTTTCCTTATTTAAAGTTCGAAACAATGACTCTTGCTATTGAACACAAGCGACCAAAGCGGACTATGTAATAAACCCAATCTCATTTTTATTTGAGCAAATGTTTTTGTTATCTGTGTGAGCTCCACATTGCAACACAGAGTCACATTAACATGAACATGGAAAGAGTGTACCAAGTATGGTCGTAATCATTATTCTGGCAAATTTCAGTGTGTCTAAATGTGCCAAAATGTGGCCATTCAAACCAATCCCTCCTTAAGATAATGAGGCCTGTAATATCACAATTGCACAGACTACCCTTCAAGGTCAAAATGCAGATAACAAAAATCAATTTTACAAGGATAAGATTTTTGTTATTAGTAAGTGTAAACTGTCATTTGCATTTGCATATTCTTTCGTGTCTATGGATACTTTGGACTTCTCTGGTGGAAATTGAAGATTACAATCGTTTTTCTTCACTTGTTTGCAAGCCTCAGCTACATTCATCAGAAACCTCACGTCATCTACGGAAAGCACATACTGTGCACTTACCGAAGTATGAAAATCCTCTTTCCCGAGACCTTTTGTGCTCGCGGTCAGCTCCAATTTTCTGGCCTTAATGACACTGTACGTGAAGTCATTCACCACCTTTACACTGGCCACCACAGCAGCCTCATTGCCCACTTTGAGAAATCGCTCCACCTTCCAAAAGGGATTCACAAACCTTCTGGAAGTGACCTCATTTGTGAAATCAAACGCCTTGGCGAATGGCACTTCCGGCAGCCCCGGCTTCAGCGTGTCAATCTCGTACCCAAACGCTATTTTGAAGATAGAGTCCAAAGTAAACCTCATGAACAAATCCTGTAATAAAGGTAACGCTCATTGCAATCATAAATTTTTTGTCAAAATTTTTAGCCGGGAAATAGTGTTAAGAAAATCCTTGGAATCGTAAGCAAGAGGGTGGTTCTTTAAACTCAATTGCAATGGTTTTCGAAATCTCTATTGTATTGAAATCACTATTCAATTGTTTTGTATTCCCTCTGTCCCCAAATGATCTTCTTGTTTGACAAAATGTTCCAGATTAAGGCTAAAAATAACTTTTTAAAGACCCATTTTGCATGGTAGGTAGAGTTTAGTATACTCTTAGTGTCTTGCAAACATTGACTTTGGAAGCCTTTTTCAAAGTGTATTTTTAAATTTATTATTGAAAAGTATAATTTTGGGGGCATTTTTAAATAGCACTAGTGGGCATTTAGTTGTTGAGTGTGAGGTTATAATTTTATGGGCATTTAGAATAAGCCAAAGCCCATGTGTGGACCTCAATATTGACTCCAAAAGTTTTTTCTCCTTCAATTAGACAATATTCAAAGAGATGCAAAAAATAAAATTGAACAATGTTGATTGACCCCTTGAATCATTTCATGTGTCTTTTGATTGATGATTGAATGGATGGAGGGGGAGCTGTTCCTCAAAATTGTTTTGTTGATCCTAGAGAGCAATCGAAAATTGAATTTAACCAATTTGCAACATCACAAATGCAATAGGAAGATCATTTTGGGACAAAAAATTAGAGCCAACAAGATCATTATGGGATGGAGGGAGTATTGTAATTGTAACTTACTCTACCAAAATCTCTATTGTATTGATTGGTGTAGAGCTTTCTTTCTTCTTTCCATTTGATATATTACACGAAATTTCTTGAAGCTCCTACAAATGAATAAAGTGTGATTTTTAAAACAGTCATCTTTGTCCCTGTGGATGGAATGGTGCGTTCCGGGGCTATTTCGTTGTTTCGATTTTGGACGAAGAAAACCTACCAACACTTATTAAAGTCTAAACTGAGGTTTTGAGTTTTATTAGATATAAAAGAAAAAATCATCAGATTCGTGCTCAGTAAGGGTAATTGCGACTGAGAATGGACGAGACAATGAACTTGAATAAGCATGAATTATTCCAATTGCAAGCTCAACTCAGGCTCCGGGGTCACAAATGGCAAAACCTGAAAAGAAGGGGTAGTCTTGAGAATATACATAAAGCTGCATATCTTTAGAATGTTTTCATAATTTAGATAACATTCTTCAGATAGTTTAAGAATATTCTTTGGGTGTATTTCCAAAACCCACCCTATATATTTCTGTAGTTAAGAGATTTTCAGCTAACTATTATTTTATTTCATTATGCCTTTTCTATGTTTTCTCCTAGTTTTAAAATTTTCAATGGTGACCCCTCACTCCAAGGTATGATCGAGAAACTGACCTGCATGTCAAGTGTCTGCTGCGTCCTGCAAGCGTTGCTGATGATAAACGCCGCTTTTACGGAGTAATCTCGAAAGACCACAGTGCTGAAATCTCGCAGCTTTCGGGAAGCAAATTCAAAGCTTGCCGTCTTGCGCTGCTGCTTCCAACTCTCCCCATCCACGTTGAAAATGCCATCTCCCAGAAATATTTCAAAGTTGTCGTGAAACACTTTCCCCTGAATGAATTAGTAACGATTCAACAACGTTTTCAACAACTTGGAAACTCGTCTTTGAGCACTCAGGCAAATGAAAGGCTGCGACTTTACACAGTGTGACGAAAATGATGCATACTCAGTTCCAGAGTTGCACACTAAGGAATTGCAGCTATGGACTCTAGGATTTCTCTAGAGCAGCTAGCAAGTTCGAACAATTACATTGAAAAAAGGTGAAATGAAAACTAAAGAAAACAAATGCGACGCTGTATATCTCCTCACAGGATACCTGTGAAACTACCTGAAGAAGAAGATCTTGCACTATGCTCACTGCTGTATAAATTGCTATCGATGTCACGAATGAGTGAGTCCTAAAATGTGCAAAAGGCCACTGAAAATGCAGCAAAAATTTAACCGACTAACCTTCGGGTAGTTAGCAAAGTTAGTCTTGAGAATGTATTCCACATTAGCAGGGTCAGCCGTGATGATATAGTTCACACTCGCCGTTTTGCAGCCAATAGTGAGCCCGTCTCGGAGAAAATAAAGCAACGCCCAGTCGTGTAACTGGTGAAAATTTCGCAGCATTTCGACCGTCGCCCCTAACAACCGTGATCAAATGTACCGAAATCATTCCACCGGACTAAAAATTACGAACCCCAACCTGATCAAAATCTCAAAACAACTACACGACAGAAACAGAAATCCAATTCCTTCAGAACCAAAGCATGGTTTCCATATCCAAACTATAGCCTGCACAACCCAAAGATGAAAGAGTAGAAATGATTTATACAGTGAGGGAGCGAAACGGATGAAGCCAATGGTACCTAGAATGGGCCATTGCACAGGCCCTTTGCGTCCTCTGTGCAGCACGCAGCGATCTGCAATCGCCCACAAAAGGTAAGCCAAGACGGTGCTGGAAACTACAGAAACCACCGTGAGGCTGCTCATCCTCTCCACAAGCCATGATCCGCAGTCTTCCATAGCGTTCTTCCACAACCAGTACTCTGCAAATTAAGCTTGAAGCAAAGCAAGACCTCTCTCACAACACAGCCTGGCTCCGCAGTCTGTCGCACGCTCAGTACTGCAGGTTACGCGGAAGTGAACCTCTGTGAATTAACGAAATTGTGCAGGTTCATAAATACTGTAGTGGAATTATTTTAAGCAAAGACGGTATTCATTCTGTCGTAACATTCAGTAGCAGTGAGAAGGAGTGCCCTTCCTTGGATGGAATGCTTGGATGGAATGCTTGGATGGAATGGTGTGGAATATTTCACTCATTGGTAGCTAAGAGGACACAAGTCAAGAATTATCAGAAAATATTAAATTGGGGTTTGGTGTGATTTATCATTCAACTACCTTAAGGAATACAATTGTTGTATTGGTATTCCTTACTAAGTACTCTCCCTTTAAATAAAGTTGTTGAATAACATATTGAAGCAATTCCTCAATATGATAGTCATGTATATTTAAAATGATCAAAATTTGGACTTAATTCAATGTGGACTTGCCTCAAAATGTGGAATGTTAATAATGCAGTAGTCAAGTCATCAAGTCTTCAAATTTGGTGCTTCAATTTTGGATGGTTGCTTGAAGAGGGCAAAAGGTAGCCCCCCCCTGGCCCCCTCTTCTAGCTAGTGAATGTTATGTGTGTGAATAAGAGCTCTAAGCAATTGGTTTATGAAAAGGGGGTCTATGAAGCGCTTTTGCTATAAATCAATCAAGGTTCTCATCGTTGTGATGGATTGAAGTTTTTTAGCTCCTAAAGAGGAACTGGCAATTGAAATTTTATAGTTTGTGGTAAAGTACTTTAACCCTTAAATGATGTTGTGGCTGTTTTGGGCCGATAAATGACATTCACACTATCTAACTAATGTAAAAGAGTTGTTTTTAATTCATGTTTTTTTTGGTGTACATGAAGTTGTGCACCATCATGCAAAGCAAAAATTAGCCTCATTTGATGAGTTTATATTTTGATGGACTCCCAAATTTTGAAAAGACAGGTAAAAACCACACTACCCTTCTTGCAATTTCCACATGAGAGTAGCTTGCTATATTGAATTCTAAAACTCTTGACATTCATATTTTATTTTGTGGGTGGGTGGCACATTGCCATATCATAGTGGTGGAGTAATGCAGGTACTGCATTTTTTAAGCCCGTTGTCATTGTGACAAAATGTCACAATGAGCTCAAAAATAAAATTGGGTTTCTTTTTTATTTACACCCCACCACCTTATGAGTTTAAAAATTTTAAAAATTAAATTAATTAAAAAATATTTTTGAATGCCCCCCATCCCACCATTTTATAATTTGGGGGGGGGGCATTTGATATGGGATATATCCATCAATTCCATCAATCATGAACCCTTGATCCTGAACCCTCATCCAAAGGCTCTTATTTTTCCTCAACGGCACTCCATCTACGATTAGGAGAGGGGTCTTTTTATTTACTAAATCTGATTGACGGCCCAGGTTTTCAACAATGCAGGAGGGCAACAAAATAGGTGGATTCAATCTTTTCGGTACATTAAAATGGGTAGTTCTCATGTCTAGAGCAACTAAATATGGCAATTGTCATCCGTCACTATTGTTCATAGTCATAGTTGTCTTGTGTAGTATGGAAAGTTGAACATTGAATATTAAATTGCAACAAATTAGCCCAAATTGCACTATGCATCACAATACTCCAATTAATACATCTACATACATTAATACATCCACTTGGCTATGGTTGATGCTACTAATACATGATTCTAGTAAAGAAATTATATTTCAATGCATTGGATTTAGATTTATCACAGAACACCTCTACAATAAAAGTCTACTTTTTTGTTGAATATGATATAGAATATCATTTCAATTTCATGTTACTTAGTGGCCCTTAAAGATGATGACAATATGATTCATCACCTAGTAGTCTATTGCAAAAATTATTACAGTATATTTCATTGTCCTTGATAACACATACTTCACAACAATGTGTGCTATAGTAGGATATCATCATTCTATGGATTTTGCAAACAATGAACACTTCAGTTGTTTTATGGATTACGGCAATGAGTTAGGGTTTGGATGTCTTCTTTTTCCTTCCCGATTTGACTTAACTTTGAGTGGTTGAGTTCCTAATAATTCTAATTTACATATCCCACTTGAGTTGTTTTACCTCCTATCACCCCATATGTATATAAAGAGCTTGTCTTCTCAATTCTAACATGAGACAATATGAAAAACATGATGAAGGTGATGATGATTGTATTGTTGTTGGTTAAGGACCAAGACACGTTTGTACTACACTCTATAAATGTGGAGGATTCACCAAAGCTATACCACATTTATGGCCAAAGTCCAAGAAGGCATGTCACACTTGTGGCCCAAAGAAGTGACCTCAAATTAGTATAGAACATCACCGTAGTACTTCAATGTTGAAGTTTGATTTTGGATAGATATTTACATGATTTTATGCATTGATATACTCTTCTAACTTAAGTAATGACCATTTGCTTCAAAATTTTGTCTTTCACATCACTTGCCATTAGTATGTTCATCAGTTGAAGTTGAAGAATGTATTATATTGATTCTAATATGTTCCAAATATTTCATTTGAAGAGGCCTGTTGCTTATACTTCTTACAATTTTTTTGAAAAATGTTGTCTAAATCGCCCTCACAAAAAATTGTTTTAGTAGAATTTGAAAAAATTGTTTGAATTTAGAAAATACTGTTGTAATTATTGTGTACCAAAATGTTCTTCGAAAAGGAAGAAAACATAGTGACTTTTTTAAAGAGGAACTGCTCACAATTTTCAATAGAAAACTATTGAGATTTCTAAAAGAAAATTCATACTGCTTAAATTTTTTTGTTCATATTACTTATTGAATTCAACATCTACCTCACTTTGTTTCAAAAGCCATTCATTATTTGCATTTAGAATTGAAAAGATAAACTCTTTAATCTTTATATACATATGAGGTGATAGGAGATAAAACAATCAAGGTGGGATATGTAAATTAGAATTAATTAGTAGGAGCCCTACCACACAAAGTTAAGTCAAATCAAGCAAAAAAAAGAAGACATTCACATCCTAACCTATTGCCCTAAATCCTAAAATAACTTATGTGTCCATTTTGTGCAGGATTCATAGAATGATGAAATTCTACTATAGCACACATCGTCGTGAAGTACAGGGCTCACCAATGGATGTGGGTGGTCATAATTGTCCCCATTTCCATTGGATTTGTGGTCCTACAATTGCGCTCGACCACTTGCATGTTGGACTCCTAGGTCTCATGGTCCATATCATAGGCTACGTCAACGTGGGTCTACTTTGAATGGATGATTTAATGTCATGTCTTCTACAACACTAAAATTCTAATGAATGCTGCAAATAATATAGTGATGCCACAAAAATATCAAAGTATTGAAGTGCTTATGGATGGCATAGTGAAAAACTATATCAAAACTGGGAAAACCCAAATTCTAATACAAACAACTACTTGTGTCATTTTTTCATTGAATGTTAAACTTTAAAAACAAATTCTCAAAGGCTACATTAGTGGGGTTTTTTTTAAATATCTTCAAAATTTTCATTCAAGCAAATTAGGCCACAAACAAATTTTTGGAAAAAATCCTATAGTTGTTTCAAAATTCTAGTAAAAAAGTAGTACATCTAATTGTTGCTATTTAGAATTTGAATCATTTACTTTTAAAATTAAAAAATTAATAGAAAATAATATAAACCTCCATCCTTAAATAGTATGCAAATCATATAAGGCTTAACATGCAAAGCCCACCACTAGCATGATGCAAATGACACTTATTGATTGCAACAAATCAATGTTCAAATTTAAGGTAATACTACAAGCTTATTACAACTAATTAAGAGCCTCATGCACAATCTACATATTCTACATGCATGCTTCAAACTATTTCATTGCACTACAAAAGAAGTCAACTCAAGTTGCTCAAATTTAATATAAAATTAGTGGGTACAATTATCTACAATTGATGTTAAATTCCTAAAGAATCATAGAATTTTCTTCAACAAGATTTGTGCATGGCTCAATTGATCACATCAACTTGCCTAATTGGTTGGTGCCATTTCTATTGTTGTCATTGCTATTGTCATTGCCATATTGCTCCTATATGTATCATGTTCACCAAAAAAACATGAATACCACTAACAACTTCATATAAAGACAAAAAAGCTACATGTAGTTCAATTTAATCTCTTTTAAAAGATACATGGTCCATAATCAAACGAACACCTTGGAAGAATCTATAGTCTCTCAAAAATGTTCAAACCTAATTGAGTTGTGAATTGAATAATCTTTAAGCAAATGAAAATGTTGCCGATGAATTTGGATCCAACAAGATGGCAAAAACTAGAAAATCTTTATAAGAAAGTTGAATGATCGGAGAGTAACAATTGTAGAGTATGAATAGACATAGAAATTCCAAGAGAAAACAATAAGATCTAGCTGCAAGCAAGGAAAAGCTTGATAAGACTTGAGTACCTCCGTTGCTCAAAACCAAGCATCCAAAAGTATCTCAAAATTACTAAGCAAAGGACGACAATTCTTTCACTTGAGTAAAACTCGGTTAGAACTTTCCAAAATTCACTATGACAACTCCAAGGCCTAGCTCAACTCACAACAAAAATCAAATCAAAATAAAGAACAAAGGCCACAAAAATCACCAAAGACTTGTATAGGAAATCCAATCATAGTTGCAAAATAGCACACTTTTGCAAATAAAAAACATGGCATGGCATCCAACAAAGATGACATGGCATGCTACTTCATGCCACTTTGATGCCATTTGAGAATTTTAACATTGTTTTTTAAAACATTGTGAGTGTTTCAATACCCACCCTTGGTATTTAAATAAGTACAACCAAATTCTAGTGTTTGTATGGAAATTCTCCTGATGGGTGCCTAGGTGTGGTCCATTGTGCCATTCAAGCAATAAATCTTTCATTATGGGAGAAATGAGGCCTCTAAGGGACCGTCCGGCCATGGTTCCCCATGTTGCGAACCATGGTCAGACAGTCAGATTATTAAATCATAAAATTAAAATAAAATAATAATATATATATTTAAAAATTAATTAATCCAAGCAGTCCGACGTGGCAGTCTCTGTGCCACGTCGGACTGCTGCTTCTACGACTTCCCACAGTCCAGGAACGTCAAGGAACTCGCGGTCTCTCAATGGCTTGAAAAATCCTCTAATGCTAATTGCCTATTGGATTTGAACTATAGGATAAACCAACAAAACTTAACAAAAAACTGAACTTTTGGCCAAGCTACCAATCTAAACAAGGCTACTGTGATTTATGGGCCAAGAGTTTACAATCATAATATACCAATCTTGAGTTGAATATCAGCTCGTGTCATTTCTAAAAACATAAATTCATTCAAATCCGATGTTCCTAGAGAAAGTTAGGGCAAAATGAAATTTAGCCTTTAGAATGGCAATTTAAACTTCATCCATCCTTCTACCAACCTCTAAATTCTTTTTGACTTAGGATTTTTACTATGTTTCTATGTTGAAATTTGTTGTTTAAAACCTAATTTTTACTATAGATGGACAGAATCCCACTAAATTCATCCAAACTTCTAAACTTCATTATTTGATTTCTTATGGAGTTTGATTTGGATTCTCACTTATGAACTATTTTTGGACTTCCTTAATCTTCTTCTACAAGGATCTAAATTTAAATAATTACTTGTTTAACCTTGAAAGATCTTAAATTGATGCCTATTTCATCTTAAGGATGTTGAATTATTTCTATATGTTTATTATTTTTAGACTTCTATAACTTGTTCCTTAGAAATTTTGATTTCACCTATCAAAAATGCTATAGTCACTTGAAGATTGGACTTCCCTAATGAAAGTTATAAATGGATGAAGTTTGACCACTAATCAATACTTCATCCACTAATTACATTCAACTTACAATTCAAAATCAAATTCTAATTTAATTTTAAAACTCTAGCTTCTTTCTACTTTTTAAGTTTCTACTCTCGTTCATTTTTAAGGATTTTGACTAATTTTCATCCATTCTAGCCTCTAAACTTCATCCACTTGATTCTTACTCGTTTTAAGTCTAATTTCCATGTATTTTACGTTTCTAGAAACCTCTAGACCTCTTCTACAAGATTATTTTTATTAAAATTGAAATAAAATCTCATCTTAATGGTCTAAATCTAAGTTGTACTTTGGTTGTAGATTTAAGTTACTAATTAAGGAATTCAAAGGGAAAAAATGGAATTTAGAAACTCACTTTGGAATGAAACTCATCTATGAGGTGATCAAAAACTCCTTTGAAGCCCTTCTGATTTGCCATCCTGTTTCCACTTGAATTGTATTCACTGCTAATTTTTTTAATGGTTTTTTGATATAAGTTGTAAAATTCATATTCAAAGCTAATTCTACTCTATTCTAAGTTTCGCTTCTTTCTACTTTTTGTTCTCTTTTTGTTTCCACTACTTTTTTTATCTTCTATTCAATTATTGACATTCTACTAGTTGACTTGGAAATAGAATACTTGTTCCAAACTCCAAAAAAGTAATTGATGATTGCAAATTTTTTGTTCCCTTATTCAAGCCAATTCACTAGTAGAAAACAGGATCAAATGTAACCAGTCAAAAAATGATTGGTGACTAAAAGGCTACTGAAAAATGAGTAACAGTCATAGAAATGTCGCAATCCACAGTCATTTAGAAGTCACTTCCTATAGCAGTGGATGACAACTAGATGAAACCGACAACCAAAATTGGTGTCATCCATGGTTCAGTCTGTATTTTGTGGCTTTGTTGCTGATGTAGTTTTTGTTGAGTCATATTTGAGTTGTGTTGTCATAAAATGAGCGCATCGTATGACTACAATAGAATAGAGGAATGACTAACAATGGTTCGACACCATGGAAATTAAATTTATTAAATTTATTGTCTTCTTCTCTATAATGGACTAGTTGCATTGTAGTAATTTTCAAGTCACAAACTAATTTTCACTTGGATGGCTTAGATGAATGAATCAAATAGACGGCTTAGATGAAATGATGGATGGATAAAATGGATGGCTTAGATGGATAGCTTAGATGGATGGATCAAATGGATGGTTGAAATGGAATGATGGATGGATTAGTTGAACAAATTAGATGGTGGGATCAGATGGATGGTTGAGATGATGGGATCAGATGAATAGCTCAATTGAATTGATCAGATGGTCAGTTGAGATGGTAGGGTCAGATGGACAATTGATAGTTAGATGGATGTGTCAGATTGTATTTTGATAGCAAATGGACGGCTTAGATTTTAGGTCAGACACCACATTTTAGGTCAGACACCTTTCTACTTCTATGTAGGTTGATATGTGACATGTTGTAATTGCATGTTAGTTACTAGTCATTTATTGGTTATTGATTAGACTGTAGTCATTGAATAGTCATTAATTAGTCTTTGTACTATCCTTCTATAGTCATTATTTAGTCATAAGATATGTAACGTGGCAAATACACATTATAGCTGTAGTTATTGAAGATGAACAACAAAGATTTCGCCTTTCATTCGGAATTTAGGTTTAGGTTAGCTGTCACCTATTAAATTTGCCTTCTTCTTCAAGCTTCATCTCTTCTCATGTTTTCCTCTTACTTTTGCCTCCTCTTTGCTTCTTATTCATCAACCTCTTTTGACTTTTTCTTCTTGATCCTATTTCCTTCTTGCTTCTTGCTCATCAACTTCTTTTCATTTTTTTCTCTTGCTTCTAAATGAAGGTTTAGGTCAACCTCCACGTCTTGGATGTAACAGTTTACATTTTTTTGAGTGTTTTCTACTATTTGTTACTTGTTTGTTGTTATTTGTTGTCTTGGTTGTTTGTTGTTTTCTAATTTAGGTAGTTTAGGCAATTTAGGTAATTCAGATTTAGGTAATTTAAGCAACTCAAGCAACTCAGACAATTCAAGTAGTTCAAGTAATTCAGGCAATTCAGATTTTGACATAGTGTAGTTATAGTATAATCATAGTGTAGTAACAATGTAATCATAGTGCAACAATAGTGTAGTTATAGTACAAACGTAGTCATTTATTCTTGTATTGTGACCACACTAGTTATTTTTGTAATGAATATTGTATATGACTCCAATATTACTATTTCTATCATTTTTTGAGTCATATATTGGAGTCCATGCTGTACTCTTATTCAACTACACAATGACTACATGACTAGCCACACTAGTCACCATTTTGAAGAATGACTCCCTGAGCACACATTCATGATTTCTTAATTACTACACTCAACTTAGAAATCACTTGGAAATGACTACAGCAGTCTATATAATGACTACAACAACCTACATAATGACTGGCAGGGGATTGAATATTTCACATGTCAGTTTAAAATTCCTTTGACATCAAATAGGATCACTCCAAAACCAACCAATAAAAATCCGCCAATCCAACATGCTAAATCTACAACCACGTGGCAAGGCGCCATTAAAGATGCTTCATATAATCACATCCTAATGAAGTTCCACATTAGCATAGGATGAAAAAAAATGCCCATGGTATAAATGACTAGTTTGTCCGTAATTACTCATCCTCTATGACTTTGAGCCCAAAATCCAGTTTTAGTCATTATGTGGCCATAAGTGTCTTAAATGATTGGTTACGTTGTTGTGTTGCAAATGCAGACATTATGTAGAATGTGTATATACACATGATTTAAATGTTTGTAGCATTATAAAGAAAATGACGTCATTTGAGGTGGCTTCAAGGTGATGCCTTCTCTCTCCGACTGTATAGAGAAGGATTCACTTGAAAACTTCATCTCTTTTGATATTTTACTTCTTCGTGTTTTATTTAGAATATACAATATCGAACTGGAGGCTTTTTTCTAAGTCTCAAGATGAAGAATCTCAACCAGAACATGAGTTTGATTTTCTTTATTGCAACTGTTGGATCAACCACAATTGTCATTAGGTCTTTCATTGTTGCATGGATGACCAGAAGATGAAGCTGAACCATGTCGACCACCGAAACAACTTCGCGAGAAGAAATGATTGCACGGTAACCTTCAGCGTGACGCTCAAGCATTGGTGATTTTATTGCAAACTGGATGTATTGAACCCGGCAGCCGTGAAGTGACAAGTTTGGAAGGCTTAAACGACGAGCAGTACTATTGCATGGTAAGGCTTATCAAAGGGAGTCGTGATCATCAACAACGGTTGAAAGGATTAGTCAATCCTTTAACTAAGGCAGATCGTGCCGATTAATTGGCTGCTATCATCAAACGCATCTTCAAATTCTTGTAGATGGAGTGACATTTTGGTTGGAGCTTTAGCTTTTTACCTCTATTAAATATATGTTAGGTTTTAGTTCTTTATTCCATCGTTGGAGTGATTTTCTACAATAATTTTGTATTTGTGAAGTAGTATGAGGGAAATATTTAAATAGTTTGTTTTCTAGGTGAACTTGAAATGAATTTCTTTCAAAGATAAAGATAAAGAAATAGTTGTAGGGCCAAATAAGTGCTCAATTGTTGATGTTGTAGCTTTGAGAGTGAATTAGAGGCTAACCCCACTTATTTGTGTGGTTAAAGTAGAGATAAGGTGGAGAAAAAGGTGAACACTATTCATCTTTTCTTCCGTTGTTAGTTTAGGGAGGACCCGAATGTTTGGAGGCCCATTGTATTGTGAATTTAAAGAAATTTGAAATGAAATTTGAAGGAGTTATATATCATAATGTGCAGTTTTTAAATTTATCTCACTTGCTTGATTTGGAGTTGTAAATCAAATTTTATGCTAGTTTGAGTGGAGGAAGATTTGTTGCTTTTGAAATTAAAAAGCAAAGACTTTGACCGACCATAAAAGACGAACAAGTTTTTGGTTTGCAATGAGACTTCGAGGAAGTGTAGGAAATTTTGTTAGCTTTTCATAAAGATATCATTCATTATATTTGAAATTTATATGAGTGAATTGTGAGTGTGGAAGTGAAGAAGGGTTTGATGCCTTTCTTTTCTCAAGGCCAAAACTTGGTCATAGAAGTTGGACAAAATTTTAAAATTGCTTGAAATTTAGAGGAGAAGTAGAAGTTTGTGTTAACTTTTCAAAAAGCTATCACTCACCTCATTTGGAGTTGTGGAGAAATGGGGCACTCACCCAAAGTTGAGCTTGAGAATTTGAAGTTGAAGTTAGAGATTGGAGGAAGTATTGAAGACTTGTGCATGTGTATGTGGCTTTGTAAAGTTTGTTGTTGCGGGCGGCTTTGGTTACATCAACGCTAGACTCATTTTGCGTTGAGGGTGACGAAGTGGGGTTAATTGCGTACATGGTCAAGACTTGTTTGTTTTTACGGTAAAGCTTGTTTCTTAAAGTTGGTCATCGGAAGTTTGAAAGTTAGGAGCCAATCTTTTGGACAATTCAACTCGTAGTCTAGCTGTCCCGTTTTACTTGTCCAAAGCGGTAAGATTTATCACACACCTTAATAACCTTTAAACCCATTTAGAGCCAATCAATACATCTTAGACCAACGGGTAGCAGTTCGACTGCAATTTAGAAGATTCGACATTCAAGATCAAAGAGTTTGATACAACTACGACTTTCCATTATAAATCATAATAATTTAGTGGGTGAATTTGTTGTGACGAGCTTAATTCTATTCATCTTTTTTATTAATTTCTTGGTTGTTAGTAAGGAAAATCTACAAGTGATGAGTTCATTTTTTTTTATCATCTTACGACTTCTTTCATTCCCGAGCCATTTTTGGTCGCAGTTAAAATCCTCGTGATTTTCCGAGGCAAACGCTCTTAATACAACAACGTAGTTATAAACAATAGTCATTGATAGCTTGTTTTCTACTAGTGTTTATTTTCTAATCTACTTCCTAATGGCTAATTGGAATTTTTTCTTAACTTTCCTTCTTATCTTTCTTTTTGCTAACCTTTACTATAGTTGATTATTCTATTTTTTTACATGAATTCTACATACAGTTTGGTCTAGGGTCGTGATTTTGTTCCAAACCTTAGAAGGGTGGATGCAAGAAACACCGAACGATTTAGGGAGCGTTCTGCCAAGACTGTGTTTTTTCTGCCCAATACTACAAGTACTACTAGTACTGCGAAACAGAGCAATCTCAGCCGTTGATCCGAAAAATCAACAACCAGTAGTACTTTTGAGTACTTTATAATACTGAAATTGTACTACTTTGAAAAACTGACAGTTTGTCACAGAAAGTAGTTAAAATTAAGTATAAATTAATAATAATTAGAAAATCATGAATAAAAAAAAACTAAAAATTGGCCATTTGTAGAGACTTGATAGTGATTACATTTCACCAAAAACTAAAAATTGAAACCATCATAAATGTTAGGAGCGCTATGGGCAAGGGCCCCCTATTTGCATGCATGTTGAAGACAAAGAATTGTGTTTTTTTTAATGCCCTTTGGTGGGCACATGCCCTTCTATTGTGGCAATAGCCTAAAACAATCCTAGACATACATCATCATTTTTGGATGCTCCACAGTACTAAAAAACCCTAAAACGCAAAGTGTGACAAATTAGGTAAATTACAATTTAATTAAAGGATTTTTTTTCAAAATTTCTCAAAAATAAGGAATCTGAGGACTTCCAAGTTAGCCATCTCCAATAAAAATTTCAAGTACATGGACTTCATTTCCCAAAAGATATGGCAAATTGCATCTCCGTCATTCCAATTGTGACGCCAAATAGTACCGATGTTTCTTACATTCACCCAGAACCATGTGTAGTAAAAGGTTTGTGGACCATAAGCCATGCTAATTAGAGAACCAATACCTGCATTTTAAGAGAAGGTTTCATTTTGTGAATCCTACCTCTAAGAAGGACCTTGAGGTTGGAGATGCTAAGTTTAATTGCAAATAGAATCCACTTAGCTAGTAAGGTTGTAAAATACTTTAAGGTCAAAGAATTTTAGTCCACCAATTTTTTTTGGAAGGTAGTAGTTGTCCTAAGATACATGGATATAAGACACATGCTCAATCCCATTCTACATAAAGATCCTAAGATTACCTCAAATAGTTTAAATAGTTTGGAGGAATTTGCTCCAAATTGCAATGAAATAGTAAAAGAGTGGATGAAATAACCGCATTTACCACAGTGACACGCCTTACCTAGTGAGAGGCAATGTGAGGACCAAGAAGGCAACTTTTTTGTAATTTTTTGTTGAAGAAAATCATCTATATCAGTAGTCTCTAAGTTGATACCAAACAATGCTCCTCATAACTTTGAAAGCGACCTTGGCCCAAATTAAGTGAAAAGCATCGAGACAATTTGGCATTAGTCTCAATGAGAGACAATATACAATACTTTTAGTTCAATTAATTATCAACCCTGAAGCTCTTCCAAAGCACTCTAAAAGGGAGATAGTATTACAAAGGTTAGACTCTTGGCCACTAATTGAAAGACCAATATCATCAACATATTGAAATAGAAGTTGGTGTTGATCACTCTTGTTTTTTAACTCTTGTTCCACCTTTGTTGCCATATGGAATTTGCTCCAAGTAAACTATGGAAGTTATCGTCTAGTCATAGAAACATAATCATATAAAACTTTGATATTAAATAACATTAATATTACATGCATGTATGCACGGGTTGTTACACTGCATGCAATAATTGCTACATAGAGAGCTTCCTTGTACAAGAACTTTTGTAGGAACTTATTTCAAGCATTAACTATTTGCTTTCATAGTTGAATTAATACATGAGCACCTTCATCATTAAACATACAAGTATATATGTCCAAGTCATGAAAGTACACTTGGAACCATGAAAACCAATCACCACTAGCTCTAATCATCCACATGAGAGATGGATAGGATATCGATTTGTATGGATCTCTGTTCGGTTGGGTTTGTCTTCATTTTCAAAGCATTCATTAGCATGATGGTTGACGATGGTGTTTGAGGAATCTCAAAAGTTGGAAGATTGCAATCAGAATGTGAAACTCTAAAAACAACATTTTCTAGCAACCATGCTTCTATTTGTTTTCTTGCACCATCTAGCTTTAGACATAATACTTTGCAAAAACTTTGCTTTCCTAGTCTCCTTTTTCACCGAATCCTAGTTTGAACTTCATACAATCTCATCGTTGTAAGGTTCCCAAGCTCAGGAGGTGCACTTAGTTCTACTATAACAAACCACATGCGAACAAGTGGTTTCTAATAAATTATAATTTCAACCTAAAATTTTCAAAATTGTTTAATAATGACTATAACTTTCTATTGCCAAAATTTTCAATTCAAATAAAATATGAAATGATTTCTGGAAGAGGTTGAAAATGAACTAAAATGGCATGTTTTTCAACTCAAATAATTATAGAGGACACATTTAGATGACCATTGAATCAATATTCAACTCAAAATGAGCTTTCAATAATGAGTTATTTTTAGAAATTTTTTGTTCATTTTTTAGACAATTTTTTCTTATATAATATATGGATGTGAAAGTTATTTTTCAGTTCTACAGTGTATCTTTTTACTTCAAAAATTTGTAACTAATTATTATTAACAAATAAAAATATCAATAATTCAAAACATAAACTTTCAAAGTAGGAAAATCTATTCATATTTTTTTAATTTTGTTTTATTTAAAATTCATAGAGTATATAGAGGTTCCAAAGTTTTGTTCGAACGTGGTTTCTAATGGACACTCTAAATGACCCCTCCAAGTTCCCAAGATAACCTAAAAAGTAAAAAGACACAAGAGAAGCCATATCAACTCTCAAAAAGATCGTTCATTTTAACAAGTAGATAGACTATCAAACACACAACAAACATTATGATAGAGAAATAACTAGCAATTAATTAATTGAATAGAAGAAAAAACTTGCTTTAGATTGAAACCTTTTCTTCTCCATGTCTTTGTTGTCATAAGTCCATGCCTAATCGGTAGATCCTAATGCTTCAGCAAAAGTGCACTCCATTACCATATGTCTATGAAGGCACCTAACTTGAATCTTCTTAGGTCATGTTGCTAAATAACTCAAGATTCTAAATCATGTTGGATCACTTTTGTTCAATGGATGCTAAAAATTTGCACCCAAAATTTGCACGTCGAATCTTCCATGATCAAGAGAGACTCCCTTAATTTGCAAATCCATTGCAACAAAAGATCTTTTAATGTTTAATTGTAGATGGATGACCAAAGTAGGTTTCAAAGAGTGATTGGATTGTCCCATTGGCATGCAGGACTGGATGGAATTTCCGTACAACAAGTCGTACAAGCAAGAGGCCTTCCACAGTTGGTTAAGGTACTTAAACTGACAAAAAGAGAATTCTCTGCATTACAAATTTAGAACAGACATGCAAGTGTAGAGAGATCTATAAAGAATGCAAAAATATTAGTGAGACAACAAGAATGCACATAGAATTGCACACCATAGGAGGCACAAAAAAAAAGCTTTTACAACCTTAGAAACTTGAGACTTCGAAAAACCATCTCCAATCACTAACCACGCAGATTCTATGATTCCAATGCCATTGTGATCTGCTCCAAATAACAATTATCGAAAAAATGAACTCAAATCCTAGGTTCAGTACATTTCTCCACAAGAGCTCATACTATTCTGAAACGGTGGCTTGTTGATGGTTGCTTGGTGCGTCTCCATCCTTGCAACCACAAGAAAAATTCACAATTCAAAAACACCACATGGCATTACAAAAAATCCAGTTTATTGAGCTTTGTCAATACAATGCAATGCCACCTTAAGGAAAGTGATGCTCTTCTAAATGCTAAAACTCAAGAGGTTGACAAGCACTCCAGAGAATGACCTACAAGACATTGGAATTCAAATCAAAAGTAACGAAAGAGATTATAACTCCAACTCGATGAAAGAAATTATAACCTAATGCTTCAAATACAGTGATCTACTACTAATTTACAAATCGCTCAAACATTGTCATAGATCTCATGTGATCAAATCCATCAACCCTAAAAAAATATTGAATCATTTTTTATCATCTAACTTCCAATACAGTGATCTACTACCAAGGATTGTTGCCGAAGATTGGCATTGCCAGGATTTCATTGTCATGGTTACTATTTATTTTTTCAAGAGAAGCTGCAATGCTTAAGTTACCAAATAAGGAAGACATGCTCCAATAGCAAACCGTTGTGCAAAATGACACAGATTGAAAGTAAGCAAACAAAACCAATTCTACCATATCCTACCATATCCCATTGTAATAATTAATAATAGTAGTATGTGGTTGGCACACGCCTCTAGCTCATCAAAATACTCCAATGTGTTGCTTCCATGGGCTGTAATGCTACAATGGAAAAATTTGGTATTTACATTTCATCTTCTCTTCAAAAAACTAGTAAGGAAAACCAACAAGCCATTTTCTAAGTTCACATCTCCCCTTAGGTAAGATGCTAAGAACGTTCCCACCAATGGATTCTCTATCCCTATCTTCATTGGAATGAAGGGGACAACAAATGGGAATAGGGAAGACAAACTTCTACCACTTTTCTCTACATTTTCAACTTATTGCTAAATAGAAGTGTGAAAGGTGATTTAGGGATTAGTCCATTTGGGTACATCATCCATCATTCCATTGGAGGAATTTGGATCCTTACTCCCTAAATTTTTAGGAATAGAAATTTTTTAGGAATAGAAATTTCTTACGAATAGAAATTTTTTACGAATAAAGATTGTTGGTGGGAGAGTTTTCTACCCTATTCAATTGAAAATCAAGTAAAGCCACTAAGGATACTCTAAGGAATAACCTTCCATCACACCACATTGAATGGGAAATGGAATGGGAAATGAAATGGGGGAGTCACTTTTCCATTGAGGACCATTAGAAATAATATCATGAGCTTTGGTTAAGTCCAACTTTAAAAATATCAGGTCTTGGTCAAAATCTTTTGCCCATCCCACCATCTCTGTCAAAAAGGTAGGAAAGCAGATTGGTCTGGGCTAATTTCCTCTTTTAAAAGAAGTTTGAGCCTGATTTGTAGTGATTTTGCAACTATCTTATAGAAAACGTTTAGAAGAGTGATTGGGAAACATTTAAACTTCTTTCAGACTTTGAGCCTGTTATCCGAATACAGTAATAGTTCTTCTCTTGCACATATTACAAAAGGAATTCCGAGTGACTAATTCTGTACTTTGCCAATTTTTTTGGCAAATGAACCATTACCAAAGAGCAACAAAAAAATTTATCTTCTCAATTTTCGAGTGCTTATATTAGAAAATAAGCTTCTCGTTATATTTGTGAGTTCATATAACATCCGGCGTATGGACCCACAAACTTCACCAGATGCATGTTTCATGAACAGTTGCATATCATTTGAAATTTTCGTGACTCATTTGAAGGTTTCCAACTTTAAACTCAAGACAAAATAAACCTCTTTGTCGGCTTCATCTTTTTCTTTTCAAGGGAATCGAACTCTTCCAACCACTTCCAAGAATGGTTACTGTTGCCTGTCAACAAGAATGCTATCGACAGGCATGTTTCACATAAAACGCTATGACACAACGTACCATATTCTTGGCATTGCAATAAGTTAAGATCGAACTTCGTAGAGGACCAACAGGACAATCCTCCTTTGCTCAATCGTGCTCAGAGGCACTCTGGACAACTACGTTAGGCCTGCACAGACATGTTGAAATTAGGTTTCTTCTGGAGATAACTTACATGGGCTTTGCTCCAACTTCATCAATCTTATCGTGGATCAAGTGCATACAACACTTGTCCAGAAGAGAACATGATGTAAACATTGCTACAGAAGTGAGAATGGCAAACAAGCGGCAAATTCAGCAATGCACAAGCATGTACACTTCGCTCGAAATGTACATTCACTGCATTTTAAGAGCAGGGGTTACATGCTCATCAGCAATCTTTCGACTGAACAAGAGTATATTTGAAAAGTGCTTCAAATCTAAATATTAAGTGAAAATGAAGGACATGTACTTCCAGAATAGCTTGCAAGAAATAATCCCAGCCATGAAAAAACACTTTTCCTGGACAGGTATTAAGTGTCAATCTCAATCTTCCAAATGGAGAAAACCTGCCTTAATCAGTAAACTCATGCACATTTCAGATCGAGGCATAGTAGAGGGCCAGATTAACCTCTGCTACTCCACGAATTTTCAAACTTCACCTGGTCTTTAGCCGTACCGGATGCCAAAACGGTTTCTCCTTAGCATCACAATCCTGACCAAACTAAACTAGATTTCTATCCCATACTCCAAACTAGACACTCAGATACAAACTAAGGACAAGAGTCATAAATAGTTCAGCACTACAACTGGCGGACCAGGTCCTTCACTAAAATTGTATGTATCAATCACCTTCAAACGAGAAACATCACATTTAAAGGGTGACACATGACACTACAATGCAAAAATATGCACATAAAACCAAACTCTATCAGTAATGACTTCATATATAAAGGTGGACCACGCCTACTTCATTACCAGTGGTTCACCAACAGTACTTGGAAATGGGAAGAACACAAAGTTTTCAGTAATATTCACTCCTCTTTTCAGTGAACACATCATGTACAACTTCCACTATATGTCACAATGATATCAAAATAGCGCAGTGCGAAGTGGTGTGTTTCTGGTGCTGGACATCGTCCAAGTCCGGATTGGGTTGCAAGGACACTGGATAACATTCCACAACAAACAAAAGACTCGTGCACACGGGAGAACATAAAACGAACGCAGTGCTGCAAAATCTATTCTAATGGCTATAATTTTAAATAAAAACATTCCGCAAGTGAGGATCGAGACACTACCTTGGAAATCGGTGAAGGTATGTCGTTATAAGCTTTGACAAGAGCAACTTCATGACACAATCAGTGATGGCGAAAAATGAGCACCGCTTTCGATGTGATTGTGATGAGACGCTTTAACCGAAGCAAGCGGTGGAAAGTTCGTGACGAGGTCAGCCGGTCCTCTAATTCATTCGCGTAAGGATCGCCGAGTGGCAGGGTTATAAGGTAACGCTTGTGCTCCAACACCATGTGAAGATGTGTAGTTCCAACGAATAAATGCCTCAAAGGAACGATGAGCCAGTTCCCGAACAAAGCGACATCATAACTCCAGGTCCTTCACATGCTACCTCCACTTCTACCAAGGTTCCAAGGTGCTTGTAGCACTTCATCAAACTTTTGAGACCTTGGACAAAACAGCCTTCCCCACGCAGACACAAAATGTTGTCGCAGAGTAGCCAGATTGACGACTCCAAGGACGGTTAGCGACAAACCACCATACGCGACCAAGACGACACCAGCGGGGAGATCAATCCTCCCCACACCACATAATATTTTTTTATTAAGAGTGAGACCAGCCCCGTAAGCGCACCCATAAGGGCAAGGTCCCGCGACACAACAATCTGCCTGGAACGTTCAGTTCAACCATGGCTAGACTGCGGTCGTCAACTCTTCAAATAACAACCCTCGACGAACGAAACCTGTCCAAGTTGAATCATATCCTTCACAAAAATCCGCGCTAAAGTAACCCGCCGCTGAGCCGCACACTAAAGTGCCAGTTCCTTCTAACCTGATAACACGATCACATGGCTGTAAGTGTTCTTTTCAATCAATTGTCACCTCCTAAAACGAAAACGCGACCAAAATATATCTACTAATTAAAAAGCGACTAGAAAGCGGACACAGAACTCGGAGAGCGGCGTTCAACAAAAGCTGTAAACAAAATTGAAAGAGAGAACAGGAAACCTCACCACACGTCTGCGACGTCGTAACACCATCAAGACCTTCATGAAATAAAGACGCTCTTGCGAAGCTCTCAAAGCATCGTCATGCAAAAGCTTGAACACCGCTCCAACTCATCCACCATCAAACTCTGCTACGCCACACTCCAGAAGCCGTTCCTCCATGAAAATATCGGTTCCTGCCCCACGCGACATTAATACACGAAAAAAACTCCCGCGCAGACGCTCCATTTCAAAACACATCATCGATGCTTCGATGACCACCGCAACAGCAGTCTGTACGCCTGCAAAACCTGACCTCGGTAGGGACAACTAAGTTAAGTATACGCTAATCTCAAAGACACATAAGGCAACAGTACGATAGTCGCTTTTACAGACAAAGTTCTGGCAAAGGTAGGGAAGGTACTTATTACTGTGTGCAGAGGCCAGACACAAGGAAACTGAACAGCTCTTGAGGAAGATGACCCTATACCCGTGTCGTCTCGTGGTAGCCGTTGATCTTCATCCACCATTCGTTGCTCATGGGATGTGAAACCGTGACGCGCCTTTGGGCCGCCATAGGTACGTTCTGGAACCTTCCTGACGCCACATCCTCACCGTTGAAGTCTTAAACGGTTAGATCTTTGGTGCAAAGCGTGACCTGTTTATTCAAAGGCAGTCATACTCTTGTCTGTAAGTTAGCCATACAGTAGCGGTACTGTAACAGTGTTAGAGCATCTGCAATGTGCCCGTCAACAGTGCCTCTATCGGCACTTTCCCGGGCAAAAAGCCGTTTGTATTAAAAATTGTGCTCCAATGCAACCTCTATGGGTCCCGTCACTTTCACGGTCTCGGTATGCGACCTCCCCACTCCGGCAAATTTTCAAAATTTGAAGGGCCCGCAAGTTGGCTCCCGGTAGAAATAATAATGATTGTCAACCGTTTTCCACATTGTTAAGCGTGCCAATCAATTCAACCTTCCCTTGATTCAATGAAAAGTCTTTTTTTAATGTAAGATACTTTTCTTTCTTTCTTTTTATAATGCAAAAAGTCCATTTGACGTTTAGATTGCCAGTTCCGCATTGGGTCTTTTTGTCCCAAAAAAAATCAGCATTGTGGAGGCCTCATAGAATCTCCCTCCAGTTTGCCAGTATTGGGCTGTTTTACTGTATTTGCATTACAGATGCCCTTAGGGTCAGCTTACATGCTCGTCTAGTGGGACTAATTGAAGGAAGAAGACAAAAGTGGCTCCACCGATTGTCTTGCCAGGGTGAAAGGAGGAGTTGAAGTTTCATCAATATCGGTGGACAACCACATTGGTGGAGACTAGGGAATCTAATACGTGAAAATTTCTTGTTGTCTTCGTCCCCACCCATCGGGTCCCCATGAAAGTGCAATGGCTATTTTTCCCTGTAGCACCCACTTTGAAAGTTTCTTGATGACCGATACATGTAAGGAGGCCCTTAGTTATACAGTAACAGTGCAATTCTCATAATAGAAAATGCGATATTTAGGCCTTATTTTCAAACTAAACTAAAGTCGATTTTGGAAGATAAGGTTATGCTAACTACACCTAAGGTAGAACTGCTCGTTGCCATACATATTTGCTATCTAAATACTTTGAAGTAGCTATTTGTCAACTCCCATATTATCCAAAGATTGAAAAGTTTGAGAGAAGTCATTTGCAAAAATAATTAAAGCATTCAAATAAGAAGTGAATTTTTTTGTGATTTTTCAAAGGCAAAATGTTTAAGCATTAATAGCCCCTTGTTGAAGTATGGGCAAACCCTTGTTAAAGCATGTGTTGACGTGTCCACTTTCCAAGTGCATTGCCATTATGAAAAAAGGTTGGTAAGATTGTAGCAATGGCTTGGTTACTAACGCAAATGGGAGGGTTGCCTAGGTGGTAGAATACAGTGGATGGCAATAATGGGCAATTCTAACCTAATTTTGACCACTTTCAAGAACCAACCATTCTCAATATTTGCCTTAAATGTATTATGACTATTTATGAGAGTCTATAGTTGGTTTTAGAAACACTTTAAGTTTTTCTAGCACTTTCAAATTCAAAGTTGATTCATACAATGTCCAAAAAATGTATCCTAAGAGAATCTAGAATCCTGTTTCACTACTAACAAGACCCCACAAAAAAAAATCACTATAATAATAGCAACCATGGTGAATTGCTTATTTGTGAGATTTTAGGTGTAGTTACCTTATTGCATTAACAATTGTTGTAATACCTTAAGCATTTGAACAAGTTTTGTATTGTTAAAATTATTTAAGTATTTGTTGAATCTTGTTGGGAGTTTAAGAATGAAGGATTCTATATTCTTTTAGTGTAGATTTTGCTCAAACATCATATAAATAAATTAGGTATTGTCAATATATTAAAAATAGGTGTATTCATAATCTATCCTAGGGAGTTAAGAATAGAGGTCGTACATTTCAAGCTATAAATTTAGAAGGGATGGTTGTAATCATTGATTGCAATTAGGTGCACTTACATTAATTATGCTTAATAAGTTCATTTCAATGTACATTGGGACAACAAATAAATGTCCAATGATTGCCACACATTGGAGTTATTTCTTAGAAAGAACCACCTCATTACCAAGAATTAGATTGTATATATCCAAGCATTTAAATATTGAAAACCATTTATCTCTATTGTTGATTATAAAAGTATCCAATTAACCTTTGACATCCACCCATGACTATGCACCCAAAAGAGGCCGTCACACATCTGGTTTGTCATTAGTTGCCCCCCCCCCAAAAAATGAATAGGCCGTTGATTTTTTTTAAATGCTTCCCTTTCCAAAATGTCGTTGATTTCTCAAAATTTCTTAAGCCATTGATCTTTGAGATTGAATCTAGCCGTCCATCCAAATACGGATACGAATGCAGAATCAGGATACTACATGGATACGGTACCAAAATACAGATACATATACTTGATATTGGAATATTGTACAATACGGATATAATATACAATATATGGATACGGGATACGGGATTTTCATTGTCCCATATTGTTTGTCATGTTAACTTCATTCAAAAAATTACAAGTAGGGGAGGGGAGAATGAAAAATTAAGAAATTAATTTTAAGTAAATTTTTTTTTAAACCCAGGGGTGGGTGTGGAGGGAAGTTTAAAATTAACTAATTAAAATTTTGAGTGCATAGTGACAGAAGTGTCACTATGCACTCAAAAGTGGCTGTGACTATTCTAAATTAACACAAAATCATCAATTCTAATCTCAGATAACTAATTAATCATTGGCCATCTTGGTACTCTATTCAATGCAAATTTTATCATGAATACGTATAGGGTTTCTAGCAACCCATTTAGATGCCAAGTGTGTATTATGTCTTTAGGTATTGTATACTTTAGGCCCTTCACAATCTCCTTTCATTTGTGAACCATTCTCAATGATTTATATGTTATGAATCCAATCCCCTTTAACAAAATGGTCATATGAAGATTGCATCCCCCCAAATAAAGTTATTTTGGCTCACTAGGCATGGCCTCGGTTGTTGTCTTTGTATTGCATATTAATTTACTTCAGAATACAACTCCTCTCTTTCAAATAAATTAATAAATTAATAACTATAAAAATTGTATTCCACGCAAACATGATGACAAGCCCATGCCTATAGGGTTAAAGCATTTTAGTATGAATATTTTTTAACTTATATTTGATTTGATCAAAAACTAACATATAAGATGTATCCATAATTGCAATCCAAAATACAACACCTATACTTGGTCCACAAAACAATATTAAAACTACATATTGATGAAACAAGATGTACTCAATCAAAGCATGAGAGGCTTAGAGAGCCTAATTTTCATTTTTGATATGCATAGAAACTGTACTTTGAAATGTCATAAGGTTTATTCAAATGGTGTCGAAATACTGCATGCTCAAGTGCTCGCTTGGAATTTTCTTTCACTTACAAATAAGATCTAAAAAATTATATCATGTTTGGTAATAGCAAATATGCTTTATTGTTATTAGTGACAATTATGGATGCTCTTAAAGTAGGAGGTGAAACAAACCTTCCAATGAGCTAGAGAAAGTTTAACATGAGGGAAAAATTGTAGAATGAATATTCCAATGAAGAAAAAATTTAAATGATGAAAATGGGCTATTTTTGAAGATTTTTTTGGTGTATTTGTGAATTATTTATGGATTTATAAACTTACAAGGTTTAGTAGAACCACCCATTACCAACCAAGGATCTATATCCAACTTGTAAGGTTGGAACAGACTTGTAAGTTTGGAATGTGATTTTTTCTCCTTTGCAAGGTTGGACTATAAAGTCATGACACGTGTCCTTGATGAAGTGAGCAAGAAAGTAGGAAGTAGTGAGTGGGAAAGTACTTTTGAAATGATTGGAATTGGAAGACTTCATGTATTGGGTATAGGTTGAGGCTAACTTTTTGCTTACAAAATTCATAGTAATTTGAATTTAAGGAAAAAAATCACAAAAAACTGGCAATGCCACTCATTTCTATCATTATGTAGGGCAATAAATTTACATTGCCTTCTGCTACTCCAAAACATGTGTAGAATTGCTTAAGTGTTTGACTATGGGTGGTTCTACTATACTAGTTGTGTATTGTGAGCCTATAGAAAGATAAAAAAATAAATCAAACAATGCATCATATACCACCACTAAAAGGATTTGATAGTGGCGCAACTTTAATTGTTGATGGCCCCATGTGGTTCCAAAATAGTCATTATCCATTCTTGGAGGAGCTAATATAAATGGATGCCATGTTGGGCTTAACCATGAAAAAACCAAAGGACATTTTGTATCCTTGGGATGGTTAAAGAGGCTTTGTGCATATTGAAGAATGGATGATCTTCATCTAATTTGTTGTGTGCAATTTCTTCAATGCTATATTCACATGATTGACTTAGTTCAAGACATTTGAGTTGTTTTTAAATTTCATATGGGGTGCTTTATCAATAAAATGATATACTCTCCAGTGTATTTCAATAATTTGAGTTTTTATTTTTTTTAAATTTTTTTTTTATATTTAGAATGATTTTTTTTGCTTTTGAGTAAGACAAACAAAATGAAGCTTCTAAGTTTTGTTTCTATGACACTTGGAAATTTTGGAAAATTCCTAAAAATACATATTTCATTGAAGTTTGAAGTTGAAGATCTATAATCACGTTTCTAAATATGGAGTGTCAAAGAAAATGTCTTTGCACTATAGTCTTTTCTACATTGTAATGTACTTCTACTATAAAATTTCAGATTTTTTTAGCATGATTTTGTATTAAATATGAATTTTCTTCATTTTTTCTTCAAAAATTTATTGTAATTTAAAATTTTCACAAAAAATTCTAAATTTTTTGTGATATGTGATTTCATCTCTAAAAGTAAAACCAACAAATTTCACTCATAAATAGAAAAGAAATAGAAGATAGAGAATGAGGGATTTTTGAATTTGACTATATAATTATAGACTCCATCGTGTAGGGGTTAAAATTGATCTCCTACCTACATTTGATGGCTTAGGGCAATTAGTGTACCTTGTCTTGAAAGAGGCCCTTTTCATTTAATTTCAAATAAAAATAATGGCAAATCAATCCCTCATTCAATTTTAATTAACTTCTTCAATAACATGGTTTTACATGTCACTATAGAGTGTTTGCTTTTACACTCTGCATTTTTTTTAAATGACTCAAAACTATTCAACCTATATTTATAGGGTTGGTTTGAAGAACAAGATCTATTTTACCATCCTGTAAGGTAGGAAGTCCATTGTGAACCATTTGGTCATTGCTCAAAATTACACTTATTGAATTTATAAAAGAAATAAGCAAAAGAACAATAAATTGGAGAGTATTTTTCAAATATTTTGGTCAATTCATTTCTGAAAAAACAAAATACATTATAGACATTCAAAGCAACTCACAAGGCTTCCTATTTTCAACCTTAGGGGGGATTATTATTGCTCTTGTAGATGCTAAGAGCATCTTGCACTCACGCACCTAGAAAAACTCTCACTCGACCTAAAGCTCATGTATTGCCCTATCCTTGATTCAAAATTGCATACCATATGTGAGGTTACTTTTGGCAAAATATAATTCAAAATTTTGAAGACAAATGATTTTGAAAATTAATAAGCCACTTTGCCAAATCTAACAAAAATTAACGATAGAGTAAGTCAAAATATTAGGAAAGATATCGTACAATTTGATTTCAAGACATGGCCACTAGGTAATGCCAAATTCAAATTCATTCTTTTAACTTTACAACAAAGCAAGGACACTATGAAAGTAATGAATTCATTGAAGCCATGACTATCATTTCCCTACACTATGAAGGAAAACGATTCAACTTCCAAGATTGTGTGAAGAGTTGTTGAAAATTAAAAAAACTATTTAATAATTTCTATATAACATATTATAAATAATTTTTGTTGAAGGCCCTTCTAATTTTAAATAATTACTTGCCAAAAATGTGGTCAAGCTATGTACATTTTAGCTCCTTAGAATGAAGGTCAAACCCCTTTGGCTTATAAAAATTGCGAACTCTCATAGTGCTTCAATTTTGAGGATCTTTGTCCCCATTTAATTTTGTTTTGTTCATTTTAGACAAGTGTGTGTTGGTCAAGTGCATAACATTGTATAAACAGGCAATGATGGTCCTTCCTATGCCAAGAAGATATTATACTTTCCTAGATACATAGGAGAGACTTTCAATATAAATCAAGGATTGGGATTGGTTGAGGAGCAATATTAGACAATTTTATTCACTATAGGGGTTCCTTTTTAAGGATGCAAAGGACCCCTACCTCATTAGTAATTGATGTTATGTGGTTGAGTGGGGAACTAGAGACTCTTTGCTTTACAAGCAATTTTGTCTTGACCTAGAATTTGTAATCAAATGTGTTTTTTATACATGATTTTTTGCCATTTGGCTATAGCCAAAAAATATTTTCTATTTTTCTTAAAGGAAATTTTCATTTTTTACAATCAAAATAGCTAGATTGTTGTTATATTTTAAGACCAATAGCCAAATTTTACCTAATACAATATCAACTAGTTTGATATGAATATCACCAAATATCACATCATCAAATGTGATTTGAGGGCAAGGGAGGGCCATTTCAAACCTATTCCCCACCTTGGAAACCACTCAAAACATTAAAACATTAAAAAACATTAAAACATTAAAAACTTTAGTAAAAAATTAAAAATTATTTCAAAAAAATTATTGTTAATAATTTTTTATTTAAAATGACTAATTAATTAATATTATGTGACGTGACACGGGTGTGGCCATGTCAAATTGCTACTGTAATAGAGTTCTATAAGTTGATTGCAAAATCTATTAACTTCTAAAGTCCCAAGGCCATTTTCTGCCAAAACCACTCAAAACTACCACTTTTGCTATGTTCACCTATGAAATAAAGTTTTTAAATATTTTTTAGAATCTAACCGTAGGGTCTTGTTTTGCACTTGTCTTTAATCACGTGATAAATTTTTTGTGATGTTTGACAGTGTAGATTGAAAGATATTAGCATTCAAAGTGGAAGGAAAAAAATTCTTTCAAGAAGTTGCTATAATTGCCCGCAAAACAAGAAACTCCATAACTTTCACATCACTAATCCAAATGGAATGAATCAAAGCTTGACATTTAGAAGAAAATATAATCTACAAGGAAAAAAATATTTCAATTTTTATTTCAATTTTTTGTGAATTTTTTTTGCTGCCTGGTCTCCCCCATTTTGAGGTTATTATGGCATAACTTTTGCTCCTAGGCACTGATTGGAATAAAAATTATATTCTTGTAAAGCTCATAAGTTTATCTATCTTATTAGAAAGTTTCAACAAAATTCAGTAAAAATTGAGATCATTGGAGCCTGCCCGAAATCCATTTTGTCCCCCGTAGGGACAATGGAACTTTAGGGGTTAAGGACTAGTTGCAATATTGACAAACTTGCATTACAATCAACATGGTTCCATATTATTATATTGAAACTTGTTTGGTGGGATTTTGTTGGTAGTCAAAAGGAGATTATAGGTTCTCTTAAAATGCATTTTTTGGAGACTACGAATAAACTATGAATTTTCAAAGTGCTGAAAATAGGTGTTTCTAAAACCAACCACAAACTCTCATGAATACCATAGAACTTCCATAAGGTAATAGCCTTGGGACCGGTGTAGAATATTACATTAGAGAGGTTCTTGCATTAAAGAGTGGCTACATGACTAGAGTGACATCTAGATTCCAAATCCAATGAAAGTTGTTTTTCTTTTTTTACTTATTTTGTACATCTTCAATGCATCCAAGACGGGACCATAGGAATTTAATAATATCACTTTAGAGAGGTTATTGACTTACATAAGTTCATTTATAGAAGTTCTATTATAGTAAGACTACATTTTAGGCAAGAAGATGTAGTGATTGGTTTTAGGAAGTAGTTGAAATTAGGTGTAGTTACCATAATTTAGCATTCTTAAGAAGAAGAAGTCCAACCTATTTTTTGAGGTTGACATAAATTAAAACTCTTTTCATCTTGGTTCTCACTTGAAATTCATTTGAATAGCAAGAATTATGCCAGGACTACATATTTTCATTAGAAAGGAAACTCTATACTACCTAATAAGCAAATCTTATGGAAATTCTTTCATGGAAGAGTTTAAAGATGGGGAGTAATTGTTGTACATGTTTGTAGGATTTAGAAGGATTAAACGTTAGTGAAAGGTTAACATTTTAAGGGAAATATGAGATTTAAAGGGGATCTCTAATTGTGGATTGAAGTTGATTATTCTCAAGTTTTTTTCTTGTGGAGGCATATGTACATTGAATATTTGATTGTAATGTTATTTAATACTTTTTTAATAGATGATTTAGTGAATAAAAATCTTCATGCAATACTTGAATACATGGTACCTCTAACACCATTTGTAAGATCTACAAGTGGTTCAACTTTCCAACCATAGTTTATTGTATCTTGTATGAAATTTTGGTATTTATAAATATTTAAGTTAATAGATTTGAAGGAGTATCCATTATTGTAGAATGTGAATTCTATAAATTGTATAGTATGATTTTTGGGTGGGTTATTTGGAGGTGCACTCCTATGTAGAATATCCTGACAAAATTTGGATACATAGTTGCAATTGTCTTAGTTAGGGCATTGGCATAGATAAAGCCACAAGGATATTGTATATTCAAGGGTCAGTTATCAAAGGTGCCTATATTCATTAGCCTACGGTATTTGGAGTTTATGTGTGAAAATGTCAATCTTAATTCCTCATATATGATTCTAGTGACAATCCAAAAGTGCCCCTTTGCAAAGTAAAATAATATAGGAATCTTTTTCTATGTATAGAAGTTGTAAGGTGGTGTAAATTTATGTTCATTGTATTCATGAAATGGTGACTTTTCACTCAAATTCCAAAACTTTGAACTTGAATTGCACACTTTGTGCAATCTCTACCAACCCTTTTTTTTGTTTTTGAAAAAGTACCAGGATGGCGATCACTTGAAATTTGATGAAGCATTTTATTTCTTTATACATCTATCTTTTGTACCATAAAACACTTTTCAATCAAATTCATACACTTTTTCATCCAAATTTGACAATTTCATTCATATTTTAAATTGGATTGAAACTTGTTTGGTGAAAAAAAATTTACTTTTTTTTGTTGAAAAAAAGATTTTCACTATGAAATGGTGCTTTCTGGCTCCATTTCGCCCCTCCAAAAGGGCTGATCCCTACCTTAACCCTTAAACGTCGAAGGGGGGACCCTCGAAATCTTCCTTTTCTATTACCGTGTGAATCATTGACCTCTAGAATTGCAAAATTAGTCATTGGAAGTCAAACTACTGTAGAAGATCTTCCTTTTCCAAAACAAATTTAGAGGATGAATAGTTGCACTTCTGTCCTATATAGTTTGATTCCTTGTCATCCATCGGACACAAAACATCCGCCTCGACGTTCAAGGGTTAAATTCAGGTTGTTTGTTTGTTTTGATGAGATCTCTTGGATTGTGCATCCCATGGTCACGTTCTTGGAACAATCCAAAAACTCTTTGCAAAGAGGGGTGCACATGCTTTGTTTCATGGTGTTTGGACCTAGGGTGTGAAAGTTATTGAATTTCAAAGTTTTATGAACTATAAAAAAAAAATAACTTTTACTTTTATTTTAGTTGTGGCAATGCTATAAGGCGCACTAGTTTCTACTACATTAGGATGCAAGAGAGGAAATTGAATCCAAGACTAAGGGTCCAAATTGGGCTCTAGTTCATAATGGGTCTGTCTACCTTACTTTGTGTTAGCACCAAAGAGGTGGTTGTACTGTACAAACTGTTGTAGTAGATGAGAGTGCGACATCTCTGCACATTATCCAGATGTTCCGTGGTTCCGTTTAGCTCCAGCTTGAAGTGGCATGAGCACAACTATTGACACAAGTACAACAGAGTTTAGAATTGCCACGTTGTTTTTATTGAAATGTTCAACATTTGATTTGTAGGATTGTGAAGCAGCAAAGTTGTATGAATAATGCGTTCTGGTTACTCAAACATTGACTCATGAAGGTAAAAAACCTAACCAAGTCTTTGAGCTTATCGGGGAAAAGACTTCAATCTGATACTACAGAGTTTACAGTACCTAATGCGAAGCAGTTACTAATGATCAGCTGAAGAATAATGGAAGGTGTTTCAAAAATACAACACCAATAGAAACCTCATAACTCAAATAGCTATTATACCATTTTGCAACTTGAAAGAGCGAATTTGGGTTTGATAGGTCAACTCTCAATTGGGTAACCTGCAAAAATGAACATGGTCACAGCTTCATCAGATCAAAGTCAAAGCCAAAATTAGCAGCCAAAATAGGTCAATTTCATTACAATCATATTCTAAATCAGAATTTGAATCTTCCTCTATTGGATCACAAAATGGATTGAGAAAGCATATTTTGGTAATAACTTTGGAGAGGTCTAAAATCAAATGTACATTAGGTTGCAATTAGTCTCGCGGAGTGTAATTTACTTTGTTTCCGAAGAAGTTGGATGGACTCATTACCATCAAAAACCTCTATCTTTATTATATACCTCTAATTGATTAAAAAATCGAGTTATAAGAGTTTTATTAGTCTAAAAGGGAATGGTGTAGTCCATTGAATTATCTCTAATACCTGTACCTGTTTATGTAGGGGCTAACTTACCATGCAAACGCTTGACAAACCGAGAAAACTCTTTAAAATTGTGCTCTTGCATGAGGTCGTCATTTAGTCTCAAGTAAGTAAAGGCGATCAAGTGTCGGCCATCGGGGTCTTTCTGAGGTTTAGCATTCTCCAGAATTTTGTTGTATCCATCCCGGTCAAAGCAACCCAGAGCATTTTCGCTAGCCACTGAAATGCCAGCATCCCAAGCCGCATTCAACACCTATATCAACACCGTCAAGATGTTACAACAAAATACAAAAACAACCAAATTATTCTGTAGCAATTTCCTTCAACATAGACCCATAAAGAATCAAAGATTCACAGTTAGTGACGATTATAGGTGCACATATCTTACATAGACCTGCTAAAAAAAAAAATAAGAAGCTCAATTTTGGCCTTTAGTTCCATCAGGGGTTAACGCCTAAATCCATATTCTGGATGATGTAGAGAGTGGTTCTTGGCAATTTTTTGTCCAAACAGTTTCTCATTCATCTAAAGTAATATTTCAATCTCCAAAAGATAGCCCTCCTTAATGTCCAATTTGATGGATTTGAGGAAAATAACATATTCATACAAAGATATAAGAAAAAGAATGTAGAGATATTAAAAAAAAAGGATCCAGACGTTAAAGGATTAATGACCAGGAAAATAGTTGCATCCCCAAATGCTTTGGACCTGGTGAGAATCCCACCTGCCAAACGAGTCCTTCCGGATCCGCCAACGCCTGAGGATACCCTTTCGCTTGTTGCAAAGTCCTCAACTCCACGCAAGTGAAGTTAAAAGACGCATCATGCTTGGCCAGCATCTTGGCAATAGCCGCATACCCATCCCGATTGGCAGGATTATAAAATCCAGCTGCAAGCTCTGCGGCATGGCTGGCGGTTTTGTACCACCAGTGGATCCCAGACACCTTGGCTGCAATCTTGACGCCCTCGAAGGCCAGATTGGCGAACGTCAAGACGCGGTCGCCGTGTTCGATGAGGATGTTGGAGTACCACTTGAGGAAGAAGCGACCGTAGTAGCTGTCGTAGTCGCCTCCGTCGCGGTAGAAGCCCGTGTCTTGGGGACGGGAGTTGTACTCGCCGGCATTGTCGGGAGGCAGGGCCCAGTGGGAGTGGCCTCGGGCCGCGGCTGCCTTTTGCAAATTCTCCAGAAGGTATTTGTCGTAACACTGGAGCAGCAACAAGAAAGATTAGGAATGTCAGAACCGAGAGTAAAGGATGATAAATTCTCTCTACTTTTGCCTGATATATACTCCCTTCGTCCTGATTGAAGTGTCTGCAGAAGAGTCCGTATTTTATACCAATTTCATTGATCGTAATGTGAAAAGCATAAAATCAGAAGAGTCCGTATTTTATATCACTAGAATCAATGAAGAACGTTGTATGTGTTCATGGCAACCTAAATAAAATTGAGCCTACTCAAAACAACCTTAAGAAAACTGAGGTCCAATTAGGGCACTTATATCGGGGACGGAGGGAGTACTAAATATCCGGTTGAGCAGAAGAACAGCGAGCTGCATCAACTTACTAAACCATGGATCTGCATGATTTTCTGTGATCCAAGAACACAGGCAGCATCCCAATTATAATAGTAATGATCACAAAGGGTTAATCCCCGAGATCGTGGCCAACCAAATCACACTACATCAGCAAGAAACTCTGGGCAGGTCGGTTATGAAGACACCAGGCTAACACATCCAAAAGTGAAGGCTTCAAGATCTGAGGAATTTAACCATAAAGGAGCAAGGGTTCTTGGACTTGAAATGACCAATTTGAAAGATCATATTGTGAAGGATCATATAATTCAGATGGGGCAAAACTTATATCACCAGAATCAGTGAAGACCAGAGCGCGTATTGGTCAAAACATAAATATAATTGGACAAAAGAAAGACCCTGTAAGACCTACTCAAAACTGAACACATCTTCCAGACAGGTAACAGCAAGTACCTGAAATTCGCCAGTGCCTGGATACTTCCACCCACGCGTCTCTGGGTAGGAGGGATATCTGAGCTCACCACAGGCACCAAGTCCGACTTCTATCTCGGTAATAGTTCCGTCTACGAAAAAATCATTCATCTCTTGCCGAAAACTTCTCATATAGTCATAATAGACCTGGAATCAAATGCAGGGGATACATACAGTAAGCTATGTTTTTAGAAATTATGGAAAACAGAGTCATAAAGTTATTGTACATGCTAGAATAAAATCAAAAGAGAAATTTCTAAAGTTTGTTGTGAAACTTTACCTCAAGAGCTGATCGACCCTTAAGACAGCGAACTTTGTCAATACCCCAAGTGAGACACTCTGGATTCCGCTCG
This sequence comes from Rhytidiadelphus loreus, assembly GCA_947034895.1. Taxonomy (NCBI): domain Eukaryota; kingdom Viridiplantae; phylum Streptophyta; class Bryopsida; order Hypnales; family Hylocomiaceae; genus Rhytidiadelphus; species Rhytidiadelphus loreus. The sequence continues at coordinate 50,529,736 of OX344761.1, forward strand.
CCGCTCTTGTCCATGAAGAAAATATCAGGATTCTCCTTGCCAATGTCTAGAACCCATTGAGGGATGGGTATGAATACGTCGTCGCCTACGTTACCACCACATTGATGGAATGACATAACCACCTAAAACACCCAAAGAAAAGTTTAAATTAAGCATCCATTCGATTAACACATTAGCTCTTAAACTACAAATCTATACTTGGTGACATGAGGGTTTATTTTAGTTTTAACCTCCAAAAATAGATGAACATTTCATTTTAGACATACACACATATTCATAAGATGTTACAGCTGATATGAGAAAAAGAAAATTAGAAAAATGATTTGTACATTGTGAGTAATGAGCGGTCAAACTGTTGGAACAATGACCCCTCAGGATGGCATTGTTGATTAAGGTTAAGATTGTATCAAACGGTAGAGATTAAATTCCAAGTAACTCGAACATCATACACAAGTACCAGTGACCTTGTTCACACCTCCAGACTACAATTAGGGTAGTGTAAATGTAAACAGCTACTCATGACTGTGTGGGGCTACCAGCAAAGGTATTAATCACGGTAAAACCTAGAAATCATAAGATATCACCTCAGAGACTTTTCTCTCATTTGAAATTGAGAAATTGACCTTAAACTCTAGACGGCAACCTTCATGTATAGAAAGTTTTAAAGAGATTTGAGAGAGTACCTGTAATTTAAGGTCACACTCGCGTACTAAGTTGAAGAGTTGGTGATACCCAGACCAATTATACTGCTGAGGAGCCTTGCCTTCCACTAAACCCCACCAGCAATCCACCATAACTCCATCCACTCCAGTTCCCTTCAACGCGTTGAACTTGTGTTTCAGATCCTCATATTCTGCTACTTGGTTGTCATGATTGATGGTGCCCAGCTGCACAAGAGATATAAACGTCGAGTTAATTGAGGCACTCTTTGGGCACATAGGTTATGATTCAGCTTGGCGAACTAATTCCATCACATGTAATAGCATAACTAGATACATTGATAAGTATGAATATTTGAGCTTTGGAATTCGACAAATTCAGCTAACAGCTGATATTTAATGCTACAGACTCAGAGACCCAATCAGAGGCCCAGAAAACCTCAAAGATATATTGTTAAGAGTGTGGAGAGGCAGAAAACATACCGGTAGCATGACATAGATAGGGATATATGGCGTTCCAGTGAAATCCCGTTCAACAGGTGCAAGATTTTCAATCTGCACACATAAAAGTCATGCTATACATCTGAGAACCACATCGATCCCCACGAAGAGATACCTCAAGTTCAACGCCACAACAAAACTATGTTAACATCGCCAAAAATTCCTCATGGCAGTACTAAATGCCTATCCTCAATATGACAAACCGACTCAGACAATAACTAATTCCAAACATTTGCAATCCATACTCCACTTCCCTCTCTTTATTCACTAAGATTTTTGTTGCGATAATCATACTCATCTAATCTCAAATAGTCTACTATTAGATTCGTAAAGTCATTTATGGTAAATTAATGTTAATCTGATAGGTCTTTAGATCAATATTGAGATAATGATAAATATGCCAAATTAATGTTGATTTCATGTTAACTTAGTAGTTGCCAATTTAATATCAAGATAATGAAAATGACACTAACATCACACCATCAATTAGTTAACAACATTGACGATAAACTAACATGAACTACCACGAGGACAATGTGAATCTAATGTTAACTAAACATTAATAACATTGACAATCAAATAGGAAGGTCTCCTCTGTATCGCCCAGCAATTGACGGTGGAATTCATTGGTAATACCCCAGATAGTCGATTACAAACCAATGTAATAACTTCTTAATCGGATTACCAGACCTTCCCTTACTGAATTGTTAAGTACAAATTTGGACATACTAAAAACAAAGGGCGATAGCTTGAAATCCTGGTGATAACTGACATATGTACTACACTAACACCAATCCAACATAAGGACTATGTGAATCTAATGCCTACTACCATTAAAAACTTTGTCAATATAATACAAGGGGGCGCTTCTGATGCTCCTCTGTATTGTGCTCATTGATCGTACCCCAGATATTCGAACATAGATCAATGTACTCACTTGTAAATCAGATAACAAGGCCTTATCGTTTCGCAAGAATTGCAAGAAACTTGAAACAAGGGTGATAGCTTCAAATTCTGGTGATAGCTGAAATTGTATTACAGTAACATCACCTAACACAAGAACTAAGTGAATCAAACACCTGTTATCATTAAAAAGTTTAGTCAATATAATAGGGGTCGCTTCTGATGCTCCCCTGTCTTGTGCTCTAGCGGAATTCATTGATCATACCCCAGATATTCGAACACAGATCAATGTACTCACTTTCTATTCAGATGATCGGGTTTACTTTTAAGAACCGTTTCCTACGTAATGCAGGAAACTTGAAACAAGGGTGATGGCTTCAAATCCCGAACCAGGGCGAACACCGCAAAGAGCAGAGTCTCCAAAAAGATGTCAAACAAGAAGAAATTTGCAATTACCTCGAGATCTGTCAATCCAGAAGAACCGTCACGCTCGGTCGCCTTCTCCATCTCCACAGCCTTGCAACGCGTCCTCTGGCCCCGCACAGTCAAGCTCGGGTAGCGCTCGGGCAGCAATTGGAACGGAACGGCGCATTTCTCCTTCGGTAGCTTCACGTCCCACCAAGCGTCGCTCCGGGACGTACTCAGTCCCGCAAGCGCGTGGCCTCTCGCAACTGCAAACGCCATAGTGGGTGCTCGAGTGGGTGGCCAAAGAAACAACACAACTCAGTTGTTGCGAATGAAACCAAAGTGCCAAAACCTGGGCCCCAGCCAATCTTCGTCTTCTTCGTCTTCTTCCGGTCAAATTGTGCGCCACGACGACCGAGATCTCTACTGCAGGTGCGAGGGGTGACAGTCCCACGCACTTGCTCTCTACAGACAAGTGATGAGTGAAGGATCTGTATAAGAGAGGGAGGAAAGTGGGCTGAATGGGCCTACGAGAGCTTTTGATGCTAATCACACGTGGGATTCCAAACTTCTCTAATATCACCTTCTCTAATATCACAATTTCTCACCGAAATATAGGAAATGTAAGAGCCTAGTTGGAAAATCCCTTTAGTCTGTGATATGTCACAAAAAGTTTCCAGATAATGTGATGCTCTGAAGTTTGTGAGATTTTTATTTTCTAAAATCCGTTTAAACTTTTCAGACATCTCATTCTTCTATGTCACTTTCATATGCAGCACAGAACTATCTCCAAGCACTTTTCGGACCTCCTACCTCAGAGGTTAGATTAAAGTGCAAGCTGCCTATTCCAAATATGGATGTTATTTGGAAACACGAACTGCCACAATGTTACACATAAAATCACGTCCATATTGAGCACCTGGGCTGTGATATTAGAGAGATCAGGGTGCACAGTCCAAGTTGCAGAATCTCATGTGCACCGGAGACTAGTAAAATTCTGATGTGTGAACCTGCGGGGCCCATGAGAAATAAGATGTACACCACACGTGAAGGTCTCGTGCCCATGCCTGCTTCACCGCGCACCCTCCATTCCAGCGAAGGACTGTATTGTATTGTACGTCCTCAACGCCTCTGGACCTTCTGTTGCACGAGAAAACCGCCACCAATGAACTTTGGCCTACTAAAAAAACTGCTCCACCACTGTGAAAGTGCAACGTGGACGGACACTTGTTGGAAGCAGAGAGAGTGTCAACCCGGACCAACAACGTGGCACAAAGGATGGACCCAGTCAAGCTGGACCGTCAAACTACTTTAACTTATTAGAATTCACAGTTTTGTGTCAGTGCGAATCCGCACTTCACGGATTCGCATCTCGAGAACGCGAACCAGAATTATCAACCTCTCGTCTTGCCGGTTCTACAGCAGAACCCGGAAGTACTTTTACTTGAACCGAGACTTTCAATTAGGCTAATGAACTTGATGAAGTTAGTTGATTATACCCAGAGCTGAGTCTTTGATGCGATCGACTTCCTGCACCAATGTGTTGGTTCATTCGACTAAGGATATGCCTCAAAGGTTTGTAAAACGGAAAATATGGACTCTAGCCGTGCGAGACGAAGTAGAGACTAGAACTGCTTCTCCGGCTGAGGCTGTCCACTTCTTCGTTACAGAATTTTAGTTACAGCAGTAATGTGAGTTGTAACGGTCACTTATCTTGGACAAGTCAACCAAGGGCAGCAGCAACTGCTAAGTGATGGACTACAACTACCACAGAAGATGAAGGTTTAGCAAAAGCTTGGAGTAATGTGCCACCTTCGTATTTTGCCAAGAGTCAAGTCGATATTAGTAGCTGCTGTAAATGCAATACAATGCATCAAAAGAGAGAAGCGGGAAAGCAGACGGGAAGTTCACGACAAGGTGAACATGACAATAGGCAGCGGTGTTGAAAACAGTCCATACGAGCTTGTGACATATTTTCATTGTAGAAGAAGGTTTTTTAAGAGCAGAGCTCAGTTGCCAACATAAAAGTGTATCCTGTAGAAATGCTCAGTCTAACCAATGAAGCACTTGGGCCACTCAAGTTCAAAATTGTGCAGCGTCCATTCGACTCTTGTGAAGCTGAAAAGCAGGGGTCACCCAAGCCCCACAACTACATTGCATTCCAGACCAATTGAAGTTGCCCAATCTTGCCTCACACTTCACGCATTGTAGTTTTCCCTCCACAACTCCCTCCTCCACTGCATTCAAAAATAGAATAAATAAATTGATTTTCCAGAAAGGAGGCAGAGTCAGACACATAAAACTGCACACAATTCAGATACTACCAAGAAGTAATTAAAAGTGTAGAGAGGATATCTAATTCTAGTATTCTTAAAACTACAAAGAAAGGCTGGTAATTTGTACTCAACCCTTCTTATGACACTTACAATTGCACATTCCATGTAGGCAGTAATAAAACGCTCAACGATATGCTTCTTAAAAACATGTAGACTACCACCAGAAGAACCGATATGCTGTTATTTGTAGTATCATAAGAAACGTCGCAAAGGTAAAAAGAGCGAACCTGTTGTCATCCATTGCATGGGTTCAACAAATATTGACGTGCACACCGGTCGTTCGTCAGCCATTCCCCGTTTACCTCCCCTTTTTTGCCACTTGAAAGCAGCCTCCCCACCCCCGACATCATGCCCCATCACATTTTCGTCCCGTGCAACCACTCTGCGACACTTCTTGCAGCGGTATAACATAGAACGTTCCGTGTTACTCTCGACAGTATTGGGAAAGGGCGATGGTCTGTTGCTGGAAGAGCCAGGATCCGAGGCATAACTTGAGCTCTCCATCATTTCTCCTTTCGCAAAAGAATCCCCTGCAGAAATACAGAGACAGTCGTTATGGCAGATCAACTCAGAGTTTCTCAGTTATCATATGTCAACTTGCGTACTAGAGCAAATACAAGTCGGCAACCTAATTCACAATCAGACGAATTAATGACTCCTCTCCTTCCTTGTGAATCGCAAAAAGAAAAAAATTATCACCATAATCCTAAAAATTTCCAATCACCTGCAACTGATCACCATTGAACGGAAAAGCATTTGAGAATTTGAAAAAAAATAAACAATGAAAGACTAATATGGTTGAATACACATGACATTGCCAATGTGTGGGCAGGTACAACAAATAATTAAGTGGAAACAAATTCAAATAAAGATGCGTTCACAATTACCACTGACAAAACTACACCTGTCGCAGGAAGGAAAATATGATGTATTCAGTCCCTGACAGTCAAGAAAGAGAGGACACAAATAACAGTACACATGAACCTTACCAAGAACTCCAACTTTGAACTTCTTATAGAAAGGGCTGTCTCGATCAACCTTGTTTCCCATGTTCTCGAAAATTGCCAACTGCAGCAATGCCATCGAAGACCACGAACAGAAATGAAAAATCTCAAAATCATGTATCACTTAGCTTCCCATTGTAAGGAAGCTCTTATTAATGAGCGAGAAAGAAACGAAGTCTCGCAGAAAAACGAATTGCAATTTTTTCCATTTCAAGTTTGTGCTTATAATCACCTGCTCCAAAAATCCATAATTAGGGCAAACACCAGGACTTGCTTTCCGCAATGACGATAATGCATCTGCAGAATTACAATCATCAATCAGAAAACTGTGCTTAAGACACTAAAGAAGACACTATTGTACTGACATGGAAACCCTAAAGGACCAAGAGGCCTTCGGTAATCTTCACTATTTTGAGTAAGCCATATGGTGACATCTTTAGTCCAATTTTGTTACTACACAAGCAGTGTTCTTCACTGATTCTCTCTGGTAACATAAAATATGGCCCCATCTGAATTATATTCTCCACAACATGATCAATCAAATTGTACAGTTCGAAGCCATGAACCCTTGATCCTTTAAGAGTTAATAACTCTCAATCTTGAAGAAGAGTGAAATTGTTCGCGAGAAAATTGCACCAAAGATCGACTTCAAGAGACTCCAACACCAAGTGTCTAACAAACTCTCAACATTTGCTCACAAATTCTTGAGATCCACACACAGGATGACAAAAAAGAGAAAAAAACAGACATAAAGTTCACCTATGTAATACAGAAGAGGAGAGATGCGGACCAGCAGCTGACAGGTGCTCCTTGTGCATTAGGTATGCAGTCACTACAGCTGCGCTGCACGTTAAATACACACCAAAATTTACAAATTGTAGCACAAAACACAAAGTCACAAAAAAAACTTACTTCATCCTTAAACCCTAAACCCCAAATCCTAATTCCCCAAAGAATCCTAATCTAAATTGTTTGAACACAAAACCCACCCTCGACAGTGCTTGACGCACTAGAATTCACATGCTAATCGCGTAAGTCCAAATGCTCTTCACATGGCCCATACACATCCCAAATTTGAATCCTCAGAATCCGAGAGAGGAAGCGCAAGAGTACCTGCGGGACACACCGGCGACGCAATGCACAAGGACGCCACCACGGTTCCTCCCTTTCTCGATAAACTCCAAGCAATCCTGCAGACTGTCTAAGAGGTTTTGCGAATCGACGTCTTGCAACGGAACGACCAGTCTCTGCAGCTTCGCTACGCCTGCAAATTTTTCAGCAGACCAGTTCGAATTTGAGGGACTCGCGGAGGAGGACGAGCCCACGAGGGACAATACTTGCGAAACTGGCGGAGTTTCGGATGACTTGACTGTCTCTGCATCTTCAAAGGAGCCGATGAACAGTCCCTCCCGCACTTGCTTCATAATCTGCTACAAAATTCTCAACTGCGTTCAATCTCGTAAGACTAGCAGTCTTCGGACAGATTGCTGGCGGGGCTAAATGAGTTGATCTCTAGAAATGATCATCGGTGATTTTCAACGACAAACTGTGAAGAGTTGGCTTCGATAATGAGAATGCTAAACCCTAAGAGCATCTGCAATGCGCCCGTCAACAGTGCCTCTATCGGCACTTTCCCGGGCAAAAAGCCGTTTGTATTAAAAATTGTGCTCCAATGCAACCTCTATGGGTCCCGTCACTTTCACGGTCTCGGTATGCGACCTCCCCACTCCGGCAAATTTCCAAAATTTGAAGGGCCCGCAAGTTGGCTCCCGGTAGAAATAATAATGATTGTCAACCCTTTTCCACATTGCTAAGCGTGCCAATCAATTCAACCTTCCCTTGATTCAATGAAAAGTCTTTTTTTAATGTAAGATTATTTTCTTTCTTTCTTTTTATAATGCAAAAAGTCCATTTGACGTTTAGATTGCCGGTTCCGCATTGGGTCTTTTTGTACCAAAAAAAATCGGCACTGTGGAGGCCTCTTGGAATGCCCCTCCAGTTTGCTAGTACTGGGCTGTTTTACTGTATTTGCATTGCAGATGCCCTAAGCTACCGGTAGTGATGAAAATTGGGGAAGACGGTTATAGTGGGTTTTTCCTGCAGAGTTAAACGCAAAAGGCCAAAGTTAGGGTTTGCATTTGTTGGCATCATTATGGAGCTCCAGGGGGTCACTAATCTAAGAACATTTGTAGTGCAACCCTGTATATTGACCCGGTATCTGTATAACTAACTTTTGAACAGTAAACAATTAGAGCCTGAAAATTGTCTCATTGGAAGCGCATCCAAAAAAACTTGGAGAAGGTGCACATTTTTTTAAAGATAGACATTGGATAAGTATTTCAAAAGCAAGGTAAAAACCTGAAATTATAGAGGTATTAGCAAAGCACAATTACCAAAGCAAACTTTGGCCATTGACCCTTCACATTTGGCCACTTTTGGAGGGTCAATGGCCAAAGTTTGCTTTGGTAATTGTGCTTTGCTAAGACCTCTATAATTTCAGGTTTTTACCTTGCTTTTGAAATACTTATCCAATGTCTATCTTTAAAAAAATGTGCACCTTCTCCAAGTTTTTTTGGATGCGCTTCCAATGAGACAATTTTCAGGCTCTAATTATTTACTGTTCAAAAGTTAGTTATACAGATATCGGGTCAATATACAGGGTTGCACTACAGATGCTCTAATATTTCACGATGATGGGGTGATAGTTCTTACCTTGATCCTTTTTCTAATTTTGGCACATTTTTTCTTATATCTTTCTACAAAAATATCATTTACTGCAATTTCATGAAATGGATCATTAAGGAAGGTTGTCTTTTCAAAATTCAAGTGTTACATTGGATGAATGAAAAGTTTGGTGGACAAAATAGCATCTCGAAGCCCTCTGTTCATCGTCCAGAATATAGACATCAGAGCGCTTTAGGGTTAAGGGATGCAAGAGAAAGGTAGTCATGGTACATTGAATGTGAAGAGGGTGTGGAAAGTGGGGACTTTGAGATTTCTTGTAAACAAACTCCTTGATCAATACAATTCACACTTGTGAGTGATTATGATGTGAAGGACAAGTGAATAGAAGTGCAAGAAAAGCTTGTTCACATTGTGAGTGATCATGATGAAGGCACCTTGTCTAGTACTCCTCCTTCCTTCTCTATAGGTGTTGTTTCTTTATAGTCACTACGCATGGAGGTGGTTAATCAACTGAGATGTGAAGGACAAGTTAATAGAAGTGCAAGGAATAGGAAGTTGGGTGCATGAGACAAATCTATTGTCTCAGCTATTACCAATTTTTCCAAGAGAATTTTGGAGGTAGAGAAGATGAAGTTGTAGATTATAAAGAAGTTGATAGACAATGAAAGAGAGGGTAGGGAGATGGTAATGAAGAGGCAACTACAAATGACAACTTTATTTATAAAAACATTGAAAATAAAGTACTCTTGAGGTAGTTCTAAATAGAGGTTGCATCTTGTGTGTTGTTTACTTGTAAAGATCAAGAGTATTGAAATTTTATTTACAATCTCCACTCAAATAAGGAGTATACCTGACATTTCCAACCAATACTACTAGTTCTTGTAGAATCTCTCTTTTTCTCAAATCCTTGTACAAACTACACACCTAAAATTGGTCACCATCATGCACTCTTTTAGGTTGATTGATGCACACACTCCAAAAAATCTTCTATGAATTGCAAACCACTTGTAATACAATGGAGTGGAATTTTTTCCTATTGTAAAAATCACTAGTGACTCTTTTAATTAGATTCTTTACTAACGATACATATATCTTGTCAATTGCTCTACATATGTTAGGTGGAACCATTAATTCTATAAAATTTGAGATGATGCTTTAAAGGTGGTCTTCACTTGGAATGCTAATGTAGTGGCTAAATAATTTCTCTCTATTAATAAGTATGTCACAAACAATGTCAATATACTTTTAATAGTTGAAATTCCCATTTAGAAACAATTTGCCATATGCTTCAGACTCTGACCATATGCAAATCTATAAATTACACATGCCACAATTTTTTAAAATTTTCATTTGCAGCCTTTAATTGATTCACACACCTACTTGTCAAAAAAAATCAACATGTTCAACAAATTGTTGAATGCACTAAAATTCATCCTATACAACTTCTTAAATTTGTTGTGGTACATCTCATTAATTGATCTCTACACTATCTTTTATATGTAGTTTTAATGTATTTATTGCCTATACTCTATCTAGAAGAGGTGAGAAGCATTATTCAAGCTAAACAACAACAACAAAAAACAAACAATGAAAGCTCATTGAAGTCTCACTATCAAACTCCAATACCTCCCAAGCTCTTGATTTGTAACTCAAGGAATTGCTCATCACCATAAACATTAGGGGAGATTTCTGCGTTTTAAAAGATTGTGAGTTCCCGGACTGCGGGAACTATGGGAACGTTGATCTGACGTGACCAACAGATGGCCACGTCAGATATAATTTTTTAATATATTAATTTAAAAAATAATAATTTTTTTAAAATTAATTAATTTTTAATATTATTATATTCTGACTATACAGGACTGGGAATAGATCTGAAATAGTCTCTCGAGTAGCTGAAATCTCCCCTAATGAAGCATTATTCATATGAATACAACTTGAGCACAAAAAAGTGCTCTATATTAACTTACAAAACTATTGCATATTGTTTAACCCCTAAAGGACCACTATCCCTTTAGGGAACAAATGCGTTTTTGGGCAGGTATCTATGGGCTGAAATTTTCTCCTAATTTTTTGAAATATTTTTTGGAGGTAGAAAAGTTGATTAGCTTCGTGGGAATATAATTTTTTTTCAAAATTGGTGCTTGGGAACAATAGTTATGACCAAATAAGCTCAAACAAGGGGATGGCGAGCAGCTCGGGCAGCCAAAAAAAATGGACAAAAATTTGAATTTTCTTTTTAATATTATTTTTTTCTCATAGATTATATTTTTTTCTATCTGAAAAGCTTTTATTCATTTCATTTGGATATGTTATGAAAAAGTTATGGACATTCTTGTTTTTCAGGCAGTTAGAGCATCTTTTTGAAAAAAATAACTTATAGGATTCATTTCTGAATGCAATTTTTCAAATTTTTCAATTTTCTTTTTCATGGTTTGATTTACTTGCTAGACCAATCTCACCATTGAGATTAGTGCATTGTAATTCCATCTAAAATATATGAATATTTTAGATTTTCCTTCTATCTCATATCTACTTCTACATAACAATTTTCTTAAGAATGATAGTTAATTTTTTTTTGAATTTTTTTTTTACCTAGACTCTCAATTCAATTCTACACAATAAAGATTTTAAAGCTCAAAACTTTGTACAATAAAAAGGGTATTTAGTGTTGGATTACATTTAGTGTAATTACCACCCTACTTGACCTTACACTAAATGTCAATTTTAGGACGATTAGTGTAGTACTAAACTTCAATGCGCCGCCTTTGTAACACTAAATGTAAACACTAAATTTGAAATCTGTAAATGAAATGTAACACTAAATGTAAACCTCTTCATATTTTAGATTTACCATAGAGTACTTTTAGTGTTAGAAATTACATTTAGTGTTACTTACTTTAGTAGGATAAATGATATTTAGTGTCATGGTTTGCAAATAGTGTTGCCAACACTAAATACCCTTTTTAGTGTAGTTTCTATTATGAATATTTTGAAATAGGAAAAATAAAAAATAGGGAAGTAAGTTTAGAAGCAATATTTTCTTGAAATTTAACAATCATCAACAATTGTGTATAGCCAAGTAAAGCCCTAGTAAGTATTCCAAAATAGGGGCAATACTAAATATCTTGGAATTTGACAATTATCAATGTTGCACATGGCAACACAAAATAGATTTTGTGAAAATCTCTAGAATACATTAGCTTACACCAATTTATACTAATTATTTCATATTACAAATAATGTGATGGAGATAAACTTCACTAACTTTTATTCTATTGAGTGGGGAGAAATTACATTGCCTTGATATTTAATGACACCACCAATATAAATAAAAATTGTGGAAATTGATGCAACTCAATAATATTTCAAACTACACTAATTAAAAATAGTGTGACTTTGGTAAATTTGTGCCGTACGCAATATCAGGACAAATTCCACACAAATAAAATAAATCGCGTGGCCGCATATTGGAAGATACCCTTGCCGATACCCGGTCCTCTCCCCGCGTGGGTCCCGTTCCCACCGCGCCCACCTTCAGGAGGAAAAGCCCCCACCACTGCACTGCCTGTGCTCTCCCTTTTCGTCGTCAAAGAGAGGCGCAGAAGGCTTCGCTCCAACTCCCCGCGCTCTCCATTTGTCCACCCACCCACCAATTCCTCTCACTGGCCCCTCCGCTCGCCTTTTTTCTGCGCTCAAATTTTATCCCCACCTCTCATCTCGCTTGAAAAAATCAACGACTCTGTGCACACTCTCACCTGCAGTCCGTGAGTCCGTCAACTCAGTACAGCCAGCTTCCACTCCTCTGACGACGGGCTTTTGTTTCAGGTGCAGGGAGCGGATCTCTTCGGCTTTGGAATTTGGAGTTGGCGCTGGCATTAACTGAAGGCCTGGATCGATCGGAGGGGGGCGGGGTTTGGTTGTAGGCGTAAGCCGTAAATTTGGGGGCTCAGTGTCCAAATCTTTGATCAGGTGATGTGGAGGTTGTTGAGAGGGGAGGTTTTGGTTTTGGTTGTGTCTGTATTGAGTGTTTAGTTCAATTTGGAGTGCGATCGAGGGTTTGTGTGATTTTTGGAGCTGATGAAGTGCGTGAGTAATTGTGGGTGGTATGGCGATGTCGTTTATGGACATGTTTGGAGTGATTGCTTTTTTTGATTCACGTATTAGTGACTTCGTGGTACGTGAGATTTTCGTGGATCTTAACATAATTTCGTTATTGTATGAGTGCACCCATCTTACTGTTCATCTGACACCGCATAAAAAAACAGGGTATGATTTTTCGTTCTTGATCAGGTGATGTTGAGATTGAAGGTTTTGGTTTTGTGTGTTTTGTGCATTGCTTGTTCAATTCGATTTTGAGTGTGATGAAGGGTTTTGTGTGATTTTTGGAGCTGATGAACTGCGGACTTCATTGAGGGTGACTGCTTTTGATTCACGTATTAACGACTTCGTGGTATTTTGTGAGTTTTGCGTGGATCGATCGTTAGGTCAATGGTTTGTTCAATTCCTGAATCATAACCTAATTAAGATGTTCTATGAGTACACCCATTTTACTGTTCATCTGACATCGTATAAAAAAACAAGATATGCTTCGTCCTCGAACAGGCGAGGTCAGTGGAGTTGTTGAGAGTGAATCTTCATTTGTAGGCATTTTTGTGCATTCCGTGTTACTTTATGGTGAAGACTTTATTGTGATTTTCTGAGCTGTAATTTATTAACTATAGGCCGTGTGAGAGATTTGGCGATGTCATTTACGACTATGTTTTCGGCAATTGCATTTTAAGCAACGTCGTGGTATCATTTGAGCTTTCGTCTGCGTGGGTCTATGATGCGTTCAATTCCTCAATCTTAATATTCCTTATGATTCTCGAGTTGTTCTATTTGTGCATCCATCTTACTGTTCATCTGGCAACCTATGAAAATATTAGGTGTGATTTGGATTCAATTAGTGTGCGTGATAATGGAACGCAATAACGTACATCCTAATTCTACTTGTGTTAATTAATTTGGTAGTTGATGTTAGGGAGACATTGCTGTGATTGACGCCAGGGACTTCCCTTCTTCAGAATACGGTGAACTCAGGATGAAAGAGGACGTGTACGTGTCAAGATGACAGTGGATCGGATCATATTGGATACTCTAATTCTTCCTTGAATTAGGAGATGGGCCCAAAGTGTTATGAGCTCTTTTCAAGAATATTATGAGTGAGGAATGTATATATTTGGAGGGTTTTTTGGTTCACTTCTCTGAGGCGTTTTTTTGCATGTACGTGTGTAGATTGAGCCAAGACGATTAAACTGCTCCGTCACATCGACATTGATGTGAGAACCCCCTGTAGGCACAATGCAGGGAGGGTGGCTAGATTTCCGGGCGTTAATAGTCAACATCACTGCCAATCCAGGGTCGTCGCAGTCATCTTCTTCCTTTAAAGTACCTGCTGATGGTACTCCTTCCTCCAATTCGTTTTCAGCTTCGAGCTCATCGAAGAGTCCCTTCTCAGATGTGACGCCCTTTTCCACATTATCGACTTACTCTCCAAACTCTAGTAGCCCTATTGCTGGAAAAGTTGCGCTTGGAAATGGAATGGCTGCTGTTCTTCATGCCGCTGGGGCATTCTTACGGCTTCTGAGCCACGGTGACAGATCATCCAGGCGACGACTGCGTAAAAACAAAGAGAAGTTCCAAAAGTCTAAGGACCTTAAGATAATCAACTGTGTACCGGATATTACTATTAGCCCGGAGACTCGTATCTTCTCCATTTCCACCAATGGCGGTCTAACATCGTTGTTTATTTCTCGGATTTCATCCGTTCTGAAAGGCGGGTGGAGCAAGCTGAAGAGCCCTGAGGCACTGCCTACTATGCTGGCTGGAATTCTTCCTCCATCGTAAGTTTCCATTAGTGATGAGGATTTTGAATGACGAAGATATTAGTATGTTCGTCACAAGTGTATATATATTGGGGTGTAGATTGCGAAGTTGAGTGATTGTTGAATCATATGCGGAGCTGTTTGCAACTTCTCTTGGACTTGGTGTTTCCTCTTGGATTTCTGAGAATGTGTTTGGCATCATACCAGGTCTCTTGCTTTGTCCCAGCTCGGTCAAGATGCTTTCAGAGATGACATTAGTGATGGAGCATTCTTTGGCTTAAAGGGCTATAACTCTCTGGGAATGGTTAAAGAGCCTAAAACAGGTTTAGAATTTCCAACGCAGCTCTCTTGCAACAACGTCGACGGCCATGCTCGTGATGGAAGGCCTTCGTGCCAGGTACGATTCAATTTCTGGGCAGGGGTGTTGTGACTTTGTGACCCGCTTTGCCATTGTGCTCACGAAGTTTCCTTCATTTTGCCAATTCAATACATGATATTGTCGGCATGCAATATGCAAAAATTGTGGGTTTATGTTTTTACCGCTTTTATGTTGATACATTTTTTATTTACGTTTGCTTTTTAACTGTGCAGATATTGGCTGGCGTTGGAGCCCGGAGCAAAGAAATTATGAAGTTCAAATCTATAAAAATTTACGCATTTGGCCTTTGTAAGGAGTTTCTTCGGCGCTTTCATTCCTGAGTGTTGTACGATTAGTGCTGAGTGGTGTCAATTGACGTTTTCTTTGGTCATGTCAAGACTTCCTTGCATTTTAGTTGTCATTGATACCTTGGAGACTGTGAGCCTTCCTAGTTTCTCTGAATGGGAAGATCAGAGGATTTCATCTAGCACGGAAGTGTATACATGGATGTACTTAACGTTCTGTTTGAACATGACAGATGTCCAACCTGATCACTTGCGTGGCCAGCTTGGAGAGAAGTACAAGGGCTTTACTGCGGAGGAGCTCAAGAACCGACCAGACATCTTGGAAGATCTTCTCAGGTAGTGTCTAGAAGCTGAAGTACCACCGTTAGACCTCGGGTTTTTTCCCTACATCAATTTTTACGTTGAATTATCTGTACTTAGTAGTCGAATTAGTGGCCGGCGATGTAGTTATCTTCTGTCTGAGGTTTGTGGGTCGATTTCTCGCGTTATGCTCGAAGATGACAATTGGTAGTTTTCTTGTTTTACAGGCCTCATGAGGTAGAGATGACTCTGCGTTTGGTGGTACATTACAAAGGCCTGAAGATGGAGATGGTCCGCAAGTGAGTTCCATTCAAATGCTTCACTGTGTCCACTTTTGTATTCCAAGTTCTAGTATTACTGTGTAGACTCGATGGTAAAATAACTGTAATAGAAGAAATTGCACTATTTTTTTCATGCTCTTGCAAGGCTTTTTGAATTGCAATGTACTTTTTGAGTTCTTTCATCATGGACCATAAGAATGGTTGTGTAATTTTGCAGTGCTTTCCAAGATTCTCTTAAGAACAGACTGAATAAGGTCATTTGCTAAACCTTGTTCGCCTCCTTGTGCGTTCAAATTCTTCAGCTATTTTTTCCAGAATTTTTTCCTTGGATTAACCAGGTGCATTAAGTTTTATTTTATATTTTGTGAAGTTTGATCTATTTATTGATGTCAAAATATGTGTGACCTACAGATAGAAGGTGGGGCCAATGACGAGGGATTGCAGACATTTTGCTCGTACTTGTCCGACGATATTCGTCTCCATCAGGTGTGTTCTAAATTGGTTTAATTTGATCTCTGATTTATTTATACATAATTACGTCGCTTCCTAAAGTTTTGGAGAACGAAGAGTATGCCATGGTCCTTTAACTGTGATTACTATGATGAATTTCAGGGTAGCACAATTGACATTCGGTGGCAACCAGGTGGGCGACTTCGAACGGAAAGTAAGTGCCTATTGTTCTTCTCATGGTGTTGCAGATATCATTTATTAATTTTTGTTTCTCCTTGTGAGGAATTAGTTTGCAGAGGGCTGAGCATCTGCGATATCCGTTCCTGCAGCGTTATTTTGAGTTACTGACGGTGGCTGACTGATGCTATGAATGCAGTTGAGGGTCGCCGTGTGGGTGTTATTCATAGCCGTCCACTTTGCCGTAAGCTTATTCTTAATCACTTGTGTCCTTCCAACTCGATTGAAATGCTTGAACTAAGATGCAGATTTTTGTTCACATTTCAAGCCCTTTAAGGAAACGGTGTGCTGACATTCGACATGACATGGCTTGCTTATGTACAGAGGCATTCTTTGATCTCTACATTGGGGATCCACCTGTCTCTGCAGTTGCAAAGCAGGAGATTGGGGCAAATTTGGCCCGCATTCTAGGGGAAAGAATTTAGCTGGAGGTGGAGCCAAAACGTGGCGAGATTCTTTTCAAAATTCATTTAGATTCTACCGAGCTATTCTTTGTATATACCCTTATCTAGGTCCTTAGATATATTTCGCACACAATACATTTTTCAAGGCACTTCAGTTCCCTCGTAGTGCAACTGTAACATAGTTCCGCGCTTACTTAGCCCAGAAATGTTGCCCTTGTGGTGGTCTAGATAGTGGACACCTTGGTTACCGTATCAAAGGAGACCATGTTCCCGCTTTTTTCACTTTTCTGAAAATGTTGCAAGCCTCGAGTGGCTGGTTCTATACATGTGTTCCTCTTTGAGAGGAAACTGGGCGATGACTGCTTTCGTAGTTGAGCTCACATGCCCGCTCTCTCTTCAGAATGGTTTGCTTGCATTTTGTGCGGGTATTAACTTCTAGTGTCGCTCTGACTGCCCTTTGGGCACCCGGGATCTGAAGCGAAGACTCTTAATTCACACCTTTGCAATAATTGTATTGAAAGAAAGTTCCGAAAATTACGATACCTTGGGGGGTGGGTTATATATATATATATCAAAGTGGTTACCAATCTGGTACCGATAGTAGTTTCGAAAAATGTGATACCCATGTATGTGAGTACTTGTATAACACAACCCACACTTGACACTCGGTACCTGCATACTTCCTATACTTGGTATTCAATATTGGTATCTAGGTTAACCCCTAGAGGACAAAGGCCTTTTTTTTGTCAAAAAACACTCAAAACTCCCATTTCTACAGCAAAGAGTAAAAAAAATTGAAAATTGTTTTTTTTCCACATCTAACTGTAGGATCTTACACCTTACTAGTATGAAAATGTGTGGAAAAAATTTCAGAATTTTTCCCATACAGATTGCAAGATAAAAAAACAAGTTTTTGAGCACATTGCGGGACTAGATTATTCGACTTTGAACATTTTTAACTTGATTTTTTTGCACTACAAAGTTTTGAGCTTTAAATCATTATAGTGGAGAATTGAATTGAGAGTCTAGGAAAAAAAAAGGTTTTCAAATAAACTTAATTTTCATTCTTAAAAAAATTGTAGAATAGAAGTAGATACAAGATTGAATGAAAATCTATTTTATTAATATATCTAAGATAGAATTAAAATGCACTAATCCCCATGGTGAGATTGTACTAGCAAGCAAACTAAACCATGTGGAACTATTTTTTTGGAAAAATTGTCAAAATTGCATTCAGAAATGAATCCTTTAAGTTATTTTTTCAAGAAGATGCTCTAATTGCCCAAAAAACAAGATTGTCCATAACTTTCTCATAAAAAAATACAAATGAAATGAATCAAAGCTTTCCAGATAGACAAAAATATAATCTATGAGGAAAAGAAAATTAGAAAAAAAATTCAAATTTTTGAATTTTTTTTTGCTGCTTGGTCTCCCCTGTTTTGAGCTATATGGGCATAACTTTTGTTCCCAGGCACCGATTGGAAAAAAAATTATATTCCCACAAAGGTAATCAGTTTTTCTATCTTCAAAAAAAGTTTCAAAAAATCAGGAAAAAAATTCAGCCCGTAGGTACCTACCCGAAATCCATTTGTCCCCCGAAGGGACACTTGGTCCTTTACAGATCAATATTCTAATATCCTCCCAACATTGGTGTGCACACCCAAACAACATTAAAAAAGAAAAAAACATTGCGATTTTGTGTCAACAAATTGGTCGGTTTAAGCATCCCAATGTTGCTTTTTCAACCAAAAGAAAGTTTCACTCGAGGGTATGCTTTCCTCCCAGAAAACAAAAAAATACAGAACATATTCTTGTTCAGAATTTAGCCCTTTGATTCAAAATAAATAAAGAATCTGTGCAATCAAGGCAAGGTCTCAGCTCGTGGGAGTACCATAACGATTCCAATTCTCGAGCTCATGCAAATCCAAATGATAGTGTCGCATGTACATAGAGCAAATTAACCGTTTATTCCAACTCATGTATATGGAATCAAACGAAAAAATTATCGAATAAACAAATGAAAAAAGAATCTCAGAGACAATTTATTATTGAACAAGCTCAGTCAATCTAACGCAGGGACATACAGCTTGATTGCTTTTAGAAAAGAATTGACTGCTATCAGTCTCACTAGTCTTCATCACACCAATACTACCAACATAAAAATTCTGTCCAGGTTGACTAGCTTATTACTTCGACAAAAGAATTGGTAGTGGTCTCCACCATGCAGCAATTGCAAGGACAACGATCGTCAATTTCCATGAAGTCATTCGGCTAGCACCCAACTTCCACTTCAAGAGCGGCAGAACGTCCCTCGCCATTGCCGCAGACTGGACAGGGGAACCTGCGGCAGACGTGGCCGCCGTCTCCGAACAAGATCACGCCAGTCTGCTGGTGGCCATGTGGTGGAAGCCGCTGCACTGCGCCATTAGCATAGACTTCCAGCATTTTTGGTGTCACCACTGCTGCGCTGGACAGGACTCCACGTTGAGACCTTCCGGGGTTGCAAACGGGGCAAGGAAACCTCGTGCAGCGATGCCCATCTCCCATGGACGCCATCTTCGGAGATTGGCTCAAGTGCTTTGCCTGCTCAGACTCGGTGTGGAAGTTCGTGATTGTGAAGCCGCAAAAGGCAGCTTCCATTTTGCATTGGGAGCACGTCGAGCACTGGCCATGGGCTGATCCCAAACAGCATGCGACGTCGGCCTTGTCAGACAGCTTCTGTTGAGACAGGTTCATTATAGCGGAGTGTTCCATGAGCTGACCGAGAAGATGTATAATTATGTAGAAGAAAATAGAGAAGAAGCAGAGTTGCAAGAGGGCCCAAGCGATCGATGAACAGCTGAGAAGTCCTGACTTTTTGAATTGGAATGAGAACTTGCTATCTGTGAATGTTGTAGCTATTTGTTCCTTGATGCTGGATTTATAGCAGCTTAGCTTGAGTCTAGTCGACCTCCAACAGTCGGATTTTGGAGAAAGTGATCAAGAGTTGCACGGTACTTGCATTGGAGAATTCCGGAGAACTTGTCCTTCTCCAATATATTATCGGATTCGAAGCATACAGTAGTATGCTGTTTAACATGTCCATGTTCGTTAAGTTGGCGATATCCCATTACTTTGGCGCGCAACCTGAACCCCAAATCTATACCTGTCCTAGTTTGTGACCTGAAGGTAGACCTCTGTGAAGATACATCACACAATTTTTGGCGCATGGAATACCGCCAATTTAACTAAATTGACGTTATGATTGGCCGCCATTCATGCATACAGACTTTCCATCAGAAAGTATTCACGTACCACCAGTTTGCAACCCGAAGTCCCGAACCAGTTCAAAAAATCTGGCTTACGTAAGTAAAGGTCATTCGAAATCGAGTCTGCGGGATGATTTTGGAGTTGTGAATGTCTTGATACATACAATACTTTGGTCAAGACAATAGTCGATTTGGACTCTAGATCTGGAGAGCTTACTAGCTACTTGCAATGAGCACTGGAGCGCGCGCTGACTGCTTTTAGTACTCAAAGTAAACTTGACTTCAAGTAAGTGATGTTCAGGTTGTTGTCCACAATTAATTTACCAAAAATTGAAGTCTACCACTTGAAGTTAAGGCTAGCCTGATCATCAGCATGTACTCCTGAAGAATCACCTAGGCAGATCGAATCTTGTTTTTCCAAAAGCATTTACCCAATTAATCAACTCTCCTCGTGGAACAGACATTTGAAGCCAAATGAATCCAGTCCCCGAATTCCTGGGTTCCAACCTTCAGCCGTCTTAGAATTCACTACAAGGGAGCAGTGTCAATTCGGACAATTTTTTTGTGAATTTGGACATTTTTTTGACAAAATTCAGTCAATTCGGACATTTTAGTCAATTAAGACGTGTCAATTTGGACACTGTTTTCTTTTTAGTGATTGGAGCCCATTTCCACCACCACGACTGTAGAGTGCGTGTGTCTGAGGAGAAAATCTATATATATAACATCAAAGTCGTTAAATAGTTACGTTGTTGGGAATGGAATTGATCGAGGGGTTTTGTTGCACATACGAATTATATGATTTGTCGGGGAATGTCGGCATGAAGGCAAGCGTCTCAGACACGCTACTGGTGATATATTCAATACCGACACATTTAGTTTTGAAGCCGGTAATTAACCGTCTCCTAGCCTCCACCTCCTTAATTTCACTGTCAATCTCTTCAGAGCTCTGATTTCGGTCTCTCTTCAATTGACACTAACTGAGAATGTCACACACATCGTCACATCCGATCGATGAGGATACCGACATGTTGTATAATATATAATTACCCGTCGAAGTCATCCACCTACTTAACTAATTAATGCCGCACATCTATTTTTCACTTGACTTTTTGCTTCTCAATTCTCAACTTGCGTGGAGGGATACCGACTGAAATTCAAATGAATGGAATTTTCCTGGACCTCGATCTGGGTCAGTCGCCTACATGACTCTTAGGTTACCGACAACTGCTGGGGTAGTCTGGTAAACACCAGTCGTTTAGGAATGGCGTTAGGCATACGTGGCTTGAGTAGTTGAGTGGCTGTGGGTAGCGTATTATAACTAGGTTTTTTGACATGATCCTCTATTATTTACATCTCATATATGGGATGTGTTTGACACGCCGGTTATCCCCAAACAAATTCACGTACGAGTTTTAATTTCCCATTGAACTTTTTTCTGAAGTGGCCGAAACTTTTAGGCCTTAATTCAATAAAGACTTTTTGACATGATATTGGCAAAATCTTTGTCAAATACTCCTGTAGGCGATATTATATACTTAGCCAATTTGAAGTCTGTTAGCTTTATGATTGAGTGGTGTGTGATACCTGGCGGGTCAAGTCTGGTCACTCTCCCTTAATTTCAAACCTTTCGTTACAGTGCCCAAGCCACACAGTGCTCCGGCACGTAACATCTCATTTGTTCGAACACATTCCGTGCAAGTTAGTTTTCGTAGCGCGCAAGAGTGTACTAGTTAATATTTAGAATAAGAACAGCTAGCTGGCTACCTACGAACCTCAGTGTACTTGGCTTCGGGAGCCAGCTATACTAGCCCTGGAGAATCAGCTCCAAGAATTTTCAACTTTGTCAACGTCAATTTCGTTACATTGGCGGCCTCAAGTCTGTGTAGAACTCCCACCCAAGAGCAAGGAATGGAATTGAAGGTGGTAGGCCATTCATGATTCAAGGTCCGTCGGACTTCAAATAACAATGTTCTTGGACAAGTGAAGTCGCACGTAGCTATCTCCTCACTGTCTGCAATTAATCCAGCTCCATGGCACTGAGTATAAATGGACTTGAGACGAGCGATGAATTCACAACTCCAGCTAGCTCGTGAAAAGCAAGCAATTGCCTTCCGCTTCCTTTGCAAGCAAGCAATTTGATACTACTCGTGACACATACATATTCAATTCATCCGAGGCTTGAGCCATAGATTTCAGTGAAGATGGTGAACACGAATGACATGGGTCCGGCAACGACGACGGCATTCGCTCCCTCTGCTCAACTCCACCGTTGGGCTGGAAACGATGACCCCAAACGCGAAACAGGGGCCACTGTCTTTGTTGACAATTCTGCATTAGAAGCTGCTCACAACAGAAGTGGCCCAAGGTTCGCCTGCTTTGGAGAGCCAAAATGTAACTGCAAACAGTGGACCTGCACTGTTTGCAACGGTTGATAATCATGATCTCCGTCTTAATTAATTAGGGCCGGGTGGAGCTGATTTAGCATGCTGACCTGGTGTTAATTTTACTTAGGAGCGTAGATTCGATCGAGTCTGATCGAGTCTAAAGATTTTTACATGTGCCGGCACATGGACCTCCATTGCTAGTTAGTACTCAGGTTTTGAGTTCAGTGTGACATTCAAGTTGCTAGAGAATGTCTGAAGAGATCGATCGAATAAGTACCAACCATCAGCTCATGTCTGTTAATTAGAGAGATTCTTTTAGTTGTTTTGGAATTGACAAGTTGATTGATTGAATAAAATAATGGAGTAGAAATTTCTTTAGCAGCTGACTGATAAGTAGCTCATGTTCAGGAGTTTTCTTTCTCCTATTCGGGTTTCTGAAGTTTGTAGCGATAGTGATTTTTTTGGATGCAAAGTTAGGACATAGTGGCGCATGTCATTTTACAGGAATGGTTCATGAATAAAAGATTTGCATAATTTTGCAGTACTTACAATAGTGCAATTATGCCCTTGTCAAGAAAGCCAACTTACATATTTAAAATCTAAGAGTGCACAAAGGGATTATTATCTAGAATTTATAGGGTCTTATACATTTATGTAAATGTGAGATATCTCAAAAGCTAAATCCCTTGCCCTATGCAATATTTGGTCTAAATTTCATTTTATATCATGCTACATTTTTGTAAACTTGAAAGTAGCACAACTATGTATTCCACACCCTATATTCCTTACAAGCACAAAATATTCTTTGGGCAATTTATAGTTATCTTATGTTACAAGTTATAAATTTCAAATTTCCCCCCCCATTGTTTAATAAATATCCTACCTTTGAACTCAAAGACTAACGCCCAGTGCCTCCTAGGGGTTCTTGTAGCCAAAATTTACTTTGTTGTAGTCAAATAATATATTTACATTGGAATCATAATATCAATTATTTTTTCAAATTATAATACATTATACTTTCAAAAAATAATGTGACGAGTTCTTCTAAAGGTATCAAATGGAATGCTATCAATATATGGTACTTAGATTTTATAAGAAATAATAGAATAATATTCTAGAAGAGAAATTTGTGAGGATATAAGTATCATTATTGTTAATTCCTAAACAACTTGATTCATCTCTAGAAGTTGAAATTTTTGTAAAGATGTACTATAAACAACAACTTCAAGAAATAATTTTAATTAGTGTTGATTTGTAAATGAAAGTTGTAGATTTTGAATTTCAAATGACATTTGTATGATTGGATTTACAATTTTTATAACCAGTATTTATGAATATCATTTGAAACTAAAAATTGAATTTTTTCTTCTATGATTAATTACATCCTTAATATTGAAAAATTTGAATAAATTTTGTTGTAATGGATTTCTAATTGTATAATTCTAAATATAAAAATTATTATAAATATATTTTTAAAATAGATATGTAAAGCTCAATTTTTGAGGTCACTTTTGAACTAAAAAAGACATGCTTTGTTATTTGAAATTCTCAAATATTCTATTTATAGAAAATTAATAAAATTTATTTTTTAGGATCCATATAACCACACCATTCAAGTATATGTTATTGACAAAGTTCAAGTAATAAGAAAATTTTGATGGGAAAAATACATCCCTCGAAGACCAATCAATTCATTTCAAGAAAATAGACCTTGAAGCGCTTAGCTCAATGTAACTGAACATGTACTTTGTTTTAGATACATTGATTTATTCAACTAATAAAGAAACAAAATTAGTGTTACTATAAAGTTTTATTTTTGTAGAAATTAGTAGACTAAGGCAATATTTCAATGTACCTACATTAATTTGGAATACTATAACTTTAGTACATTAGTATCAAGTGCACTAATAGGAGAAGTTAGTGTACATTTCATTTTTATTGAATTAAACCATTTAAGGTATGCATATCTATTATAATTTTTTTTCAAATGCATTCTCATCTTCCAAACATTTTAGCACACAAATCTTGGACTTGTGTAGATAAGAGACGCAATTGGAAGAGGGGCTATAGTAGATTTGTATACCTTACTATTCAACTTATTACACTCGACTTCATGATGCTTTCACATTTTCTTACTTGCCTAATTTCCACCTAGTTGTGACTTATTTGCAAAATTGTCCTATCATATTCTTGCCTTAAATATATTAAGCCCTTTACAACATGAGAACCTTGAGTTGATTTTGGATACACATATTTTTAATAGTTTGAAAATTCATATTCCATTCATATGTTGCCCAAAACTATATGCAAAGACAATCTCTTATACCTTTTTGACTTGCAATAAGATCTAATGGGGACATATGTAAATGTTTATTTAGAAGATTTGAAGTGCAATTACCTTATTGTATTTTTGCTAGTTACTTAGCTAGTTGCTACTAATTACACTCTTCTAGTAGTAATATAGCAACTTCTTTAAGACTAAAGTGTTCAAACTTTGAAAAATGGACGAGCTCAAATATGTTCTAAGCACACAAAGTTGTTTTTTTCATCCATCTAAAAGTTTGTGGGTTTTTGTGCTAGTTCTCTTACATTTCTATGAGATATATTTACAAATATTTTCTTTACAAACATTTTGTAGTTTAAGAGGTAAGGTATGTATGACCTCAAAAGTGTATTTTTCAATTCAAGAACTGACCAATTACAATTGATTTGAATAAATAAAGAAAAGAAAATACCTAAAAAAATCCCATAATAAAATTTTAATATTTTGAAATTAAAGAGAAAAAGAATCTTTTGAAAATTACACATAATTAAATTTTGAAAGGATTTTCCATCTGGAGTTTCAAATTTTATTGCAAACTATTGATCAATGTAATGGTAGATCTAACCATATGGATATGATTCATGGATCATATTTTTCAACTTTTGTTTTAAATTTATTTTTATTAAATTATTAATCTAAGATTCATTTTATAATATATATGTGCACAATTTTGGAAATTTTGACTATTTCCTAGTCTTTAAGGGTTAAATTGTCTTATTAGTGAGGACAAAAAATTATTGTCTCTACAAATTTTTGTGGATGAAAATGATTACAACACAATATCCATACAATAATTTTTAGCTTGCAATAATTGAAAATAGCAATAATTTTGACATATAATAAAAATAGTAGAACTTGTTAAATTAGTGTCACATGTTCTAATGAAAATTTATTTTGCATCAACAAAGAAAATGACCATGAAAAGACCCATTGTAGGTCAAATCTATCAATCAAGTCTTCTTATGGGTCATTTCCTTTATTTATGCAAATTATACCTCTATTACTAAGGTTAAAGCAATGTAGTGGTAGAAAATGACCATTGAGATTTTCCATTCAAATCAAAGATATAATGGCCTCCCCTACTAAGCATAAGAGTTTCCATCACATCAAATACTAATTTTCAATTTCAATTGCTAGTGGAATGGGACATTTTTACTTCTTGATGGTACAACTATATACATTGACAATGACTTTGAAAAAACATAAGACCATCTCAAGTATTTTATAAAGATGATTGTCACTCAAAAGTTATTATGTTCCGTCTCATGAGCCACCAATATATGATTATGGTGACATGTACTATTTCCTTAAAGTAATTACCATAACATTTTTCAATGTAAAATAAAATAAAATTGCAAAGCCTTTGTGATTCTTTCCCCTTGGGATCCTAGAAAAGGAGGTACATCCCTCACCAAAATACCCAAGGCAGGCCACTTTAGATTTAGGGGAGCGAGAAAGGCCCTCCTTTAATATTAATTAACAATGTTATAAAGGGGCCCTTCTTGAATAGTGATCTTATTGACAAAGAATTTTGCAATAGTAGTACTATTGAACTTTTAATTGAGTTCAATGGTACTCACTTATTGTTGAAGAATAATTTCTCAATTGTCAAAGAATTATTCTACAATATTAAGGTATGTACATCCACAATCAACCCTAGATATAGCTAAGTATAGTTACTAATATTAAACATATATTATTTTATTAGGCATTGTTGGCCACTAGAAGAGGATTCCAATGCTCTTTCGCATGCATTATTTGGACATTGTATGGATAAGTTATGTATTTTCAAAGTATTGTCTCTAGGTGTACTATAAAATCCAACAATGGGCTCTTACTGAGACTTTCATTTTCAAATTGTGCACATCTTGTCTAATCAATATCTAAGAAAAAGTGAAGCTTTGGGGTTCAAATGTAGGTGTCGCATTTTGGATATAGTTAACCCCTAATCCCAAAACTGCTCCAAAACTGCCCTTGCATTTACAAGCACCAAATTTTAGATGAAAAACATTTCTCTACAAATATAACTGTAGGATCTTGTAGTAAAATAGTTAAAAAAGATGTGAATTTTTTTATAGAATTTTCCACCATGTAGATTGCAAGATATTAATGTTTGAAGTGACAAAAATCTTTTTTTGGGCCCTGTGAAAATACGGGCAGGTGCACTTCACAAGGTCACATTTGTATGAAAAAATGTCCAAAATGCCCATTGATACTCTTTGGATTCATTCCTCAACTCAAGTTGGTTACATGCTTGAAAAATTTTAGATCATTTGGAACTGTACAACATATAGGAAAAAATAGTAAATAGAAAGAAGTAGAGAATGATTAAAAATACTAAATTATTAACAATTTATTTATAGAATTGAAAAATGCCAATTCCAATGGTTGTAATGTTGTAATAAACAATATAAACCTAATGTTTTTATTTTTTTTCCAAAAATATTTAAAATCAAGTTAAATAAAGGACTTCAAAGTTTATTTTAGAGTAAAGATTCCATAACTACCTACAAACTAACCCAAACTAAAATTCCTCGTAACTTTCTTCTCATTAATCAAAATAGAATGATTCAAATCTTACCACATATATAAAAATCTAAGAATCAATTTCAAATTTTTATTTTTCTTAAAAGTGATTTTCAAAGAAGTTCTTTTTCTTCTACCCGAGCTGCCTATTGAAGACTGAAAATTACATATCATTCAATAAATTTTGTACCATGTAGTCAAAAGTTATGAATTTTTTGGGCCTTAAAGCTACTCCTCATCCCCATTTTGTGTGAAATTTTCAAAGAAAAAAAAGAAAAACTCCATTTGTAGTGAGCTACCCAAAATTGTTATGTTGCCACAAAACATTGTTTGGACTTTTAGAGGTTAATTGTGGGTATATATACATATCATTGTTGGAAGACCTCACATTTTGAGTGAAGACAAAAGTTCAAGGAGTAGGCTAAAACCCTAACCTTTAGCCACGTTAGGAATTCAACAACTTCATTGAACACCTCTCCCTTTAAGGCGGGAGGTCTATAAAGCATTCATTTAAGGGCTGAAAATTAATTTGGGGAGGTTAAACTTCATGAAATGTTATTCAATATATTTTCCTTGAAAGACAAATGGAATTGATATTTAATCTAAGTTGTTTCAATTTTTTTTGGAGCTTCATGGAATCAGTTAAGGTAGAAGGCTTTGTAATGGTGCATGTAAGGAAAGATAGGCCTGTTTGGAGAAGCCAATGAAACCGAAAGTATGTAATTTTTTTTTCATGGCTAGAGAAAGAAGAGGAGCTATTATTCCAATTTTTTAAAGAATTTTTGTAGTGAAAATGAAATTTTGGCAATTTTTATAAGGCAAATGTGCATCTGTCGCTCAGTACGCACATAGACTGTAGCTGTAAAGAATATAAAATACTAGTGAATGGATCAAATGACAACTTAAAGTATTCATGGCACTCTCTAAATTATACAAAACACATCTTAATTCAATTTAAGGTGGAAACACCCAATACCACACCTGTACCTAATCTTTGTTCCTAGATGGATAATAAACCGTCCCTAGACTTTTATTGAACGGTCCTTGACATGTGTCATAAAGTTTTCTCCTCTCTTCACTATGATCGGGTAAGAATTCAAATTTGGATCCACCTAAGGTAGGAGGCTTGAATGTTGGAGGGTCATTTAGAACCGCTCATGTAGACTTACATGTAATGGACTTGAGGTGGTCTTCAAATGGACCTTCTACTGTCATTGAATGGACCAATAAAAAAAAATATTATTTATTGTAAGAGTCAATCATTCACTTTGATTTTCCCCATTTCTCTCTAAATGCTGTAAGTAAACGATTTATGGAAGACCTATGGTTAGAAATAGGGACCTATGACTCATCTTGTTTGAAAATTCATAAGTAATTCAAAAATGCTTCAAAAAATACAAAACGACTTGGATTACAATCAGAATCTATTTTTCTTTGTCTGGAAAATGAACTAAAAATAATCCCATACAAGAAACGACATGAAAAAGGCAAACCAGCCCTTAAGTGCACGCTTTAAGAGCCTCCTACCTTATAGGACGGTTCCAGTGGTCTGGGGACTGCAACTTTGGAAATTCATAGAAAATACATGCCAAGTCCGAAAAATCTCTTTTTTTTTTTGAAAATGCATGATTTTCTCTCGCTAACACCACGAAAATATTAATTTCTTGAAATGGTGCCTCCAAGTAAGCTGAATTCCTTAAACTGACGGTATTGGGTGCTTCCACCTTATTAGTTCCAACTTACAATTAAAAATTACTGCATCTCATTAACTACACTTCACTTCCAGTGTGAGGTACATCATCATTCATTCATTACTAAATACTATACACTACAATCACTTTTTCCACCCTAAAATTATTCTAGAATGAACAACTTTGGATGGGCGGTTCTCAACATAAAAAGTCTACAATCACACAAAACTGCTTCTACACTATTTTCACAGTATTTGTAGGGGCCACTGTAAATGATTGAGTGATTCTGCAACCCCCTCCTATATGAATATTTGAAGTTGAAACGTAGTGGTCACTGAGAGCATCCACCTCCTGAAATGTACACTATTTTATACATTGTTGGTGCAATGAGAAAGAAAAATGTCTCTTTGCATTACAAGACGCTTTTAGAGCCCAAGTGCTTTATGGAACTCTTACATAACTATAGTAGGACTCCCCGAACGTAAAGTAGGTGTACGTTGAACCTTGCATTGATTTTGAATGTTACCTTTGTTTGTACTCATTTAGATGGACACCCAAGTTAGGGCTGAATTCACAGAAAGGCTGAAGTAGTTGACATTGCAGAAGTGCAGTAAATTGATTCAGAATCACGCTCAACTACCCTGACTACCAACTCCAATTATTCAGTAAAAGTACATCAGTACCATTGTGTATGGTCAATAAAAGGTGACTCTAGTAATTGTCATATTCATGAAGATGGGAAACTTTCAAAAGTTGACACTTTTTGCCGATCAGTCTATGCGAAGGCTGGCTTCCATGTGGAGTTGGGTCTGGTGAAGCTCACCGATCAGAGGTAAGGTAGTGTGCTCATAAACCGTCAGTTTACCAGCTGTTGGGCCTTTTCGATGGTTTTCAGATGCCTAAAAATATTTTCACTTATTTTTCACTTGAAGAGAAGTTGATGTGGGATGCAACCCAAGTGGTTTCATATTTTTCTGAGCATTTATGAATTACTTATGAATTTCCAAAGAATTTTGCCATAGGCACCTATTTGTGATCCTAGGCCTTGCAAAACCCACACACGCACAGTCTGAAAAAAGATATGGTGTGACCAAAAACAAGCAATGAAGCATTGAACAAGTAATACTTAAGGTTCCTAAATGTGACCTTTACTAAACTGAAGCCAAGGAATCAATATTGTCTTCACATACTTTGAAGTCCAATTCAAAGTGCTCTAACTTTTGCATCCGATTTCCAAATTCAATAAAACTTGTTGTAAAATTTGCGTTCTCTCTTCTAGTTTGTGAGATAAAATTTTCAGATCAATCCGAGTTATACTGATTTTTTGGGAGCCAATCGAAGTTCACAAGTTCAATTTAAGTTCACCAAACTGCATCTGCTGGCTGCAGCTTTGGGGGCTTCTATCTCCTTCATTCTAAGTTTTTTTTCAGTAAAATCTGTTTGATTATGTTCCCCTTGAAGTCTAGTTATTGTGGTAAAATTTTCATGTCAATTCAAGTTGTTTTGAATGTTTGGGAGCAATTCGAAGTTCTAAATCCCGACATTCTTCAATCACAGTGAACTTCGGCGGCTTATAACTTCTTCATACAAGGTTCGTTTTCAATATTTTTTGTTGGAAAAGTTGCGCCTACTAGTCTAGTTTGTGTGGCTAAAATTTCATATCAATACAAGAATTAATGATTGACTGAGAATCATTTTAGTGAAATGATGTTCAGCCATACATTTGTTTCTTGCAAAAATGAAGCGAACACATGTCTTGTATCCACTCTTAGTTCAAAATCGACCCACCCTGGCTCTTATTACACCATATGTGTAGTATAAACCAACATCTATCAAACCTTATTAAGCTCTCACATTATCAAAAGCCCATTTCAAAACTGCTTAGTGTCCATTTCAAAATTGCTTAGTGTCCATTTCAGAGCCTCCTACAAGGACGCTTTGAAGTTGCGGGTCGGAATTACAGACAACTACCTTAGGATGGGAGTCTGGTTTGTGTTGGAACTCCCATTCCAACAATGATCAGCGGGTTTCACTGACCCTCAACTCCACATGGAAATTGGCCCTTAACTTAGTTGAGGAGCCTTGGCATTTGGATTTCAAATCAAGAATTTCTTCATTGTACAAGAAATCATCAAAATATGACTAATAAATTTGGCTAGTTTACTTGACCTCCTTGTATCGTAAGGTGATTTTGAATAAGATAGCCCCCTTATTTGTTCCAATCTTATGAATGCCACAATCTTATGAAGGCTTGAAACTCATCATGTTTTACAAAGAAAATATGGATTGCTTATGGTACTACTATTGTACTTGAGGGTAAGATTTAGAGTTCCTAAATTAAATTTGTACATTGGATTTTGAAAGGTTCACTTCAACATCACCCAATCACAAGATGATATTTGGCACTTTGTGACCAAGAAAATTATTTATGCAAAATCTGACCCTCACGTAGGGTAGCAAGAAGGCAACAAGAAACCCAATCAACTCAACTATCTCCAACTTTTGTATTTTAAACTCAAAGTCAATGATGGTCATGTCCATAATTTGGGTGTACTATTTCACCAAATTAGAAAAGACTACAAACTATATTGATTTGTATTATTATGCATGTGACACTACTTTATCAAAGTCATACTATACTTAGAATTCTTAAATTAGTGTAGGTTGAAACATTACTAATTATATTGTCTCAATTTTAATAAAATTTTGTTGTGACATTAATTTTTGTAAGTGTTGCTACTTTTGAACCCCTCACTAATGAGACAAATCAATGAACCTAAGCACTAGATTAATTTAATATACACATGTCAATAACCCCTTAATGTTATTGTAGATTGAATATCAACCTTGTTTTAAATACAAGTTTTCACTGTATTTTGTTATATTATATATAAATCAAAATTAGGGTTTGATCAAAAAGTAGGTTTACGTAACCATATCTTTTACATATGTCCTCTAAGGTAACTACACCAAAATGCATCCAAGTAAGCAATTGAAAATTGTTCTTATTATTAATTGACTAAATTTTTTGTTGGGTGTTGTGTGAAAATTCTTGATTTTTTTTCTTTTGCATTCTATGGACATCAAATCAATAAACTATGAATTTTCAAGAACTAGAAATGGATGTAACTAAAAGCAATATTTTCTTTCATGAATAAAGTTTGTACATTTCAGGCAAAAATTTGTAGGGGGGCAGTTACCTTACATGTGGTTAAGCATAGTGAGAGATTAACATCTATAGGGCTAAAGAGCCCACTTTGAGTTTTTTGAGAATTTGGACAAGCTCTATAGACTTCATAATTTGGAATTTTAGCATGACATCTTTAGAATGGATGCTAATCATCTAATTTAGATGTGGAGCTTTGTTATACATCATATTGGAAAAGTTATATGATTTTTAAAATTTTCAATGTCAAACCAAGTAGCTAAAAATACATTGCATAAAAAGATTAATTATTTTTATTTGATTTTTAGATTGATATCTACACAAAAAAAATTGAACCATTCAATTTTGAATTTTGAGATGAAAGTTACAAGTTTTATTTTGTGGGCAATGAAGGTAGGAAAAATATACAAATCGTTTTTTTAACTCAAATTTGAAAATGATCAAAGAAAAAGAAAAGCATACAAATATATATTTCTCACTAGAACACTTCAATCACTACTGGATTTACAATTCTCAAAATCTTGTCAAAGTTATTAGCAATTTAGATTTTCTTTTATCAAGTACTACTTTCCACTTTCAATTAGTTATAGTTTTATGAAAGATGAAAATGAAAATAATTTTTTAAAAATCAATTTCCTTGTATTCTCTATCCGTTTTCCAACATATTGACTAAAATGCTTAAGTTGTAAAATATATGTGATTTATTCTTAAAATGTTTAAAGACAAAATTTCACTTTTGGGAAAGGTTACAAAAAACTCCTTTTTGAAGTTTAGGCACATTGAACTTGCAGGGGGGTGGGGATTTTAGTTAAAAATTTTAGAAAGATATACTTTAACTTTAACTAAAGAATCCTATGATTAGGTTTGCCATAGAATAAATATAGATGAAGATTTTAGCCTTGCTTTGAGTACAATTATTTTGAAGTAGTTGTAGACCTCAAAACACCAAAATCTTTTACGGAATAATTTAACAAGTTTGGCGCTATGGAACGTGCTAATGTAAGTAATTTGACTATGCTGGACCACCCTAAGCTACACGGTCCTCCCCACAACACGCATACTCCTCCTCAACCCTGAAGAGAGCAGAGGGCATAGGCCAAAGCTAAGGGACCCCCGGGTTCATTCCATAGAGTAAGAGTAACTCAAATCAGTTGTGGCCCAAAAAAGTCCCCAATCTGGCTCTTCTATGGTTGCATTGACAACCTTGAATGGGATCCAAGCAGGTTTGAGTGGAATAGAATGGGTGAGAAAGTCCCACTCATAAATTTTACAACCAGCTTAGGGAGGTGAATGCTCAAGAGGACATATGTTGTCCCCAATCCGGTTGTATGAAAATATATAGGTCTCCTCCTAGGCGAATTCAGGATGCAATGGAAATCAATCTGGCCAAAAGACAGAAAGAGGAAAGAAACGGGTCTTTTTTGGCTAGTTTGGCAGAAAGCATTTGCAGTCAACCACTGGAGGGTTAAAATTGATGACGCCATTGACACGAATTGCCCAATGTGCACAAGGAGCATAGAAGAGACCGTCATGCATAGTTTCTGGAAATGCCCAGCTGCGTGCAAGGCCTGGCAATGGGCCATTCACATTCTCAACACCCTTCTGGCCAAGAAAGAAGCAAAAGGACCATGGCGGCCGCTCACATGGCGACAAGGCATCTTTTCGGTTAGCATTCCCAGGAAATTCAATCTGGTGAAAAGGATTTGGGTCAAACTACGCTCCATTGTCTTGTGGTCTCTCTAGATTCAGCGGAATGACCACGTCTTCAAGGACCAAGCCTGGACGGATGAGAGGCTTCCGCAGCACATCTAGGCGGGCCTTATAGACTACGACAGGCTTGAATGGGACAATGTTACCTGGAAGAAGAAAATATCCGAGACCTCCAATGCAAGCTCCTCATGAACTTCATTAGCCGTAGGTATAAATTCAAGATCTTCGCCTCGATGAACGTTAGTCAACCCCAATGGTCGCCCATCCTTGCTCACCTTGGGTTTCTCTAGAATCCATTCGCCTTGAATCTCCTTCTATGGATGTGGATGACCCGCCTCGCTTGCCGCTCGGTGCCTTAGTAGGGTGTACCAAAAAGGCCAAGCCTTGTAGCCCTGCCCTGAATGCAGGCAGCCTAGGGTCGAGCGCAGGCAGCCTAGGGTCGAGCGCAGGCAGCCTACGGTGTGCTACCGGTGACGTGGCATTTTTTATTGCCTTTTTTTTCCACTTGCCCGAGTATTTTTCATCCATCCCGGTGACGCTGTGGTAATTCATCCAGGTGACGCTGCGGCAAACGGCTTCGTTTCAACTGAACGCTAGGGTTTTAGGGTGAAGTCATTCACTGGCTTATAGGGTTTGGATTTCCAAGCTGTGAGTTTTGCGAGTCGCAGACAAAGTTTTGATGAGGGAAGTTGTCCATTTTGGAAGTGCTCGGGGTGAATCCGTTTTGTTTGTGAGTTTCTTCCATGGCAGGCCTTCCGCATGGATCTCAGCCAAGTCTCAGTGAGTGGAGTGAATATGACCTTGCTTGGTCGTCTTCTTGATCTCCATGATCAACTTCTTCTCTTGATTCTGTAGATTTTGTCTCTCCCGCTCTATCTCCCGAGTAGACTTATCAAGTGTGCGTTTGTTTTCCCGCATAAGAGTGGAGTGAGCATTGCGAGATCAATTCCTTTGTTACCGGCGGTTTAGAGTTTTGTTTTCGTGAAGTTTCCATTGGCTGATTGAATTGGCGTTCGAATTGGTGGAGATGGAACCCGCTTCGCAAGGGAGCCTGCTTGTAGGTGATATTTTCATCTGTTTTATTACTTGCGCTCCGTTATTTCTGTGCAATGGAGGATTGCTAGGTTGGATTAGTGAAGCTGCTTTTACTTCTGGAGGTGATGCAAAATCTTACCACCTTCTGAACACGGTTTCAAAGAACATGGATACACGGAATCATTTGGTCAGTATCGTACACAATCTCTCATAATTTCGGAGTCCAAAATGATTCAAAAAACACACAAAAAGCTTTTAGTTACAATTCCTTCTATGTTATTTTAACTTAGTTTTTGTTTCTTAAACAAAATAAGACAACCTTATATATTGTATAAATCTCCTTTCTTGTTCTTCTTTGCAGTGAATCTTTGACAAGCTATCAAACCTAATCTAAGTTTACAGTTTTCCTGTACAAGATCTCG
The DNA here is from genome assembly GCA_947034895.1 of Rhytidiadelphus loreus. NCBI lineage: Eukaryota > Viridiplantae > Streptophyta > Bryopsida > Hypnales > Hylocomiaceae > Rhytidiadelphus > Rhytidiadelphus loreus. The sequence goes on from OX344761.1 coordinate 50,564,939, forward strand.
CATTGCCAGGCGACCCTTGTACATGACGATCTCCCTTTTGGCACGACTGCGACTACAAGAAGTTACAGAAGAAACACTACTAGAATTGCCTACCCTAATCTGTAGAGTTGTGTTGATTCTGCAATTATTAAAATTTTATGTGTTGGTTTGGCATACAATCAACACGTTTCTGTTGTCCGAACCAATTGAAAGCTGTTAACAGGTGTCCGAATCAACTAAAAGCTATTACTTGGAGTCCAAATCAAGCTATCCGAATCTACTCCCTAATCAACCTAAACTAGTTGATTTTTAAGTGGGTTAGGACACGTTTTTTTCTACTAGTGAAATTTTGAAGGTAATCAATTTCTGGCGCTTGGGTGCTACAGCAAGTTCGCAAGCAGGCAATCTGCCGTAGACTGGGTGATGTGCCGGCCGAGGACAGGAGTTTGACAGGTCGACCGCGTGCTTCTACAATGGCGATGGCGAGTTTGGTTTTTGGAATTATCAGGTGTGATTCTGTTTTGCCAGGAATGTGCCAAGAATATGCCAAAAATGTGCCAGGATGTGATGTATGGAATTGTGGAGGTATTTCCAGTTCTTAGGGGCCTTCTGGCTTTGTGCTCTAAAACTAGACACTGACTACTGTACAGGCTCTATTTGAAGGCTTACTGTTGTGTCGATGCAGTGCTGGCAGATGGTTCTTGCGACCCTAATTGTGTCTGTTTGTTTTTCAGATTTTATACGAAATATGCGACGTTGCTATCTTGATTACTAAGGACATTGCACAAAAGAAGAAGCTTATGGAGACTTACCGAGGTGTCATTCCACTTCTAGCTTCTGTATACAAGGTACTTGTATTCAAGCTTCTGTATACAAGGATGATATGTTTTACTTATTTCATTTTGATGCACTTGTTTTTCCTGTTTAGTAAATCAGTTCCCTGTCCAGCCTCACACGCTAATTACATCCTGTTGGGCTTCAATTGGCAGAATGCCGCTTTACATGCTATAATGGAGCTATACAAATGCAGTCAAATGAAGCGACACAAGTGGTGAAAGCCCGACATCCTAGCGTTATACATGTGGGCGATATAACGAAGCTGCAACTTTCCGCCATACATGAGAAGGTGGACCTTGTGGTTGGTGGTTTTTTATGTCAGGATCTAACTGTTATGGGCAAAAAGGAAGGGTGAGACTCGCAATTTGTGCAATTTTCTGGAGCCAGAATTTGCTTCGGAGACCTAAAGTATCGTAGCACTGTGGAAATTGACAGATGCTTATACTTAGGTGACATTCTCTTCGTGGAAAGAATCCAAGTGGTGCATGAATTGCTTTCAAATCATATCAAAATATCTTTTGGGAAGAGATGGCAGTGGAGAAAGAAAGCTAGTATTCGTATATTGAGGGACGCTACTGCTGCTAGAAAGCGAAGCTCAAGTACTTTGGCGACTACAACATCCACCTGCCTAATTCCTGGTAGGCTTTTCTAATTTCCATGTCCAACTGTTGATTGGAGTGGTGGTGATAAGACTACCTCTACTGGAGAGGTACAACTCCTAAATTTTTAGGAGACTACACTAAAGCTCACAATGGTAGGAAAAAGCTTCTTCTCTTCACATGTTCCCAAATGACCTATCCATAGTGCTGTAGCAGATCTTCCGGTACATGGTCTCCAAATCTTTGTAGTGAGGTAAATTTAGCTTCTCAAAACATGTGGATGTAGTAATGTAGGGATCATCATTCCTGTTCACAAAATCCACTGTCACTGTTTTCCCTCCAAAGTACTCGTTTCCAGTGATGAATATTGCTAGTCTTGCTCTCTCTCCATATGTCATTTGGTGAACACATGCCTTGAACATGTTAGCCAATTGTTGAGGTACTTTGCTTGTGAAAGTACATTTACTGAGAAACTTTGTAGCTTCCATAGCGTTCTTTCCACTGAACACAACTCGCAAACTGTCAGCTGTCAGATTGTCCAAGGCGGTCTTCATGGTTCGTAGCTTCACATCCGAGGTCTTCGCTGCATCTATGGCAAGGTAAAAACCCCTTCTCATCGCTTTTCCTATCTCCAACCTACCATTGAACAGGTGGCTGTAGATAATTGCCCCAAGCTTGTCTTCTACTTGAACATTGCTTCCATGTGGCTTCTTGTAACTTGAAAATTTTAAATGTCCAACCTAACTGATCATCTAGTTGGTTGTTGGCTAGGTCGTTGACCAGATCTGCCGCAAATTGAAAACTAGTTCTCATAGGAGTCAGCATTGACCATATTGTCCCTCAACCCAAGCGAAAATCTCTCTCTAGGGCAATGCGTGTAGCTGGATCAACTCCAAAGGACAAGTCTATAGATGTCGGTACTTGGTTGCACAACATAAGCAAGGTGGCGAATGTGAAGGGTCGAGTGACTTCAATATCAAGTACCGTCATGAGGTAAATCAAGCGTCCAATCATTTCAGCCACAGGTAGTTGTAAATCAGGCCTCACAATTGCACCATCTAGCTTTGGATGAAGTATTTTGCCTGCCATATTGTCCGGGTACTCAAAAACTGAGTTGTAGTTGAATGAACTCGTCCAAAATTGCTTCCAGGTGTTGCTCAGCCAACAGTTCGTAATTCCTGACATATCGACTGTTGTACTCTCTTCAAATCCTAAGGTATGAAATGACTCAACTGTTGGCTTGTAAAAAAACTCATTTGTTTGTGAAATGAGTTCCCAGTGCCTTATAAATGCTTGTAGTTCTTTCCCTTGCGTCACCTGTACATCCCACCACAATACATTTTAGCTTCTAGTAAGGGTCAATATTTAGATGCTTGAACACACTAGTTAGGGTTTGCAAATTTCTTGGATAACTCTACGTGGAATGCAGCCCAAAGCCAACTGAATTTCTTGGAATATTATAGTTGATAAGTAAGGGTCAATATTTAGATGCTTGAACACACTAGGGTTTGCAAATTACATGGATAACTGTACGTGGAATGTAGCCCAAAGCCAACTGAATTTCTTGGAATATTATTGTTGATAAGTAAAGTCGTTGGTACGCTTCTAGTGCCTTATCCACATCTTCTCTCTTAGAGAGTAGGTCCCTCTCTTCTTGGAAGTCATCAATGGAATGCTCACACATTCTTTTAATTTTTTGAAGGGTGAATTCAGAGAAAGCTTCATTGTGCAAAAATTTCAGCACATTTGCATCAGCTGGTGGAGCATAGGTCAAGAAATCTGACCTACCATACTTCACAGCAAATGCTTGTGCATGGTCCTTCTCTAAGATTGGTAAGCAATTTTGAATTGCAGCATCCAATTCGTCCCACTCCTTCCAGAACCGTCTTGCATGGAGTTCAAATTCGATCTTGAAGTCTGTCTCGTTGTATATGGAAATAGCCTTGTCTTGAACTAGCTTGGAGAGGTTGGATTCTGAGATTGATATCCCTCAGTCATTCACAATTTCTTGCAAAATAGGAATGTAGACGGATTGGAAGGAAGCTCTTTGATATGGATCATCGGGTATGAAGTGACCTTGCTGGACCATATCTTCAAAATTGCATTCTTCTGAAACCAAATCACTTTCTCCCACAATAACCTCCACCAATGCTCGATCCGTTGATTGTGTACATATGAACCAACAAGGAATGGGTTCCGGGTCTCAGAGCGTACTTCTAGCATGTATCTGCAAATCAAGGCATGCTCAAATGCAAAGTCAGATCTCACCCGAAGAGGAGGGCCACCAAATTTTCGAACGGCTTCAGAAAACGGCTCGAAAAGAGTTTCTTGGCTCTTGTTTGATGCCACTCTAGCATAGAGCACATAATGAGAAGCCCCATCGATACATCCATGTATACGTATCCCAAACATGGTCAATTTGTCGTATGCTACAAAAACAAAAAAACAAAAAAAATTAAATAAGTTAATTATTACAACAATGTAAAAAATTGAGATATGTTATTACTTGAGGCTTAATCAATATCATGAAAATAATAGAACAAATTCACAAAAAGAAGAGAACTTACAATCAATGTGCCAAAGGGCCATAGGAATGGTCACATTATATTGCCGTCAGATGATTGGCAATGCTCGCCTCCGTCTATTGTAGTGAGCCTCTGTCCCAAAAGAAAAAAAACTTGAAATTATTAGATTAATACTAGTCATGGTCAAAATAAAACAATAATTGCCATTAAATCAAATAAATCAAATACATAATTGAATTCTATACCTGATATGGTTTGCAAGGCTCGTGCTACCGTGCGCCTTGGTGCCCTAATCTGTAAACGAGCTAAAGCTGCACGCACATGTCGAATGCCCCAATTTGCCCCATGCTCTCTGATGGAAAGGGCACTCTCAATAGTGTTGGACATCTCTGGATTTGTGAATTGATGATAAACTCGAAACTTGTACCCTAGAGCCTTTGACATCATCCTCTTCAACTATCTTGAATCGGAGATGTTTAAAGACTCTCCAACCCGTTTGAAAGGAATCCCTTCACGCAACATTGTGTTGACATAGTTGACCAAGTCAGCTCCTGATGGGACCGAATTTCGATTGGCCATGCTTGGTTTCGACCTTCTTCAAGAGCAAATACTTGATTGATTTAAATTATACCATATAAATTGGTGCTTATTTGTTGTTCACAAAATTCATAATATTAGCAAATTTGAAGTTCACCTTTTCAAGATCTTGACCTCTTCATTTCAAACTTGCAGAGGTGAGGGCCGTGTTTATAAGTTTTTTGGATTTAACACTGGAAAAAATGCATCAAATCTGTGACAGAGCAAGATACCTGAAGCTTAGTCTCCATGAGCAAGAAGAGAAGCTATTTTTGACCATTGTGAGATTTAGTGTAGATCTTTCAGTCAAATCTTTTACGTGATCTCCTTCCATTCACCTCGCAGTTGACATATAAGGACCTGATCAAAGTGGAAACATTTAAAAAATATTTTAGACATTCGAAGAAGGAATAAACACTCGAATCAGAAATATTTGAAGATTCTTCGTAACAATGCCACAAGCTTGTCAAAACTCACAGATGTTTGCACCCTTGACGCACTGATTTTTGCTATCTGAAGAACTCAACAGCTGGACATGGAAATTAGAAAAGCTTACCAAGAAATTGGACAGGTAGATTGCGTGCTTGCGAACTTGCTGCAGCAACCAAGCGCCAGTAATTGATTACCTTTAAAATTTCTTTTGTAACTTCCTGTAGTTGCAGTGATGCCAAAAGGAAGATCGTCACCCACTAGCAATGCGAGATCTTGTACAGGAAAATTGTAAACTTAGATTAGGTTCGATAGCTTATCAAAGATTCACTGCAAACAAGAAGAAGGGAGATTTATACAATACATAAGGTTGTTTGATTTTGTTTAAGAAACAAAAACTAAGTTAAAACAATAGAGAAGGAATTGTAACTGAAAGCCGTTTGTGTGCTTTTTGAATCATTTTGGATTCCAAACTTATGAGAGATTGTGTATGGTGTTGACCGTGCTTTGTGTGTCAGAAATGATTCAGTGTGTCCATGTTCATTTGAAACCATTTTCAAAAGGTGGTAAGATTTTGCATCACCTCCAGAAGTCGAAGCATCAGTCTTCACTAATCCAAACTTCTTGTACGTAGCAGTCCTCCATTGCGCTGGTGGAAGCTTGTCTTTCACACTTGAAGCTACATGTTTCTATTACTAATCATCTGAAGCCAATTCAACTAGCCACGAAAACAAAACCCTAACCTGCCGGTAACAAAGGAATTGATCTCGTAATGCACGTTCACTCCACTAAGACTCGGCTGAGATCCATGCGGAAGCCCTGCCATGGAAGAAACTCACAGACAAAACGGAATCACCCCGAGTACTTTCAAATCGCAGATCTCACAGTTAGAAACTCCAAACCCTACAAGCCACGTGAAGGACTTCACCGTAAAACCCCAGCATTCAGTTGAAACGACGGCGTCTGCGGCAGCGTCACTAGGATGAATGAAAAATACTCAAGCAGGTGTATAAAAAAAGGGCAATAAAAAAATCCCACGTCACCGGTACCACAGCGTAGGTTGCCTGCGCTGGACTATAGGTTGCTTGCACTCGACCACAGGCTGCCTGCATTCGGGAGAGGTTACAAGGCTTGGCCTTTTTGGTCCACCCTACCTTGGCCCTTGTTTGTGCCTTGCTACGTTTTGGTGCCTCCAGTCTGCGTTGTTTTGTGTCTTTTTTTTCTTTTCTTTTTCTTTTTTTTCTTTCCCGTCAGGCCACATGTGGCTGATGGTCTTGTTCTTTTTCTCCTTGCAATGAAATTCTGTTTCATTTGTGTCAAAAAAAAAAGTAAGTAATTTGACTATTCATCTAAAATCTGAAATAGCATAATTACTCCTTATAGGCTTTGGAGATCTTTGTACCACATGAATTAGTAGAAAAAAATGTTGTAAGGATATATAAACAAATTTTTGAAATGATCAACTTGGAAAGACAACTAGGATTTGCAATAACAATCACTACTTTATTCTCTTCCTAGATCAAGGGATTGGTCGGATAGGTTAAAACAAATTATCTAATATGTGGATATCAAATATACTCTACATGAAGGTGAGATTCGGCATAAATTAAGTAATTTTGTAAAAGAATTCACATGTCATCTTGTGAATGGTGTGAAGTGGCAAGGAAATTCAATTTTGGCACTTGACTACCAAATTAAACTTTCATGTATAGTACTAGCAACTTCAAATTGCAATGAATGGCATTATGCTCATAACAAAAAAAACATGTTCACTTGTTGCACTCTAGGTTTTCATCATGAACATCAAATGAAATAATTGGATGATATTTCTTCTTGATGAAATGTGATGGATTTTGTAACAAGAATCATAACAGAGGTTGTGACATTGTATACTTAATATAATAGATGTACATATACCCATATACATGCATAATGAATTTAAAATATCCATATAAGATCCCTCTGTCACACTAATTTGGATGAATGTTTGACGGATGTGATCTATCGGTGTGAGCATTTGAATGAGAATTTAGATGAAAATTGAATAAATATGATGAAAGTGGATGAAAGTTGGATGGCAATCACATTATTTGAAATAGTATGAAAATATTGTAGCCCAAATTATATAGATTTCATCTTCAATATTACTCTTAAATGGGCATCCATAATCATGTTTTAAAATTTGGCTTTTGCACTCTACAATTGTTTGCCATAGACATCAATGTTTTATAAAGCAAACAATGTAAGAGTTATTTTTTATTATAAGCCTATTACTCTAGTTTATTTGTTCCAAGCATAATGCATTCCAAGCTCATCATACTACAAGAGAATTGTTGCACATATTCAAAAAATGCAAGGCTTTAATGCTTTATTCTATAGCTAATACTTGTGTCACCAACATGCCACTTCCATCCAAGAAGATGCTACCATACTATTGATAATACCAACAAAATTGTATTCCTTCTTTAAGAACTAGATTGCTACCCAAAGAGTGCAAGAGTGCTATTTGTGAGCCTAGGAGCTTGAGCCTAGGAGCCTGGAAGCTTGTGAGCTTCAAATTTGTGAGTTATTCAATGTGTTGTTTGGATTTTGGACCTATGATCAAGGTTTAGGAATTTAGGATCTTTACAGCTAGTGAACTTAAGAGAATTTTTCAATTGAATTGAAATAGGGTTGGTACATTCCAAATATTCTCCAAACATCTTGTCTATACACTTTTTTTATTTTTTTATTTTTTTCCTTTTCAGTTGTGTGAGCAGTTGTGTCTCTATCACCCTAGAGACTCAAAGACCCCTCTTAGCATTGAGAGGTCCTTTACGGGATTTGAGGGTTCGGGCTCTTAAAAAATTCAATTTTTTTTTTCAATTTCTTTTTTTTTTGCTAACATCTGGATGGTTTTAGCTTCCTAACTACGTAGTCAAAATGACCTTTAGGTGTAAAGAGGTTGGGACCGATTTTAGCCTTTTAACTAATCACAAGTGAGGATTTTGGGCCTCTAATACAACAAATTGGCCCTTCATGTAGGTGTAAAGTGGCCTTAAGCCTCATGCTTTTTCCTCTTCTTTTCTAACATAACTATGAGACTAGACCATTGGAGCATAAGTGCCAAAAAAAATTTGCTAGCTTTGATCAATTATTGCCCTTTGCCATTGTTTATTCACTTGGTCTACAACAAGATGTTTTTCTATGGCATCATCACAGTGATCAAATAGCAATCAAGTCTTTTAAAAATTCAAATTGAGACATGGAAACTATGGGGGTTTGCTTACAAGTATTTTATTTGTTTTTGTATTCCTTGTGATGGTGATGACAAGCATATAAGGGTTGTAGACATCTAGTGTGACCTCACTAACAATAACTTGGCTACCCTTGCTCCATGACCTCACTAACACTATAAACTTAGACTCTATAACCTCATTGTAAAAAGCAATATTATTATTTTTATACATAGAATTTGTATATGGCTTATGGAATAAAATATTGTAAATTTTTTTTCCTTTCCTTTGGATAAAAATAATGTGTGGAAAAAAATAATTTGTAGAAAAAAATAATGTGTGATAAGTACACAGGAATAAGTCCCTAGAAAATGGCATTGATTGTTTAAGTGATTGATTCTACATGACTCATGGCAAAATGCTACAAATTCTACCAAGCATGATATTGAATGATTGGAAATGTACAAAAGAATATCTGATGCAAGGATGTCCCAAAGAGGCCTTTTTTTTGTCAATACTAAGAGCCCCTTTTAGTTGAAGGCTTTAGGATTTGGAGTTTGGGACTCTCAAAACTCTTTTTCTTTTTCTTAAATCGATTTTTTTTCAAAATTCTCTTAAAATTCTTTTCCTCTTTTTTTTTTGATGCAAATCCCTTATCTTAAAAAGACCCTTGTAAGTTATGGGATTTGAAACTCTCAAAATTCTTTTTTTCAATTTTTTTTTCTACAACTCTACTATCCCTAGAAATCCCTTTCCTACTATCAAGAAGTCCCTCCATGGGGACTCAAAAAACTCTTTTTTCAAAAATAAATTGTCACAAATTGAGAAGCCCTATGGGGTTTGGGAGTTTGAGACTTTAATGAAAATTCAATTTTTTCAATTTTTTTTAGTTTTTTATTTGTTTGTTTGTATATGTGTCGCAACTCTATCACCCTTAGAAAATCCTCTGGGCACCAAGAAGTCCCTTAGGGGATTTGGGGATTCGGACACTCTAAAATTTGAGAGTGGTGCCTAATGCATAAGCCCTTTGTGGTACTTGTTCAAAATATTTGTTTTTCCTTAGATTTTTGTGAGAAGGAAAAAATGGAACTCAAAGTGAGTTAAACTATCACCTGCCAACATGGCAAGCCTAGGTCAACGTATAAGTTGGCCACACTTCCATGTTCGTAGGTCTACAGGAATAGGGCTGAAATTTTATTATCAATACTAAAAATTTGAAATCTCTCCACTTTTTTCTCTATTGGCCTAAAAAATTCAAAGTTTTTTTTAATTGACGATATAGACTTGCAAGGCATACTCTCATAGCTCTGAGCTTACATTTTTAGGCTCATAGACTAGTGCCATTGAACAATCTTACCATGAAGATTAGTGTATTTCAGTTTCATCTAAGAGATATTAACAATTTAGTTTTTCCATTTACTTCATACATACTTCAAATTAATAATTTTTTCAAGGATGAAAATCAAGTTTTTTTTTTTTTTAAATCCCCAAACTTTCAACTCATTTTATCAACTTTATTTTTATTAATTCAAAATCACTAATTTTTTAAGTCAAAAGGATTCAAAGTCTCATAATCTAATTGGTCCAAGTGCAAACAAATTCATTTTCTTCACTTTAAATGCTTATATCTTGTAATTTATACAATCAAAGTTTTTGAAATTTCTTCCAATCATTCACTCATACTAGCCTAGTGCAAGATACTATGGTTGGACATGAAAATTAACAAATGCTTAAGATTTTTGCTCTTTGCATTGGAAATGGCAACTTTGAGTATTTTTTAACAAAAAAAAATGACCTCAGAACTTCAGAACTTAAGGTAACATTACCTAAAAATGTCCTAATAAGTTTTGAGCATAGTTCCTATTATTAACCCCTAAAAGACCGAATAGTCATTGAACAACCAATTGAAAATTTGGGTAGGTTCCTAAGAAGTCGATTTTATTGAATCTTTTTAAAATTTTGAGACAAGGTGTGGACATGTACCTCTTTAGAAGGTATATATATATATATATGTAACTAATATGATATAGGACACAATTGTCAAAAATCCATATACAACATAAAAATCTCACTCTAGCAAGAGTTAAAGTTTGTTGACCTTGTCAAGCAGATTTTGAAAAAAATTCTTCAAATTTCAAATGCAATAATCTTTTGGTCTATGAAGTGAAAGTTTATAGATTTTTTTCCACACATTCATGGATCAGTCTACTATACATTTGTATCCTTAATATTTTTTTTTCATTGCTTTAAGAATTGTTAGTTTTTGAGAATTCATGCATCAAACGTGCACCAATCCTTTAGGGATTAAACTACAAGAGTTTTTGTTGGGCCTTGTTGGTAGTTGGCAAAAAGGGATTCAAGATTCTTTTAACCCCCAAAAGTTCATTTGGTCAAAAATTAGAAAATACTCCAAATTTTTTTGTAAAAGAACTTCTAAAAATAAGTCTGTACATCAAAATTCATCCATATTTTATAATTTGTAAGTAAACAATCTTTTTCTTGACTAGTAGAAGGGTGTTGCAAAAAAAAAATGGGGTCTAAAAGCAATGCAAGTATGAGATATAACTAGCAAAGAGCAACACAATGTTTTTTTCAAGGTTGCCCAAGTTTTTGACAATATAACTTTGTCAAGAATTTGAATCCCATAACTCAAATTCTACTTTGCACAAGATCTAAAGACTTCAAATTTGAACAAAGTCTCAAGTCAATGCAAATTTTCAAAGCAAAAAAATATTTTCCTCCACCTACTTGAATTGGAGGTCAAAAATAAATAAATATCTATAGATATATCTATACCTATAGATAGATGTTTAAAGTGCTTGTTTATTAGTATTCTTACCAATTTTGAGAGTGAAATTTTATAGGAGTTGTGAGATTATAACAAGAGAAATGTATGTACCTTATTTCTAGTATGTTACCCTTCCCCACAATATTTGAGAAATTTGCATATAAGTTTTTTTGGGAATTGAAGGTTACATGAACAACTAGAAATTGTATTAGCACACTAAAATTTACTTCTTAAAACCTTGAATTCAAATGAAGGTTGTCAAACTCATTAGACAATCTACCTTGCAATTGTTGAAATAATTTTTTTTTTAAAGTAGAAATCACAAATAACTTTGAATGAACAATTGCATGTTTGAATTCTCAATAGTCAAAATCATGAAAACACTTTATTCTTTCCATTGGGACCATTTTCAAAGCAAATGGATAAGTACAATTTTTTAGATCTCAAATCAAGTGAAATTGACAAGCTTTGTTCAAAGTTGGGAAATTTGTGGGACTAGACTATTTGACTTTGAACCTTCTTAAATTAAATTTTTTGCACTAGAAATTTTGAGCTTCAAATTTTTATTGTGGAGATTTAAGTTGACAGTCTAGGATTTATTTTATTTTATTTTAAGAAACTAATCTTTATTCTTTAAAAAATTATTAAGTAGGAGTAAGTATGAGATAGAAGGAAAATCTATTAATATCTCTAAAATGGGATTAAAATGCACTAATCTCAATGGTGGGATTGTTCTCAATAGGAAGAAAACTATACCATGTCAAGAATTCTGTTTGAAAAATTCTAAAAATTGCATTAAAAAATGAATCCTACAAGTTACTTTTTCAACAAGATGCTCTAATTGCCCAATAAACAAGATTGTTCGTAACTATCTCATAACAAATCCAAATGGGATGAATCAAAGCTTTTTATGTTGATAAAAATATAATCTATAAGGGATTAAAAATTTAATTCAAGAAATAAAATTTTGAATTTTGAATTTTTTCTGTTGCCAGCTGTGAGCTTATTTGGGCATTACTTTTGTTCTGGGGCACCAATTGAAAAAATTTATATTCCCATGAAGATAATCAATTTTTTTTATCTTAAAAAATAATAACAAAAAATAATAACAAAAAATAATAACAAAAAATCAGCTAGTAGGATTGTACCCAAAATCCATTAGGAAACATTTCAGGGCTTCAAAGGATTGAAACAATGAAAAGATTTTCTATGCAATGAAATTATGCAAAGCAGATTATTCAATAATAAAAAATAGTTTCTTGGTACATTCAAGGAACATGGCACTCACTTGACCTTTTCATGTCACAAAATAGTTATACTTCGACACATTTAAACTTAAATATGACTAAAAAGAACTAGCTTCAAGGCTTAACAGCAAGATGTATGGTTTTCTACCTAATTTATTCCACTTATTTGTGCAATTTTTGGCTAAGCAAAAAGAAATCATGAACCATAGCAAATGCATATACAAGCAATATCTCATACAACAAGGGAAAAAAAATATAAAATAACAATATATCTTTTTATTCTCAAAAAATGAGCAACAATCTTAGTAGTGGGATTGAATTTTTTGCAAACAATCATCCGAAACTCTCCAAGAGATCGTGGGCCTCACTTGTACCCATTCCATGAACATGACAACAAATTGCAAGTTGGTGAGGATGCAACAAACTTCTTCATCCCATGTACGCTTGCTATTATTGTCACAAGGAGAATCAAAGATAAATCATGCAAATCTAAATCCTAATATCACACAAATCCAACAAAGGTCCGAAACAACATGTAAACTTGTAGTTTGAGATTGTGATGAAGCGATAGTCATGTAGCCACAAGATAGCACTCAAAGACAAAGAGGATATAGATTTAGCAAAACAATAAAGTCTAAGGAAATGATAAAATGTCCCTAGTAAGTTAGCTTGCTTCCATCCTTTGGTTCCATGGTGGTATTGAGGTCCACTTTAAATGGACGTAGCTTTAGATGCATAGGTCTTAATGTTAGCGGTAATGGGACCCATTACTTTGAGGACTTCATTAATTAAAAAACTAAAATCAAGTCATGTGATTGATGAGTAGTAGTTACTAAGTTAGTTCAACTGTACTGATTTAGCCATGATAGAATAATATCTAGTTTTGAGCCTTGGAGGCTAATTAAAATGTTTGTTTAAATGAAATCACATTGGATTAATTGAAGAATGATCTAAAAATTTGAATCCTTCCATTTGTTTAGACAATTAAACAAGCACCCTCAAGCGCACATTGGAGCTCATTATAATTCATATACTATAAATTTTATGTATCATAAATATTAGTAAAGGTTTTGTAATAACCTACTAGCCAAAAAAGAACTAACAAAAAAAATGTAATAAGGAAAAAAATGCAGTGTTCATATTAATCACGCCATATTCAAAGCATATCATTTTAAAATAAGAGAGTGTAGGTGGGAGTTTCTCTATAAATGTTGGCCAGATCATACCCAATTCAAGGATGTTTGAATCCGAGAATAAATTCTTGTTCTCTATTTCATCAATTTCTCTATTACTTTGCTTGTCATAGTATAACCTTTTAGGCTTTATAAGCTTTTTATTACTCCAGCGACTAGATATAGGTAATGAAACCTTGGAAAATAAAATAAAAGAATAAAATAAAATAATGATAAATATTTAACGAATATTTGAAAAGTATCAAAAATTATAATTTTGTAAATATAAGATAATACAAAATAACAAAATAATTGCAACAGGATGTGTTAAAAATGTGATTATTTTATAAATTTTCTAATTTTGCATTTAATTTTAAAGTAAAAGTTTATAATATAATTTTAAATGTTTTTTGAAACTCTTTATTATCCCAGTCCACACCTTCTAGGCCCTAATGTTTACTAATTTTGTTTCCATTAAACTTTTTTTCTTTTCCGACTTGCGTTCCGTGCAAGAGAGCAATTGACAGCCCACTTCAAGACTCACAAGACTCACACTTCTTGTAGTGCCATTTGTCCCCCAGAATAAAATATGGTCTTTCAGGGGGTAATATATGCTAACTTACATAGTAGTAATGGTAGAAAATTGACAGAATCTTGCATCAAATATAACATTCAAAATTCAAATATTCAAATAATAATTTTTTTTTAATTTAAACCCAATCCATGATGGGATAGTCAAATAAAGCTACTTGGCAATCAATAGTTGTTGCTAAGATCAAAAATGTCAATTGGAAATATTAAATATATACAACATACATTGAAATTCATTTGAAATTCATTTCCAAAAACAATAAGACAGAGGAAGAACAAAATTATATAGTGAAGATTTATACATTTAATTCAATAAAGAAAAATTTACAAAGTATTGCAAGGAAGCTTGATGACTCAAAAGAATCAAAGCATTCTTACATCCTAATTATATACATATCATTATTGAAAACAATGTTTTTCTTTTGTCCTATGCACTTGAACTCCTAGTATGGATAATACACTTGGATTTGGTGTTGCTCTCCGACACAATTGTATTGGCTTGACGAAGGATCTTGAACAAATAACACATCTAAATTTCTTTTGTGTTTGGTGCATTACATAAACCTTACTCTCTAGTTTTCCAAAATTTCCTACTAAATCTTCCTAATACGTTTTGTGCCACTAGTTAGTGAAATGATAAGTGGTTTCCTCTTTCCGAGTAAACCACTTACCACACTATTTGAACACTAATCTTTGGATTGGAAGTATTCTTGTGAGGAGTTTCTTCTTCCCGGCAATTCGCAACCAAAGCTTCTAAAGAAGTCGTTTTTAAGATGACATTGAACTTGATGCCTCAATTGGATGGGCTTTGAAATAAACATCAATCATGGATTTGATGTGTTAATTAAGAATCAAATTTGCATCACTACATTTAGAAGACTCACAGTTGGGACATTTTTGACCTCCAACCAATGCAATATGAATGCAATTGTGACAAAAGGTATGGAAACAACAAGGAATCAACATTGGATCCTTCGTAATATTTTTGCATAGATTGCACATCAATTCTATTGGAGTATCATCCATAGACTTATTGCAAGCTACATTTTCTTCTTGGTTCCTTTTTTGAATTTCTTTTCCAAATTTTTCTACTTCCTCACAACTAACAACGGTTGCTTTCGGCCTCATATACACGCCTCTTCCAAAATCATGTTTGACACCTTCTCCTTCTTTCATGCTTTTTTTTCTAATTTCATTTCCAACTTCTTTTACCTTCTCATTCTTCATAGTATATGCAAAAGATTTAGAATAGATGTCGTCTCCAAAACTGTCATCATTGATGTTAGTTGCATTCAAATTTCTATTTGAAATGCTTCTAAGACGTTGTTGTGTGTATACAACATATTGTAGAACTCTCTTCACCCATACAAAGGCATGTTTTCTAATCATAATTTTTTCATCCACAATTTCCTCTTTTGTATCATAGTCATAAATCATAAAGTCAACTTGTTCCAAATTGTTCTTCTTCAATGTACCAAAAGATGGCAAACCAATTGCCTTCTTAATTCCATCCTTCAATTCCATTAGACAAATGGAATCATTTACACACTCAACGGAAAGGCGCTCATTGAAAGTAAGAAAGGTAAAATGCACGGCCATGTTTGCAAAGCTCAATGACACAAAGCAAAGAGAAAGAATTATAATATTGAACTAAGTTGTGATGAAGAAAAGGATTGAATAGATATTTCTTTGAAATGGCAATACTCCACAAACTTGACACTTTTACGCTTAGACCATGCGGTATAAAATCTATTATAGAACTAAACTACCATGAAGGAAAGGAGTGAAGAATGGAAGGAATGAGATAAACAAAGATTATACAAAAAGCAAGATACGATGACAGAACAAGAGTGAAGAGCAAAGTGAATACAACAAAGAAGAAATGAAATGTGAGAATAGAAGCATTGTTAGTAAAGTAAACGAGCCCATGACAGGCCAAGTGCCTAATACAGACATCTATAAGATGACCCATTACAGTTTCCATCAATTTGTGCCATGTTTTTTCTAATTAATGTAAGCAAAACTTCACTAGGTAGGTTGATGGCTGAAATCAATGTTTTGTATGATGGTGATGGAGATGTTAGAGATTGTTTTAGGAACTTGTCCCTTTCTAGTGTAATTCATTACATGAACTAACTTTTTTATTCCTTTATGTCATGTCCATATTAGAAAATATTTCAACCATGTTAGGAAATATTGTAACTGCATTGGGTGGTTTGATGACCACCATGGGTATAGTTTTTGATGGTTGTGGGATAGTCTAGAGACTGTTTTGAGCCATTTGGCTAGTTCACTTGAAAAATCTGTAACAAATTCATACTTTGTCAAAAAAATAAAATTTCAATTGTTCTACCAATTTTTCATGTTTGCCTTTATATGGAGAAAAAAAAATTCAAAATTTCAAATATGTCAACAAGGCAAACCAGACAATCTGCCTGTCATAGGCTGGTTTACCTTAGTGTCTTATACTTATTGCCTATACTTTTACTTTTACTGTTGTGTGAATTCCTTACCCCCCCACCCACTTTTACTTTTGTGTGCACTCCAAGTAAGTAACTATATCCTCTGCTTTTACTTTTACGAGTACAGGAGTTCACGTACTGTTTTCGACTGCTGGGAAGATCATCTAGCTTGGGAATCGACTGATGAATCTGCATCATAATATAGTTCAACCGTTATCTGTGATTCCAGACTTCAGATGGTTATACGTCTTCTGTGCCACCTTCGAAGAGCCTTTAAGGCATGTCCACACCTGGGCTTAGCCAGCGTTCTTTGCAACGATGTTACAGTACTTTTCCTTCACATGTTCAGACCATCGTTCGTTAGTGTCCACCGAACCTACGTGGCTGCAAAGCTGGCAAGGTTTACAAGCGCTGTTAACTGGAGAAAACTTTAGAACTATTCATTGCTCTCTGACATTGCAGGTTGTGGTTGAAAAGTTATAATCTTCCAATTCTGTTGATTCCTATGCACTAACAACGCTCTTTCTTAATGCAAGGCAATATGGGCAATTACATAACACTCTCAAAGAGAACTATATGAACTGAACTATCTCACTTGCTTCTTAAGCCTTTCTTTGTGGGTGTGCAGAATTTGAAAGACCATTTTTTTTATATACATAAAGGGTGGTAGGAAGTAGAATAAACAATGTGGGATATGTGAACTCAAATTATAAAAGCTCATAGTTAAGTCTAAAGCAAGAATTGAATTTAGAGTAGAATTTCAGACCTCATTCAGGCACAGTAGAATTATTTTTTTGAAAAAACTTTAAACCAAATTTTTTTGTTAAATCAATTTCATATTCATCTCCAAAAATTCTTTTAATATTTCAAGTCTTCAATCAAAAGTTATGGATAAATTTCAGAGAGGTGTTGGAAGGGATATTTTCTTTTGACATTTTCAAACACTTTCTCTGATTTTTGTCCATAACTTTGAATTGAAGACTTAAAATATCAAATGGATTTTTGGAGATGAATTTTGACTTGATTTAAGAACTTTTTTGGGTTCAAAGTTTTTTGAATTTTTTTATTATACTATGACTAAATGAGGTTTGAAATTCTACTTCAAACATAATTCGTAGGTTTTGACAATGAACTATCAAATTCTCATCTTCAAATTATCCCATAGCCTTTGAGGATTTACAATGGACAATAAATTTCTTTATAAAAATGATGTCTCCACCCTTCACCCCTCCAAATGCCAATGAAGTTTCCCTTCAATTTGCCATCAAAACACTTTCATAATGGAAAATGGTCAAATGACATTGTTATTAAAGTTGTATCTTTGTTCTTCATGATTTGGGGGTGAGGACTCTCGAGAGGGAAAGGTAGCATATGTGAAGACTGAAGACAATCTCTAGTTATTGAATATTATGCCCCAGGTCTGAACAATTGATAGTTTCATAAGACTGTAAATATACCGAACCAATGCCAAACGGCCTCTGACCAAATGCTTGTACCTTTCTGTTTTTGTCAGAGGTGTTACAATTTTACATCGTTGTTACCAAACTCCAAGTGTGGACATAAGGGGTTGTTCCCACTTGGGCTTAGCTAGGAAGTCCAAAGTAATTTGAAGAGTGTTTTGAAATTTGTGTAAGCTTCAGTTTAAACTGAGGGAGGCCATGAACTTCATGTACGTGTGATTATGTAGGTGGAAGAGGCAATTACTACCTCTTTTGGGTGTATTGTTTTTTTCAGCGTTGGCTGTGTACAACCACTTTTGAGTACAAACTGTGTCACTATGCACCCAAAAGACCCCCTCCTATTTTTTAAATTTAAATTTATTTACCCCAATCCCCTTATTTGATTTTTTTTTAAATTTAAAATTTATCCCCCAACCCCTTATTTGATTTTTTTTTTTTAAATTCAAAATTTTAATTTTGCCCCCAACCCCCCTCCTATTTGTAATTGTGAGGGAGGTGAAGGAGCTGCAAACAATATGGGACATCCTGAGTATTTACTTCCTGTATTTATACCCGTATTTGTATCCGTACATATACAATATTCCATATCTGTATCCCGCCTATATTCGTACCCGTGTTTGTATTCTGTATCTATATTCCAAATCGACAACTCAGATCAATGCTAATTGGACGGGTTAGATTAAATCTTACAAGATCAACGGCTTGTGATTTTTTGAAAAATCAACGGCAATTTCAAAGGTCATCATTTTTTTTTTAAAACAATCAACGGCAATTTCAAGGGTCATCATTTTTTTTTTAAAACAATCAACGGCAATTTCAAGGGTCATCATTTAAAAAATAAAAAAATCAACGGCCTATAAATTTTTTGAAACTGGGGGCAAACTAATGCAAACCAGGGGTGTATGCCTCTTTTCACTGCATAGTATATTGTGACAAACTGTGTTACAATGCATCAATTTTTTTTTTAAAGAAATAATACATTACCACCTCCCTACCTCCTCTCTCTCTCCTCCTCACTTGTAATTTTGAAAACCCATATTATGGGACAATCAATATAGGATATATCCTATATCCATTTCATGTATATTGAAGTTGTATCTAGTATCCGTATCTGCTTTCATATTCATACCACTTGGTATTTATATTTGTATACATATTTGGTACTATATTTTAGATTCATATTTGGACGTCTCAGATTAACTCCTAAATGTCAAAGACTATGTTTTCACCAAAACAGCTCCAAAATTGCCCTTGCATTTACAAGCACCAAATTTTAGATGAATTTTCCACCGCGTACATTGCAAGATATTAATGTTTGAAGTGACAAAAATCCTTTTTTTGGCCCTGTGAAAATACGGGCAGTTGCACTTCACAAAGTCACATTTGTATGAAAAAATGTCCAGAATGGTGGTACTCTTTGGATTCATTCCTCAAGTCAAGTTGGATACATGCTTGAAAACTTTTAGATAATTTGGAATTGTACAACATATAGGAAAAAATAGTAAATTGAAAGAAGTAGAGAATGATTAAAAATACTAAATTGTTATTAATTTATTTATAGAATTGAAAAATGCCAATTTCAATGGTTGTAATGTTGTTATAAACAATATACACCTAATGATTTAATTTTTATTTCAAAAATATTTAAAACTGAGTTAAATAAAGGACTTCAAAGTTTATTTTAGAGTAGAGATTTCATAACTACCCACAAAGTAATCAAACTAAAATTCCTCATAACTTTCACCTCATTAATCAAAATGGAATGATTCAAAGCTTACCACATATATAAAAATGTCATGAATCAATTTCAATTTTTTTCTTAAAAGTGATTTTCAAATAATTTTTTTTTTCTGCCCAGGCTGCTCGCTGAACACTGAAAATTACATGTCATGCAATAACTTTTGAACCATATAGTGAGAAATTTTGAAAATTGTTGGGCCTTAAAGCTACTCCTCAAGCACACATTGTGTGAAATTTTCAAAGAAAAAAAATAAAAATTCCATCTGTAGTGAGCTGCCCAAAATCGCTATGTTGCTAAAAAACGTTGTTTGGACGTTTAGAGGTAAATCTCACAAAGATCAACGGCTTGTAGTTTTTGAGAAATGAATGGCATTTTGAAGGGGAAGCATTTCTAAAAAAAATCAATGCCTTGTGATTTTTTTGAAGGAGGAGGGAACAAATGCAACCAAGAGGTGACAGTTTCTTTTGGGTGCATTGTCAGGAGCACGCATTCCCATTCAGGGGCTTATCATAATTTCAATATGCAACAATTAATTGAACCACCTAAAAACTCATGCACTTCACTTTCTTTAATGTTCCACCCACCCATGTAGTAATCAAGAGCTCCTAGAGAACTCTGAAATATATTTTTCTTCAAGATTGAAAAGTTTCACTTGATGACCTCATTAGAAGTAGCTTCCAACTATTGCTTATTAATTGGTTGTAAAACTAATCTTAGCGGCATGCCACCTAGGTTCGGCATTTGCCAACAAACACAGGTGGGAATGTGCTTTCTTTTATTGCTCCTTTACAACTTTAACACTGCCCCCCAAAGACTAGGTGGAAATCAACCCTTAGGCAATTAGGGGTTAAAAGAGGTTAAAGGATTAAAATACATTTTTTGAACACTATATAAATAAATTGTGAGTTTTCAAAGTGCAGAATATTGGTATATAGGAGGAGGCTCAAAAGCCGTTTGGGCATTGAATCTCCCTACAAAAGTGCCCCAAACAATGCATAAGAATGTAGAAATGGAAGTGAGTTTGTGTGGTGAGAAACTGCCATTTCATGTGTGTGGTTTTAGGCTATTGACCAAGTGACATGGTTCACCATCATGTGTGATTTTGCTCATAATAAAGTTTTAAATTTGGTGAGATCTGCAAAATGGCTTTGAAATGTCAAAAAATTGCAAAAAAAATTGCAAAAAACACATCCAAGGTTCAACCTCTTTCTACTAAAATGCTTCTCATTTACTCATAACTTCTTGAATTGATGTGAAATTTTAACCACACAAACTAGACAAGTATGGGCAACTTTTCTAAAACCTTTTATTAGAAACAAACACTGTATAAAAAAAAAAAAACTACCAAAGTTCACTATAATCCAAAAATGTCAAGATTTTGAACTTTGAATTGTTCCCAAACATTCAAGACAACTTGGATTGACATGAAAATTTTACCGCAATAAGTAGATTGAAAGAAAAACATAATCCAATAAATTTTTATTGAAAATTAACATTGGATGAAGGAGATACAAGCTCCTAAAATTGTAGCCATGAAATGTAGTTTGGTGGACTCAAATTGAACTTTTGAACTTTTATTGGCTTCTTAAAAATGAGTACATCTTTGATTGATCTAAATTTTTTACCACACAAACCAAAAGAGAAAGCACAAATTTTCCAACAAGTTTTATTGAATTCAGACATTGGATGCAAAAGTTACATTACTTTGAATTGGATTTGAAACTATGTGAGGATACTTTTGGTTGTTAGGGGTTGCAATAAATTTTTAATTACAATGGGAAGTGAATGGAAACGTACAGTGGATCATTCTTAGATTCACTGGCTCTATTCAAAGGTATGCTTGGGATCATTTTTAAACTCACTAGCTCCATTCAAATCCATGTTTTTATTCATCACAATTGCACCTATGAGCATTAACCCCTAAATGATTTGGATTCTGTTTTCACCAAAACCGCTCCAAAACTGTCATTTTAGAATATTCTTTAGATACATGTAACCATAGGATCTTGTAGTGCGCTAGTTTGAAAATATGTGGAAAAAATTTCAGAAATTTCCACCCTGTAGATTGCAGGATATTAGCATTTGAAGTGACAAAAATCCTTTTTTGGGCCCTTCAAAAAACCAGACAGTTGTACTTCACAAGGTCACATTTGTATGAAAAAAGGTCCAAAATGGTGGTTATTTTGTGAATTCATTCTTCAAGGCAAGTTGGCTACATTCTTGAAAGATTTTAGATCATTTGGAATTGTAAAACAAATAGGAAAAAAATAGTAAGTAGAAAGCAGTAGAGAATGGTTCAAAATTCAAAATTGTCAATAATTTAGTTATGGAATTAAAAAATCCCAATCCCAATGGTTGTAATGTTGTTACAAACAATCTACACCTAATGTTTTTCTTTTTTTCCATAAATATTGAAAATTGAGTTAAATAAAGGACTTCAAAGTTTATTTTAGAATACAGATTCCATAACTACCCGCAAACTCAACTCCAAACTAAAACTTCTCATAACTTTCATCTCATTAATCAAAATGAAATGATTCAAAGCTTTCCACATAATTACTTATAAATCTAAAGACCCAATTTCAAATTTTTATTTTTTTTAAAAGTGATTTTAAAGAAGTTTTTTTTGTTGCCCAAGCTACATGTTGAGCAATGAAAACTATATGTCATACAATAACTTTTTAACCATGTATTCAAAAGTTATGAAAATTGTTGAGCCTTAAAGCTACTCCTTGGGTACATGTTGTCTGAAAATTTCAAAGAAAAAAAATAAAAACTCCATTTGTAGTGAGCAACCTAAAATCGCTATGTTGCCAAGAAATGCAATTTGGGCATTTAGGGGTTAGTAGGGACCTATACACCTCTACCTTTGAAAATTCATATCTTATTCGTTCCAAGTCAGAAAATCAAAATCAAATTTCCACTATTGTGTTCCTCAATTCTCCTTTTTCCATAAAATGTAAGAAATCTTTGGCTCCATCCATTTCTGCACAAGGGTCTTTCTTCCTTTAACCCTTAAGCGTTCTGACGTCCATATTCTGGACGATGAACAGAGGGCTTCGAGGCGCTGTTTCATCCAACTACCTTCTCATTCATCCAATGTAACACTTGAATCTTGAAAAGACAACCTTCTTTTATGCCCAATTTCATGAAATTTTGGTAAATGGTATTACTGTACAAAGATATAAGCAAAAATGTGTCAAAATTCGAAAAAGGATTGAGGCGTTAAGGGGTTAAATGAGAGCTTTCTGAGCCTTCTAACACACCTTAAGGTAGGAGGCTCGAATGTTGGAGGGGCAATTACAATCGCCTAGTAGAACTGTCATGAATAGTGCACAGAGTTTCAAAAATGGATTTTAGTTCCTTCAATGCGCTTTTTGCTTTTTAATTGTGTTCTTAAATCCCTTTGAATAAAATACACATTTATGCAAGGCTAAAATAAATGAAAGCATGATGTGGATCATTCTTTGAGAGTCAAAATTATAGAAACTTCCTAAGTTTGAAGTGCTCCATTCAAAGGCTGATTTTGATTAAGATTGGTTCAGTCTATGAGCACCAATAGCTACTTATGCACCTTTCACTTTGAAAATTCATAGTTAATTCATTTTAAGTCAAAAAAATACAATTTAAATTGTCAATGAATTGTTTCTCTTTTCTCTTTCTACCAAAAATATGCGAAAAATGTTATACTCTAATGATTTTCCTACAGAGGTCCATTATCCCTTAGATGGTCGGTTTAAGAGCCTCCTACCTTACTCCAGATCGACTCCACCCGCGTTGTCCTGCTTTATATATTTTAGTAAAAAAATCTACAACTGGGTTGGTTTTAAAAACAGGTTTCAATTAAGTGCAGTTACCCTAGTCTACGTGGTTGGTGAATGAATCATTCAGGAGGTCACATCCAAATAAAACTTCCTTTCCTTTCCATCTGCAAAGTGAGTGATGCTGGCGGGTCACTATTTCATTTTTTCAGCAGATGGACATATCATTAGGTGGTAATAACTAGTAAGTGTGTTTTACAGTGTGAACACAAAGACCCACCTTTTTCCATCATGTTCAAGATCAACTTAGGGCCGCTTTACACCTAGATGCCAGGTCAATTTTTCAAGGGGAATGGTCCGGCCCATTTGTTGTGTAAGGTAAGAGGCTCAAAAAGCGACCATCTAAGCGTTGATCTGCCTTTTTCATGTATCTCCTCAGATGGAAGTATTTTTAGTTTATTTTTCAGTCGAAGAAAAATTGATGAGGAATCTACCTCAAGTTGTTTCATATTTTTTGAAGCATTATTGAATTAGTTACAAATTTTTGAACACAATCTGCTATAGGTCCCTATTTGTGATCATAGGCCCTTAGAAATCCATCCATGCATAGTTTGAAAAAAAATCAGGCCTTGTTCGAAAACTAGCATTGCAACATGTATAAAGCAATTGAAATGGTTTCTAAAAGCATTCCTTTCTAAATCTGAAATGAATGCTTGATTTAATCATTATTTCAGATTTTTCAATGCTTGTAAGAAGGTAGCTGAACGATGAATTCTAATTTTGAATTAAACTAGTAGACACCTAACCACTTAGTTAGGAATGAACCCCATGTGGCTCTTAAACCATCCATTGAAGAAGTTAAAACAAATCTCATCAAGCTCCATTGTAATTCACATTTCCATTTTCCACAATTCACATGTCCATTTCAGAGCCCCTATTGGATGGTTGAAAATGCCCAGTTGGTTTTAGAGACCACTCTTATACCCAATTCCACACACACGGGTCATGTCAAATCATGTCTTTGGGGATGAAATTTTTTATTGCACTAGACTGGCCCAATCTTTAGGTGTAAAGGGGTTGGGACCAATTTCAAAGTTTTGTTCAATCACAAGTGAGGATTCTTAGCCTCTAATATAGGAAATTGGCCTGGCCTCTACATGTAAAAGTGGCCCTTAGTAGCGATGTATCCACATATGATCAATGTACACTATGTCCCGTTTCATTCATCATGTTTTCATCCACCCAATTATTCATTCTAAATTTTAATGGCATCCGAACATCTTCCCGATGTTTTCTTGTAGTTTGAATGAAAGATTTTTGGTGTTGTTTGCTTTGCAACCAATTTGGTTTTGATTCAATAAAATGGCTATTGTAAACTATGACATTCAATAGACATCATGTAAATGCACCTAATTGGATTTTTTTCTACCTATATAAAAGGATTTTTACCACTTCAAACACTAATATCTTGCAATCTTTACAGTGGAAATTTCTGAGATTTTTTTCACATGTTCTCAAGTGAGCATAATAAAAGATCTTATGGTTGCATGTGTCTAAAAATGTTTTTTTTCCTACAATTTGGTACTTGTATTAAAAATAGTAGTTTTGGAGCATTTTTGCCTTTTGGGTGGAAACATAGTCAGAAACCTTTAGGGGTTAACCCCTAAATGCCTAGGCAACCACATATGATAAGAGGGTTAACTATTGAAAACTTTCATTTTTCACTGAAAAAGGTACATATTTGATTGTTGAGAGATCTCCAAAGCCATATATGTCCATTAGTAGAAGAGTAAAGTTTGGCTAATTTTACTTCATTTTCCAACTTTGAGCAATTTCACTTGATTTGAGATCTAAAAACTTGTACCTATCCATTTGCTTTTAAAATGGTCCCAATGGAGAGTAAAGTGTTTTCATGATTTTTACCATTGAAATTTTAAACAAGCAAGTGTTGATTTGGAGTTATCTGTGATTTACACTTATAAAAAAAATTTGCATCTCAACAACTTCAAGGTGGATTGTGTAATGAGTTTAATAGCTTTTCAAGTGATATTAAGTTTTTTGAAAGGGCATTTTAGTGTGCTAACACAATTTGTTGTTGTTCATGTCACCTCCAATCCCAAAAAAGTTTTATGTACAAATTTTTGAAACATTGTGGGGAGGGGCAACATACTAAAAATAGAAAATGTACATTTCTCTTGTTATAATCTCACAATTCTTATGCAATTTTGCAGTCAAAATTGGTGTACATACTAATAAGCAAGCTCTTTAAACATCCATACGGTTAGATTTTGAAAAGAAATCAATTTGCTTCAAAAGGGGTAACTATAAGCCCATGCTCTTTTTTCATAGTCAAAACACACTTGAAAAGGCTTGGGCATATAGAGATAAAGGTACTCAGCACAACGGACAACCTTTTGCAATTGGATATAAGGTAAACCAGCCTATGACAGGCAGAATGGATGGATTGCCATGTTCACATTTTTGAAAAAAATTAAAAAAATTCTCTATGAAGATAAACATGAGGAATGCAGAGAGCAAGTGAAATTTTATTTTTTGGACAAAAAATGAATTTTTTATGAATTTTTGAAGTCTCCTGTGCAGGTGGCTTTAAAGAGTCTGTAGACTACCCCAAATCAGCAGAAAAGTGTATCCATGATGGTCATCTAACCACCTAATGCAGTCAAAACATTTTCTAACATGGCTCCAAGATTTCCTAATATGGATATGACATGAAAGAATTACAAAATAACTTTTTACTACCAGTTTACACTGAAAATAGGTAAGTGTCCTAAGACAATTACCAATAACTTCATGACCATTTCCCAAGGCTTTGATTATGGCCACAAATTAATCAAATGCAGTTCTAACCCCATTTATTGGAAAAAGTTTGTCATGGGTTGATTTAAGACTATATTGGGTAGTTCTCTAGGAGCCTGTCATAGGAGATTTGCCTGTCATAGGCTGGTTTACCTTACACAACTTTACTAAGGTAGTTTGCTCTAAAAGCGACCATTTAATCCTACCTAACTCATCATTGATTGTAATAGATATTTCAAGCAAAATGTCAGGCATTCCTAAAGAGGGGTTGCATTTAGAACATGATTGCTTTTAGAGTAAACTACCTCAATTGGTGATATGTCAGCAACTCAACATTACCGGACCTCTTTTTGTGGAAATAAAATTGGTCACATTTGTTCAATTGGGGAATAACTTACATTAGTATTAGAAGACATTGGCACCATTAGGAAAAAATTCAGGCCTCAAAGAGGCCCCAAGTTTTGGAAGGCAGCGGTGCAGTTACAAATTTTAAAAAATAAAAATAAATTTGGAAGCTGCCATGGCGCACAGCTGATAAAAAATTCAACAACCTAAACTGTGAGAATAAGATGCTGGTTGGAAATGGATTGTCTCCTTTAGTACACAAACCAATATTTTTATTCAAGTAATTTTTATTTTACTTTTCTTTTCAAGTCACTTTTGAAGGGTAGACATTTTTTTAATTTAAAAAGGTACTTTTTGAGGCAAGACCTACCAATACCCTTTCAATTCTAGAATATTTGCAAAGCAAAATCTTCATGATCTATACCATATAAATGTTGAAGAAGTAACACAAGGATCATCAAAGAAATCGATGGATGAAAAAATTCATTTTTGTGTACTTGGGAAGTGTTTGCCTAACTGTGAAAATATCTAATACAATCTTCCTTAAAAGAATTCTCCTACAATAGAATTTGCACATTGTCATTACTTCACAGAGCGTCACTTCCATCTAAGCTTAAAGGTAGAAGGCTTAATAATGGTGCATGTAAGGAAATATAGGCATGTTTGGAGTAGCCAGTGAAACCGAAAGTATGTAATTTTTTTTCTGTGGCTAGAAAAAGAAGAGGAGCTGTTATTCCATTTTTTTTCCAAAAAATTTGCAGTAAAAATGAATTTTTGACAATTTTTGTAAGGCAAAAGTTTATCAGTCCCTCATTACGCACATAGATTGTAGCTGTAAAGAATATAAAAACACTAGTGAATGGATCAAATGACAACTTAAAGTGTTCATGGCGCTCTCTAAGGTAGGTACACCTAAAATGGCACCTGACCTAAAAGCGCCATCTAGAACAAGTATACATTTTCAAAATCAGTCATCTTCACAGGTTGTAGATGGCGCTTTCAGAAACTGACTTTGACTACTAATAACTTTTGCATACAATATTCAAATCTTATGTTTTTTGGTGCGTTGGAATGTGCTTGTTCTTGCCCACACAACTAAATCAAAATCTAATCAGCCTAACAACACATCTTAATTCAGTTTAGTTCCAACTTACAATTAAAAATTCCTGCATCTCATTAACTACACTTCACTTCCAATGTGAGGTACATCATCATTCATTCATTACTAAATACTATACAGTACAATCACCTTTTCCACCCTAAAATTATTCTAGAATGAACCACTTTGGAAGTTTGGATGGGCGGTTCTCAACATAAAAAGTCTACAATCACACAAAAGTGCTTCTGCACTATTTTCACAGTATTTGTAGGGGCCACTGTAAATGACTGAGCGATTCTGCAGCCCCCTCCCATACCCTTCAGTACTGAGCGTGCAACAGACTGCGGATCCATGCTGCACTGTGTTTTGAGAGAGATCTTGACTTCCTTTAATTTTCAGAGTACTGGTTGTGGAGGAAGGCAATTATGGAAGACTGCGGATCATGGCTTGTGGAGAGGATGAGTAACCTCACGGTGGTTTCTGTAGTTTTCAGCACCGTCTTGGCTTACCTTCTGTGGGCAATTGCAGATCGCTGGGTGCTGCACAGAGGACGCAAAGGGCCTGTGCAATGGCCCATTCTAGGTACCATTGGCTTCATCCGTTTCGATCCCTCACTGTATAAATAATTTATGATCTCTTCATCTTTGGGTTGTGAACGCTGTAGTTGGGACATTGGAGTCATGCATGCTTTGGTTCTGGAGGAATTGGATTTCTGTTTCTTTCGTGTACTAGTTGTTTTGAGATTTTGATCAGGTTGGGGTTCGTATTTGTAGTCTGATGGAATTAATTATGGTGCATTTGGTCACAATCGTTAGGGGCGACGGTGGAAGTGCTACGAAATTTTCACCAGTTCAATGACTGGGCGGTGTTATATTTCCTCCGAGACGGGCTCACTTTTGGCTGCAAACTGGCGAATGTGAACTTCATCTGCACGGCTGACCCTGCTAATGTGGAATACATTCTCAAGACTAACTTTGCTAACTACCCGAAGGTTAGTCTTTTTAATTTGCAGCATTTTGAGAGGCCTTTTGCACATTTTAGGATTCACTCATTAGTGACATTGATAGCAATTTACAGAGCAGTGAGCATAGTGCAAGTTCTGTTCTTTCAGGTAGTTTCACAGGTATACTGTGAGGAGATATACTGCGTCGCATGCGTTACACTTTAGTTTTCATCTCAAATTTTTTCCAACGTTGTCATGTCTAATTGTTAGAACTTGCTACCTGAAATAGAGAAATCCAAGAGTCCATGACCACAATTTCTTACTCAAGCTGAAAAATTGCATACTTGCACGTACTATAGTGGACTTTTTGGATTCCTCTGGTGCTGGCTCCATGTTTTTACCTGCTTTGCGATGTATATATGGCATGCAAAGTCTTTCAAATCCTGAGTAGGTACGTTATGCGTAAGTGTCATCTGCTTCACACTGTGTAAATTGCCTGAGTGCTCAGAGACAAGATGGCAAGCTTTGGAATTGTTTTTTGAATTGGAGCTAATTAATTCAGGGGAAAATGTTTCACGACAACTTTGATATATTTCTGGGAGATGGCATCTTCAACGTGGATGGGGAGAGCTGGAAGCGGCAGCGCAAGACGGCAAGCTTTGAATTTGCTTCCCGAAAGTTGCGAGATTTCAGCACTGTGATCTTTCGAGATTACTCCGTGAAAACGGCGTTTATCATCACCAACGCTTGCAGGACGCAGCGGTCACTTGACATGCAGGTCAGTTTCTCGATCATACCTTGGAGTGAGCTTAGCTTCGGGGTGACCTGTGAATTTTTTAAACTAGGAGAAAACATGGATAAGGCATAAATGAAATAAAACAATAATTAGCTACGAAACTGTTAGCTACAGAAATATATAGGGTCAGTTTTGGAAATACACTCAAAGAATATTCTTGAACTATCTCAAGAATGTTATCTAAATTATGGGAACATTTTAAAGATATGCAGCTTTATGTATATTCTCAAGACTACCCCTTCTTTTCAGTTCTACCATTTAAGTACACCAAGGGGGTGACCCCAGATCGAGCCTCTTAGTTGATCTTGCAATTGGAATAATTCATGCTTATTCAAGTTTATTTGTCTCGTCCATTCTCAGCGGTAATTACCCTTACTGAGCACAAATCTGATGATTTTTCCTTTTACATCTAACAACTCAAAACTTCAGTTTACACTTTAATAAGTGTTGGTACGTTTTCTTTGTCCAAAATCGAAACATCCAAATAGCCCCGGAACACTCAACCATGATCCATTCCATCCACAGGGACAAATATGACTGTTTTGAAAAAGCACACTTTATTCATTTGAAGGAGCTTCAAGAAATTTCGTATAATATATCAATGGAAAGAAGAAAGAAGGCTCTACACGAATCAATACAAGAGAGATTTTGGCGGAGTGAGTCACAATTATTTATTATGACCCTTTTAAGAAGCGATATTACTATCTTTACCTTGAATGAGCACTTACAAGTCAACTAATGATTTTCTTCATGGTACTTGGGTGGACAGCCATTGGCATGAGGAGAGCCATAGCAATTGCGTTTAGAAAACCTTGAAAACCATTGCAATTGAGTTTGAAGAACCATGCTCTTGCTTACGATTCCAAGGATTTTCTGAACACTACTTCCTTGCAGAAATCTAACAAAAAATTTATGATTGCAATATGAACGTTACCATTACAGGACTTGTTCATGAGGTTTACTTTGGATTCTATCTTCAAAATAGCGTTTGGGTACGAGATTGACACGCTGAAGCCGGGGCTGCCGGAAGTGCCGTTCGCCAAGGCGTTTGATATTACAAATGAGGTCACTTCCAAAAGGTTTCTGAATCCCTTCTGGAAGCTGCAGCGAGTTCTCAAAGTGGGCAACGAGGCTGCTGTGGAGGCCAGTGCAAAGGTGGTGAATGAATTCACGTACAATGTCATTAAGGCCAGAAAATCGGAGCTGTCTGCGAGCACAAAAGGTCGCGGGAAAGAGGATCTTCATACTTCGGTAAGTGCAGTCATTTGCTTTCAAGATTTTATCTTTCAGAGCTGACTAGAGTCTTCCCGTTTATGATGTCAGACTTGCAATCATGTGAAGAAAAACGATTGCAATCTTCAATATCCACCAGAAATATCCAAAGTCTCCATAGCCACGACACAAAGAAAATGCAAATGCAAATGACAGTTTAAACGTATTAATACCTAAGTAAAATGTTATTCTTGTAAAATTGATTTTCGTTATCCGCACTTTGACCTTGAAGGGTAGTCTGTGCAATTGTAATATTATAGACCTCATCATGTGATGAATAGTTTGATTGGCACATGGGTAGTCTGTGCATTTGTAACATTATAAATATTATAGACCTCATCATGTGAAGAGGGATGATTGGTTTGATTGGCACATGTAGACGCACTGAAATTTTCCAGAATAGCGTGGTTGCGGGTTTGATACCTGGTGGCAGCAGGTTCTTTGCCTACTGACGGAAAACCCTTGCAGTGTGTTTCATTTAACACGCTTGTGTCAAAAAAATAAAAAAATAAAAAATTACGGAATAATGATTATGACCGTACTTGGTAACTTCTTTCAATGTTACTGTGACTCTGTGTGTCGCAATATGGTTACCAGACAGATAACAAAAACATTTGCTCAAATAAAACGAGATTGGGTTTATTACATATGATTAACTAGTCCACTTTGGGCGGTTGTGTTCAATGGCAAGAGTCAATTGTAAGACCATAAAAATTCCCTATTTGACAGAACAGGGACCATTGCGAAACATTTTAGACACTTCAATTCTACCTTACGTATGTTCCAAAATCTGCATCATGCAGGGGAAAGGCGACCTCTTCACCAGGTTCATGCTCTTGAACAAGGAAGGAGGAGAGCAGCAGTTCACAGACAAGAACTGTCGTGATACTCTACTGAATTTTATAATCGCTGGAAGAGACACCACTGCCCTCACTTTATCATGGTTGGTGTACATGATCACGGTGCACCCTTATGTTGCTGACAAAATTTTCCAGGAGCTTCTTGTTCTCGACACTGAGTTACAAGCAGTGAATACCGACAAAAAATCTGAGCCTGAGTCATTGATTGGCGAAGATGACTTCAACCGACGAATTTTGCAGTTCTCGGAGTTACTCACTTTCGACAGCCTTCTGAAGTTGCATTATCTTCATGCCTGCATCATGGAGACCTTGCGCCTATATCCTGCTGTACCAATGGTAACTGAATCTGTGTCAACTTTTTGTCACACATTAATTGACACATGTCGTGTATTCTGTGGTGGAGTGTTAGGACACATGGGACGGTGAGGATGGTCTCTATTATTACGTATTAAGCTTGCCGAAGATATTGAATTATTTTGCTGACAATAGATATTGAATTGCATTGCTCAATATTGAATTAACGTACTTTTAGGCTAATCACTTTGGCCTAGGCATATTCCGCAGAGTTTCAATGTTTTGTTATGGATTTGGGTGGGTGAGGAAGATAATGCGCCAGGTAACTCAAGCCTGGAGCCCAGACACAGGGTCTCTCTGCAAGCAGTGCTGCTTCCACAACCATGCTGGGGATTTGAGTTATTTGTATTAGTTCAATGGATTTGTCACACAATCTAGGGTGAACCACAATGACTGGCTAAGTAAGCAGATCTTGGGAAGTTGAGTGTTATATTTAGAAACTACAAAGAAGGGAGTAGTGGATAGTTACCTCTTTTCTTCCAACTCTTCTCATTATTACAATAGGCCTCATTGAGATTCCATACAGAAGGGGATTGCTCGATCCTGTGGACCAGCATCTAAAAGTATAGAGTCCACTCAAAAATGACTCAACAGAGAAGAATATCAGGGAATGTCACAGATTGCAATTTCAAACACGTAACTCTGTCATTTCTCTTGAAATGTTGTCCCACTTCAACCTTGAATCTCATCTCAATTAAAATTCTAGCGCTCTCGCAGAGGTTTCAAAAACTAATCTGGTTTTCAAACTAACTGTTTCCATTCTCACACCACAAGCCTTGAACTCTGACATCCATCCCCTGGATTTCTGGATGTGTGCAGGACGTGAAAAGTGCAGCGGCGGACGACGTTCTTCCTGATGGGACAGTAGTAAAGAAAGGCAACATGGTTTCCTACCTACCCTATGCAATGGGGCGAATGCCTGCTTTATGGGGTCCGGACGCAACAGAGTTCAAGCCAGAGAGGTGGCTCGTAGACGGGGTTGTCCAGCCCCAATCTCCCTTCAAATTTTCTGCTTTTCAGGTAAGCCAGACAGTCTTTAATTAATTGTCACTTCAATATTTTGCAAATTAAGTTAAACGGGAGATGTTGCAATGATGTACAGTACATCAGTTATTAGTATAGCATCAAACTTTGATAATTAATCACAATATAGTCTTACATTCTACTGGTGGCAAGCTGCCATTTAAGAGGGCTGAAGAGCTGGGTTACCACTTCCCTCCTGGTTCCCATTTTGGCACTCCATTTCTGAAGATCTGTCTTCCTTTGCCGGTGATCGAATTTCTCAAAACTGTATCACTCTCCATGAGGTTAAAAGTCAGATCAATGTAGAGCAGGGTTGTGGATGAGCATGAGACATCCTTCAAGGCAGAAGGACACATTCCAGTGAGTCACAAGTTTGGGAATGACTGCTGTGAAATGTTCATCACATTCAAGAAGATAGTTGCCTGGGATGGGCTTACCCAACCTTGTGTTTGGAACTCAGGGGACGCACTTAGTTCTATTACAACAAACCACATGCAAACTCAAGTGATTTTTAATAAACTATAATTTCAACCTAAAATTTTAAGTATTGTTTAATAATGACTATAGGTTTTTATTGTCAAAATTTTCAACTCAAATAAAATATGAAATGATTTTTAGAAGAGGTCGAAAATGAACTAAAATGACATATTTTTCAACTCAAATAATTATAGAGAACACATTTAGATGACCATTGAATCAATATTCAACTCAAAATGAGCTTTCAATAGAGTTATTTTTCAAAAAAAATTGTTCATTTTCTAGACAATTTTTTCTTATATAATATAGGGGTGTGAAAGTTATTTTTCAGTTCTACACATTACATGTTTTTTGAGGCCTGCGAGAGCCCGTTTCAAGGTTGTTCCCCTTCACTGTTCCTTGCAGTGAAGGACAATCGGCTGTCGAAATTGAAAAAAAATAAATTAAAATTAAAATTAAAATTCTTCAAATGGTAAAAGAAGTTGAAAAAGAAAATCGAAATGACTTGGTTGCCTCTCGACCACGCAAGACGTTGAGGTGGCAGGCTAGTTGTTCTGTTCCCTGCGTTCTCGCAGTAGGGGAACCCACAGTCTCTCGGAGGCCTCAAAAACCATCTAATGGTGTATCTTTTTACTTCAAAAATTTGTAACTAATTATTATTAACAAATAAAAATATCAATAATTCAAAATATAAACTTTCAAAGTAGGAAAATTTATTCATATATATATGTTTGTTTGTTTTTAATTTTTTTTAATTTTTTTAAAATTCAAAAAGTATATAAGGGGTTCAAAGTTTTGTTTGCACATGGTTTCTAATGGACATTCTAAGTGACTCCTAGGTCTGGAATGGGTTCTTACCTCCACGCGCTCTATTTTCCACATCTGGGCTGCTGATTTGAGTTGCCTCAGAGTATGTTTTTTGCATTTTTAAGGACCATGTTTCTGTAACTTAGTTTGGTTCCTGCTTGATACGGTTCAATGACGATCTTAATTGGGGTTGGGCCGTGGACGTGACAATGCAGGCAGGACCTCGGATTTGTCTTGGAAAGGACTCGGCCATGCTGCAGCTGCGGATGTGTCTTGCTCTTTTATGCCGGTTCTTCAAGTTCCAGTTGGAGCCAGGCTGCGTTGTCAAATACCGCCAAATGTCTACCTTGCTGTTGGCTAATGGTTTGCATGTCAAAATAGTCGAGCGTTGTGATTAGTTGATATATGAACTCAGTGTATTGTACATTAGAGCGTTGTCTGTCCATCACCAAAGTTGCCATTGTTAAGTTGGAATTTTATCAATATATATCTCACAATTGGAGGCACGGCATTCTTTTGAATACTCCCGCAATAGAAACTCTGTTTGTTGGCTGGTTTCTCAAGTGAGAAATTGCAGATCATACCTTGAGCATGCACATGATGGTTTGAATGACAAGTGAGAGATAGTACAGTAGTGGACATATCATAACCCATACAGGTTTTTCAATATGTTTTCATCAAACTGACTGCTTCGAAACTGTCATTTCTAGTATAAGTACCAAATTTTAGAAAAGAAGAAACATTTTTGGACACATGTAACTATAGGATCTTATAGTGTATTGGTCTGAGAAGATGTGAAAAAAAATTCAGAAATTTTCACCATGTGGATTGCCAAATATTAGCGTTTGAATTGACAAAAATTCTTTTTTGGGTGCTTTGAGAAAAGAGGGAGTTGTACTTCACAAGGTCACATTTGTATGAAAAAATGTCCAAAATGGTGGTTATTCTGTGAATTCATTCTTCAAGGCAAGTTGGCTACATTCTTGAAAGATTTTAGATCATTTGGAATTGTACAACATATAGGAAAAAAATAGTAAGTAGAAAACAGTAGAGAATGGTTCAAAATTCAAAATTGTTAATAATTTAGTTATGGAATTGAAAAATACCAGTCCCAATGGTCGTAATGTTGCTACAAACAATCTACACCCAATGTTTTTATTTTTTTTCAAAAATATTAAAAATTGAGTTAAATAAGGGACTTCAAAGTTTATTTTAGAGTAGAGATTCCATAACTGCCCACAAACTAAAACTCATAACTTTTATCCCATTAATAATATAAATGATTCAAAGCTTTCTAAGTATATATATAAATCTAGAAAACCAATTTCAAATTTTTATTTTAAAATGATGATTTAATAAATGAAAACTACATATCCTACAATAACTTTTTGACTATGTAGTCAAAAGTTATGAAAATTGTTGGATCTTAAAGCTACTCTTTAGGCACATCTTGTATGAATATTTCAAAGAAAAAAAATCCATTCTTAGTAAGCTTCCCAAAATCAATATGTCACCAAAAAAAGGTATTTGGTCCTTTAGGGATTAATACATGCATTCCTATTGAGGTTTGATACTTTCATAATATATGACAAGGACAATAATGGCTTTACTCCTTTAGAATTTTCCTAGATTTTTTTGGATGCTTATTAAGGTGTTAGTTGTCATATACAATGATCTTGTAAAACCATTCTATTTCTTGATGTTTCTTTTTTGAAGTACTTTGTATTTGTTACTAATGCACTCGATGGCTTGAGTTATGAGCAGTCAATAGATACTTCGATGGACACCCTCCCCACATCGATCCACTGCCTCGAGAATAGTAGACCGCATCTGGCACATGCCTGCAGAAACCCCGGATGCCAGGAAAAGTACGGTGGATGGACGTTGCTCCTACTAAGTACCTTAGAACAACAGGAGGAGAGTGTGCATGACAACGTCGTCCTTCCTTGCGCCGAGGAGCTCCTTGAATGCAGGTGACACCCTACGAAGATCAGGGCCATTGATTCCAGTGCCATGAATTCCCTATGAATATTCGTGTTCGGACAGAAGATGGGCCGTGAGTGTCTCTATTTTTTTGCTCTACACAGTCAACAAGTTCAACCATAAACGAGCCAGCACGATAACAACGCCAGAATGGATCCACACCGGAGTTGACAAGCATTTGTTCGCCTTTCTCCGAATACGCTATAGGGTCTTCACAAGAGACATGAATAGAAAATAAACGCCTGCTGTCGTTGGTAAAATGGTGGTCCGCTGACGATCTACAATTTTGCAAGCTAGAGGGGGCAGTAAGCAATGTGGGTACGTATATGTCTATAAAGAATGTGGGGATGCACTACAATTTATATTTAAAAAGTGTTGTACGCGCAGTCTAGGCGTAGGTATCTTTAACACCACAAAAGCGTTAAGATGACACGAGTTATCGTCCCAGGGAATTCCAGATGTTGTCGCAATAGATAAGTTTCCGGAACTACGGATCTACCCGGAATTGACAATCCGCTGTAAGATCCAGCACAACACAAACACCAAGTTCCGGAAATATTGTCTCCCGAAATCAAATCCGGATCTACCTTGATTCGGATTTCTACTCTCACTATCCGTCACACCGGTTTTTGGTACCTCTGTTTTACCCTCAGAGGGTCCTCACTTGCTCTTTCCGAGGGGTGGGGAACATCACCACTCAAGTAATACGCGTATCAACTCCTAAACAATAAACAACTATCCGTCCTCAAAGTTCTTAGTCTGGTAAGGAGGAAAGATGGTCCTTCTCACAACTTTTCGGGTGGCCACCCGGAAGGTAGGTCACACAGAGATACATCCACACCCGCCCTTACTACAACGACACTCAGCTATTTTCTAGATCAAGCTTTCATCTACTCCTGAGGTTGGCAGACCTTCTGGTGGTTTAGGAATATTCCACTAGGCGGTTGCCAACTTCCGCATGGGACTACTCTCGAGTTCCCTGACTAGCTCCCTGACCCCTACCGGATCCCACCGGATCACCGTTCCAGCGATTTAAAGGCACCATGCACAGCTCCTCACTCGTAAACTAGACTCAACCACAAAACAACCACGGATAGTTGGAATCCGGAACTAAAGGACTTACTTCTTAGCTATCGACCGTTCTTGAGGTTGGCAGACCTTCCGATGGTTTGGGAATGTTCCACTTGGTGGCTGCTGACTTCCGCACAAAACTACTCATGAGTTCCGGATTAGCTCCCTGACCACTACTGGATCCCACCGGATCACCGTTCCAGCAAATTAAAGGCACCGCGCGCAGCTCCTCAAGTTCAGTCTAAACTATTCTGCAAGACACCTTCAGTTGGATCCGGATACCAACCAATCCGGATTCCTACCTTGCACACTCTCTCGGATACACCCACCCACAAGTAATCAAGACGCGATACGCAAGATAATGATTCCCAAGGTGTTTATTCTTGGGTGCTCAGATTGAATGACACAAAATGGAATGACAGGCTACAAGCCAGCCCGCCCTTAAAAACAAAAACAACACAACCAAAACGGTCCAAAGAAAAAGCAGCCAACGACCAGCTGAAAATCCGGACAACGGCCAAGTGACCGTTTCGGGAAAGACGGAAAGCCGTTAACTTCCTAGAAATCCGGAACTACCTATCATTCCGGATCAGCGGGTCCCACATCCGGAAAACCCGCGATGGAAACAAAACACTAAAACTAACAACCCAACTGCCCTACCTAGTC
Organism: Rhytidiadelphus loreus; assembly: GCA_947034895.1. NCBI lineage: Eukaryota > Viridiplantae > Streptophyta > Bryopsida > Hypnales > Hylocomiaceae > Rhytidiadelphus > Rhytidiadelphus loreus. The sequence continues at coordinate 50,602,834 of OX344761.1, forward strand.
ATTTACCCTTCCGGGCCTTCTTTGCTGACGTTCCGCCCTTCGAAATCCGGGTTGGCGCCTTCTGCCGGATCTGCTTCAGTGGGGTGGACTTCGTTGCGGATCGAGTTCTTGGCGGACCCGGATCCGTCTCCGCATACTCCGACTCGGAAGACGAGTTCGTTACCGCTTCATCTTCATCTGACTCGAGAACTTCCTCCAGATCGCTGGAAACCTTCCGCCTTGTGGCCTTCTTCTTCTCCAGGTCAATGACCTCAATGGGGGTCGTCGGGGTTGGCCGCGGAGGAGTCTGCTGTTGCATGTGGGTGAACTCCTCCGGATGTGTCCAAGCCGGATTCTGAATCCCAAATGGAATCTCCGTCATCGCAATTACTTATGCAGTGGAATCCGGAATGGGTGGGAAGAGATTTACTGAAGTGTTCTGGGGCGTCAGGACCGGATCCGGAATCCTTCTCCCATCCGTTATCTCCTTCTACACCGAGGATCTTCCGGGTGTTGGCTGGGCCGATGATCGTGCTCCAAGGTTGAGCTGAGTCATCTCTTGGAACTCCCCTTCGGGTATTTACGGAAACATCGAGGCGTCCAATCCGCTGAGTGGATCGAAGTGGCCGACCAACTGGCGCATCTCCTTCAATGCGACCTCGATCTGCGCTTCAAACTCAACCAAGATTTTGACAACCTTGGTTCCGGAAATATGACCTTCCTGGGTCATCTGGTTGTTCCAGAGCGCGGATCTGGTGATGATATCTGCTGGCGGGTCGATGAGGTCCCTCAGTTTCCGGACCAGCTCCATCGCATCCGTCGCCCGTCTGTTGGCGGTGTTCATTTCCCTTTCCGCCCAAGTTGCGCGATTTTTGAAGATGATCCCGTTCCGCCTCCACTGCCCGGATCCGGCCCTCCAGCAGGTGAACCATCTTCGGATCCGGTCTGCTCTTGATCGCCTCCACAATCTCCGTCTTGTCCGCTACCTTCAACGTCGTGCAGACTGCAGACTCTCTGGATCAGAGTGGCCATCCGGTCGTTTGATGCCTTCTGACTCCGTAGCCAGGAGATCGTGGACTCGAATATATCCAGATCCGGCTCAGTGTTCCGGACAGGAACAGGGTCCGGAAGCTGGCTCTTCCCCCTTGAATCCGGATTCGTACTTTTCCGGCGGGAGTCGTGCCTGTCTGGCGAGTCTTGCTCTAGTTCCGGCTTCTCCTCCTCTTCTGGCTCCTCATCCGTCGGATTCGGATCTGGAGGAAGACCGTACCGTAGCAGACTATCTTCCTGCCGGTAGATGATGTCTTTCGGACTGCTAAGTACCTCCTGCTTGTGGTACAAGTGGAGGAGGTACGGACTGATGGGACTCGATTTCTTCCCCACCAAGTTTCCGGAAAGCTTATCCACAATCGAGTGGATAATGAGCCCCCAGCTAACTGGTCTAGGGGCCAGTTTCCCTCTTTCCCCTAAGGCTCCAAATACCGTGTTTGCCAGGGTTACTGTAATCTGTCTGGGCTTTTCCGGATACAAGATGGGGCTCAGAAACTCTAACAGTCTCTGGTCCCTAGGGTTCCGACAGTCCGACGCGGTGTAACCCTCCTTCGGATCCGCCGGGTTCCGGAACCTATCCGCGGCGAATTTCTCCGTCCGGCCGGCCCATCCGGATCCTCTAGTGGACGCGAAGTAGACTCCGGCCCATATTTCTGCTGTCCAGGATTTTGGACGACCTCTAACGGTTAGGTGATACTGGTTCGGAGCGCCGTAGACTATCTCGTCTATCATATCTTCGCTCCGGATGTTCCAGGGTCTTTTCAGAAACCCTAGACACCCCATATCCGTCAAGTCGGCCTCGAGCTGTCGGTGGTGTTCCGGATTTTCGGGAATTTCCGGACTAATCATCCGAGCCGTGATCCCTGACTTCCGCAGCACACTAGGTCCTGCCATCACTACAGACATACTCTATCCTCACTTCCGACTCACTTCCGCTAATCTCCCGTTGCCTGATCCGCTAAGTTTCCGCTAATCTTCCGTCCTACTTTTCGGTGCGATCGGCACCGGCCTCCCCTTCTCTCCCTAACGCGTTCCTATCTCACCACACTTTCACTCACTAAGCGCCATCGCGATAATCACGCGGAGAAAGAGGAAGAATGAAGGAGACAGCGGGGGTTAAGTAGTTTTCGGCCTGGCGTTCCCGTAAGTTCCCTAGCCGGACTAGGCTCTAGGGCCTTGTGAGCCCCAAATTCGTCACTTGGGACTCATTGTTTTCTTTTTTTAGTTTATTACAAATTAAGGCATAAAGTAGTACAAAAAGCCCAAAAAAGAGTGTAGAACCAAAATAGGTATGTCACGTACCAGTATAGCATTTGGTCATAAATAGCCTTTTATCCATAGATTACCCATAAAACCCACTTGTATTAGGTTAGAACCCGTAATTAGTGGGAAACAATAGGGCTACTGGGAACTTACCCAAAATAGCCCAAAACCTAGTGCATGTGACCATGATAGGCTAAATTAAGTCTTAGGAGAATGGGAGAGGTCTCCACATAAATCTCCAAAGATAGGTTCTAGTTTCCCCATTCCACCGACAAAACATTAGGAATCCAAATTGTTAGCTTGCAGGTGTTACTTGTCCCAGACAGGCCGCATGGAGGAATCCACAACCGCCGGATAGTGTTCTCGGATCTGGAGCATGTTGGGATGTCCACGGCAAAACCCATTCGCCAAGATTCCCTCACATGTGAAAGATTCCCTAACTGCCGGTGATTCAACCGAAGTCAGTTTTCACCACGCTACCAATTGTGTGCCAGAATAGCCTAAGACTTGGCACGTGGCTTGGGGGACTCCATGAGAGGTTCCCCAAAAAGTCTCGGTTTTTTCTGATCTCCACAGGATCTTTTTCCGAGTGGTCAACCACCAAAGGCCACGTTGGGAAATTCATGAAAAATACCCAGGCCGCGGTAAAATCTCACTAAAAATTAGACTAGCATCTTTTATGTTAATAACGCGCCCCGACAAATTTCATGGTGTTCCAATAGCGGAAAGCAGCCGAAACTGACAACATCCCCACAATTAATATTTACGGCAAGATCTTTGCGGGGTTGACCGGCGTCCCGGGAGCATACGAAGTCGGAACGAAGACATCAAGGAGCCTTTTCTTACTCCCTAGAGCCTCCCCAACAACCCTAGCTAGTTACCCAAGCCAAAAGAGGTAAACCCCCAAAGTTAGGTTTTTACCCTTTTAATTGGCTCCAGTTGGCACTAGTTTCCGAGGGGTTTTTTGTGATAGAAATAGGGGGTAGGGGATCCTTTAGGCTAAAAATGGCATTCTGAAGCCATTGGCGCAATCCATTTGCAATTCCGAGCTAAACTCCAAAAGTTAGAAACTAGGACCAGCGTAAAACCCAAAATTAGGTGAAAATCTCAAAGTTGGATGAAAATCCGGATGGATGAGGTTACTCATCGAGGGGGGGAGTGGGCCCTTGGAAACCTATAAAAGGGGGCCCTTCTCTCTCCCAAAACACCCCCAATACTTGTTTTGGGTCCGTGGGTCCAAGTTATTTTGGAATTTTTGGCGTTTCAAGCCAAAAAACCTCTACGGTGTTTTCGGAGCACTTTTGGCTCCCCTTGTTGTTCTGTTTCAAGCTCTTTGAAGGTCCTTTGAGGTCTTTCCATCTTACCTTGTACTTGTTGTGAGTCAAGAGGGTTTCACTTGCTTTTTGTGCATCTTGTACTAATCCTAAAGTTACCCCCCACCGTACCTTGGCGATGCCGCTTTGGGGGGCCTTTAGTGTGTAAAGTGTTGTCTGTTTTATGCTTACCTTGTGGGTACGGTTGCCTCGTGTGTACACCCTGACCATAGTCACCCCTTCCATATTGTTTGTGTGTGGACCCCACCGCCCGTGAGACGGCGAAGCTTTGAATTTACAACTTACCCCAATCTTAGAGTGTGTGTCAAAATAGGCCCAGACGGCGGAGCTTTGAATTTAGAGACATTGCAAGTCTTAGAGTTGGTGTCAAAACCAACCTTACGGCGAAGCTTTGACCTCCTACGTACTTTAGTTCCAAAGTTTAGTTCCCAAGACCTTCTTGGGAAAGCCCAAAGTTTAGCCCCCAAGACAAGTGTGTTTATTTTCCTTTTTTTTAGTGGTTGACAGGCCCCCGGGCCCAGTTAGAAGTAGTGAAGTCTTTTTCCTTTGCTTTGACAACAAAAACCCCTTCCTTTTAGAAAAGAAAGTCTAGTCCTGGGGAAGACCACCCCCAAGAAAAAAAAGTTAGCCAAGCCCTTAAAACACCAGCCAGCACCCTCAAAACACCAGCCAGCCAGGGGCGCCGGTACTGGGGCTGCGGGTACTAGGGCTGCGAGTACTGGGAGTCCGGGTACTAGGGAGTCCGGTATTGGGGAGTCGGGACTGAGGCTGCATGTACTGGGGCTGCGGGTACTGGGAGTCGGGTACCGGGGAGTCCGGGTACTGGGGAGTCCGAATCTAGGGTGTCAGGACTGGGCGTCGAGGCTAGGGCGTCGGGGCTGGGGCGTCGGGACTGTGGGGGGAAGGTCGCTGTGGGAGGGGAGTCCAGGGAGTCCAGAGAGTCCAGGGCTTGGGGAAAGGGGGTACCCAAAACAAAACCCAGCCCATAACCACAATTAGGGGGGGGGGGAAATGACTAAAAGTTGGGATTAGGAGAGACTTAGGAGGAAGCTAAGGCCCGTAAGGTCAACGAGAAAAAGGGGGAGGAAGGAATAGAGGCGACATCTCCACGGCCACACCTACAAAACACGCACCTCTCACTCTCTCATCACCACCAAAACGACAAAACAAGATGGTAGGAGATTAGGAAGAGATGTTGAAATAGGAGTGAGAAGGAGAGAGACGATCCATAGTTACTTCGATTAGAGTGCACGGGAATCCCCAAAGCTTTCCACGGCCATTAGAAGGGAGATTAGAATGACGCAAAGATGACAACGTAAGAGGGGGGGTTGAATTTGCAAGGAGTTAGCGTCATAGCGTAAGACCCCCATTAAGGGGTTGGTGGGAATAGTACCAAGGCAAAAGAAAAGGGGGAGATAAGGAGGGGAGAGAGTGCCGTAGGGTACTAGAGTGTAACAGTTTCCACCACTAAGCCGTAGGCATTTGACCACTTCAAAATACTTGTCCACTATGGAATACGAGCACGCGGTTGGAGGTATGGAGGAAAATGCCGCGCATGCTAACGACGATCAGGTGAGTCATTAAACAAATCCCCGGTGTTTTGTTCCCTTCTAATTTACGCTAGACTCTGTTAGGTAGTGAATAATTTTGATTAGCAAAGAGGGATTAGGGGTGGGCCTTAAGTTTAGACATAGAAGTTTATTGATAGGACTAGAAGTATCCAAACCCATCTCATACATAGAAGTTGACCATAAGAGCAACCAAATTAGACTAGGGTAGGATAGGATTAAGAATTAGTAACCGTTAAGGTTAGCACTCAACCAAGAAGCGAACACTAGATTAAGACAAAATAATCCAATTAGGAGCTCGGGTTAATTTAGCAAAATGGACCTTGCCTTAGGTAATAAAGAAAATTAGATAAAAGATCAATTAAATTAGAAGATTAAATTAGGGGAAAAATTAGATAAAAGATCAATTAAATTAGAAGATCAAATTAGGAGATAGATTAGATAAAAGATCAATTAAATTAGAAGATAAAATTAGATAAAAGATAAATTAAATTAGAAGATTAAATTAGGAGATAAATTAGATAAAAGATAAATTAAATTAGAAGATTAAATTAGGAGGTAAATGAGATAAATTAAATTAGAGATAAATTAGATAAAAGAGAAATTAAAATTAGAAGATTAAATTAGGAGGTAAATTAGATCAATTAAATTAGAGATAAATTAGATCAAAGAGAAATTAAATTAGGAGGTAAATTAGAAAAATTAAATTCGAAAGTAAATTAGGAGATAAATTAGGTAAATTAAATTAGGAAATTAAATTAGAAAGAAAAGGATAAACTAAATTAGGAAAAAAGATAACTTAGATTAGAAGAGAAAACCCAACCAACTTAGGAAACCATGGAAGGGACTTAGGTAATCCCTTTTCAGTCTAGGAAAGGTCAATTAGCCTCAGATTCCCATAGATTAGGATAGATTTGGTGGTAGTTCGCACAAGCTGCCGTTAGGGGACGGTTAGCCCGAACTATTCCCTCGCCAATTGGAGGCAACTCCATTGTCACCTGCGGAAACTAGGAACTTAGTAAAGAAGATCCATTGCTTGGAAGGCACAATGGACCGACGCTTAGTCACCCGTTAGGTTAGAATTTAGTTAACCCCTAGAACCTGGTTGTGTCCGATTAATTACCAAGGGTGGGTAATTAAGCGCCCACATCCGCGTGCTGCAGGCCGCCGTCTGCCTGCTCCGACGGATCCGTCCGCCTTTTCGACGTTGCTGTCCGCCATTCCGACGGATCCATCCGCATTTCCGACGCTGCCGTCCGCCATTTCGACGGATCCATCCGCATTTCCGACGCTACCGTCCGCCCTTCCCTCCCCGAGGTCCGCCCAAGCACACTTTGGGAGTTTGGGCCTTGTTTTCACCCTCTTGAGTCCTCTAGTCCTCTCCTAATTTTCAGAAGCATAGGATTCTTTCATTTGGGAATGTAGAGATGTTGTACTAGTACCGGGTGCTCATTGATGAAGGAATGTTTCAATGTTCGAAGCATTGACTTGGTTTTCATAAATGTCAAGGCAATCCACCGACTCAAAGGTAGTATTTTGACTAATTCAATGCCTCCAAATCCTTGTTAGGGTTTAGGGTATAGGGTTTAGGCCTTTCGTTGTCAAAATGGGGGTCACAATCACAATCCTTTGTCTTTGATTTTGGATAAACAAATATGCCCTCCAAAATTCCAAATAGAACTAATAACAAAATGGAAAGGAGTTATTGAATTGCAAACAATTCCGAAGGTTCAATTCATGTGATATTCAAAGTTGATTCATTTTCCAATGGATCAAATCTTTTAGGGGTTTGAGTGCCCAAGCCATTCAAAGTGTGTTGTACGTATGAAAAAAAAACATGGCCTTTTAGTATCCACCACGAAAGAAACATTTGTCCTTGCATTCCCTAACCATGTAGAATTGTAGATGTTTAGACTTTAAAAAATTTGCTTGAATGCCTAGTAGGGTGCACATGAACTTGGAGAGTGAAATGACCATGGACTTGTGAGGTTATAAGAAGACAAGTGTATGCACTATTTTCATAGCACGTTGTCCCACCCTAGTGATTGAGCAAGTTATAATTTCATACTAGAAGTAATTTAACTTGATATTTTTGGCACTAATATTTTGGCACCTTATGATTCTTTAAAGAATGGAAATCAATACATTGGAAATCAATAAATTCATTCAACTCAAAGGGAGGGGGGGGGAGACTTCTAGAAATCTACTTCCACACATTTTCATGCTAGAGTATCGAAACCTTTGCAAGCCCCTAATATCCCCTAAACCCAAAATACCATTTAAAAGAATTTTTGTCTTTGGTTTTGAAATGACCATTTTATGAGGTGTTGACATACAAGAAACAAACCTCATAGCTTCATTTGGACAATGAGAAGCTTTAAGTTTTTTCTCGAAGTTCAAATAAGTAGAATTAAATTACCATGTATTCAATTCTTTATTTCATTCCAAAATTTATATCATAGGAAACTCAATTCCATCCCTAGAAAATAAGAGAAAATTATAAACTCAATGCATGCACGTAAAAACAACATACAAAAATATGTGAATCTTTTAGATAATTCCTAAATTCACACATCCATTTTTCTATTTATTTTTTAATTTCTAGATCAAATGAAATCCCAGCGCCATTGGCACAAAGGAACCACATTAAAAATGAAATTGAACCGGAGGGCCAGCCAGCTGGTGACATCAAGGATTCAAAGACCCCTAAGGCCGTAATGATCAATTTGGGCGGAATGCACTTCAAAATCCCACCCCCGTCCGCTTAGGCGGACCCCGCCGTCCTCCGTTCCCACGCTGCCGTCCGCGTGCTGCAGGCCGCCGTCCGCGATTTCGGCGCTGCCGTCCGCGTCCGGTTGGGCGGTCTGTTCTGGCCGTCCGATGAAGCGGACTGCCGATCCGTCCTTTTTATCGGACGGCCGAAGCGAGGCGGACCGTTGGCCGTCCGCTTTGGGGTCCGTCCGCTAGTGCGGACCTCGAGGCCGTCCGCCTCATATAAGGCGGTGCGGACGACCCGTCCGCTCTCACTTTTGCCTTCCCCCTTGTGCCTTGCAAGAGAGAGCGGAGAGCTTGGTGGTTTATCCTCCATTGGCTCCTTTCGTAGGGAAGGTAGGAGTTGGGTTTTGGGGGCCTATATTTTGCCCTTTTTTTCCAGTTTATGTGTACTTGGTGCCTTGTAATTTTTTATGAATTAAATTGGGACTAAAAATTCATACTTTCTATGATGCCGAGACCGAAGAGAGCGGCGAAGGGGAAGAATGTGGTGCCCGATATTGACTCAGCACGTGAACTTCCTTCCAATGCTTGCAAAGCATTCTTGATTGAATACATTGTGAAGTTTTATGAGGCGGAAACTACTGTGTCTCTTGACACTAAATATGTGAGATACCAAGAGGAATGTGTAGACAAATTCAAGATGGATATGACACAAAAGTTCACGGATGCTCTAAACGTTCCAGAATGGATTCATGAAATGGAGAAGAAGGGCTTCCAACAATTTCTAAAGAACAGGGTGCAAGACGCATTGTGGAATGCGAAGGTGATCCTAGAAAAATACGGGAGGGAACACCGTGCAAGTGATGAAAGCTTTGAACAAGTCATTCTCAAAGCTGACTTGTTTGTTTGTCGTTGCGCTCCGTTTGCAAAGAGACGGAATCGGCGAGGGTCATTGGGTTGGTGGACTTCGGATGAAGGAGATGTAGAATTGCAACGTGGACGACGGCATCTCATAGCACTACCAGACACAACAAGGGTGATTCTACAAGATGACAAAATCTTGAAGGGTGGATACGCAACAATTTGCAGGGTTCAAATTGAAGGATGTCATGAGATTCCGTCATTTTTGGGAATTTGCTGCAAAGATATCTCATCAACAACAGATTCGTCCTCAACTTGCGAAGTTGGAGCACCAAAACGAATCAATGGCAGTGAGGATTCCACATGACGGAGTTATTCGGTTTGCCGCTGTCCATGCAACAAACAATGAAGGGTATGCATATTGGTGGAATGGTGGTACATTGCGGCAAATGTTGATTCTCGATAATGATTATCCAGATAACATTGCCATTCGATTGTCTTATTCACGACCAATGCCCAAAGAGGTGATTCAAGCTTTCCGTCTTGGTCGATGGAGAAAGAAGCGCACCGAGTTGGCATGGGCATTGGTGCATATCATGAATGCGGTCCACAATGCGGGTCATCTACACAATGATATTTCTCCCGACAATATCATGTTTCACTTTCCTGAGGATGAATCACGTGTTTAGATTGGAGTTTGCGATTGGGGCATGTCTACGGTTCGTACTGAACCAATGAAGTCTTTGTATACGTTCACATCCACGGCAGATCGGGATGCAGCTTTGAACCGAAGGTGGTGGGTGGACCCTTCAATTGCATACGTGCACCGCAAAGATGCAGATGTGGAAATGATTCCAACTTTGTCACGTAAATCGGAGGAATATGCCGTTGGTCGAATAGCTCAACGGATCAACAAACTGTGCATGTCAGAGGCCTACACATCGCTTCATCGTGAAAATGAAGGACATACGAGGTTTAGCCACCACGATTTGGCAAGGGTATTTCACCTCTACTTGGATCACCTTTGCAATTCAGTGATTGCGGAGCGCGGAAGTTTTTCCGAAATCATCCAATGATTTACTAATTCTTACAATTGGCCTAGTCCAGATGACCACTTCCGTCACTCATATTAGTATATGAGTGTGCTACATAGTACTATAGATTATAGAAGTAATTGATAAATGTATCAGTGAAGATGTACGTTAACTATAGACTATTGACTACATTGCTAACTATAGACTATATATGCACCATCAATGGATGCCAATATATGTGAAATTGGCTTTCCGTTTTGAACATTTTGTATTTTTCGGAACACAAACTATTTAAATACAAAACATCTTTTTTGGGTGGATGAGAAATGTAGACTTGGAGTTCTTCTTCTTGATGTATCATTGATGTTGGATTGTTGGGTACCTAGCCACCTAGGTTGGCAAGGTGGTGTGCTAAATTGTATGATCTATCATGTAAATGTACATGGCACATGCAAGAGAATCCCCCAAATTTTCATTGGGGGGCAACAAAGTAACAACACCATTTGTATTGAAATAATACAATTATACAATATGTTGTTTTGCGAAGTTGATTTTGTTTAGGAGAAGCTTAAGTGCCAAACTCCTTGAATCAATTTTCCATTCATTATTCTAGAACCCTAAATGAAATTAAAATTCCATAAGCATAATTGGGTTGTGGTCTTGTAAATTAAACCGAAATTGCAGATTTTAATTTGTAAAAAATTCTTTACTCAAATTTTGTCTCAGATTAAAGGCGTTCTCAATTTCAAATGCAGTGTTTAGAATGCCATATCTTTCAATCCATGCAGTCAAAATTTTTGAAATTTTGGCGCCATGCTCTCAAATAAGTTATGTACAACATACTTTATTTAAATTCCCCCCAAAAATTGATGTTTATGTTTTTCTACGGTATATAAAGTAGAAGTGGTCCGAACAAATCCATTTTTCTAAAAACATCCATAGGGCTTTAGGGCTTAATTACAATATAATTTATTCATAATTTACAAATAGGAAAATACTATTTGTTAAGAGCCAACATCTTTGTATCGTGCTTGTCACTTTCTATATTATGTGGCAAGAGATTACAAATTTACAATCACTTGATTGTATTGTGAGACAACAACTACAATCTTACAAATGTCCAATAGTCCAATAGTCCAATCTACTTCACTCAGATTCTGATTCGGTGTCATCTTTTTGGCTTGGGCCTGTACCACTAGACCTATAAACATTGAGAAATGGTCCTCCGCCATAGTAGTTGTCTCTATATTTGTTTTGCCCACTTGCTTGTCCATAATGTTCTTGGTATGGACCTCCAAAAGTTGGAGGAAGAATTGAATCATTGTGAGTAGATGCTCCTTGAGTTGAACCGCCATAAGAAGGGCCTCCTTGAGGTTCATGAGAACCACCTCCAGTAGACGTAAAGTTGTATTGGGAGCCTCCCTAGTTACCTTCAAAATGATGTGTGGTTCCGTGGCTTGTCCTTGAGCTGTGATACCTCCCTTGAGGGTCATTATCGTAGTGTGAAATACTTTGCGTATCTTGCGAGCCATATGCACCACGATCGGATCTGTACACCCCATGATGGCCATATTGTTGACTACGGTCCTCTAGGCTTCTTTGCATTGCCTCTCGCATTTCTTGTTGGTATTGAATGTCCTCCCGATCTTCTGTACGCTCGTGCCTCTCTTCCATCCTCGCGGGTGTTGGAGTGTCTTTCTCATCATCATCACCTGACCATTCATCTTCTGCATCCGGCAATACAACCGGTGGAAATCCAAACTGGCCTCGATTAGACCACTCTGGCATGCAATCGCTCGGCCCAGTCCAACTGGTATAAAATACCGCATCACTGCGATTCAAGTGGGTAACATCTTTTCTGTAAATTGTGCGCCAATCTACATCTTTGTGGAGTACAATCTCCACCCAAACCATGCTCATGTTGGAATAGTTCATTAAATTCGGTTTGGAGTCCCGTATTTGAGCTGAACGTGTTACTTCCTCGTATCGATGAACAAAGTGTTTGCTTTGGCATGTGGAAATTTGTCCTTCCCAATGACGAACTTGCACCTCTGCGCGTTCTCTGGACCACATTTTGGAGAGGTGCGTCATTTTGATGTACTTCTTGCACGTTGTGCAGTCCCAAGTTTTTTTGAGTTCTTCTTCCCATCCCGGTTTAGCTACACACATTTGGTTGTCCCAATCATCCCAATTTATGTCTTGGGATTTGCCCTTCTTACTGGACTTTGATTTGTTATCGCGAGGCATGGTAAGCTTGCTTAAATGATTAATGATTTGCACTTACACTTGAAACAATTTAGGGTTCGATCACAATCATTTGCACACCAAAACGGAAGAGGCGCACAGAGCCTTAGGCACTAGATCACCCACTCCACAAGGGAAACGATTGTGACAAAATAAGCCGTGCTCTCCGCTATTTATGCAGTCGGACGGCATGAATCCACGTACGGGAGCATCAGACGGCACACAGGCGGACGGCAAGATCGAGCGGTGGAAAATCGGCGTCCATCACATCGCACGGTCACCGTCCAAAGCGGACGGGCCCTTGACGGGCAGACGGACATCCGGTCGCCAGTCCGCCCCTGTTCCGTCGGCCTGTTCGCTCCTGTACCGTCGGCCCGTCCGCTTCTGTTCCGTCGGGCTGTCCGCTTCTGATCCAACAGGCCGTCCGCTTCTGTTCCGTTGGACCGTCCGCTCCTGTTCCGTCAGAAGAATCAGCCGTCCGCCCGTCCAGCGGTCGGACGCCATCTAACGCCAGGTATGTCAAAAGACGTCCTGGGGTCAGCGTCCGCGGACTCTGGACGTCCGGACGCCCTGTCAACCCTGGTTGCTATTTGTAGGACAGTGCTCGAAGGCCGGCGCAGCAGCTGAAGAACCTGAGGAAGGAAGAACAAGGCGAAGAATTTGCTCGCTATGACGTAGGCATTTTAGTCGAACCATTCTGCCCATTAATTTCATAACTATTAGCGCGGGCTTTTTTACATGTTGAATCTAAATCTGGGTGTTTGAAGATCAAAGCGGGCGCTCTGAACCGATTTGGTTTGGATACCGTTCATGCATTGGAAACTGCCCTCGCTTAGTTGGAGGAATTAGGACAGGCAGGATCAGAGCGCCCACTCTGATCCACTGAACAAAAGTCTGGGTGTACTCGGATTCCACCTCCACGTCTGCTATTCTGACTCAATTGTGTTCATTTTCGTGCAGGAATTCTGTGTCAAAGTTGAGCAGAGTTTTGAATCAACTGGACTTCTGAAGCCATCGGGCAACTCGCAATGAATCTACGACCTGGACCGGATGGGGGAGCGGAAGGTGATCATGGCTTCCGAGGAGACTTGGGCCGCATGGCAGAAGGTTTTCCAAGGTCATGAATCGGGGTCGCTTCACGACATTAACTCCGGGGAAGCCTTCAACGAAGCGACGACCAAGGAGGGGAACGTGAAGTTGTACAAGTTCCTCCCCATCACGAGCAACATGATGAAGAACCTGCACGGCCTCGACGACATGGCGGTGGGTGAGCTTGCGCGGAAAATCCTCAATATACCATCGAAGGTTTACCTCAACAAGAAGCCCAATTCGTGGACTACGGCCATTCCAATCGCCATGTAATGCACGAATAGAAAGTACAAGAACGTTCTGGCGAGGGAGTTGGCAGACAGGGGAAAGACGAGCGGCATGATATCGGCAGGCGACGTAATCAACGCAGCCGGAGACATTGAACCGCAAGCGTGGCAGGACTTCAAAACGTAGTTGCGCATCAACAGCTTCCACACCTGGTACCTCCAGACCATCGAGCCGGAGTACCTGAAGTCGGAGGTGCGCTCAGGAAAGAAGAGCGTCGATCCGTTCGATGAGCTCCTTGTCGCCTTCGACCGTGTCATGGCCAACTATGAACGGTGTGAATATGTGCGGAGGTATTCGTGGGCCTCAATGTGCCACTGGCTTTGAGCTGAAAGCAAGTTTGACCCAACGTTGTACGTCTACAAAAAGGAGAACTGAGTCCCCCAACGCGTCGTAGACGGACCCGCTAACCTGAAGTACTGCAAGGTGGGCATCATTGATTTCCGCCAGTTTCCGGGTGTGGAGACCATGGAGATCAATTCTGCCAACAAGAAAATCCTCGAGGAGGTGGAGGTGGTGTCGCAGTCCGTCATGTCCTCGTCGGTCCACACGTGGATGCTGATCTTCTTTTCGAAGCGGGCGGCTGATGTGGACAAAGTTGTGAAGGAACTGTTTCCTAATTACAACATTTGGCGGGAGTGCAAGTACGTATGTCGGGCGGGGGAACCTACGTACAAGGAGAAGAACAAGGTCTCCATAATGTACTTGTAGAGGTCCTGGTGGAGGTGGGTCAACTCGAGTGTGGTGAACAGGAACGATGAGGTGCCCTCACTGTTTGCTGATGAGGACGAGGACCTAACCAATGACAGAACCATCTATATGAATCGAGAGGTTTGTCGTCACGATAATCCGAGGACCTTGTCGAAGTATGAGCTTCGTTATGAGGTGTATCTACGCTTCATCGGCAAGTTTTGCAGGGATCAAAGGACCGTCATGCTGGTGTTCGCTGGAGCGAAGCCAATTTTGGCGTGCACGGTGAGTACTTGACCACGTTATGTTTTCATAGTTCTTTTGATGTACATCACAATGTAGCGGATTTTAGAAATTGTAATATCAGTAATGACTAAATCCTTTGAGTGCCCGCAGATGTTGTCGCATAGCTCTGTCACTCTGATCATCGCCACTCAAAAGGCCCTCCTGCGTCAATCCGTGCATAATCGCAAAGGCGCGGAGATGTGGCCGGATATTCTGATCCCCGGTTGGACATTGTGTTACGGCTATGTCACCCCGACACCGGCGAAAGCCACCCGGCCGGAGCTGGAGGAGGAGCCCAATTCTACTGTCGAGGAAGCGAAAGCGGACAAGGCCCTGAACATCGTGGATGCCGAGCACGTGGAAATCGAGCACACCGACATCAACGCAGACGAATAGGAAGGAGATGAACAAAGTGAGCAGACCGCGAATCGGCAAGACGAGGAAGGCGGCCAGGGAAATAGGGAGATGTCGCTGGATTATGCTAACAGCAATGCCACCGAGCAATCAGAGCAGCCTGGCCGGAGCGTGTGTCCAAAGCTGGACTCTCACCATGATGATCAAGAGGATCCAATTCCTCCGGCGTCGCCGTCTCACTCCACTCCTTCTGCAGCAGATCAGAGTGGGCGGTCTGATCCCATTCCACCTCCATCTTCTCCTTCTCAAGCCGGAGCAGATCAGAGCGGGCGGACTGATCCCAGTCCATAGCAATCATCTCTGTCTGGGACAGATCAGGGCAGGCGGTCTGATCCTGTATCTCTTGTCCAACCGCCTCAACAATCTCAGGCACTTGGGAGCTCCCGCTCTAGATTGGTCCCCTCCCGCTTGCCTGCTTTCCTCTTCCCGCAGTCTTGGCGTCGACTTCGGCCATCTCAGCAGGTTCAGGGCGAGCGCTCTGATGTGCAAGCTCACTTGTTTCGCATTCCTGCTACCCGTACTCCATCGTTCGGAGCCGCGAGCTCTCATCAAGTAGAATTGGTGAAGCCACCCACTCCACCCAGGATGCAGATAGAGGACCTGCAGATGGAGTTGGGTCTGTTGAGGTCCCGACTCTCTGAAGAGCAGCAAAAGGTGATGGAGAAAGTGAAGGTTGATCTGATTGACACCCCCGCCACGCCCTCCGAGAAGACGATGACAGAGAGGATCCAGGAGTCGCGGACCATCGTCAAAGACTTGAAGTCCCTCCGTCCTGCGTCCGCTCTGAGAGAGGAAGTGAGCATGACGACGTTGACGCTTGTGCAGGTCGCCGTCGACGCTCTTGAGTTGGAACTCCTTGAATCCACCCCTGAAGAAGAAGCGATGTTGGCCCATGCTACGGCGACCGCGAGAGAACTGTCAAGAGTTCAGAATTCCCGGGATAGCTCGATTGAACTTGACGACATGGATGACCTGGACCTCGAGACGCACTTGTCCGATTCGGCCAAACTGATGCAGAAGTATGACGAGACTCTCAGGGTCATCCAAGTTGCATTATCATTGGACGCGGGGACTGTACCTGGGGTCGGGGGGAGTTTGACCGCGGGGACTGCAAAGACAAAGCCGGACGTCAAGGTCGGAATCAACATTGCATTCGCGGAGAGAATTGCCGAACAAGTAAGGAGGAAGGAGTCGGGGAAGATGGACAAGTGCTACGAAGAAATCGATGCACTAAGGAGGGAGAAGGAAGAAGAGAAGAGGCAACATCAACTGAGGGAGGAGAAAATGGAGCGAGAGAGGCAACAATGGCTGCAGGAGGAGGCGGAGAAGAAGGCGAGACGAAAGGCGAAGAAAGCAATGAGGGAGAAGGAACTCGCAAAGGAGAGGAGGAAACAGGCCGAGAAGGATGAGCAAAACGCAACGGCTTGGAGGGAGAACATGGAGTTCATAAGGGAAATGAGGGAAATGAAGTTCCAAATTGATAGATCCAAGACGGCGCCTTCTCCTTCTCCTTCTCCTCCTACCGTCTCTCCGATTCCCACTCCTGTGAGCGAACTTCACAACATCTCAGGAGTCTCCACAAACTCGGCAACGGCGTCCGCAGCGTCTGGCCTCCGGCACCTGGCCTCCGAAGAGGCAACGCAAACCGGAGTGAGTGTCACTCACGAGCCAGACGTCGATGACCTGGCCCTCAGTCAATTTCCGTTTGTGCATGTCCATGAACTCTCCCATCGTCCTATCATGCACGACGATGACTCTTACGACCTCGACGTGGACTTGGGAGATATGGAACAGTTCTTCACTAACTTGACTGAGCAATATGCCCCGCGTGCAGGCCGTGATGGCGACGCAGCAGAGCTTGGAGACGCAAGAGGAGCAGGCGCCAATCAATGATGATGAGGCTCCCGCGGTGGGTAACCCTTCAACATAGCTCCCATCATTTATGTTTGGCGTGAAGGTGTGGACACTATGTGAGGGCGTTACGCCGGGGCCTTGAGTTCGTCCACATCCCGGCGAGTCCGCGAGGCTGTGGGTTCGTAGTCATAGGGGCTCTCTTTGTCTTCGCTAGGATTTCAATGGTCATGTTCATGGAGCGTAGATGTGGGCTTAGGATGTGAAATTCTCTTCTGTGAAAGCGGGTCCGTCTGTAAAACATTGTTATATTTGTAATATATTGGATGTATTGTTGACAAACATAAATTGCTCAGTCTCTGGTGACTGCATTCCATTTCGCAATACGTTTTTCTTTTCAATTGATTATGTGCAATCTAGTTACGCTCTTTTGATTTTCGATTCAGGGTGACAAAGCTCTTGTACTAAGCGACACGTCTGCAATGTCCCCACTTGTTCCGGTTGCTCCACCTCGTCGATCGTTGTCCCCTCGCCCGAAAGAAACCGTCACTAGAAGAAAACTATGTTGCAGTCAACAAAACCACATCAGATTGGTTTTGTTGATTGCGTTGTTGAAAACGCAGAAAAATGCAGATTTTGTGTTTTCACTGCATTTTCAACAGCGTAGTCAACAAAACCAATCTGATGTGGTTTTGTTGACTGCAACATAGTTTTCTTCTAGTGCGTCCCCATCCCCATGGAAGTCGACACTCCCAATGCCCCTAGGTGAGCAGTGCCTGCGGTCCAGGTCGCCACCCCCACAGATGTAAAAAAGGTGAGGCTCCATTTCCTTTCAACTCTCTTACCTAGTTTGTCTGTATCGGGCATACGTGTCCGTTAGAAATAGCACGTCCGATTGAATTAGCACGTCGATGAGGAAGACGAGAGGCACCTCTCCATTAGCACACATGTCTATTGTTCTGGATCAATGTCATTCATTCTGAAGTCCACTTTGAGCATGGGGTTTCGCATCCGCAGGCCTCGCAGCCGTTGTCCAAGACACCCCCTCCCGTCGCCTTGCCCCCCTTCAGTTATTTCCTAATCTTGGAAGTAGAGGGTGTGTTGTGTCAACCCCAACACGTTCAACAAGTCTTGCACAATCCCGTGCCTCTGGGAGAGGCCCCGTCGGAGGAGGAATACAACCTGAGTAGACACCACATCTTCGGCGAGTACACCCTCTATTGCCATCCGCACATGCGCTAGTTCTTGAGAAACTTGGACGAGAAGTTCCACTTGTCCGTGTGGACCAGACTACCCGCCACAATCGCCAAACCGGTGGCGGACTTCCTCTTCCGCGGCATAGAGTGCCTGAAATCCTTGCGCGTGCTGGCCCTCGAGGAGTGTATCTCCATAGTCGAGAGAAGGCTGGCGAATGCGTGTAGGTGCAGACCTCCGCCGTACGTTCCAGACACACCTTGCCCCATGCACCCCGTCCACGTCTCGCCCGATCCCGATCTCGAAGAGAACATTTACATTCAGTTCCCCGATCATCCCGAGGGGCAGCTGCAGCTGAAAGTCCTACACAAGGGCGTCTGGGACAAAGATAGGTTCAGGGCGCCAAATTTCAAGGCAAATTCTACCAACACCCTGCTCATCGATTGCTCGCCCGAGAGCACCATCCTCAATCCGCTCTACAATGCCATTTTTCCCTTGTCCTATGCCGGCAGCGAACACGACAGAATCTTGTTGGAGACGTTGGCCTCGTATCTCCGCGACTTGCTAGATTCCGGTCTTAGCGTGTCGCAATACCTGTCCAGTAACCCCTTCTGTTGGGGCCCCGACGTTCCCATGAGGCAGACGAAGCTAGGACTCAGAGTGCGCGCGTGTGCTTCATGGCAAGACGGGTCCTTCTTGCTAGAGTATCCCGATGTCGTGAAAAAGTACACTAGGCACGGGAACGATCATTTCATCCCCCGAAGATCTCCAAGAGAGAAGAAAGGGAAGAAAATTACATGATGCCTACTCGTGTACCAATGCTTGTGCAAGGCCGTCACCGCGTTTCCGCTCCCGGAGGGCCCTGTGGCGACGGTCCGCGGCAAGAGACGAGGCACTCTAAGCAATGACGGACGCAGATGACGAAGGAAGTGGGCTCTTGCTCCGGCTCCGTCGCCCTAGAGGAGGATGGCGTCAATGTCACCTCAACAGGATTGTAAATGAGGTTGTCGACGACTATGTGTATCGTAAAGTGGGCTTATCACTATCCTACCCCGCCATCGGCGGTTTGAAATTGATGCTCGAGTGGAATATCTTTCGAACCCCAATTCCTCTCTGCCCGTTGTCTTTGAGTTCGCTGTCTGGCCCTCTCCCAGTCCGGAACTGATCGTTGGCCTTTTTGTGCAGATTACTTGGTCTCTACCAACAGCAAGGGCGATCTAGTTTCTGGGTGTTGGCTCGACCAAGTGAATGGTTCAAGGCACCCGCCCTAAACCTTGGACTACGTCCTCGTCCCATTGCGCCAAATTCTTGTCTTCGACGTCAGGACGTCCCTTTCGACATTTAGATTATGTTTTAGGATTTGGGATGTCTAGAGAGTACTTTAGGACTATTACATTGTACGAATGCTTCTCTTTCTTTTTGTGGAAGTACGCAACATCTACATAAACAGAAATAATAGACAATAGTAATTATATAGAATAGAAATTTTCAAATTTTCCATAATAGGTAGGGAATAGAAAGCCCAAAACCAGGAATAGAAATTAGAGCCTTTACGGAAAACCTTAAACTGTAATTCTAATTACAGTCGGATCCGAAAACCCTAACCCTAATCCGGAAACCGGAAAGTTCCGGCCGACTAGGCCTATGGGCGCTTAATTACCCACCCTTGGTAATTAATCGGACACAACCAAGTTCTAGGGGTTAACTAAATTCTAACCTAACGGGTGACTAAGCGTCGGTCCATTGTGCCTTCCAAGCAATGGATCTTCTTTACTAAGTTCCTAATTTTCGCAGGTGACAATGGAGTTGCCCCCAATTGGCGAGGGAATAGTTCGGGCTAACCGTCCCCTAACGACAGCCTGTGCGAACTACCACCAAATCTATCCTAATCTATGGGAATCTGAGGCTAATTGACCTTTCCTAGACTGAAAAGGGATTACCTAAGTCCCTTCCATGGTTTCCTAAGTTGGTTGGGTTTTCTCTTCTAATCTAAGTTATCTTTTTTCCTAATTTAGTTTATCCTTTTCTTTCTAATTTAATTTCCTAATTTAATTTACCTAATTTATCTCCTAATTTACTTTCGAATTTAATTTTTCTAATTTACCTCCTAATTTAATTTCTCTTTGATCTAATTTATCTCTAATTTAATTGATCTAATTTACCTCCTAATTTAATCTTCTAATTTTAATTTCTCTTTTATCTAATTTATCTCTAATTTAATTTATCTCATTTACCTCCTAATTTAATCTTCTAATTTAATTTATCTTTTATCTAATTTATCTCCTAATTTAATCTTCTAATTTAATTGATCTTTTATCTAATCTATCTCCTAATTTGATCTTCTAATTTAATTGATCTTTTATCTAATTTTTCCCCTAATTTAATCTTCTAATTTAATTGATCTTTTATCTAATTTTCTTTATTACCTAAGGCAAGGTCCATTTTGCTAAATTAACCCGAGCTCCTAATTGGATTATTTTGTCTTAATCTAGTGTTCGCTTCTTGGTTGAGTGCTAACCTTAACGGTTACTAATTCTTAATCCTATCCTACCCTAGTCTAATTTGGTTGCTCTTATGGTCAACTTCTATGTATGAGATGGGTTTGGATACTTCTAGTCCTATCAATAAACTTCTATGTCTAAACTTAAGGCCCACCCCTAATCCCTCTTTGCTAATCAAAATTATTCACTACCTAACAGAGTCTAGCGTAAATTAGAAGGGAACAAAACACCGGGGATTTGTTTAATGACTCACCTGATCGTCGTTAGCATGCGCGGCATTTTCCTCCATACCTCCAACCGCGTGCTCGTATTCCATAGTGGACAAGTATTTTGAAGTGGTCAAATGCCTACGGCTTAGTGGTGGAAACTGTTACACTCTAGTACCCTACGGCACTCTCTCCCCTCCTTATCTCCCCCTTTTCTTTTGCCTTGGTACTATTCCCACCAACCCCTTAATGGGGGTCTTACGCTATGACGCTAACTCCTTGCAAATTCAACCCCCCCTCTTACGTTGTCATCTTTGCGTCATTCTAATCTCCCTTCTAATGGCCGTGGAAAGCTTTGGGGATTCCCGTGCACTCTAATCGAAGTAACTATGGATCGTCTCTCTCCTTCTCACTCCTATTTCAACATCTCTTCCTAATCTCCTACCATCTTGTTTTGTCGTTTTGGTGGTGATGAGAGAGTGAGAGGTGCGTGTTTTGTAGGTGTGGCCGTGGAGATGTCGCCTCTATTCCTTCCTCCCCCTTTTTCTCGTTGACCTTACGGGCCTTAGCTTCCTCCTAAGTCTCTCCTAATCCCAACTTTTAGTCATTTCCCCCCCCCCTAATTGTGGTTATGGGCTGGGTTTTGTTTTGGGTACCCCCTTTCCCCAAGCCCTGGACTCTCTGGACTCCCTGGACTCCCCTCCCACAGCGACCTTCCCCCCACAGTCCCGACGCCCTAGCCTCGACGCCCAGTCCCGACACCCTAGATTCGGACTCCCCAGTACCCGGACTCCCCGGTACCCGACTCCCAGTACCCGCAGCCCCAGTACATGCAGCCCCAGTTCCGACTCCCCAGTACCGACGCCCCAGTCCCGACTCCCCAGTACCGGACTCTCTAGTACCCGGACTCCCAGTACTCGCAGCCCTAGTACCCGCAGCCCTAGTAGCCGCAGCCCCAGTACCGGCGCCCCTGGCTGGCTGGTGTTTTGAGGGTGCTGGCTGGTGTTTTAAGGGCTTGGCTAACTTTTTTTTCTTGGGGGTGGTCTTCCCCAGGACTAGACTTTCTTTTCTAAAAGGAAGGGGTTTTTGTTGTCAAAGCAAAGGAAAAAGACTTCACTACTTCTAACTGGGCCCGGGGGCCTGTCAACCACTAAAAAAAAGGAAAATAAACACACTTGTCTTGGGGGCTAAACTTTGGGCTTTCCCAAGAAGGTCTTGGGAACTAAACTTTGGAACTAAAGTACGTAGGAGGTCAAAGCTTCGCCGTAAGGTTGGTTTTGACACCAACTCTAAGACTTGCAATGTCCCTAAGTTCAAAGCTCCGCCGTCTGGGCCTATTTTGACACACACTCTAAGATTGGGGTAAGTTATAAGTTCAAAGCTTCGCCGTCTCACGGGCGGTGGGGTCCACACACAAACAACATGGAAGGGGTGACTATGGTCAGGGTGTACACACGAGGCAACCGTACCCACAAGGTAAGCATAAACCAGACAACACTTTACATACTAAAGGCCCCCCAAAGCGGCATCGCCAAGGTACGGTGGGGGGTAACTTTAGGATTAGTACAAGATGCACAAAAAGCAAGTGAAACCCTCTTGACTCACAACAAGTACAAGGTAAGATGGAAAGACCTCAAAGGACCTTCAAAGAGCTTGAAACAGAACAACAAGGGGAGCCAAAAGTGCTCCGAAAACACCGTAGAGGTTTCTTGGCTTGAAACGCCAAAAATTCCAAGATAACTTGGACCCACGGACCCAAAACAAGTATTGGGGGTGTTTTGGGAGAGAGAAGGGCCCCCTTTTATAGGTTTCCAAGGGCCCACTCCCCCCCTCGACGAGTAACCTCATCCATCCGGATTTTCATCCAACTTTGAGATTTTCACCTAATTTTGGGTTTTACGCTGGTCCTAGTTTCTAACTTTTGGAGTTTAGCTCGGAATTGCAAATGGATTGCGCCAATGGCTTCAGAATGCCATTTTTAGCCTAAAGGATCCCCTACCCCCTATTTCTATCACAAAAAACCCCTCGGAAACTAGTGCCAACTGGAGCCAATTAAAAGGGTAAAAACCTAACTTTGGGGGTTTACCTCTTTTGGCTTGGGTAACTAGCTAGGGTTGTTGGGGAGGCTCTAGGGAGTAAGAAAAGGCTCCTTGATGTCTTCGTTCCGACTTCGTATGCTCCCGGGACGCCGGTCAACCCCGCAAAGATCTTGCCGTAAATATTAATTGGGGGGATGTTGTCAGTTTCGGCTGCTTTCCGCTATTGGAACACCATGAAATTTGTCGGGGCGCGTTATTAACATAAAAGATGCTAGTCTAATTTTTAGTGAGATTTTACCGCGGCCTGGGTATTTTTCATGAATTTCCCAACGTGGCCTTTGGCGGTTGACCGCTCGGAAAAAGATCTTGTGGAGATCAGAAAAAACCGAGACTTTTTGGGGAACCTCTCATGGAGTCCCCCAAGCCACGTGCCAAGTCTTAGGCTATTCTGGCACACAATTGGTGGCGTGGTGAAAACTGACTTCGGTTGAATCACCGGCAGTTAGGGAATCTTTCATTTGTGAGGGAATCTTGGCGAATGGGTTTTGCCGTGGACATCCCAACATGCTCCAGATCCGAGAACACTATCCGGCGGTTGTGGATTCCTCCATGCGGCCTGTCTGGGACAAGTAACACCTGCAAGCTAACAATTTGGATTCCTAATGTTTTGTCGGTGGAATGGGGAAACTAGAACCTATCTTTGGAGATTTATGTGGAGACCTCTCCCATTCTCCTAAGACTTAATTTAGCCTATCATGGTCACATGCACTAGGTTTTGGGCTATTTTGGGTAAGTTCCCAGTAGCCCTATTGTTTCCCACTAATTACGGGTTCTAACCTATATACAAGTGGGTTTTATGGGTAATCTATGGATAAAAGGCTATTTATGACCAAATGCTATACTGGTACGTGACATACCTATTTTGGTTCTACACTCTTTTTTGGGCTTTTTGTACTACTTTATGCCTTAATTTGTAATAAACTAAAAAAAGAAAACAATGAGTCCCAAGTGACGAATTTGGGGCTCACATATAGCGGCCATCTGCGGTATGATTTGAAAAATCATGAGAACCTAGAATGTTTTGCTATCCTTGGGCACACAGTCAAATGTTCTAATGGCAACCTGAGGGTTAAGCAGCTAGTGATAGGTGTGTAGGGTAGCCCTACCATCATGTGGATTATCTAGTTGAGCACCATCATGTGGTCAGCACCAACACCACTCTTGGTTCTAAACCGTCCGTATTCGAGGGTAATGACTATTTTGCGAGGACTAAGTCCTCACAACCCAAGACGAAAGAAGTAGACAGTGAACAAGACAAGTCTTGACACCATCTTACAGGGGGGATATTTTTTGTTCATTTTATGTATTATAGTTTTTATATTTTATAGAGTTTTTTTCCCCATCCTCCTCAAATGGAATTGATTTGGATCTATAGATAAAAAATTGAAAAACCATCCTTCCGCCCTCAACGGAGTGAACTTGGAACTAAAGGGAGATAGAATAAGAGAAAGGAAACCCCCTGTCCCTCCTCGATGCAGCGAATTGGGACCTATAGCCAAAAATTATTTCAAACCCGCCTTCCTCCCTCAACGGAGTGAGTTTGGAATATGTGTTCTGAAAAGAAAAAAAAAGAAAAAAGAAGAACAACAAAGACAAAGGAAAGAAGTCACAAGAGGGGGGCAAGAGGACCTTTTGGAGGGTTTGACCCTTGCAAAAGTGTCTCCCATCATGGTAGTTGGTAGCGGTTCCTTGCCTTGTCACTAGCTCAGGGGTGGCGTCCCGGCGACGGCCCAAAGGTCGAACCCTCGCCGCCGGAATTGAGGTTGTCGGTCACAGGCCACCGAGCTGCCGCGGCGGGAGACGTCCGTCGTCTTGTCGGGGTGGTATATATACCGGCCAGCCCTGAACTAGTGCCCCCTATATAAAGCAAAGCATTTATTTTTTATTTTTTTTTATTTTTTATTTTTTTTATAGCTATGTACAAGGGAATATTAGGACAACCACCTTAGATTCCTAAGAAGGTTCGGAGAGTAGACACAACCTCGAGGACGTAGGCCAATTGGCGTTCGCGGGGTAATGGTTGCAGAGGTGGACCGTGGATGGTGACCACGTGGTCTCCGCTTGAAGTCCTCCTGGTGATGTTGCGGGGATCTTCCCGATTGGCGAACTGTCCCTCTAAGAAGAGGGGCGGGTCACCACGGAACAAGGCATAATCCTCTATGAGAATTAGTAGTGTCCTTGGCGTTGCTGGCCAATATCTAACCTCTTCGGTGAGTACGTTGGGAATTCTCATTCCTCGACTGGGTTGTTGTGCCTCCTCTCGTAACCGCCGACGTGAGCGGAGTAGTCGCGACAGCTGCGCCGCCCCCTCTGCTGATTCGATGCGAGCTTGGCGTGCTATCTCGGGATCCGCAGTCGTTGCTGGTTCCTCGACTAGATGAGGACTGTCGTCAATGCTGGGTTGTGTGAGGAGCTCCGTGAGAGCCTCTGTGGCTAGTGCATTGCCCGGTTGAGCTGAAGGCCCAGAATGCGTTGGGGATGAAAATCCCCTTGTTGGTCCTTCCATCGTCCTCTGAGGTGAAGGCTCAAAGGGTCCTGGAGAACCTGCTAATGAAGGGGAGGAAGGCTGGGACTCGGAAGCTGCATTCCGAGGGCCTGGCATGACTCCCATTGAGGGTGTCAGTGGTATTCCTGTGCCTCCACTCGATGTCTTCGGTTTGCTGTGCGGTGGTGTAGGTGTTCGCGGAAGATGTCCAGATTAGCTGGAGAAGGTTGTCTGTTGCCAGTGGCTGTAGCTCGAAATGTGAGGAAGAGAATGCCAAAGCTAACTATGATGGCAAAGAAGGCGAAAAGATGGAAGAGATCCCATCTCGTTGACCAGGGCGGTGATGTAGGGGCGCCACCGTAGATCCACATGTGGTCGGCCAGGCCTCAGATCCAGTTACCTGGTATGAAGGACTGTCAGACCACTGCAATCCGCGGTGGTGCTACCGGATGGCGACGTCAGCGATAATGAGGAGGATGAAGTGGAGGAAGGCTGTAACAAAGGAAGAGTGACAAGGCAATGATGATGACGATATGCTATGCTATACTAATCCCCTACTATCCGCCCCAAATGGAGTTGGTTTGGACCTATAGACAAGAAATTTGGAAAACCCACATTCCACCCTTGACGGAGCAAGTTTGGAAGATAGAAGATGATGGAAGGTAGGAAGTAGAAGTGCCTCACAGGTCGCTCGGCGTGGTGCTAGATGAGGATGTAAATCACGCTATCCCAGGTTTCCCCGTAGGTGACTGCTGGAACTATCAAAGGCCAGGGGCTACGGAGCACCTGGGTCAGGAATTCTTGACCAAAATGAGTGCGGAGGAAAGTAGTGAAGTTGAGCTTCTCGATACACTGAACCCGAATGTTGAAGAGTCCTACTGGAAGGACCGCCGGTGGATTGTACCAACCGTGGTCCATCTGCTAATCTACTGCACCTGCACATCACAACACACAGCACACAAAGACGAGGGACTCCCTCCTATTTTTATACTAAGGTGCGAAGGCCAAGTGCGGAAATCCCAGGCTAGTCGTCTGTCAGTACTCTAACTAGGTGTACGACGACTAGCGAGACTTAGTAACGCCCTTAAACTAGCCGTCTTTTCAACTCGATGGTATCTATTACGTCCGGTCTAGCAAGTACAGAACCTCCCTGAAGCTAGCTGTCTTTTCAACTCGATGGTATCTATTACGTCTGGTCTAGCCAGTACGAAAACGCCCTCAAACCAGCCGTCTTTTCAACTCGATGGTGTCTATTACGCCCGGTCTGGTGAGTCATAAGAGAATCCCCCCAACTAGCTGTCTTTTCAGCATCTCAGGCATATATTACGTCCAGTCTAGCGGCATTGGATTCAATCGGGGAGTTGAGTTCAACTTCCCTTTGAAGCTATCTTCTGACAAGCGGGTGAGGCATGGGTCATATGCCAACATCAACCCTGACCTGACATCCTAAGAAGTATAGCTGAAAACAAATCTAAACAAAGTGTTGGCTAGCGGTTAAGCTTTTC
This sequence comes from Rhytidiadelphus loreus, assembly GCA_947034895.1. Lineage (NCBI taxonomy): Eukaryota > Viridiplantae > Streptophyta > Bryopsida > Hypnales > Hylocomiaceae > Rhytidiadelphus > Rhytidiadelphus loreus. Next base: position 50,629,486 of record OX344761.1, read on the forward strand.
TTTTTACGTCAGATGTAGATTTCCACGTGAGTTCATTACCCCGCGACTACCTAAGAACTAACAACCAAGTGGCTCTGAGTGACGTGTTTTAGGACCCTGCGGATCAGTGAAGTTAAAAGTAACTCTAAAAATTCTGGGGGTCTTGCCAAGGACCATTTTACGTTAGCATCGGTTACCTCGCGCAATAACCTATGTTTAACAACCAAAAATCCTAGTTTTGGGGAATCCGAAGATTCCCCAGGCTTGGCTGACCAGAGGCCTTTCATTTTACACCAACTGCACCTATCTACGGAGACAATCCACAATCGGCAACCAATAGTGACAAAGTAACCTAGTATCCTAATGACTTAGTGATTTAGTGACTGGATGATGGTTTGGAAGATTTTTTAGGGTTTTTTCTAGCTCTTCAATTTATCTTCCTTAAATTGACTAACTATTGATTTTTTTGGGCTTACGTGCGGAGGCCTAAAATAGCTTTTACATCCTATCTAACCTAAGACTTGACTCTTAAGTCAAAGAAGAGAACTGAGAGCCTCTATCGGCCCTCAGTAATTACAACCGACTGGGCTTTAAATGCCCTGACACCAACGGAGAAGCGTGTTGAGGAGAGTAATGGATGACAGAGTGATTACCTGAGTAGGTGGTCGTCCCTGGGACGTATTGACCTCCCTTGGCAACTCAATCACCTCTAGATTGCGAAGGTCGTCTTGTAGCGTGCTAGGGGCGCGGCGCACGTTGTACGGTGCGGCCTCTACGTATTCCATCGCCGTCGGGCCGTGATTTGCTGGTATCTCCAGCTGGCTGTCATAAATGCCTAAAACCCCATCGTCTTGGGGTTGGCACCCTGGAGGAAAATCTCTCACGGCAACGAGGTTCGTGGATACGGGCTTGGTGGCCGGGCTAGGGTCAGCCGCCTGAATTGGCTGACTCCAAGGGTGGTCTTCTAGATCCTCCCCGAAGAGTGTCGCGGATGCTCGTTGTGCTGGCGGCGGGGTTCGTGGTTCTGTTAGACGGTGAGGGCCGGACCAAGTGGCACAAAACTGGAACTCATATGGCGTCCAACAAAGAGGGCACGCTGCCCATGATGGCTGAGCTTGTACTGCTGGCACTAGCTCCATGGAATCGGAAGGAGGCGTCTCGACTTGCGTTTCCCGAGGTGGTGCCGTATGAGGAGTGCCTTCCGAACTGGGACTGTTGGCCGGGGTAGGGCTGATCTCTGATGACGGTTCGATGTTTGTCGCAGGTTCTTGACTCTCCGTAACGTGAGTCATGGGGTTGAAACTGGAGTCGGGAGAAGGCGTTTCGCCGTTGGCGTGGACGATGGCGGATGGGTCTCCCGTGTCTCCCTCCAAGACGTAGACCGTTGGCGTTTCCATGACGACGTAAGCATCGTCTCCCGAGTAGGGGTGCTCCAAGAGCCATTTCTCGAGAGACCCATCGTCTTCGAACCCATAGAGTCTTGGGCCCATGCACTTGAGCTGGCTCAAGCTAGCGGCGGGCTTGGCTTGGATTGCTTGGACTGCCGATAGTTCCAGTTCTTGGACCCCTAGAAAGGCCGGGGTGTTGGAGACTATGGCAATCATGGTCCTTGCATTCTTGGGACCATAGGTGAACGTGGGGTGCTTCTCCGCCCAATTGACAATGCCTCCACATTGGCGGAGGAAGCCCCTACCTAGGAGTAGAGGGTATGAGGTGCTGGCTTCTTCTTCGAGTTGGAGGACCTCAAAGGTGAGTATGTAATCTACTCCTCCGGTTTGAACTCTGAGGTCCTTAATTCGTCCCAGGGTTGGGACCGATCTCTGATCTGCACATTTGAGAGTGACCAACGAGGGGTGCATGATTTCTAGACCTAATTTGCGCATGGTGAAAGCGGGCATGATGTTGACACTGCTTCCATCGTCTACTAGCGTCTTTGGTATGACCTTGTCGACGATTTCTACCTCTATCTCGACAGGCTCGAAGCTCTCCCTAGGTTCTTTTAGGCCCAACCTGGGTTCTCCCGTCAAGGGTTCTGATTCCTTGATGTCGGGACTTGGGTCCCCCAGAAATGGAAGTGACCCCACTTGATTGACTGGACCAACTACCTTGGAACCTCGAGGGATGGTGGCTCCTTCCTTCAGTTGCTTGCATAGAGTTGGGGCAGTGTTGATTAGTTGACCAAAGGATATATTTGTTTTTACTTTGGCCAGGTCCTCCCACAGATCGTATGGCTGAGAAGGGTTATTGCCCTTCTTTGGTCGAGAGCGCAACCTTGGGCTTGTTGGATGGAATGGAGTTCCCGTTTGAACAAACTGGAATTCATCCTCATCCATCTCGGTCGAAGTTGGCAGATTCTCTTGGAATCGTACCTCCTTGGCAGTCTCCTTCAAAGTGCTCTGTAGGTCGGAGAACTGAGGGGAATCTTGGGACGAGTGCAAATGCATACTGCTATGCGAGCTAGAATCCGGTGAGCTAACTATTTCTGGTTCAGGCGGGGGAGGGCCGGTCTTCACCCCTCCTCGAGTGACTACCAAGGCAGGTAGGGACTTGCAAACGGCCTCGGTCTCCGAGGTGTCTACAGCTACGAAAAGTGTATTTTGAAATTCGTTGGTTTTAGTTGGGTTAGACACAGTAACAAACCTAACATCCTGGGTGGGGGGGGTTGGACCTAATGGGACAACCCCTTGGTTGGTTTGGACTGCGGGTGGTGCGGCCTGGGTTTGGCGATGATTGGTGCGATTGTAATACATATCTAGCGGATCGGTCGTATCGTGAGGCTCCGTAAAGCGGACGCCCTTGAGGTTGTCTTGGTCTTGTTTGGCATAGTCGGCCTTCGGGAATTCTAGCGGAATCACCCTATCCGTGACTTGGCAGCGAACCGTGGGGTGGTGATCCCCACAACGTTCGCAAACCACATTGTTTTCTACCCAACATTGGCCAAGACCGTGTGTCCTCTTACACACGGCGCAATAGGACATGAGGGGCCTATCAAATGAATTGGTGTTTCGTACCTGAGCTTGGGCGTTAGGGTGTCGGTAAGGTTGTCCCGGCCCTCGAGGTCGTGATCGAGGCGGGTTGTCCTTGAGCAGGGGACAAAACGGGGGCGTGTGGTTGGGTTGGCCGCAGTGGTTGCACCAAACTTCCGTGGAATGAGATCCCGATTCATGATATCTAGGTGGGGCTTGTTGCCCTTGTCCTTTGATGAGGCATGCCATTTGCTCGATCAGTTCGCGTAGTGCCCGGGCCATGTCATTGGATGCTTGCCGCATTTCCGTCCTAATCTGTTCAACAGGCGCGGTTAGCATTAACATTGGTTCCTGCGAAGACAAGGGGGTCAGATGTAAGCTGTCCCGCTGAGTGGGAGATGAGCGGTATGGTGCTAGGGTGGGCTCTTGGTGATGTACGGGAATGAAGGCTGGTATCGGGTTGTGCTCCCGGCGAATCATTCGTTCGTTGTCTTTGTCAATGATCTCGATCTCTAGCGTAGCGCGGATGGCATCGTCCAAGGTTATGGGACGTCGGGACAAGATCTCCCAGATAGTTGAAGCCGAGTCGACTCCTTGGATAAAGTAGTGTCGTATGGTGCCGTCGTTTAGAAGGCCCCCTACGTAGCGGGTGCAGACTATCTGGAATCGTCGAATATATGAGGTGAGGTCCTCCGTGGCCCCCCGTCGAATGCTGGTCAGAGCGGACAACGCCTGCTGTTGGCCGGTCGCTGGTCGGAAGTAACGTAGGAATGACGCTTGCAGTTGTCTCCACGAAGTGAAGACCCCTGCATCGTGGGATCGATACCAAGAGTAGGCGGTCCCAGTCAAGGTATTTGGAAACCAGATCAAGTAATATCCTGGATCGGTGACGAGATTAGAGATGAGAATCTCTTCGAACCGCTCCACGTGGGCAGCTGGATCGTCGTCCCGAGATCCAGAGAACTTGGGTAAGTGATGGGGGATGGAGATCTCTCTTAGCCTATGAGGTACTAAGATAGGCAGACCCCGTGGCAACATCATAGGGTCTACTTCGGGTATGGCAAGTGGTTCTTCTCCCACTTCTGGTGCTCCTAGAGCCATAGGCGGCATCCTGGCTTCGCGGTCGCCCATCTCTTCTGATGGATCAGGTGAGCTGACTCGCTCGAAAGAGTCAGGGGAACTAGCCCCTTCGTGTGTTGATGAGGCAGGGGAACTCGGCGGTGGTGGTCGGGCTGAACTTCCTCCCCCTCCCTTTGGTCGTAGCACCCTACCAGATTGTGGTGTGGTGGAGACTTTTGGTGGCATCTAACTCAGATGGCCTGATAATATGCCAAGCGAGGACATATATATAGAAAAAGGTGTTTACAGTGATAGAAGTTGGCCAACTGGTGGTCCACGCTCTAGTCCTAGACTAGCTCTATCACTTGATCCACACAGACCAACGTGGTGACAATCTCCGCCGCCGTTGGTCGAACCTTGAAGAAGTACGGGGCTTGTGCAGCCTCGATTCTTGCCGTGGCTAACGAATGCTGCTCCCAAGTGGCTGCGTTGGTGAAGAAGGTCGCGTCCTTGAGTCGTTTGGAACAGCTCCTCTTCCCCCGGCTAGGGTACTCGTAGTGTATTGGATGATAGCGAGGGTGATGGATCCCCTTGTCTCCAAGTAGCTGGAAGTTGGAGACCTTAAAGTCTTCTGCGTCCTGACAGGGTTCACAGGCGGTAGCGTACTCGGTGATGTATCGGAGCTGATCCGCCGTATTCAAGGTGGACGGTGTCAGTATGGTGGAGATACCGCGGCAACACTCCAACGTGAGATGACTGGCTCCGTTGTGCCACGCACGGAAGTCCTCAGACTGTGAGTATGGGTTGTCGAGAAACCGATCGAAGTCCCCGACTGGCTGGTTGAAGCGGAAATACTGGTCTAAGTCGTCCCCAAGTGGGCTTGGGGCGGCGTATCAAATGTCGAGGTGAGGAACCTCTGTGAGAGGTCTAAAAGTCGGGTAGGCGGGGTGCTTGGCGTCGAAGCACGCTTTGACAAACGCGCTCTCAAACTTCCAAGCGGCTAGCACCACCGCCCAGTAGAACGAGAGACACTCTACTATCTCCTCCTTTGAGACTCCAAAGGTCCCAGACTTGATTGCTTGCTGGATGCAGGGCGTGTACTGGTTGGGGCTGAGCAAGTATTGCCGCGCCAGATGTTCCCAGTATTCGAAGGAGATGCCCAAGCGGTCGGGACCGAGCAACAGATCTTCTAACGGAAGCTCCTTGTTGTCTTCAGAGTCGCTATATCCTTCCTCGTCGTCTCGGTACGCTTTGCGAGGGCGGCGGCGCGACCGGTCGTAAAAGTCGAGCTGTGTGAGCTCAAAGCAAGGTTCTGGTTTGTCTCCCTTCACAATTAACTTGTTTTGTTAGCCTTAAGACTTCTTCCTCCTACCCCTGCTACCTATTTGGCCTAGGAGTTGTAAGTGGCTCAATCCTCGTGGTAACTGGAAGCTAGCTTTGATACTTCTACTTCTTGCTAGTTCTAGCCTATGCTCAGAGACTTAAGCTCTAATTTCCACTAACTATTTCAAAAAGGATCTCCAAGGTGTCCTAAGGTACCTCCTTCTAATTACTAACCAAATTAGAGACTTTGAAATATATCTTCTATCACTTAATTTGATAAACGCTCTTAATTCCTTCTATGATTGCTAATTATCACTCTAATTTAGACACTCTAATCCTAACTAAGTGTTACCCTAAACTAACTTCTGATGTGAGAAAAAATTTAAAAGGCAAGCTTCTAAACTTTATCTCCCGGCAGACGCACCATTCATGTGGGCACTTAATTACCCACCCTTGGTAATTAATCGGACACAACCAGGTTCTAGGAGTTAACTAAATTCTAACCTAACGGGTGACTAAGCGTAGGTCCATTGTGCCTTCCAAGCAATGGATCTTCTTTACTAAGTTCCTAGTTTCCGCAGGTGACAATGGAGTTGCCCCCAATTGGCGAGGGAATAGTTCGGGCTAACCGTCCCCTAACGGCAACCTATGCGAACTACTACCGAATCTATCCTAATCTATGGGAATCTGAGGCTAATTGACCTTTCCTAAGGCTGAGGAGGGATTACCTAAGTCCCTTCCATGGTTTCCTAAGTTGATTGGGTTTGTTTTCTAATCTAAGTTATCTTTTTCCCTAATTTAATTTATCTTTTTTCCGAATTTAATTTATCCTCTTTCTTAATTTAGTTTTCTAATCTAATTTATCATTTATCTAATTATCCCCTAATTTAATTTATCCTTTTCCCTAATTTAATTTATCTTTTTTCCTAATTTAATTTTTTTTTTTCCTAATTTAATTTATTTATCTTTGTCCCTAATTAAATTTTCCTAATTAAATTTATCTTTTTTCCTAATTTATCTTCTAATTTAATTTATCTTTTTTTTTCCCTAATTTATCTTCTAATTTAATTTATCCTTTCTCCAATTTATCTCCTAATTTAATTTATCTTCTAATCTAATTTACCTTTTTCTCTAAATTTTTCTCCTAATTTAATTTATCGTCTAATCTAATTTATCTTCTAATCTAATTTATCTTCTAATCTAATTTATCTTTCTCTAAATTTTGTATTACCTAAGGCAATGTCCGATTTGCTAATTTAATCCTAACTCTTGATTGGATTATTTTGTCTTGATCTAATGTTCACTTCTTGGTTGAGTTCTAACCTTCACGGTTACTAATTCCTAGTCCTATCCTACCTTTGTCTAATTTGGTTGCTCTTATGGTCAACTTCTATGTATGAGATGGGTTTGGATACTTCTAGTCCTATCGATAACTTCTATGTCTAAACTTAAGGCCCCCCCCCCTAATTCCTATTTGCTAATCAAAATTAATCACTACCTAACAGAGTTTAGCGCAAATTAGAAGGGAAAAAAACACTGGGGATCAATTTACTGACTCACCTGATCGTCGTTAGCATGTGCGGCATTTTCCTCCATACCTCCAGCCGCGTGCTCGTATTCCATAGTGGACACGTATTTTGAAGTGGTCAAATGCCTACGGCTTAGTTGTGGAAAATATTACACTCTAGTACCCTACGGCATTCTCTCCTCTCCTTATCTCCCCCTTGTCTTTTGCCTTGTTACTATTCCCACCAACCCCTTAATGGGGGTCTTACGCTATGACACTAACTCCTTGCAAACTCAACCCCCCCTCTTACGTTGTCATCTTTGCGTCATTCTAATCTCCCTTCTAATGGCCGTGGAAAGCTTTGGGGATTCCCGTGCACTCTAATCGAAGTAACTATGGATCGTCTCTCTCCTTCTCACTCCTATTTCAACATCTCTTCCTAATCTCCTACCATTCTTGTTTTGTCGTTTTGGTGGTGATGAGAGAGTGAGAGGTGCGTGTTTTGCAGGTGTGGCCGTGGAGATGTCACCTCTATTCCTTCCTTCCCCTTTTCCCCGTTGACCTTAAAGGCCTTAGCTTCCTCCTAAGTCTCTCCTAATCCCAACTTTTAGTCATTTCCTCCCCCCCTAATTGCGGTTATGGGCTGGGTTTTGTTTTGGGCTTCCCCTTTCCCCAAGCCCTGGACTCCCTGGACCCCCCCCTCTCCCACAGCGACCTCCCCAACCCGCAGCGACCTCCCTAGTGCCCGCAACGACCCCCCCCCCCTTTTGCCCGCAGCGACCTCCCAATCCCGACGCCCCCAGTCCCGACTCCCTAGTACCCAGCGAATCCAGTCCCTGACGCCCCAGTTCCGACTCCCCAGTACCCGGCGACCTAGTCCCGACTCCCCAGTACCCGGCAACCCCTAGTACCCGGCGAACCCAGTACTCGGCGAATCCAGTCCCCGACGCCCCAGTTCCAACTTCCTGGCTGGCTGGTGTTTGAGGCTGGTGGCTGGTGTTAAGGGGGCAGCCTGGTATTTGAGGATGTTGGCTGGTGTTAAGGCTGGCTGGCTGGTGTTTAAGGGTAAGCTGGCTGGTGTTTTAAGGGCTGGCTGGCTTTGTTTCTCGGGGGTGGTCTCCCCCAGGACTAGATTTTCTTTCCGAAAAAGGAACGGGGTTTTTGTTGTCAAAGCAAAAGGAAAAAGACTTCTCTACTTCTAACGGGGCCCGGGGCCTGTCAACCACTAACAAAAGGAAAATAAACACACTTGTCTTGGGGGCTAAACTTTGGGCTTTCCCAAGAAGGTCTTGGGAACTAAATTTTGAAACTAAAATACGTAGGAGGTCAAAGCTTCGCTGTAAGGTTGGTTTTGACACCAACTCTAAGACTTGCAATGTCCCTAAGTTCAAAGCTCCGCCGTCTGGGCCTATTTTGACACACACTCTAAGACTGGGGTAAGTTGTAAGTTCAAAGCTTCGCCGCCTCACGGGCGGTGGGGTCCACACACAAACAACATGGAAGGGGTGACTATGGTCAGGGTGTACACACAAGGCAACCGTACCCACAAAGTAAGCATAAACCAGGCAATACTTTACACACTAAAGGCCCTCCAAAGCGGCATCGCCAAGGTACGGTGGGGGGTAACTTTAGGATTAGTACAAGATGCACAAAAAGCAAGTGAAACCCTCTTGACTCACAACAAGTACAAGGTAAGATGGAAAGACCTCAAAGGACCTTCAAAGAGCTTGAGATAGAACAACAAAGGGAGCCAAAAGTGCTCCGAAAACACCGTAGAGGTTTCTTGGCTTGAAACGCCAAAAATTCCAAGATAACTTGGACCCACGGACCCAAAACAAGTATTGGGGGTGTTTTGGGAGAGAGAAGGGCCCCCTTTTATAGGTTTCCAAGGGCCCACTCCCCCCCTCGACGAGTAACCTCATCCATCCAGATTTTCATCCAACTTTGAGATTTTCACCTAATTTTGGGTTTTACGCTGGTCCTAGTTTCTAACTTTTGGAGTTTAGCTCGGAATTGCAAATGGATTGCGCCAATGGCTTCAGAATGCCATTTTTAGCCTAAGGGACCCCTACCCCTTATCTCTATTGTAGATGTTGTTGAGACCTATTTGGATTTATTCAACTAATAGTTATGTTCGTTCCAAGGGAGGTTATTCTAATAGGATTGTTCCTAATGTAACCAAGCAAAGCCTATTAGGACATTGCAACTTAAGCACAAAGACAAAAGAAATAAGATTCCTTTATCCTTTATCACTATGTTATTCTCACAAGATAGCTTAATTACACAATTTGGCACTCCACTCTTAAAGGCCACAAGGGTCAATATATCTTCCCAATTATTTTTCGTTATTCTTTTATCTTTATTTGTTTAAGCTCCAGCTAGATCTTGATTTCCTTTTCCATCAACCACACAGGTCTCTAACCACAGCAGCCACCAACCCGACTTGGCTTGTTCCCAAATTGGTCTGCCCAGCACTCATTTCTTCTTCAAACTGTTGTCTGCCACTTTGTCAGCAACGAAATCTTCTTTCACAGATTCACCTAGCTTCTTCTTACTCTCACAACTCTGTTGCTCAAAACTTTGGTTGTAACAAAACTGACACTTAACTGCCTTTCTCACGGTCATTAATTTAAATGTATTAACTCCTTCCATAATTCTCACTTAAAACCTTAAGTCATTAACTCAGTAAAGAATTTAACAATCAACGATTAGGCTTTAAATTCCTAATTTGGATTTCACTCATGCACCCCAGACATCACTCTGTTTACGCACAAACCAGCTTGACTCAGATGTAATATGACAATCGTTTCTGGTAACTCTCGATTAACTCACCTTCATTTTCAACTTTAACACACCAGACACCCACAAGTCAATTCCGAAATTTCCATGCACACTGCAGGCAGGCCATGCACACACACACCAAACCATTCAAGCTACACACTCACACAGCATTGATTATCATCATTTTTTTTTTTTTTATAACTTTGGTCTGGTGAACAAATTCACCCTTAAAACATTTATCACAAGTTCATGGCTTAATCCTTCGAATGATTCTTTGCTACAGCTTCACTCTATACTAAGCCCTTTCTTCTAATTTCCAACTGGGACTCAGTATAGATTCCTTAATTCTAAATTACCGCTTCTGCAAGGCATCAGTTTCACTCAACCATAGCTTCGGCAACCAAACTTCACATCAACCACTTGGAACCCCTTCCGCTCATCACCTGACAAGTTCTCACCTACTCGGTAATCTTTCCATCTTCCTGCATGCCCCACACAGACCTTCACACGTCCCCAACTTGGACATAGACAATTCCTCCGAAATTCTATCAACTGAGCTTAGTAAACTTTATCAGCACTTCTCCTCTTCCAGTAACTACTAGCTCTCACATTATCGACATAAGCACAAACATCTCTGACTTGACACACAATTTCATACCAGTCATTCAAACATCAAACAAGCAATCACACACGAACAAAGTAAAAACGTAGCTCACGACAGGCTGGGACTCGCACTGGACTCTCCTTCGACAATGGGTGAAAACAAATGACTGCAAATCAGGACCTAATAGGAATTCCAACAACGGTTATCACAACTGCCATCACTCTTCATTTAACCGCCTATTTGGAACCACACCAACTTGCACAACCGCCTAGTCCTTACAGAACTGTGATCCTGACAAGAAAAGCAGTTCTCCGTAAAATTTCCTAATTGGCAATCGACGTTGCCAACTACTCAGAACTTAAACTGTAAGTACAAACCACCTCTCCACACCAACTTGGACTTAAGGGCTTCCTTCTCTTCCCAATCACTAAGTACTCACCCTATTTGGCAATTACACGACAATACAGCATAAAATCCCATCCAAACATGCAAAACACACACAAAATGCATTCAAAAACACAAAAAAAATTGACATCTTTTACCAAAATAGGCTATCTACATAGCCTTACACTCAAATGTTTGCGTCCCCGCCAAACACAATGAATTACTTTCGTGTCAACCTCGTCATCAGTGTTGTCTTTGAAACCGGATCCTCTTCCTCCTGCAGCAATTTGGCCGCCAGTCTTGCTCGGTCCGCCATCATCAACTTGGAACGCTGCCGATCATAAAAGTTCTTGATTGGGCCTGCTCTAGTTCCCAACTCCTCACAGGCGTCAAAAATCATTACCTGATGAGCCCCCGGAAGGAACTGGGTAATACACATTAACTCCAACGCCCGCATGCGTCTGGCTGTATGATAATGAATTTTCGAGAAAATCTCCATATCCGTACTTAGCCGTGCTCCAATTCGGTAGTCCACCACAAAATTATAATCATGACATAAATATGCCAAAATCCCTGCAAACACACTTGCTCTAAAGCAAACCGGATCTTTGTGGGTCCTATGGGCCAACGCAAACTGCCAATATGCCTTCACACATTCCTCAGGGGTTCCGAATCGGCCTGGAATCCGTGGCCAATTGTACCACTGCGAGTCCAACTTGGCTCTAATAGACCACAGATAACGCCGTGGACATGTACAAAAACGAGAGTCTGCAGAGACTACTATTGGCGGGATTGCTAACCTAGTAGCCCTCTCAGTATGATCTAAAACTTCCAATGCGACAACCGGAGCTCTTCTCACTTCCGCGTGGTCCTTGCCAATCCATAGCAACGCCTCCCAACTTGGAAAAGGCATATCACTCTCCTCCTGAAATAAACGTCCATATTTCTCCAAAAACCGTTCATCCCAATCGGCAGCAACTGTGGGCACCGGAGTCGACCATGTGATCAATTGTGGAGAAACGCCAACTTGGATTCTACCCGCATCAACTTGTGGTCGCCCAATCCATAACTCTGTGTAGAAATCCCAAGTAGGAATTACTTCAATAAATTCCACCGGCAACTTCTCCTCTACTCGGATCTTTGCAGACTCAAATGTGCTCACATAAGCCGCAAGATGCACATTTAATACTTGACTGCTCGATGCCCTGTTCTGCGCATTGTGTAGCATGTCTCTCAACCAATCCTGAGTTTTGAACAACGTTTCCAACTCGGTCAAAATTCCAGTCCATTCCTCCGATGATACGATCCTCCTTCCCTTAGATGAGGACGCAGCCACCCGTAGCGTATCTGCGACTCCCACTGAAAGTTGTTTGCCGATTTGGGTGCGCTGCTTACCGAAGTAACCGGCTGCCACCTGTCTTCGTTTAGCTAACACGTCCTCCAACTCGGCGTAGAATAACAGAACCCGAGCGCCGTAATCTCCAATTAGGCAAAACGCTACAGTGTTATCCTCTAGCTGTACATCTCCACGACCAATTATCTCCGTGAACAAATTTTCTTTTTTTAATTGAATCGCTCTGGCCCAAATTGCCTTGAACCTGGTCCTTGTAATATACTCCTTATAACTCAACCCTGTGTATAAAAAGAAAATTTCCTTCTCCCAGGCATACGCAAACTCGATACTTTCCGTGGGAGGGATCAATTTTAATAGCACTTCTAAATCCTCAATATGTAGCACCCTTTGCCTCTTCTTTGGTGTCACACTCTTTCCAATTTGGGCCTTATCACGACTTGCTTTCTCCTCATACAATTGTTGCAGCTGCAGCACTTCCTTCTCTAGACCCACTGGCTCCAATTTGATCGTCATCTTCTCATCATCTGACTCCTGAGGCTCATCTGGAAATTGAATTTCGTCCAACTTGGCCTGCAGCTCTTTCACCTGCTGCTCGAATTTGATTGCTTTAGCCTCGACAGCATGCTTCAAACTAGTAATCGTATGCACCCTGCACTCTAATTTTTCCACCTTTGCTTGTAAGATTGTAACTTGCTCCTCCACATCCTGATAGTCTAACGCCATTTGAACTTCGTACGCTACTCTCTCTGCGTTCACCTCTTCCAGGATATCCTTCACTCTCTGGCATTCGTTAGCCAACTTGGTGTTTGCTTTTGTTAACGCCACCACCTGCTCTGACTCGTAACCCTCCAATCTTGTCAACGCTTTCGCTAAATGTTCTTTTGCAGCAGACACTGCCTCAACTGGATTGCTCTTTGCAGGTGCCTCTCCCACTCGCTCGCCTCGTCCTGGGTCCAGCTTCGGCTCGCGATGCATAGGTGGGAGCTCTGCACAGCAAGCTTCAACTAACTTGGCAATGAACTGCGCTCCTATCATAACTTGCGTTGGATTTTTCTTGCAGTCGAGCACCAACTTGTGAAGGCGCCGAGACATAAACAATGCCCAATTCAAAACTTCGCCTGCCTCCACTGCCAACACAACTTGAAGATTCTCACAAGAAATCCTTCCTGGCGCTTCTTCCAGCAGTAGATACTTTGTAATTAGCTCCGCCCAGCCTCTCCATCTCAGCAACAGTTGCCCAATTTGGAAGTCTTTGCTCGCTAATGTTTCTGCAGGGAACTTCGGAGGGAAACACTGCAGCATGTCGTACTTCTTTGCCTTTTGCACCGCCGACACTGAAACTCCCCCACTTGGTAATTGAAACACCTCCGTGATACGTGATGCGCTAAGCTCCACCGACTGTCCCCGAACCACACTTTTCCTCTCCATCATTGAATATGCAAGCACAAAGATTTCCACGTTATTGGCATCTAATTCTGTCCACAACTGGGTACCTTCTACGAACTGCAAAAGCTTTGCATTCTCCAACTTGGGACGATGCTACGACCCCAACTTGACAGCTGCGAACTTGCGGAATTCTTCAAACTTGAAGTCTCCCTCTGGCACCTCGATTGGCACTGCTTCTTCCTCACCCAGGCGCGGTTTCTTGTCCACATGCAAACCGGGCTCTACTAATTCCGTTTCTTCTTCCACCGCGCGATTGGGATCCACCATCTTGCTGCTCTGACCCTCCATTCCTGCAAGCCCACAGCTCTCGTTCACTCGGCAAATGCTCCGTTCCTGCCCAACTTGGTACACTTTTACAATCTTCAACTCCTCCCAGCCCGCAAGCTACGTTCTTCTTACTGAATCACTTGAAAACTTACAATACAACCATAAAGCTCTCCACCTCTCAGACGACACTAGACCTAATTGGATTTACTCCCTCGACAGACTGCGCACTTCTCTCCTCCATCTTGCGCCCTACACTCGCTTCTTTAATCAACACAACACCCAATTTGAAGCAAGATCACCGCAATTTCTCCAACAATTCACTCAATATATTCCATCACTCTTCCTTTCTCCACTGCATCAATTTCTTCTTTTATGTTTCTTTCCCATTTCAATGCAGACTCGATATTCCTTCGTTATGCTGAAGTTGCAATTTGGCGGCTGCTAATGATTCTAATTTGAAACGATATTCGTCGGTCCTGAGGGGTACTTGTCCATCCAACTTGAGTTGTCCCCTCTGATTTGGCCGTTATTACTTTTATTTTTATTATTTTTTTTTTATTATTATTGTTTTTTTGTTTTTTTGTTTTGTTTTGTTTTTGTTTTTGTTTTTCTTTAAGAAACTATCCCCCAAATTGAAAATGCCGCCCCCGGCATTTCAAATAAAATATGGCTTAAGCCGGTATCTGTTAATCCGAGTTGGAAGCAAATTTCCCTCAAAGTCTTTGAGTTGCAATGACCCATTAGGATTTACATCTACAACCTCATATGGACCTAGCCAATGCATTTGCAACTTACCGGGAAACTTGAAAAACCGACTATCATATAATAACACCAAACTACCCACTTTAAACTCCTTAGGACGCAATTTGGAGTCATAATAAGACTTACGCCTATTTTGGGTTGCTAAAGTATTTAAATAAGCCTCGCGCCTTTTCTCATCTAATGCTTCCAAATTGGTTAATCTCACACGTAGACTTTCCTTATCCCCCAATTTGTTTTCTATAGCAACTCGTAGGCTAGGAATTTCAAATTCAATAGGCAATAAAGCCTCCTGGCCGTATACCAATTGGAATGGGGAAAACCCCGTAGTGCCTTTGTAGGCGGTCCGGTATGCCCACAAAGCACTCCACAGTTTTTCATCCCAATCAGTAGATGCACCACTTATAGTCTTAGTTAGGATTTTACACAATATTCCGTTTGTTTTTTCGGTTTGCCCGTTAGCACGTGGGTGGTAAGGGGCCGTTTTCCTATGTTTAATTAAAAACCTACTTGTTAATTCTTCGATTGTGGCATTTAAGAAATGAGTGCCTCGGTCACTAATTAACTCCTTCGGGCACCCAAATCGGGAAATAATGTTCTCATAAAGAAAACGTGCTACTGTTTTTGCATCATCATTACGAGTGGCCATAGCCTCGGCCCACTTTGTAGCATATTCTGTGGCTACTAGGATATACTTTTTACGCCCATATTTAGTGGCTGGGGCAATGGGACCTACGAAATCAATTCCCCATTTTTCAAATGGGGCCAATGCCATGAGAGGTATTAACGGCATTGCCGTAGAAGGGGAGGGTCTACCAACCCTTTGGCAAGGATCGCATGCCTTAGCAAAAGCATGGGCATCCCTAAATAAAGACGGCCACCAATAGCCCGCTAGCAATACCTTTTGTGCTGTAGAAATGCCAGCAAAATGGCCACCACATGAATCCGAGTGGCAACCTTGCAAAATATCATTTACCTCACTTTTATATATGCATCTTCTAAGAACACCATCATGACCCAATTTATACAAAGTTTTATCTAATAGGGTATACGGGCTACTCTTCCTTATAAGGGTTGTCCGTTGTTTAGCACTATACTCATTAGGAAATAAACCGGTAGATAAATAATTAAGAATATCCGCATATTTGGTATGTATAATATCCACCTCAAATAGGTTGGCGTCTGGAATGTCATCCTCTACCGGGGACCTATTTGGATTGTCTACCTCTTCTAAACAGGACATAAAATCTGCGTTTGAATGTTGCTTCCCAGGACGAACAATTATGTCAAAATGAAACTCTTGGAGAAGCAATACCCAACGGGCCAATCTACCACTCAATTGTGGTTTATTGATGACATACTTGAGGGCATCGTGGTCCACGTAAAAAGTGAACTTATATCCTAGAAGGTAATGACGAAATTTTTGAACCGCATAAACCATACCTAAAGCTTCTCTCTCCGTAGTGGTATAATTCTTTTCCGCCGGGATAAATTGGCGGCTAGCATAGTATATGGGGTGGTCCCTATTTAACTCGTCCTTTTGACTTAGGATACAACCCATAGCTATGTTACTTGCATCCACATATACATGAAATGGCTTATTCCAATTTGGTGATATTAAAACAGGAGCTGTTATCAACCTTTGTTTTAATTCTAAGAACGCCTCATCACACTCGGGAGTCCATACTGGATTAGTACCCACCTCTAACTTCTTAAGGAGACCGGTCAAGGGCATTGCTATTTGTGCATAATTTTTAATAAAACGCCGGTAATAACTCACATGACCTAGGAAACCTCTTACTTGGATTATGGAAGTGGGAATAGGTAACTTAGAAATTTTTGTCACTTTATCGGGATCGGTATTTATTCCTTGACTACTTACAATATGACCTAGAAGTTTGCCATATGGTACTAAAAATTGACACTTGGATGCGTTTAGAGAAATGCCAAATTCATTACATTTATCAAAACACATTGCTAATTGGCTAGCGTGATCCAATTTAGTCCCAAACACACAAAAGTCATCCAAGAAAATCTCCATAAATTTCCGGAGGTAGTCTTGGAAGGCTAAAGTGGCTACTCTTTGAAATGTGGCGGCCCCATTGCAAAGACCAAACAACATAACCCTACTAGCATAAATTCCCAAATCGGTAACGAAAGCCGTCTTAGCCTGGTCCTCTTTAGCGATTTGGATCTGGTTGTACCCCGAGAATCCGTCCATAAATGAGTAACATTCATGACCGGCCACCGTATCTAGAATACTGTCAGTAAAAGGTAACGGGAACCTGTCCTTCTTTGTGACGGCGTTTAACTTTCTAAAATCCTGACAAATTCTAATACGCCCATCTTTCTTGGGAACTATTACTATGGGACTTACCCATTCGCTATTAGGAGCTGGATAAATAAATCCAATATTTATTAGCTTTTCAATTTCTTCCTTTACAAGTAAAGAATATTTAGGGTTTAGACGATGAGGTCTTTGCCTTATAGGTTTGGCCCCATCCTCTAAATCTATATGATGCTCACAAATAGTAGGAGATACTCCTCTTAAGTCCTTATAGGACCAAGCAAATGTTTTAAGGTGAGATTTAAAGAATCGGACCCACTTAACTAATTCTTCGGGTCGTAATTCTCTATAAAGTTGAATATTCCTTTCTTCTAACAAAGAACCTATGTTAACGTTTTGACAATGATTTTTAGCCACATAGGACCTAATAGGTAGATCTTTGATTGGATCACTGTAAGATTCTTCACTACTTTCTTCTTTTTCCCAATCGGAATTAATTCCATAAACCGAGGAATCGGTAAGCCAATACTTAATTGCCCTATCAGAGTTGTCGTCATCCTCGCAAGGAATAATATACTCTCCGGGGGCTATTTCTTTAAATTCCCCAATTATAATTCCAATTTGATGTTGTGACTTAGATTTCACATTAATTTTATTGGTTGAAACATCATCTATATCAGAATCATATCCAAAATCACTAGTTTCCCCCGGTGATTCCCATTGAGTCTCACCTCCATATTTTAGAGAAAACATAGTAATACTGACTCCTTGATGACCTTGGAAAATTTGCATAACCCCTTTACCCCAATCATCCTTAACCTTGGCTTGATAAAGCCAAGGTCGACCCAATAGAATTGGATAAGAAGCATTAGGTGTATTGGGTTGAAAAATAATGTAATCAATTAAATAGATTAGCCCTCCTATTCGGGTTTTAACTTTAGGTAAAACTCCTAAGGGCTTCACCCTACTTTGGTCTGCCATATGCAAGACCAATTTAGTTTCTTGTAATCCCGTTAGGTGGAGTCCCATCATCGTATCATAATTCATCAAATTCACACTGGAACCTCCATCTACTTGGACACCTGAAATTACCAAACCCTCAATTTCAATATCAATTATAGGGGCACTTGGATCAGGACTCAAGGCCACCTCATTGACTTGTCTATTGCGTTTTCTTACCAATTTGGACTTAAGGGCTGCCCTACAGCTAGGGGCAATACCCAATAATTGCTTAAATGAAATATCCGCTTTAGCATTCCCCAAATTATTAATAACATCATATGGGTTGGTTTCATCTAGTATTCCAATTTGATGATTATTTTCTTTTCTCTTCCTACTAGGAGTCTAAATAAATTTTTGCGTTTGGATTCCTGACTTAACCTTCTCTGTTTTCCATCTGTTTTGGTCCTTTTCGGACTGTCCTTCAGGCTCAATCCAAATTGGTGGAATGACCAGCGGATCCTGGTCATTTAAGCTCACTGGTTGTACGAAATTGGGAATTTCTCGAACAGGAGGCGATACTCTAAAATTAGGCATATTTGGCAGATTTGGAGCCATCGTATTAGGCTCAAAAATTTCAACAGCTGTACCAAATTGGACTGTCTTCTCATCTGGCTTTCTTGCCTGAGATCCATTTTCGCTAAACTGGACTTCCTTCATATTTGGATGTGGTCCTAATTGTTTAGACACTCCTTCCATTTTGGAGTTAATTTTTTTCGCTAATTGATTTTGCTCCACTAACTGTTGGGCTTCTTTACGAGTAATTTCTTTTCCTCTTAAAATTTCCAATTCTCCTTGAGGATTTTCTTTCACAATTTGACCCCTAGTGGAAACTTTTTGTACTAATTTATCTTCTTTAATAGGTAAATTTCCATTTTCTATTTGTATAAGATAAGATGCCCGGTCTTTATTAGACTTTGGGGCATCATCATCTAATTGGACTATCTTGGGACTATTATCCCTCCTTTTGTTACTATAACCCTCTTGATCATTATTCTTACGTGGACCATTGCATTCTTCGGCCTTATGGCCGTTTTGATTGCAATTCCCACATAAGGGTACATAATCAATACTAGCTCTTGCGTTACCACAATTTGAGGCATAATGTCCCGGTTGATTATATCTAAAGCAAATTATAGCCTTTCCCTTATTTTGATTCCCATTCCAATTTGGAACTTGTCCACCATAAGTAGGTGGACCTTGGTTCACATTGCCGTAAGGCATTTGAGACCACCCTTGGTTATTATTGGTAGGTATTTGGGCTACTCTCCGATTTGGATTGTTATTATACCCACCATTGTTAAAATTGTTAGGGTTAAAATTGGGATTGACATAATTGGATTGGTTATAATTTTGATTAGGATACATACTAGAATTCGGATTAAAGTTCCTCCTTTTTGGCCGGTTATAATTATTATTCCAATTTGAATTATTACCCCAATTTTGGTTGTTTCCCCAATTTGTATTATCGACTGGAAAACTATTTGGATTAGACTCAACTTGGTAGACTTGACTATTTTTATTTTGAATATTAGCATGATTAATTAAACTAGCCTGCATATTCCTACATGATACCGTTTCATGTTTACCACCACAAAAGCTGCACTTTAATGGTTGATTTGGTGGAGAGGGACAATCAGGCAACATGTGCCCATGTCCCCTACAATTAGTACACCAAATATGAGCACGATCATTATTTGGTTGGCCTTTCTTTTCAGAGGTCTTGGCCATGTTTACTTGTAAATTTCCTAATTGTTTTGTTATTTCCATTAATTGAGCTTCCATTACCGAATTGGCTTCCTTTGCAATGGGTTGAATTTGTTGCGGAAGGATACCAATTTGGTTCACCCTATTAGGATCTATAGGAATTATTGGGGCCACTTGATTTGGGGCCATTGGTACAACATTAATGTAATTAGGTTGCATATACGTGGGAAAAGTACTACTCGGTATATCCTCTCTTTTCACTCCAATTTGGTCGAGATAACTTGGTTGCACTACGTTAGGATTCATATAGGTTTCACCTAAGTGCACTTCTTCCCATAACTTTGCTCTTTGATAAGCTGTTGGCAAATCACCAGGACTTACTTCTTTCACAAATGCTTTTAATTTTGGCGGGTATAACCCATTTATAAATTGCCGCATAAAATGCGCATCGGGATAATTATGATTTGGTAAACGAAGAATTATTTCTTCTAATCGGCCATAATAATTATCAATGCGTTCCCCACTTGCCATATGCAAGTCGGCCAATTTTTCAAATAATTTTTCTTGGTATGCTGCTGGGCGAAAATGAGCTAAAAACTCATCTCTTAAACCAGTCCATGTAGTAAAATGCCCAACTGGTTGTCTTTGAAACCAGTTATTAGCTTGACTATGTAATGTACTAGGAAAGATACTCAAAAAATGAGCCTCTGTTCTCGCATTATTAGAATTGCAACATATCAGAAATTGATAAACATGGGTATCGGGATCATCTCCCATTCGGCCATGAAAAATAGGAAATGGAACAAGCGAATAGGGTCTGTCAGCTTCTTCACCCGGCCTCATGACCACAGGGATTTGAGCCGCAGGGGCTGCCATTTCGGCTATTTCTTCCTCGGAAAGACTTTCCCTACTTGATTCAGGTGAATCACCTACTTGGGAAGATTCACTAAAATTAGAAAATTCTTTTAAATTTAAATTACGAGCTAATGCTTCCAAATTTACTTCCTTACCAAACCCAATTGTTATTTCTATCCTTTTCTTTCTTGAACTACGAGTAGGATTCTGAATTAAAAGTGGTTGTTCACTTGTCCCATCAATAGGACTTGACCGATTAGGAAAAGAGCCTAATGGGGAATCAACTGTTGGTGAGACAACAGTTTTAGACTGATTCTCACTTTTGTCCAATTTGGTTTTCTTCCAATCTATTTGGTATCTTGGAGAATTATTTGGTGAAGGAGAATTTGATACATAACTTGGTTCACCAAATAAATAGGGTATATCAGATCCTTCTCCTACTTCTACTTGATCTTCTTCTTCTAATGAATCTAACTTATTGTCTCCTAATGGAAATTCTCCTTCATCAGGATCATTCTCTACAATTTGACTTGACTCCGGCCAATGTTGGAAATAATGTTCGAATTGGGATGGATTTCTCCAACCCGGTGATATGGGCCTCGAATCGGCCTTAGAAACAATTTTGTGTTTTTTATCCGCTCTCTTCTTAGCTCTTTCGTTTCTAGCGTTTTTACTAGACTCTGAAGTTGTAGATATGTTGCTCATAACCGAACGGCATATCTAAAATTCCAGTAGAAAGAAACAAGAAAAAGAAAACCTATTAAGGCACCTCCCCGGCACCGGCGCCAAAATGTAGATGTTGTTGAGACCTATTTGGATTTATTCAACTAATAGTTATGTTCGTTCCAAGGGAGGTTATTCTAATAGGATTGTTCCTAATGTAACCAAGCAAAGCCTATTAGGACATTGCAACTTAAGCACAAAGACAAAAGAAATAAGATTCCTTTATCCTTTATCACTATGTTATTCTCACAAGATAGCTTAATTACACAATTTGGCACTCCACTCTTAAAGGCCACAAGGGTCAATATATCTTCCCAATTATTTTTCGTTATTCTTTTATCTTTATTTGTTTAAGCTCCAGCTAGATCTTGATTTCCTTTTCCATCAACCACACAGGTCTCTAACCACAGCAGCCACCAACCCGACTTGGCTTGTTCCCAAATTGGTCTGCCCAGCACTCATTTCTTCTTCAAACTGTTGTCTGCCACTTTGTCAGCAACGAAATCTTCTTTCACAGATTCACCTAGCTTCTTCTTACTCTCACAACTCTGTTGCTCAAAACTTTGGTTGTAACAAAACTGACACTTAACTGCCTTTCTCACGGTCATTAATTTAAATGTATTAACTCCTTCCATAATTCTCACTTAAAACCTTAAGTCATTAACTCAGTAAAGAATTTAACAATCAACGATTAGGCTTTAAATTCCTAATTTGGATTTCACTCATGCACCCCAGACATCACTCTGTTTACGCACAAACCAGCTTGACTCAGATGTAATATGACAATCGTTTCTGGTAACTCTCGATTAACTCACCTTCATTTTCAACTTTAACACACCAGACACCCACAAGTCAATTCCGAAATTTCCATGCACACTGCAGGCAGGCCATGCACACACACACCAAACCATTCAAGCTACACACTCACACAGCATTGATTATCATCATTTTTTTTTTTTTTATAACTTTGGTCTGGTGAACAAATTCACCCTTAAAACATTTATCACAAGTTCATGGCTTAATCCTTCGAATGATTCTTTGCTACAGCTTCACTCTATACTAAGCCCTTTCTTCTAATTTCCAACTGGGACTCAGTATAGATTCCTTAATTCTAAATTACCGCTTCTGCAAGGCATCAGTTTCACTCAACCATAGCTTCGGCAACCAAACTTCACATCAACCACTTGGAACCCCTTCCGCTCATCACCTGACAAGTTCTCACCTACTCGGTAATCTTTCCATCTTCCTGCATGCCCCACACAGACCTTCACACGTCCCCAACTTGGACATAGACAATTCCTCCGAAATTCTATCAACTGAGCTTAGTAAACTTTATCAGCACTTCTCCTCTTCCAGTAACTACTAGCTCTCACATTATCGACATAAGCACAAACATCTCTGACTTGACACACAATTTCATACCAGTCATTCAAACATCAAACAAGCAATCACACACGAACAAAGTAAAAACGTAGCTCACGACAGGCTGGGACTCGCACTGGACTCTCCTTCGACAATGGGTGAAAACAAATGACTGCAAATCAGGACCTAATAGGAATTCCAACAACGGTTATCACAACTGCCATCACTCTTCATTTAACCGCCTATTTGGAACCACACCAACTTGCACAACCGCCTAGTCCTTACAGAACTGTGATCCTGACAAGAAAAGCAGTTCTCCGTAAAATTTCCTAATTGGCAATCGACGTTGCCAACTACTCAGAACTTAAACTGTAAGTACAAACCACCTCTCCACACCAACTTGGACTTAAGGGCTTCCTTCTCTTCCCAATCACTAAGTACTCACCCTATTTGGCAATTACACGACAATACAGCATAAAATCCCATCCAAACATGCAAAACACACACAAAATGCATTCAAAAATACAAAAAAAATTGACATCTTTTACCAAAATAGGCTATCTACATCTATCACAAAAAAAACCTCGGAAACTAGTGCCAACTGGAGCCAATTAAAAGGGTAAAAACCTAACTTTTGGGGTTTACGTCTTTTGGCTTGGGTAACTAGCTAGGGTTGTTGGGGAGGCTCTAGGGAGTAAGAAAAGGCTCCTTGATGTCTTTGTTCCGACTTCGTACGCTCCCGGGACGCCGGTCAACCCCGCAAAGATCTTATCGTAATTATTAATTGGGGGGATGTTGTCAGTTTCGGCTGCTTCCCGCTATTGGAACACCATGAAATTCGTCGGGGCGCGTTATTAACATAAAAGATGCTAGTCTAATTTTTAGTGAGATTTTACCACGGCTTGGGTATTTTCCATGAATTTCCCAACGTGGCCGTTGGCGGTTGACTGCTCGGAAAAAGATCCTTTGGAGATCAGAAAAAACCGAGACTTTTTGGGGAACCTCTCATGGAGTCCCCCAAGCCACGTGCCAAGTCTCAGGCTATTCTGGCACACAGTTGGTGGCGAGGTGAAAACTGACTTCGGTTGAATCACCGGCAATCAGGGAATCTTTCACATGTGAGGGAATCTTGGCGAATGGGTTTTGCCGTGGACATCCCGACATGCTCCAGATCCGAGAACACTATCCGGCGGTTGTGGATTCCTCCATGCGGCCTGTCTGGGACAAGTAACACCTGCAAGCTAACAATTTGGATTCCTAATGTTTCGTCGATGGAATGGGGAAACTAGAACCTATCTTTGGAGATTTACGTGGGGACCCCCCTAACTCTCCTAAAACTAATTTAGCCTATCATGGTTACATGCACTAGGTTTTGGGCTATTTTGGGTAAGTCCCCAGTAGCCCTATTGTTTTCCACTAATTACGGGTTCTAACCTATATACAAGTGGGTTTTATGGGTAATCTATGGATAAAAGGCTATTTATGACCAAATGCTATATTGGTACGTGACATACCTATTTTGGTTCTACACTCTTTTTTGGGCTTTTTGAAGTACTTTATGCCTTAATTTGTAACAAACTAAAAATAAAAAAAATGAGTCCCAAATGACGAATTTGGGGCTCACAACAGCGCACGAAAAAAATGCAACATACTTGGCTGGCATACTTGAGAGCTTCATAGAACAAGTAGGCCCCAACAATGTGGTGCAAGTGAGTACAGATAATGCGTCAGTGAACCCTGCAGCATGGAATTTGATATCTAGTAAATATACCCACATTTTTTTTCAAGGTTGTGTGATGCACGCCCTCAATTTGTTGCTGAAAGATTGGGGGAATGAACAATGGATTGAAGAGGTCGTGGAAAATGCCCGTATCGTGGTGAAATTCTTCAAAAAGCGGCACATGCCACTTGCAATATTTCGGAAGTACTCACCGGAATATAATTTGTTGATGGCGGTGGAAACAAGGTTTGCCTCTAATTACAACATGATTGGGCGCATGTTGAAGGTCAATGGGAAGTTGCAACAAACAGTGACGGACCCGCAATGGGATGAATACGCAAGGAAGTTTGGGCGGAACTCCAAATCCCGCAATGAATGTCGGATGGTGAATAAGATAATTTTGAGCGAGCATTTTTGGTGCCGTTGTCAAAATTTCAAGGACTTGTCGGCTCCCGTTGTAAATGGTCTACGTGACTTGGATGCAAAGAAGCCATGCATGGGCAAGGTGCTGCACATAATGAGGAAATTAGAGAAACATGTCCTCTCTTTAGATAAACCGCCTTTTTGTTTATTCTCAGACCTTGCCATTCCACTAGTGCAACCGTATTGTGCCCAACGGGAATTGGTGGAGACCGATCTACATTATGCAGGAGCTTTGTTGAACCCCTACCTTCTTGAAGACCAAGAGCTAGCCGACGACCAAGATGCAATGGATGCATGCAAGCGTGTTCTAATGAAAATTTGCAAACAAGGGGAGTACACCTCGGTCGTGAAAGAATTTGTAGCCTTCCGCCACAGGGAACCTCCATTTCACAACATGTTGAACCCGGACGAGCAACAATTGTCGGCGCACGCTTGGTGGGATTTTGAAGGTGCGTGTGGGAAGCTCATTGCTCCAATTGCTAAGAGGATTTTGGCCCAACCGGTATCTTCGTCTTCATGTGAATGAAATTGGAGTAGCTATTCATTTGTTCACAACAAATTTCGAAACAAGTTGAAGGCACAGAGAGCCCAAGATTTGGAGTATGTGTACACCAATTCCAAAGTCCTTTCTGCATCAAAGGAAAACGATGAGAAGAAGTGGTACACCGAGAATGTGGAATCGGAAGATTCTATGTCGGAGGATGAGCGTGATGAAGATGGTGAAGATGGTGATCCTCTATTCGATGACGAAGATGCTATGAACGATGACATCACCAATTTGGATGATGAGCCACTCCGGAGCCCAAATCGGAACAATGAAGACGGGAATAGAAATGCGGAAGACATTTACAATTTTCCATTGGATGAGGACAATTGTGAATATGATGAAGGTGGCCCTTCTATAGCTAAATTTGTAGATGGAACCGGGTTGTTGACTAGCGAAAAGATTCTAGCCAATACGGAGGACAGCGTTGTCTTGTCTAACAGAATTTCGGGTTTTTGTGTCTAATAGACGTCGCATGTCGCATGTCGAATTGTCGAGTTGTCGAGTATGGGCGGTTTTTGTTGTCGTGTACGGATTTCGGATTTCAAATTTTTTTACCCCTAGGTAAAACGGACTGTCCTACGTGGCTGTGACGTGGCGTGCTTTATGAGGGGCGACCGCGGGTAGGGGCGACCACGGGTAGGGGGCGACTACGGGTCCAAAATCTAGGGCGACTGCGGGTCTAGGGGCGACCGCGGGTAGGGGGCGATTGCGGGTCCAAAATCTAGGGCGACTGCGGGTCTAGGGGCGACCTCTGGTCCCTTTAAGGGCGACCGCGGGTCTAGGGGCGACCTCTGGTCCCTTTAACGGTGACTGCGGGTCTAGGGGTGACCTCTAGTCCCTAGGGGCGACCTCTGGTCCTTAGGGGCGACCTCTTTGTTGCAATTGTCCAAAAAAACTTTCAAAACTACTATTTCTAGTACAAAAAGAAAAAAGAAAATTAATGGTATTTTTGAATATGTAATCGTAGGATCTTAAAGTAGAATAGTATGACAATGTGTGGAAAAAATTTCAAACACTTTCACCACATAGATTGCAAGGTAAATGCGTTCAAAGTGAAGAAATCACATTTGTGACATATTGACAAACTACTTTGAATCTTCTTAACTTAAAAAAGTTTACATTATAGTCTTGAATTAAAAAAATTTCATCATTCAAAATTGATTTGAAAATATAAAAAATTTAAAATTTAAAAATAATGTGGTTTCATTCTTTAAAAAATTATTAAGTAGAAGAAAGTACATTATAGAGAGAAAAAACTTTATCATTAATATCTTTAAAATGGAATTAAAACACACTAATCCCAATGGTGAGATTGTTCTATGAATCAAAGTTAATTTTTTGAACTTATTTGTTTAATTGCTTTGAAAAAGTTTGAAACTTGAGTGGCCCAAAAGAATCCTATGCTTAATTTTTTTTAATATGATACTATGATTGCTCACAAAAGAAGATGCTCT
Source organism: Rhytidiadelphus loreus (assembly GCA_947034895.1). Taxonomy (NCBI): domain Eukaryota; kingdom Viridiplantae; phylum Streptophyta; class Bryopsida; order Hypnales; family Hylocomiaceae; genus Rhytidiadelphus; species Rhytidiadelphus loreus. The sequence goes on from OX344761.1 coordinate 50,655,992, forward strand.
ATAACTTTCATACCATCATCAATCCCCAAAAAATGAACCAAAGCTTTTGAAGTACAAAAAAATTCCAATCTATGAGAACAAAAAAACTTTAATTTTTAATTCAAATTTTTGTGAATTTTTTTTGTTCACCTAATTTATATTTAGGCTTATTGTGGTATAACTCTTTCTCTTTGGCACCAATTAAAATACAAATTACAATCCCATAAAACTAACAAGTTTATCTATATCATGAAAAAGTATCAAAAGCTTCATAAAAAATTGACCTTATATGAAGTTGCCCAAAATCCATTTTCCAAGCTACAAAGACAATTGAGACTTTAGAGCTTAACATCCTAACAATGTAATCTCTACAAGAGAAAAGGTTGTTTTAAGTACAACCTAGTAGTATAGTCCTACAATCTTATGATCTTTAGGGAGATTTTTAGTAAATTTTTATTGAAAACAAATGTATTTCTAATAAATATTTACTATAATTTGCTAAAAGGTCATAAATTATAGAACTATATTGCTAAGACCATACCTAAAACATTCCTTTCTCTTCTAGTGATTATTCATGAGGTGGATTTTAAAATACAAAATAATGCACGAAGATTTGTATAAAAAACTTTCCCATTTGAATTCTTCTTTTTTCCAAGTATTCTTGTACTCATGAATTATTTACCACCATCAATCCATCATCCCTAACTTAAAAATTAGATGGAAGGGATTTAAAGAAAAATTTCCCTTTTTGATTTAATTTATGCATATTTCAACGAATTATCCTACTAAAGGACCTATAATTTATGAAGTGTATTTCAAAATACAAAATAATGCATGAAGATATTTACAATACATTCCTCATTTATATTTTTTGATTCTCCAGGCATCTTTGTACTCATGAATTATTACCACCTTCATCTCTAACTTAAAAAAATAGTAGGGAAGGGATTTAAATGAAAACTTCTCCTTTTGATTTAATTTATGCAAATCTCAAAGATTTACCCTATGGGTCTATAATTTATCAAGTGTATTTTTCTTGATTCTCTAAGCATCTTTGTACTTATGAATTATTACCACCTTCATCTCTAACTTAAAAAAATAGTAGGGAAGGGATTTAAATGAAAACTTCTCCTTTTGATTTAATTTATGCAAATCTCAAAGATTTACCCTATGGGTCTATAATTTATCAAGTGTATTTTTCTTGATTCTCTAAGCATCTTCGTTCTCATGAATTATTTACCACCTTCATCTCTAACTTAAAAAAATAGTAGGGAAGGGATTTAAATGAAAACTTCTCCTTTTGATTTAATTTATGCAAATCTCAAAGATTTACCCTATGGGTCTATAATTTATCAAATGTATTTTTCTTGATTCTCTAAGCATCTTTGTACTCATGAATTATTTACCACCTTCATCTCTAACTTAAAAAATTAGTGAAGAAAGGATTTAAATGAAAACTTCTCCTTTTGATTTAATTTATGCAAATCTCAAAGATTTATCCTATGGGTCTATAATTTATCCAGTGTATTTCAAAATACAAAATAATGCATGAAGATATTTGCAATACCTTCCCCATTTAATTTTCTTGATTCACCAAGCATCTTTGTACTTATGAATTACTTACTATCTTCACCTCTAACCTAAAACTAGAGGAAAGAGATTTAAATAAAAGCTTTCCCTATGGATTTAAGCAAATCTCAAATAGTCATTCTACAAGTGTATAATTTTTCAAATGAATTTTAAAATACAAAAAAATAGATGGATAGATATGTATGATCTTTCTTATTTTATTTTATTTCATATCATGTAATCACAATCGAATAAATGATAATGAACCATTGATATATATTTAAAAAAAATTGCATGTTTGCAAAAATTGAATGTTCAATGGAAGATGACATCTTGTCATAAAATTAATATACTAGAGCGAATTCATAGATTAAACAAAATATTGACAAATTCAAGTTGTACTATAGAGAATCCAAAACAACTAGATTTTTAGAAAAGCTTTCATTTCTAATAAATGAGATTAGGTGTTTAAGCTACAAAATCTGATCTCATCAAGGTCCATTTATTTAGCTCACCTAACAAAGAAGGTCCACTAATACACCTAGCAAATTAAAACAAAAGTAATTGATTCTAATGAAGCTCTCAATTTCTACCTTCAACACCCACAAAAAGGAATCGAACGTGTTCTTCAAGTGACTTTGAGTCTTCAACGACCTCTCTTGGAGGAGAACGCGGGTTAGGGTGACCTCGGGTGGGAGGCGACTGCGGGTGGAGGCGGGAAGAATTGGCCTCCCTTTGCCCCCAAATTGGAAATTTGGGCCTTTGGGAGGCTTCTAGGGGCGACTTGGGTGAGGGCGACCTCTTTGGGAGGAGAACGTGGGTGAGGGCGACCTCGGGTAGGGGGCGACTTCGGGTGGAGATGGGAAGAATTGGCCTCCCAAAGGCCTAAAATTGGCAAATTTGGACCTTTGGGAGGCTTCTAGGGGCGACTTCGGGTGAGGGCGACCTCTTTGGGAGGAGAATGCGAGTGAGGGCGACCTCGGGTAGGGCGACCTCGGGTAGGGGGCGACTTCGGGTGGAGATGGGAAGAAATGGCCTCCCAAAGGCCTAAAATTGGCAAATTTGGACCTTTGGGAGGCTTCTAGGGGCGACTTCGGGTGAGGGCGACCTCTTTGGGAGGAGAATGCGAGTGAGGGCGACCTCGGGTAGGGCGACCTCGGGTAGGGGGCGACTTCGAGTGGAGATGGGAAGAAATGGCCTCCCAAAGGCCCAAAATTGGCAAATTTGGACCTTTAGGAGGCTTCTAGGGGCGACTTCGGGTGAGGGCGACCTCTTTGGGAGGAGAATGCGAGTGAGGGCGACCTCGGGTAGGGCGACCTTGGGTAGGGGGCGACTTCGGGTGGAGATGGGAAGAAATGGCCTCCCAAAGGCCTAAAATTGGCAAATTTGGACCTTGGGGAGGCTTCTAGGGGCGACTTCGGGTGAGGGCGACCTCTTTGGGAGAGGAACGCGGGTGAGGGCGACCTCGGGTAGGGCGACCTCGGGTAGGGGGCGACTTCGGGTGGAGATGGGAAGAATTGGCCTCCCAAAGGCCCGAAATTGGCAAATTTGGGCCTTTGGGAGGCTTCTAAGGGCGACTTCGGGTGAGGGGCGACTTCTTAATTGGAGAAGAATACGAGTGAAAGGGACCTCGTTTATTGTGCAATTGTGTATGGGGGTGGGAGCCATTGCTTTGAGGATGTCCTTTTCTTACAATTTCCTGTATAAATAAGAGATTTTAAATATCTTTTTTCTTTTTCTTTTTGATTTTGAAAGTTTCTTAATAATATTTTTTTTCTTAGACCCTTGATATTTCATATCAATTTCAAAATATATATTTTTTAAATTAGTAAAAATCATTTATTGTTTATTTCCCCTCGATTTCTTTCATTACATTGGATTTGTTAATACATGTATGACCTAATTTTTAGGAACTCCATTGGGAATGTTTATAGAATTTCTTCTTGATTCCTAGGGTCTTTATAAGGTGGGGTCTTTTTAAATTTCCCTTGGTTTTTAAAATTTTCCCTAATTTTAATTCAAAAATTGTTATTATGATTTGCAAGTTCTTTCTTGTAATTGTGCATTGCAAATAATCAATTTGGTTGTTCAATTGAAACGTTTGATGTCATTCAAGAATGAGTGATTATCACTAAAAGGACATATTGGCTAACTATATGGATTACTGTTAAGTGCCTTGCTATTATTTTTTAGTCTCCTAAGATTCATTACAGATATTAACCTATTAAGGAAAAGAAGTTGGAGGATATAAAGAATTGTTGGCAGGTGGCTCTAACGTATGTATATGGGCTGCAACATTCAGAGAGGACCATAGAGATCATGCAAGAAAATCATAAATATACGATGAAATCCATCTTGTATTCTATTAGAAAAATTGGCCACTTCATGAATATGAATGATATGGAAAAATACGACAATGAAGTATTTGAAAATACATTGATAGTGAGAGACTTTGTAAGGAAGTTAGGTGACCTTATTGAGCGGTTGAGCCTAATCTAAAGAAGCAATTAATATGTGGATAGGTGGCAAACTTGCTCATTGATAAACCATGGTTGATGATGCCCCTTAAAGTTGTTTTCCACACTAATATTTTTGTAATAGGACATGATATTACCAGATTAGTATAAATAGAAACGTAGGTCACATTGCATGCATTTAACTTTTGAAGAGCAATGTAAATATATTAACGACTTTTATACGATGTGACATTTAAAAAAATGAATTGAATATTCTAAATGCAAAGTGCAAAAGTTATTGTATAGAATTTCAAATTCCAATTCTCTTGTGCAAATATTTTGTAATTTTTGTCAAACAATTAATTATAGTTTATTTGCTTCTAAACTATTGTGTGAGAGATTTTACAAAAATGAAGTTGAATTTTAACCCATAGAAGACCAAGAGTTCTTAAGGAATTCTCATCTCGGTTCACATAATGCTTAGAGTCTCAATTCTCATCGTGATTTTTTTGAAACTTTCTTTGAAGATAGAAGAATATATCATCTTTGTAGGAATATAGCATTTTTTCAATTAGTGTTTGAAAGAAAAAGTTATGCCACCCTAAAGCCAAAAATGGAGGTCAGTGGACACCTCAAATATTATATTTTTGTCTACATGTGAAGCTTTGATTCATTGTAATTGGACTAGTAATGCAAAAGTTATGGACAATCTTGTTTTTTGGACAAACTTAGCATTTTCTTGAAAACAAAACTTAGAGGGTTCATTTTTTAATGCAATTTTCACAATTTAAAAAAAAAATTATTTGACAAGGTTAAATTTGCTCACTAGAACAATCTCATCATTGGAATAATTGCATTTCAATTCCATCTTAGAACTCTTAACAATTTAATTTTTTTTTCAATCTTGGACCTACTTCTACTTTAAAAAAATTTAACCCCTAAAGGACCAAGGCCTTTTTCTTGCCAAAAAACATTCAAAATTGCCATTTCTATTGCAAAGAGTAAAAAATTTGGAAATTGTTTCTTTTGCACATCTAATCGTCTAACTATAGGATCTATACATAATTAGTATAAAAATGTGTGGAATAAATTTCAGAAATGAATCTTGCAAGTTATTTTTTGAAGAAGATTCTTAGATTGCTAGAAAAACAAGATTGTCTATAATTTTCACACCACTTATCCAAATGAAATGAATCAAAGCTTTCCGTTGAGAAAAAAATATAAAATATGAGGAAAAAAAATTAAAATTTTTGAATGTTTTTTTGTTGCCTTTGTTTTGAACTTATTTGGGCACAACTTTTGTTCCTAGGCACCACTTGAGAAAACATTATATTTCCACAAAGATAATTAGTTTTTCTATCTTTAAAAAAAGTTTCAAAAAATTATGACAAAAAATGAGACTGTAGGTACATGCCCAAAATCCAATTTGTCAACCAAAGGGACGATGGTCCTTTAGGGATTAAAGAATGCAAATCAAGTGCTTTTATTAGTGAATATTTTTCCCTAGACTTTCAACTTATTTATTCAACGTATGTGTCTTTTAATTCAAAGTGTGTAGTGCAAAAAATTTCCACAAATGACAGTCAAAGTCAACTGAAATTGCAGGTCACAGTTCAGAATTTTTTTTTTCCAACTTTGATTGTTAATATCTTCCAATCTATACGGTCAAACTTCATGAAATTTTTACCACATGATCTTAGACAAGTGAAGTACAAGATCTTACGGTTAGATTCTAAAAGAAAAAAAAATCTATTTTTTTGGATGAATGCAGCAAAAGTGGCAGTTTTGAACTGTAGTACAGAATTTGCCCCTACCCGCACTCGCCCCTACCCGCGGTCGCCCCTACCCGCAGTCGCCCCTACCTGCGGTCGCCCTCTACCCGTAGTCGCCCCCACCCGAAGTCGCCCTAAATTTGTGACGTGGCTGCCACATGGCAGCCAAGTAAGCCTAGGTAAATGGGGGGTAAATTCTGTAAAAGTCAAAGGGTAAAGTTGACTCTATTAGACGGACGGGACCCTCTACTAGACGTCTTCGACGTCGAGTCTGTCGAGTTGTCCGGGTAGACAACCGTGACGGAGGACACTCATGCGCAAATAGTGGAGGAAAATGAGGCAATGTTTGTCAATGATTGCATCCCCCAAACAGATGAAGTGATTCCAATTCTCGAGAGTCTATCCATGACAATGGCACTTGTAGAAGAAAATCCCGAAGTCAATGACATGGGAGAGTGTGGGGTGAAGTCTGACATGAATGTGGATAATAGAAGTGTTGAATGTGTGGAAGTACCATTGAATGTAGATGCACGTGTGACGGAGTTTGATCGCCCAATGCTAGTTCACAACGTCGAAGACCAGAAGCAAATTGTGCAAGATCTCCAATTACGACCACGTAGCGATCGTCCATCAGCACTACATACAAGAGGTAGTACAACTTTGAATGGTCCCGGAGGCTCAAGATTTGGGAAACAAGTTGAACAACATTTGACCAGTCCGATCGGAATGCACCTTCGTGTCAATCCAGATCCATTCAATTCATCATGGAGCGATGATGAGAAGGACGAGACATTGGCATCAATGTTTGGTCAACGTTCTGGCCAAACAAAACGTGATTCATTGAAATCGTCTGATGGAACATTGCAGCAGATGATTGGAGCAAAGATACTCAATCAAGGAGGATCGCAAGTAAGACCACCAATGGTGAAAGAGTCCCACAAAGCTCGAAATAAAAGATTAATGGAGGCTTTTGCAATTTCCCCATCAAAGAGACAAAGTCTTGGTAAAACCCCTCTTGATGTATGTCAACCAATTTCTGCGAGGAAATTAAAACCGATTCATGGCCTTAAAGAAGGCATAGGAAAGTCTATACTAAGAGCCAAACAAGAGCAGAGGAAGGGCCGACCAACGAGGTCAGTTGCATCCAAGCAAGTACAAGGAGGGGCAATTGTACAATCTTTATCAGAGGATATGGAAAAGTCAGACAACGATGAAGATTCGGGATGGGATACTAGAGGTCATAGTAGCAGGGCAGAGGTGAAAAGAGATAGTGATTATCAGCCTTCGGGATGAAAGGGATGTATAATTCATTATTCAAGTGTTCATGATGAATTGTTACATGGAAGCATGTAATGGCAATTTATTTTTTGAACCTATCATTGTAATGCACATGAACTTAATGATGTTCAAAATATCATCAAGGTTTTTTGGTTTTTCAATAGTCAAGCACTATTGACTGAAATTACATTGTGTGCATCATTTTCTGGATCAAGTATTATCTACAAAAATGTAATAGTATAATGCATCAAATTTGGCTTCATGTACTGTTGTTTTATGGATGTCCGCCCGTCCGCGCCGTCCACCGTCCGCGCCGTCCACCGTCCGCGCCTTCCATCCGCCGTCAGCGCCATCCGTCCGCCATCCGCCCGTCCGCTCGTCGATCCGTCCGCTGTCCGCCCGTCGATCCGTCCGCCGACCGCGCCGACCGCGCCGACCGAACGGCCGATGGACGCCGTCCACATCGTCCGCACGTCCCGAAAATGTGGACGTCCGGACGTCCGGACGTCCAAAAAATGGACGTGATTTTGCCCCGGACGTTGAAATTCGTCAACCCTGATAGCAACAGTGCGGGATAGTAGCCGGCAGTGACGACAGATATGGACCTGTCACGTTCCCGTCGTTACACTTGCACGACAACGCGTGCAAGTGATTGTTGTTGTCGGACCATACGACCTCGCAAGTCCACTTGCGCACCTTCTTCTTCAACACCTCGTCGTCGACCGATGCCTCCCCCGAGATGATTTCCTTGGCCGCTTTCCAGGTGTGCTGGCTGTTGATGATCTTCAGCGAAAAGGACTTGACGCAGTCCGCCCAGCATCTTGGCCTAGCCTCCGTGTCCGACATTACAATAAGGATTTGCTTGGTGAAGTTGACCTTCACTATTTGATCAAGCACGACCATCACACCCTTCTTCTCCAGGGGTCGAAAGATCATACCCGACTTCTTGTCAACCTGAATCATGTCGTCCACTTCGAGCTCAAAGAATGTCCCCCGCCCGAATATGTACATGTACTTGGATAGTTCCTTGAACTTCTTATTCGCCACAACCTCGGCCTTCAGTCGCTTCCTCGCTTCTTCTTCCTCTGAGCGCTTGGCCTCCCTCTTGAAGACGAGATCCACGAATAGCTTATCCGGAACGGCTTCGGGATCGTAAGGCACAGTGTCTGGGTTGTCCAACCATTTCCCATTCACCTTCTTGATCGCTTGCTTCTGCACAACCTCCTCGGAGACGTCGGTGTTGTCCGGCAGGTTGCTCTGCTGTGAGGAGCTGGGCGACTTACCATCTGCCCGCCGTTGCCTGACCATCCTCGCCGCATCTTGCGATGACCCGGCCGCGACCTCGGGTTGAGGATTCCTCTTCCTTGTGGATTTTTTCTTCTCTCGCGACCTCGGTCCGGAACGCTCTACAAATTCTTCGGCAGGCTGCGGAGGGATGATTGGATCCCTCTCTGTCTCCGTCACGGTTGGTGTGTCACTAGTTTGAGCTGCCGGTGGCGCTGGGGTGTTCGCGCCCGTCTCAGTTACCTGTGATGTGGGAGAAGCACGGGGTCGAGATGGCGCCACGTTAGAGGCTACAGCCAGGGCCAAAGCGGCCGGCGGTCTGGCCCGCGTGGTTGCGTTGGAGGTCGACGCTCCTCCCCTCTTAGATTTCTTCTGTTGTTGACCTTGCGAGTCCATTTGATTGATATGCTTTTGCTTGGACTGGAGTTCGACTGTTACCGCAGCCTGTAGACTGTTTGCATTGGTGAGAAAAGATTTTACTGCCTGAATAGTCAATTTCGTTAAAATGGTGGCAGTTTTTTGCCATTTTAATGGAATGTGGTGCCATTTTACTAGAATGTAGTGTTATTTTCTAACAAATGCAGTGCCATTTTAATGGAATGTGGTGCCATTATACTGGAATACCGCCATTTTAACGAAATTGCCTATTTGACCAATTGCTACAAAATCGTCTAAATGAGCTTCTACTCTACCTTTGATGTCGAGCATCAAGGTTTGGAATATATGGGGAACTTGCTCGTAATTTTTTAGGATGCGTTCGTGACAGAACGTCATCTCATCTTCTACCCTAATGGCTAGCACTCTGAATGATTTATTTGAAGTGTTCACTACATCTACCAGAATGGCCTCGCGCAGCACATTCACATTGATGACTACGAGTTCCCTGAATGTTTTCCATCTAGGGTCACCGTTACTCTTGAAGCCTAGTTCTAAACAAAAGACGGGGGAGCCCTCGAGGTAGCTCATCTCTACATTCTACAAGGCCTTGGATGCGACAAACTCCAGCGGAGTTTTCCCTTCGACGTGTGCCGTCCAGGACTCGTGCACTCTCTCTGACGCAATTTGTTTGATGTACCCGGTGAGGTGGGGCGTAATGTCGAGGAAGGACTCCATTGCACTGTGCACAAACACTGGTACATATCAGACCGGGCGCTCTAATCCGGACGTGGATATGAATCTGTTGCAGAACTACTAACTATGAACTAGTTTTTGACCGAGGGACCTAACTTGATTCATAATCATCATTTGTCTGGAATCTGAAATCCAGTGTATTCTACTTGGTTAAAATCAGAGCATGCTCTTTATGATTCGACATTTATCTTCACGGGTAAGATGAGAGCGGGCGCTCTAAATCTCTCTCGAGTATATCCTATACGGGAGATGAATTAATTATCACTAGCAATATATCATTAAACTGAGTTAAGGTCCAGGACCATTCTCACAGAATAAAACATTTACCATGATTACTGAGGGTGAATCCCTCTGCTATGAGAGATGTACAGTTATATACATTACCAGGGAGGATTAGAGCGGGCGCTCTGATCCTCTTTGAATCCATCTAGTTCATGTTAGGATGTGAGATTCCCCTCTCGCTCACCCCCTTATCAGTAGCACTTCCCTATATTCAGAGTGGGTACTCTGATCCTCCCGGTCAACTATTTGTCTTCGACAAGATCAGAGCACCCGTTGAGAATCGATTCATTTTATGATCGAATTGGAGAGGTATAGAGCGCTCGCTCTAAGCCCGCGATTAATGTACTCTTCTCGTTTTGTTTAAAGCGGTCTCTGATCCGGTCTAGTGGTGGATGGACTGTTTTGAGGATCAGAGCGGGCGCTCTGATTCAATCCAGTCGTAGAGGTTCAGAGCGGGCGTTCTAATCCCCCAAACTCATTAGCATTCTGTGAGGATCAGAGCAGGCGCTCTGATCCTCTTCGATTTGTTTTGTTCAAGCGCTTGCTCTGATACACCCGAAATGCGATCCCGCTCTGAACCTCCAGATTATTCTGTGGGGATTAGAGCGCCCGCTCTGAACCTCCAGGACTCAGAGTGGTTCAGGGCGCCCGCTCTGAACCTATTAGAGTGTTGTTGGGTGTTTGGCGGATTAGAGCGGGCGCTTTGAACCTTTTCATGTCATGGAGGATCAGAACTCCCACCTTGATCCTCGAATCACCCACAAGCTTTCTGTGTGGCTCATTGCGGAAGCTTGGGATCAATCATGTTGGAGGTTTAGTGCACCCGCTATGATCCCCCTTAATTTTGTTGGGTGCTTGGGAGATCAGAGCGGGTGCTCTGATCCTCCTTGATATGGAATGGTTCAGAGCCCCCGCTCTCATCCTCCAGACATCAATCAACCATCAGAATGGTTTAGGGCGGGCGCTCTGAACATCGACTCCTCGGAATGTTTCAGAGCGCCAGGTCTGATCCTCCCAGAATGTTGTGGGGTATTTGGAGGATTGGAGCGGGCACTACTACTCCAGGTCCTGGAGGTTCAGAGCGCCCGCCCTGATTTCCCAATCACCCCCTAGCATTCTGAAAGGTTCAGAGCAGGCGCTCTGAACCTCCCCAACTAGGAATGGTTTAGAGCGCCCGCTCTGATCCTCCCGGAATGTTGCGGGCTGTTTGGAGGATTAGAGCGGGCGCTCTAAACCTCCACGGCTCGAAATGGTTCAGAGCGCCCGCTCTGATCCTTCCCGAGACCAGGAAGGGTGGCGATGGTTTAGGGTGGGCGCTCTAAACCATTTGAAGCGCCTTTGAGGGTGCGCGGTTACAGGGACCCAATCTTTTATATCGATTACCTAGTTGATCTCCTATCCATTTTTCTATGCACCAGAACTGCAGCAATGACAATTTCAATGCAATGCAATCACAATGATGATTGCTATGCAATGCAATCACAATGACGACTATAATGCAATACAATCTCAATGACGAATGCAATGCAATGCAATGACAGCAAATTTCCACAGCTCATAATCAAATGGCAGAAATACTAGTTACCACTCACAAAATCCTGAACTCGAAAACCAACACTACTAATGATCTAAACCCTAAATCCTCACGTCATGAATCTACTTGACAGCTAGAAACAAGCTCGTGAAATCGGAAGAAGGCACCAGAAAACAAGCTCGTGAAATCGAAAGAAGGACCAACAGAAGATCTAAACCCTAAATCCTCGTGTGATGAATCCGCTTGACAGCTAGAAACAAGCTCGTGAAATCGGAAGAAGGCACCAGCAAAAGATCTAAACTCTAAATCCTCGCGTAATGAATCCACTTGACAGCTAGGAACAAGCTCATGAAATTGGAAGAAGGCACGAGCACATGAGAAAACTAAAGGTGCTGGAACGAAAAATAAGTGACGGTCAGAATTACCTACAATGCGTAGCTCGTTTTGTGTGAAAAACCACGTCGCTCCTCGCTAAACCCAAACACCGCTACTGAACTAAATTTGACGTGTGTTGAACTGAACACCGCTATTGAAATGAACACCGCTATTGAAATGAACACCGCTACTGCACTGAATCGAAAATTGTTCTTCAGCGTAGACGTCGCTAGGTCTTGGAAACACAAGGCGCACGCACAAACTGAAACGCACACACAAACTCAAAGACTGAGGCGCTGAACTCCCACCCGAAGTCGCGCCAACGCTGCCAGTTGAAGTCACTACCTCCTGGATCGCACCGTCCCCCAATAACCCTAAATCGCACCCCCGAGATGAAACGGAAATTGCTTCAATGCTGCTAGTTCACACACCACCAAAAGAAACTCTACAGTCTAATTTCCCAACATCAGTACACGCGCTCTCCCGCCAAGAAACTCAGCACACACACAGAAGTTAGAAATCCCACGGACCACAACTCCCCCTGCAAGAGAAACCCTCAACACACTGCAAATCCGAAATCCAAGGCCCAAAACTCCCACTGCACGAGCTACAGAAAACTAGCCACAAAAACAAAAAACAACTTGGCGGGGGAGTGAAGGCAAAGAAGAAACTGCGCGCGGAGAGACGACCAACCAGACCTCATTGACGGCGAACCGAATCGAAGCTACACCAAACCTGTTCAGAACCTGATCCGAACCTCTACGACATCCGAACCTGCCGGAAACCTTCTCCACGGCTCCACGCTTTTCCCAAACCTACTGAATACCTTCTCCAAGGCTCCACGCTTATCCCAAACCTGCCTCCAAGCCTACAACTCAAGTCACTTACTCCGTCTATCGTACATATTCAAAGTACACTTAAAATTTTATTGTCTATTTCATTTACTAATTTCGAAAAAAATGGTTTTGCAAATAAAAGTGTAGTAATTAACTCCTTAACCCTAGAAAAGCCCTTGTGGTCCATTCATATGACCCATATTTAGCCTTAGAACTGTTCAACTGTAGTTTATTATAGGCATTGTGATACATGTTATTCATACACTACTATGATTTATTTTGTATAACACAGTGGTTGCCCCAAGAACTTGTGCACAATAGCATTTTTCAATAATTATTTTAAAGTGTACAAATGTAAACGCTACTTAAGTTTGTTTAATATGAATCAAAATAAATCATAAAAAATTCAAACGTTGGATTTTTAGATTACAACAATTGTAGATGATCAACTCTATAGGACGCAAATGTAATTTAGGTAGAAGAATAATTATAAGCCTTAGGACAATGTCATGAATGATGCCTTTTTTATTCTAAATAAAAATTGTATACTTCTCTAAGTGAAATTTAGTATATTTTTATCTTTAAATGCACACATATACTGGTACATTTGAGCCCCTACAAAACTTCTGATTCTTAGGGCCGGTATACACACGGCCTGGGGCTAGATGGAAGGCTGGCCCGATTTGCCGCCAATCCAATCCTAAATTACCACTCCAACCTTAGATAATGTACAGGGTTGAGGTTGAATTCTAGGGTCAAATTCCAATTCATCACTCAGGCCCTATGCAATGTAAAGTGTTGAGGCCCGATTTTAAGGCTAAATTCTTGATTAATAGGCATTTGGATTTCTGGATTGCTCAATAAAAGAAAATTATGAAATACACATCTTTTCCTTTCTCTTCCTATTTTTTCTATTTCAAAAAAATTAAAAATTGTTTTTTTGTTTTTTTAATATTTTATGTATATATATTTGTTTCCTTTCTATTTAATATATGACAAATATATAAAAGATAGTATTACTTAGTGTTTAGACTTCCTTTTAACCTTTTCTCCCTTTTATCTCGAATATAATGTATGAGGAAAAAATGCTATTTGAATAGTGAAATAATTAAATCACAGCTATAATTTTAAAAACTATTATATCCACGAACTCCTTTATTAATAATTAATCACATTGTTTAGTATTAGTTATGAGGACTCCTATAGAAAAGTATAAGATTTCACAGTAAATGGAATACACTTAAAGTGAACTTTTCACTCTACATATAGAATCTTTATTATGGGAACTTGAATGAAATCGACGATAAATGTAAATTAGGTTTTATCATAACTATATGTTAATTTTGGTACCCTAATCTTTCTTTATAATTATATTTTTAATCTTTCACTCAAGCTAAACTGTGTATGAATGCAATACATGTGGGAGGAAATTTCACTCCAATTCATCAAAAAAAAAAGGATGTAATAACTAATGAAGAAAAAATTACATTAATGATACAATTTCAGGAGTCTAGCTTGGCGGTAACTGTCGCAACGTGAATTTTTGGTTTTGTTAAGTTATCTTAAAATTTGGAGCGGAAGTTCTCTGCAGGAACACCAATCCGGTTTAGGGATAAGTTAGAACCAGAAATTAGTTGAGGAATGCAGTTAAGGAACTAACCGGATTCTAGTCTGTTACGAAATCTGTTTGGACCGGATTAGTTTGGATCGGATTGGGCAATCTGAACCAGATTGGTTCTGTCCGGATCAAATCTGGAGGACCCGATTAGGTCAGGAGCGGATTAGGGTTAACCGGATTAGGTCATTTGACCTAATTTCTGGCGGCGCTGAGAGCCTGGGACTATATAAGGAGCAGCCCTTTTTTTTTGGTTTTTGAAAAAGTGCCAGGATGGCGATCACTTAAAATTTGGTGAAGCATTTTATTTCTTCATACATCCATCTTTTGTACCATAAAACACTTTTCAATCAATTTCATACACTTTTTCATTCAAATCTGACAATTTCATCCATATTTAAAATTGGATTGAAACTTTTCTGGCGAAAAAAGATTACTTTTTTCTGGCGAAAAAAAGATTTTCACTATGAAATGGTGCTTTCTGGCTCCATTTCGCCCAAAAAAAAAGGGTTGATAAAGAGAGGCCTTGCCAGTTAGTATCCCTTTTCTACCTTGAGCGCTGAGGCTTGCTTCATGCTTGGGGCTGTTTTGTGTTTCCTCTTTGTGATTTCTCTTCAGATTTGTGAGGTAGTGCGTCATTAGTGAGTAGTTCTTTTGGGTGCTGTGGGGTTGGACATCCACAGTTGCAATTTGTTGCTTTCCGGTTAGGACCAGGAGGGAAAGTAAAGAACGGGGCGTGCGGCTAGGAGTTGAAAGTAAGGTTGTTGCGGGGAGATTCTTGAGTGCCTCAGAAATGCGCCCATGCCGCAGTTATGTACAAGAAGCTATCCGGTTCCCGGATGGTCCGGATCCTGACAGACTTTGCCGAGAAGGTTGAGGCAGTTATGAGGGAAGCTCGGGAAGCTGCGGACCGGATGGAGATGAGCAGCGTGAAGCTGACCGGAACTGTACTCTCAAGGAGTATCCGTCTTTCGGATATTTCCTTTCCTGAGTCGTTTCCGGGAGGAACAGAGTTAAACCGGGGGAAGGATGTTACTCCCCAGTCGAAGAAGGAGCGGAAGCCGAGAGAGACCGGATCTGCTGAACACATCGAGTTGGATTCATCGCCAGAGCGACCGGATCCTCCTACTGGAGAGAGGGCCAGGAACTTGCAGGAGGTCTTCGACGAGCTTCCGCCTGAGACCGTCAGCGTCACATTGAAGATGGGCATGGGGTCTTAGTGTAAAGTAGTTTTGTAAATACCAGGTGTTATGACCGGATTGTAGTTAGGAACCGGACCGGATTGGATCCCGGTCTGCTAGGAAGGGACCGGATTAGTATTCCGGTCTGCTAGGGTTTTGAACCAGGTTAGCATTCCGGTTTTGCCAGCGAGGCTTATCCCGGAAATCCAGCGTGGGTTGCTTGCGAGGATTTTCTGGGGCGCTTTTCGCTTTTTGGCGCTTTACAGTGTATATAAATTCATTCTCTGCGGAGGAGAATGGGAGTCTTCTTTTGTTCAAACTTCTTTTGTATTCTATTTGCTCCTTGTTTGTGTGTTCTCCCGCAGTTGGCAGGGCAGATTGGTGAGGAGTTAGGAGCGCATTTAGAGTTTGGATTGGGATTTCTCCCCTTTGTGTTCTTGTTTTGGTTTTGACTACATGAAGGCAGGTAGTAAGAGTTGGGAGTACTTTCTAGTGCCTCAGCACTGCTAGGATTCAGTATTCCGGTTGAGGAAGCCACTGCTAGGCTAGGCGTATAGGGAAGGAGTCCTTAGGCGCGCTAGAACTCCTGGATAGGAAATCCGGTCGAGTGTCCGAACTGTTGTGAGGCCTCATTGCTGTAGTGGCGAACGGAAGAGTCTTAGTTGATGTTGGTATGGACGGTTGTACTTGCAGACACCTACCTTAGTACGGCCAGAACTTGGCATCAAGGTCATTGTAGTATGTGTGGATCGTACGGGGGGTCTTTGTGTGACCTGTGATCTGGATTGTTTTCTGGATTACTGTGAAAGATCAAACCGGATCCGGATTAGAGTAGGAGAGTAGAGTAGAAGAAGTGGGTCTTCAACCACTATAAGTCACGGAAGGAGCGGCGGGCCTGCCACTCTCAAATTCAAGCGGCGACCCCTTTGATGGTAAAACAGAGGCAAAATTAAACCGGAATGGTTACTGGATCGAGTGGGAGTAGACCGGAAGTTATAGGTCTAAGAATTGTACCCAGGACCGGAAGTGTAAAGGTCTTGGTTTTGTTGCAGGTTAACGGACCGGATTACTTCCTGGTCCAGATTAGGTCCGGAACCGGAAGATTGTAGGAAGTCTGGTAGTTATTTCTGTGGGTTTTGTTGTTTCCGGTTGCAGTTGTAGGACCGGAAAGGTGTAGTTGGAGACTGACTTAGCTTAGAATCGTAAATAGGGTGAATACTTCACAGAATCTCGTGGGTTCGATCTTTAAAGTCACTTTTGTTATACTTTAGAGTGGTTTTTGGTAGTATAACATGGGAATTGCGTATCCTGTGCTGCGACAGTAACTAAAAAGAACTTGTGCTTTAGACAATAAAGTTGCCTAGGAAGTTGAAGTGAAACACCATTTGAAGAGAATGCTTTCACATGGCAAAGGAAATCACAATCAATTCAAATTTTTTAATATACTGCGTTAGTAGTCTAAGGGAATTTTTACTTTGTCTTCTATTGACCCTATTAACCTCTAAAACACCGTCATTTTTATAATAACAAGTACCCAAAAGACAAGTACCAAAAATTAATTGAGTTAGATAAAAGACTTCAAAGTTTACTTTAGACTATTGAATGCAAAACCACCGCAAACAAAAAAATCCTCATTAATTTTGACTCAATCATTAAAATGAAATGATTCAATACTCTCCAAAAATATACAAATATAGAAAACAAATTTTAAATTTATGTTTTTGAATAAAGAGATTTTTTTTAATCTACCTAGACTGCCCATTTTAGAAAAACAAAACAAAACAATGTCATATTCTACCATAAGTTTTAATGAATATTTCCAAGGAAATAAATAATAGGTGGTTACATTTCATTTCGTCATGAAGTCTACACGATTGTTCTTAACATGCAATTACAAATTATATATATTATTTTCTTGTTCATTGTCCCACAAATATTGAGACGTTGGAAATTTCGGTTTTTTGAACTATCATACATGGCTCATCATTTTCATACAATACATGGATACCCCAAAAAAATTCAAATTCTCAAGAGATAGTTAAAACTAGTTCAAAAATAGCAAAATTAAATATAATTAGCCATTTCAATTGGAAAAGCTACTGAATTGCATCAATTATAGTGTTATCACAAGTACGTCTAGGTTCAATTTTTTGAATACCACTGATTACATTCAACCTTCTTCCATAGTTTTTTGCATGGACTTCAATTTGTGTCCATTTAATGAATGGTTTTGAATACGGCTTCACACAACACTCACTCATTCATTCTAACTGTAGGTATTACATCTTCATTTGAGAAAAGTGCAATCTTGAAAAATTTGTACTAGATAGACATCATGTCTATTACAAGAGATTTCAACCCCGCAGAAGACTCTGAGTTATTACAACGTTCCCAAGCACTCCCATGCTACCAAAATCATCATGCTGATGTGGTCGGGAGATGACTTCATCTGTAGCATATTCTTTAATTATTATTTTTAAATAAAGAGAGATAAATAAAAATAAAAAAATTTTAATTTAATTTTTGAATTTTTGAATTTCTAAAATTTTAAAATTTCTAAAATTTAATGTCTCAATTTCTTAATTTTTAAAAATTTCTAAAATTTTAAATAAATTTTTAAATTTCTTTAATTTCTTTAAATTTCTTTAATTTCTTTTAATTTCTTTAATTTCTTTTAATTTCTTTAATTTCTTTTAATTTCTTTAATTTCTTTTAATTTCTTTAATTTCTTTATATTTCTTTAATTTCTTTATATTTCTTTAATTTCTTTATATTTCTTTAATTTCTTTATATTTCTTTAATTTCTTTAAAATTTAAAAAAAAATTTAAAAAAATTAAATTTCTTTAAATTTTTGAAATTTCTTTAAATTTTTGAAGTTTCTTTAAATTTTTGAAGTTTCTTTAAATTTTTGAAGTTTCTTTAAATTTTTTGAAGTTTCTTTAAATTTTTGAAATTTCTTTAAATTTTTGAAATTTCTTTAAATTTTTGAAGTTTCTTTAAATTTTTGAAGTTTCTTGAAATTTTTGAAGTTTCTTGAAATTTTTGAAATTTCTTGAAATTTTTGAAATTGTTTAAATTTTTAAAATTATTAAATATTATGGACAGCAGAACAGTCTTAATAGGAATGGGATGAAACGGCCTTTTTGAGGCCTGAAAACTCACTTAATGCACCTTTCGGCATCCTAAGGCATGAATAGAAGTATGAATGGCTTCAAATAAGAGCATTGTTGTTGTTGTACATTCCAATAATTGACAGCATTCATTGGTACCATTCTATGAATAGGATTCATAATGTAAAAGCAATGGAGCATTCATAGTCATCCTATAGTCGCACGCTTTAAGGAATTCTATAGAGTTTGACTCATCGTTTTCAAGCTGTAAACTATAGAGTTTGACTCATGGTTTCAAACTGTAAACTATAGAGTTTGACTCATGGTTTTCAAATTGTATGTCCAAAACAAAAAATAAGAAGGTATTAAATAAAATTTGGTCTTGGATTATACATCTTCCGTACGATCATGACATAAGTATTATTTTCCACTTCATTGTCACGGCCATTTATACGGTTTTGGGAAGTGCAATGGTCTAAATTAAATACAGGGTTTTAACTGAACATGATTTCTGTGCACTACCTTAAAATTGATTATTATAGTGGTTCAAAATTTAATTTGATCATTAATTCTACATGTCCTATATATTAACATCTTCTCCAAACTATGTTGCTTCCCCCTCATCTTCTCGGATTTAATTATATTTAGTTCCTTGTCATAATTATTTTTATTGAAAGGTCTAAACAAGTTGGCCACATGCTTGAAGGTTTCAAATACTTTGGAATAGTACAACATATAGGAAAAAAATAATAAGTACTAGGTAGTAGTAGAGAATGATTAAAAATACTAAATTGTTTACAATTTAAATATGGAATTGGAAATTTCCAACCCGAATGGTCTAAATGTTGTAATGATGTATCTACATCCTACGATTTTTTTTTTGGCCCAAAATATTGAAAATTGGGTAAGATAAAGGATTGCAAAGTTTATTTTAGAATTGAGTAGGAAATCCAAAACTGCCCCCAAACAAAAAATCCTCATAACTTTTGACTCATTGATCTAACTGATGGAATGATCCAAAGCTTATCGTGTATATGAAACTCTAGAAAATCAATTTCAAATTTCTCTTCCTAAAAAAAGTGATTTTTTCTGATGTGCCCAGACTGCCCAGTTACGATAAAAAGTAACATATTAGGCTATAACTTTTGACCTGTGTCCAAATGTAATGAAGTTTGGTGCATATGAAAGATCTTCCTTGCCCCAAATATGAAAATTTCCACTCGAAGGTTCCTGCCCAAAATTTCTTTACAGCCAAAAAACACACTCCGATCCTTTAGAGGTTACTTAATTTTAAGTCTTTTAAATATAGAAGGCTTAGAAGACCAAAAGGTTCAAGAAGTCCAAATTTAACAAAAATGGGATAATGGACAACAAGTTGGATTACTCATAATGAACCCATAGAGGACCAAGGAAGCTCTACAGACATTGAAGAACGATACATGTTAAAAGTATTTGTACATATTAACCCATAAAGTACCATTTTCCCTTCGGGAGACAATATGGATTTTGGACCAGGATTCGGAGTCTCAATATATTACATTATTTTTTAAATTAATTTCTTCTTTTCTACATTGTACCCATAATATTATTAATATGTACATAGGAATCTGTGATTTATTCCATTCATATCTATTTTATGAAAATTATGAACAATATTATTTTTTTAGGATTCTTTTCTCACCTCAATTTTTATATTTGGAAAAAGAAAGTTGTTCACATGGTCAAGTTTTGAAGCTCCAACAACCTCACAATAGACATTGGTGTATTTCAATTCTATCGTAAAACACAAACAATTTAGGGTGTCCTTCAATCTTGAATCTATTTTCTATTGAATTTTTTTTTAATGAGTAGAAACATTCATTTGTTTTTTTATATTTTTTAGTAGATCATTAACTTAATTCCTTATCACAGAAGATTAGAAAGTCAAAACCAATAGAGCAAAGGTTAAAAGTTAAGTTCTGTGGAAGTTGAACAAGGTGAAAACAAATTGTCACCTTCATTTTAGTAAGCTAATTGACTAAAATGATTGCATTTATAGAATGATTGTGAAATCTATTCCACACAGTCAATCTTATAATAGTCTAATATAAGTTCCCACGGATAGATATGTGTAAGATACAATTTTGAATTCATTTTGGTCCTTGTTATAGAAATTGCATTATATAGTGTTTTTGGCTGGACAAATGATCCAGGGACTTTGGTGAATAATATTTTCAAGTTGCACTTCAATTTTGTGCTTTGCTAATCTACAAGGTGATTGTATTTCTAGTACTCTATAATTAGATTTAAACTTAATTTCCTTGAACAACCTTACCTCCTTAAGTGTAGACCTTACAGTTGCTACGAACTCTAAGCCCTTAACCCCACAGTAGACAACCTATATCAACCTATAACTTGTAATTAAAAGTAGCACAACAATATGATTATTAACAAATCTGTCTACTACAAGTTTTATAATGGTGGAAGCTTTACTTTAAGAAGGAATGTAAAAACACCGTCCCTTTATCCAATTTAAATCCCGTATTAGCTGTAAAGTACAATGTAAAGTTCCATTCGCAAATCCATCTAAATTTCTCAAATTTCCATCAAATACGATCCTCCAAAAACGCCGGTTGACGGACCCATGTCACTGTTCAAAGGAATCTATTTCAATTATCTCAATTATTATATATTTCTGTAGTAGTTGCGGAAGCAAGAGTCCCTGGCAAGTGACATCCTTAATTCCTTTTGCCTAAAATAAAGACTGACAAGGTGTGCTCGCGGCTACAAAATCGAATCCCCTTGGAAAAATTCAAGGTTTGTCATTGTATTTGTCAAGTACTGCCTTTGTCATGTCCAAATGAGGTCAAGTTTTAGAACGAATTTTAGTAAACCTAGTTAGTACTATACTAATTATTAATAATGAAATGAGGTGGCATTGTGCTAAAACCTTGACTTCTGACACTATTAGAATATATAGTGTTCATATACAAGAATCTAGTAGTACTAATTTATGCTAATCCTATTTTTTACGTTGATAATTAGTTATAGGACCACAGTATAGTCCAATTGCCATCGGAAATGGAATTGCATGTATTAATTAAATTGAGTACACCTTTAGCAAACTTTCAACTCTACATATAGATTTTTTTATATAGATAGGCCTGTTTTGAAAAGCCAGCAAAACCAAAATTATGTAATATTTCTTTCATGGCTAGAGAAAGAAGAGGAGCTCTTATTCCGTGTGTTTTTCAGAATTTTCGCAGTGAAAATGAAATTTTGGCGATTTTATAAGCCAAAAGTGCATCTGTCGCTCATTACGCATTTACGCACATAGACTGTAGCTGTAAAGAATATAGAAACTACAGTGAATGGATCAAATGACAACTTCAAGTGTTCATGACGCTTTCTAAATCATGCAAAATATATCTCAATTCAATTTAACCCTAGAATGTCTGGATCCATCTCCAGAATTGGCTACTTGGGAAAAATCATTATAAAGTATTATTTGGAAGAATATTTTGGACTTGATATACAAATAAAAGTTGTAGATTATGAATTTTAGATTCCATCTATGTGGTTAGATTCACCTATACTACTATCAATATTTTTTTATAAATTTTGAAAAAAAAATTCAAAATATCTTCAAAATTCAATTACAAGCAAACTATTATCATTTTTTAAGTAAAACTTGTTGGAATGGATTCCAAATGAGGTTATCTTCATATGGTGATTTTTGAAATTTTTGTGTTCTTAAAATCTATGACCTCAGTTTTGAACTAAAACCAATGCAATTTTTGGCTTGATAAACTTTCACATTTATAATTTTAGAAAAATATGAACTCTAGTAACACCAAATCCAACCATTAGATAGGACAAAAACTTGACGAAGTATCACCACAAATTAGATGACTTTCATCCAAATAGTGATGAGAAAGAAAACTAAATTTCAGTCTGTACATCGTCCAAAAAATGGACATCGGAGCGCTCCAGGGTTAAGGTGGAAGCACCCAATATGACACCTGTACCTAATCCTTGTTCCTAGATGGACATCAAACTGTCCCTGGGCTTTTATTGAATGGTCCTTGACAAGTGTCATAAAGTTTTCTCCTCTCTTCACTGTGATTGGGTAAGTGCTGAATTTGTTAGAATTCAGATTTGGGTCCACGTACAGGATGGTTCCAGTGGTCTAGAGGACTGAAACTTTGAAAATTCATGGAAAATCCGGTCCAAGTCCCAGAAACCTCTTCATTTTTTTGAAAATTTATGAATTTCTCTCGCTAACACCACGAAAATGTTAATTTCCTGAAATGTTGCCTCCAAATATGTTGAATTCTTTAAACTGTCGATTTGGGGTGCTTCCACCTTATTAGTTCCAACTTACAATTAAAATTTACTGCTTCACATTAACTACCTTTCACTTCCAGTGTGAGGTTCGTGTCCTCTTTCCTCGTCGTCACATATTATCGGCGGTTTTAGGTTTTTCGGTGTCCAAAGTGTATTCATGCCTTTTTTTTGGAGACACACAGAAGTTGCGAAGCAACCTTTGGCAGTTCTCCAGTGAAGTGTACGGGGTTTTCTCAGCCTTCCTGTTCGAACCGCCAACTTCTCCATTCGGTTTGCTTAGCTTACTTCATCACCCTGGAAGTTTAGGGTCCTTTTCATTTTGATTGTTTTCCTCTTTAAAGGCTCACTGTTTTATTTCCCATTTTCATTGGCCTCGTCTATTTGCGCTTTATTGTGGTGAATTTCATGTCTTACAGCTTTGCGCGTAGCAACTTGGGAAGTTTGAATTTGTGCTTCTGGTGGACCTCCACCGAATTGGACCGCGATCATTGCAGGTACGCTTCCATTGCAGGGTTGTCCCCGTCACATCCTGTCCGTCCGTCAGGATGTCCGGACGGACGTCAGGATTCAACCCCGGCGTCCATCAGAATGAAATCTGGACAAGAACCGTTGATAGAGGATGAAAACTACGGAAATGGAAGGACGTTCTTCGTTGACGGGCGAGCTTCTATCGACGGGCACGGAATGGTCGTGATGGACGGGTATCTGGACGGGCGGGATTTAGGATATCTGGACGGTTTGGATGGACGGGTATGTGGACGGAAAACTGGACGGGCGGGTGGACGGGCATCTGGACGGGCGGGTGGACGGGCATCTGGACGGGCGGGATGGACGGGTATGTGGACTGAAAACTGGACGGGCATCTGGACGGGCATGTAGACGGGTAAGTGGACGGTTCTCTAGACGAGCATATGGACGGGCATGTGGATGGGCATGTGGATGGGCATGTGGATGGGCATGTGGACGGGCGGGTGGACGGGTAAGTGGACGGTTCTGTGGACGGAAAAATAGACGGGCATTTGGACAGGTGGGATTGGATTTTTTGCCTAAATGCCCGAAGCACCCAAATTTGGTGTTGGCAATACTTTGAAGTTAAATAAAACCTAACCAAGTTGCTATTTTTAGTAGTATCCAAGTTGCTATTTTTAGGAAGTTCTTCTTGAAGTCTAGTTTTAGCATCAATAGTCTATTCTTAAAAATAAATGATAGTGATTTATCGTTTCAAGACTTTGTGCAAGGGTACCCATTGCAATCTTGACTTCTTGTAGCATTGAGAGCTTTTGGAAATGTGCCTCGAAAACACAACAAGATCTTGGAGAAAAAATCACATTCAAATTTTTTTTTAATTAAAAAAAAAATATGGAGTATACTTTTAAAAGCCATAAATTATTTGGGGTTATACATGTTAGGCAATTTAACCTCATATTTTTTGGGTCTAAATTTTTTTAAATTTTACTTGTGAAAACTA
The DNA here is from genome assembly GCA_947034895.1 of Rhytidiadelphus loreus. Taxonomy (NCBI): domain Eukaryota; kingdom Viridiplantae; phylum Streptophyta; class Bryopsida; order Hypnales; family Hylocomiaceae; genus Rhytidiadelphus; species Rhytidiadelphus loreus. The sequence goes on from OX344761.1 coordinate 50,680,189, forward strand.
AAAAGAGGATTGGAAGACTTCACATCATTTTTGTAGTTTTAACACCCTCATGTTCAAACATTATAATCTTTTACTCTATAAGTGATATTGTTGTGTTTTAGCAACCTATGAGATTGCTAACATGTCTTGTTTGAATTTATACGGTTACAAATTTTTTTTAATTGATACACCTAGTCTCCTAATCAAAATGTTGACATTTTGTTCAATAATGCCATAATGCCATTTGAGAAAAAATGGAAAATGTTAAATACTTTAATTTGTAAACTTTGGATTTTAAAAAAAAATGAGGGAGTAGTCAATCATGTGTCCAACTAAAAAAAGATTCAAACTAATAGAAAAGAAGTTACAAAACGTGAATTATTTAGGGTTTAATTCTAAAGACTTAAAGGAGATTTCATCAAATATGAAGCAATAAAATAATTTGTTTATTATTTTAGGCTTTGGTAAAGAATTTCCATTGTTTTTATTTCTTAGACCCTAAAGTAACATACTCTCATTGTCCTTGCTGCAAGGGACAAAATGGATTTTCGATAGGCGCCCATGATCTAATTTTTTACTCAAACTTTTGAAAACTTTTTCATAAGAATGATAAAATAGAATGATAGATAAACTTATGAGTTTATTCATAATACAATTTCTATTCCAATCGGTGCCTAAGAGCAAGGGGTTAGGGATATGCCACAATAACGGAATAACCTCAAACATGGGAGATCGGGACACTAGGCGGTCAAGGACTCCGGGTAGACAAAAGAATCCACAAAAAAATGAAATACAAATTTGTATATTTTTTTCTAGTTGCATTATATTTTCTTTTAAATGGGAGGCTTTCATTCATCCCATTTGGATTAGGAATGGAAAAGTTATGGATTTTTCTATGGAGCGGGCAATCCTAGCAACTTCTTTAAATAGATTTGGAGCTTTCACTTTGAATGCTAATAACTTTCAATCCATACGGTCAAACATCACAAATTTTTTATCATGTCATCTAAGACAAGTGTAGAACAAGATCCTTTGGTTCGATTCAAAAAAAAATTGGAAAATTTAATTCATAGGTGAACATAGCAAAAGGGGTGGTTTAGGGTGGTTTGGGCCAAAAAATGGACTTCGGACTTTAGGGCAACACCCAAAATAAAGATAGAACACTCTTTTACCTACCATCTAAGCATACAAGCTTCTTCTATACTATTACAAAAAGGTCCAATAGATTACAAAAATAGACAAAGGCGAAGCAACAATACACAAGGTGGAAAGAAAATGATAAATGTACATATTTTATAAATCCGCTGAAGTACATAGTAAACTAATAAAGGCTTTATATAATTACATATGTTCGCTTTGTACAACTTCCGGTATTTAACTCTATACATCTATCTAGTTATACACAATCTAGTCCAAAACTATCTATTCTACTTCTTTGATTACAACGCCTCGTGCGATGCTATTTCTCAAAAATTGTTGCAATTCTCGTCGCGATTGCAAAGTCGTCAAAAGCTGAAATGCGTCGATGTCGTATCTATTATGTAAGTGGGAATAAATGGCACTCACGAGAGCTGGCTCATGGAAGGTATTGTCTTCAATGTACGTCACTTGTTCCTCAAAACTCAGTTCACCCTCAAATCCGATTGGCATGCCTTGAGAATTAAACATGATGCGCTGTGGATGTGGCGTACGCACAAAAATGGAGCGGTCTTGGTCCCAATGTCCACCGACAATCTGACCAAAATAAAGTTGACGCCCTAGATCACCGTCTCCAAACACTCTCCTGATCACCTCTGTCACTTGGGCATCACTCTGCCAATGTATCTCAGCGACCGTTCCTATTGGGAGGTGTCGGTTGTCGTGGCCCCACTTCCAAAGCCATGTCACATCCGACCCCCAATGTACTCTATTACCGAGGCCCGGTAAATTTTCTTCAGTGTACTCGTAATGTGCAGGCATGTGGTCTTGAAGGCCAAACATTTTGTACAGTCGTGCATGAAATGGAGCTCTACATTGCGCACATCTCTTTCTGGTGACCATGTGAGGAATGAGACACCCGGGGTGGTATAGATGGCCACATATACCAAGATTCCATCCACACTCTGGGCCAAACAGTTCTTAGCAAATTATACATGTTGTTCCATCTTGTACAAAAGCTGGAACGGAAGGCCACACTAGTGGTGTAATGCCATCGCGGTTGGGTGGCCCGTACCGTTGGCGCTCGATATTGTACTAGAATTCCAAGTCTGCACGAGCATTCCAATCGATGCTTGAATTCTCGACGAACACTGGCCAATCGTCAGTGAACATTTCTTCCACCCGAGGCCACGAGGTCAAGCCAAAATAACGTTGACCGCCATCATTGAATTCCGCAGCCACTCTCCTCACTTCACGCTGCATTTGCTCAGCCTCGTTTAGCGCCATGCTGCATGTCAACTTCATGTTGCACATTTGAAGCAACATCTGTTCCTTCTGAGGATTGTGGACCAACCGCATGTTTTGAGCACTCATTGCGGTCATGGTCTGTTCCATGTCAGTTCGAGCTGCAGTCAACACCGCCACATCTGCCTCAGCGTTGTTGGCATGGAGTTCCAAAGCACGCATGGCGCTTGTTAATTCTTCCATGCTTGTGCGAGTACTTCCAACCTCTGCTTCAACTCGCTCAACACGTGCACGCATAATATCCAACGTGGCACTTTCTGCACTTGGAAAAATGGCCCGTGGTCGTACCACAAACTCAGGTGTATTTCTCGGGCCTGGTCTGTCTTCGTCTGCTCCGTATGTAGCACGTTCCACTACAACATCGAGTGGTGGAACTGAGTCTGTGCTGAACCGCCTGTTGCGCTCTACGAGCTCTGTTTCACGTGCGATGAGGCGCACATTTTCATCTACAAGGGCCCGCATCCTTGCACTTTGGACTTCCAATTCTGTTGCATGTTGTTGTAGCGCTTCTTCTTTTTCCGCTTGCAGTGTTTGTACTAATTGGCGCAAGCAAATTAGTTCTTCACTGTCAGCTTGAACTCCACCAATCACATCTTGTTGGTTGACATTTGCACCGCTGCTTTGACCAACTTCTACTTCCATCAACCCCATCCTTGTCTGCTCCACGGGTGGAACCACATCCATTTGCACATTTTGAGTACCAACCAATGGCACGGCAGGAATTGGTGCATTGTCCAGTGGCACGGCAGGATTTGGTGCAATGTGGCGAGTTCTATTTGGAAACTTGTTATCACGCTGTCTGCCCAAAAAGCTTCTCCAATCCACATCCTTGCCAAGAAAAACCTCCGCATATGCCATTTGGCACAATGAAAGTGTCCCGTCTTTCTTGGATCTTGAACCCCAAAGTGCCAATGACACTTCAATCATCCTCTTCTTGAAGTGCGGATGGGTGCACTGGTCAATATTTACCACGCCAGATTTCACGTGCACCTCGTAACGGTCGTGTGGCCAATGGCGGTTGATGTGGGCCCAATCTACATACCGCCGACATGTCACTCTTGTCCATGGTGATTCTGCCTCCAACCACCCAGGGTTTGCCATAATCGCTGGGGCATTAAGTGTGCTCCAATCCAAAGTTGCTCTATTTCCTCTCTTCTTTCTATCGCTTCCCTCACCTCCAGGTCCCTCACCTCCTGCTACATCCTCTGCATCCATTCTTGATACCTGCACAATGACACACACGATACTGTATGCGAATACAATGACAATTTGCTTTGCCTTCTGTTGCGTGAAGGCAACTGAAATGTGGCAAAACAATGTCAAATGTATAACACTTCCCCTCAAATTGCAATGCGAAGCTTTCTCAAGCTAGGACAGTGCAACTCAAAAGAGGAAGCAAGGGCAAATGTGAAAAAAATGTCAATTATACCCCCCAATTACCGACCCACTTAGCAAGGGTAATTAACACCTAATCAGCCCGTCCCCCCAGAATCCAGACCGTCCAGGGCGGGGGATGGCCCTGGAATGGACAGCCGATCCGTCCACAGACGTCCGGCACAGGGTCGGAACGCCGTCAACCGGTTCAGGGTGCCGTCTCCAGGTTTGGGGAATGATTACACCGCCGCCCAAGAGTTCGACGGACGGCCTTTTCGTCCTCTAGACGGGCTGCCCGTCCCCTCGACGGACTGGATGTGAGAGGGGACAGGCTTTCCGTCCCCTAGACGGCTTGGATCTGGCCTTGGACGGCCTTTCCGTCCCCTCGACGGCTTGCCCGTCTCTTGGATGGAAAGGCCGTCCAGGAGGATGGTCTGCCCGTCTCCTCGATGGCCTGTCCCTGGTCGGGAACGACCTACCATCCTCGCGACGGCCTGTTCGTGGTCTCGGACGGCCCTTCACAATATATATATATATATATATATATATATATATATATATATATATTTTTTTTTTTTTTTTTTTTTAAAAAAAAAAAAAAATTGGTTTAGGGTGGAAGGTTTGAAAAAATCACATTAAATAGAAAAGTAATTTTCAGATTTTCAATTTTTCACCATGTGTATATATCACAAGGACAATGACATTAGAATTCATCATAGTGTAAACTTAATTTCCATTTCATGATATATTTGTTTTGTACTCAATGTAGTAGACATTAAAAACACATTCGAAGTTCAAATCGCAATAATGAAATTTCAATTTAGGTTTGTGTTGGGGGATTTTACATAAAATAGGAACTAGAGAAAAGGACCTTTTGTTTGATAGTTAGACTCAAACTCACAAAATATCAATTTTGGGGAGAAATTTTAGATTTTGAGTAAGGAGCAACAACTTCCTAAAATACACTAAAGGAGCATATTTGTTTATTTTTATTTTTTCTAAACTCGGAATTACTTGGAGGCAAATATTGGAAAGACTACAAAATCAATTGGATACACTTTGTAACTCAACATGGCAGGTCCCAAGAAAATGAAATGAACGCTTCCAACTTCTTTCCATCTCATTGAAGTGATTGAACTGCCATTAAATTGCACTAAATGATGCCGTTGGGTGTTCAGAGGTTGAAGTTTATTGTAAATATCTTGCAATCTACAATTCTACATAGGTCAAGTTTGTGAAATTTCTTCCGGTCAATTGAACACTAGTCTAGTACTCTAGTATGAGATCTTACATACTACAAGCAGAGGTGCACCTTAGAGGCCTAAACACATTCATTTTTTTTTTTAATTCTTTGCTATAGAAAATTAGAAATGGCAATTTATTCAGATTTAGGATGGAAAAGACTCAAAAGAGGCCTTGGGACTTCAGTCAGTTTAGTGGCTAACATACGATACTACATAAGCAATTAATAAACAATCCATAAGAAAAACTATAGTAATTCACCGCTAGTTGCATTATAATTTAGAAGCCATAAAAAAAATATAGACACCACAAAAATGTCAAGTTCATGTACTCAATGTTGCATTTTGATTTTGAGAATAAAAATAAAAGGCAAATGCCATATGTTATTATGTTATTGTTTTAGAGTTTCCCTTTGTGTGGAAGACTATATGGAACAGTAGAATCCATTCGTCCCTTTTTTTCCTTTATCTTACGGACTTACACCAATCCTCTCTTATTTGTCATAGTTACATAAACTTGAACATCAAATTCTCTTAAAATTGCAACAACGTTTAGGGTTTAGGATTTAGGGTATAGGCCTATAGGATTTACTTCAAAACCTAGGTTGGACCGGAAACTACGGAACATGTCCTTCATTTCGGTAGTTGGCATTACAAGTGCAAAACTCAATCAAGATGCAGTCTTTGAAGTTTGAATTGGAAAAAAATAGATTAATAATTTAAATTCAAAGTTTTAGAAAACATATTGAAGACACCAAAAAATGGCATAATAATATCTGTAAAAGGTAAAACATTCTTAAGTATAGATGTATAGGGCTACATTTTTTTTATGTAATGTATGAATGGAAAGAAGAAACAATGTTTAACATGAATCAATGATATGCATATGACATATGTTGTTTAGGAGGTCTTTCACTTATTTGATAATTAACCATTTTAGAGTATTAATCTTACTACCTTTAACTAGAGCATTTAGAGGGTTGTTTTTGTCTTGGTCTTTGTATATTTGATCCGGGCTTAGTAAGTTATTGAATGTTTGTACGTTTGAGATTTTGAATTGAGTATACTAGTATAGGCAGGGTTTAAAATTCAACAAAATACTAAATTGTCAGGTGCACTTACATGCAAGGAAGGATGGAATCAAAATACAATAATTCCAAAGGTGAAATTGTTCTACGTATAATTGATAAAATTCATTTGAATTCAAATTTGAGCCCTACAGATTATAAATTATTTTAAGGGATTGCGAGATTCTGAGGTTTTGGGAATAAAAACATTGCCTAATGCCAACGACTTTCGTGAAAATGGGTGCAATTAGAATCAATAGAATGAATCAAATGTTAACATGAACATCCAAATAGAACATTAAAGGACCGACATTAAGAAGTTTTCAATTTGACCTTCTATGATTTTTTTCTATGTATCTCCCATTATTTACGTGCAACAAAATAGAATTCCATTCTAAATGAGTAGTAAACCTCGTTTTCAGCATTTGAATGTCATCCTTGGTATTTATTTGTCCTCTAATTGAAACAAATAAATACATTAAGTTAGCACTCCTACACTACCCGCCCCCGTAGACTAATGCCCGATTGAAAGGAAGGACACCTGTCCTGACAAGTCCGAGAGTGCCGAACCACATAAATGAAAAATTCGTGGAACAAGGATTAGAAATGAATTCCACTTGTTTCGAACGTCCCGCTCAACGACCTTCCCGCCCTCTCAACGGCCTTCTCGTCCTCTCGACGGCTGGCCCGTCTCTCGAGAATCTTCCTGTCTTCTCGACGACCTTGCCGTCTCTCGAAAGTCTTCCCGTCCTCTGGACGGCCTGGCCCCCTAGACGGCTGGTCCACGGGGGGGGACGGCCTTCCCGTCCTCTGGACGCCCTGGGTTTAGGCTGGATGGTCTCAGCCCCTGCACGGCCGTCCGTCCTCTCGACAGTTGGTCCGCGGGCTGGACGGCTTGTCTCCTTGGACGGCCTTCCCGTCCTCTGGACGCCTTAGACGGCCCTGGACGGCCCTAGACGCCCTTTCCGTCGACGTGAAATGGGTATATAAAGACTGTTTTTAGGGTACTTTCGCCATAGTCTCTCCTGCTCTAACGGTGCTCTCTTGTCTTGGATTGGTTGCAATCCTTGCTTGCGAGCGCGGATGTTGGGTAGAGGCTGGTTTGAGGAATAAGGGGGGCGGTTTTTCACTTTGTGGAAGCCGAATTCCTAATTCCTATCATTTTGATTATTTGTTACTTGTTACTGTCACGATGGCTAGTCGAGATTTCTCAAAGAGAAAAGTTGATGATTGGTACACAGGTATTGGAAATGCACCGATGATGGACCCGGATGCGGAATCACCAGAGCCCGTTTCAGAGGCCGTAGTTGTAGAAGGGGCCGTAGCTGCAGAAGGGGCCACAGCTGCTGGGGGGGGCAGAGAATCTTCGAAGGGGAAAAAAACAAACAAAGGAGGCACAAGGCTACAAATCCGGAGAAGTGGCCAAGCAAGGGTGTGTGAGCCCCAAATTCGTCACTTGGGACTCATTGTTTTCTTTTTTTAGTTTATTACAAATTAAGGCATAAAGTAGTACAAAAAGCCCAAAAAAGAGTGTAGAACCAAAATAGGTATGTCACGTACCAGTATAGCATTTGGTCATAAATAGCCTTTTATCCATAGATTACCCATAAAACCCACTTGTATATAGGTTAGAACCCGTAATTAGTGGGAAACAATAGGGCTACTGGGAACTTACCCAAAATAGCCCAAAACCTAGTGCATGTGACCATGATAGGCTAAATTAAGTCTTAGGAGAATGGGAGAGGTCTCCACATAAATCTCCAAAGATAGGTTCTAGTTTCCCCATTCCACCGACGAAACATTAGGAATCCAAATTGTTAGCTTGCAGGTGTTACTTGTCCCAGACAGGCCGCATGGAGGAATCCACAGCCGCCGGATAGTGTTCTCGGATCTGGAGCATGTTGGGATGTCCACGGCAAAACCCATTCGCCAAGATTCCCTCACATGTGAAAGATTCCCTGACTGCCGGTGATTCAACCGAAGTCAGTTTTCACCACGCCACCAATTGTGTGCCAGAATAGCCTAAGACTTGGCACGTGGCTTGGGGGACCCCATGAGAGGTTCCCCAAAAAGTCTCGGTTTTTTCTGATCTCCACAAGATCTTTTTCCGAGCGGTCAACCGCCAAAGGCCACGTTGGGAAATTCATGAAAAATACCCAGGCCGCGGTAAAATCTCACTAAAAATTAGACTAGCATCTTTTATGTTAATAACGCGCCCTGACAAATTTCATGGTGTTCCAATAGCGGGAAGCAGCCGAAACTGACAACATCCCCCCAATTAATATTTACGGCAAGATCTTTGCGGGGTTGACCGGCGTCCCGGGAGCGTACGAAGTCGGAACGAAGACATCAAGGAGCCTTTTCTTACTCCCTAGAGCCTCCCCAACAACCCTAGCTAGTTACCCAAGCCAAAAGAGGTAAACCCCCAAAGTTAGGTTTTTACCCTTTTAATTGGCTCCAGTTGGCACTAGTTTCCGAGGGGTTTTTTGTGATAGAAATAGGGGGTAGGGGATCCTTTAGGCTAAAAATGGCATTCTGAAGCCATTGGCGCAATCCATTTGCAATTCCGAGCTAAACTCCAAAAGTTAGAAACTAGGACCAGCGTAAAACCCAAAATTAGGTGAAAATCTCAAAGTTGGATGAAAATCCGGATGGATGAGGTTACTCGTCGAGGGGGGGAGTGGGCCCTTGGAAACCTATAAAAGGGGGCCCTTCTCTCTCCCAAAACACCCCCAATACTTGTTTTGGGTCCGTGGGTCCAAGTTATCTTGGAATTTTTGGCGTTTCAAGCCAAGAAACCTCTATGGTGTTTTCGGAGCACTTTTGGCTCCCCTTGTTGTTCTGTTTCAAGCTCTTTGAAGGTCCTTTGAGGTCTTTCCATCTTACCTTGTACTTGTTGTGAGTCAAGAGGGTTTCACTTGCTTTTTGTGCATCTTGTACTAATCCTAAAGTTACCCCCCACCGTACCTTGGCGATGCCGCTTTGGGGGGCCTTTAGTATGTAAAGTGTTGTCTGGTTTATGCTTACCTTGTGGGTACGGTTGCCTCGTGTGTACACCCTGACCATAGTCACCCCTTCCATGTTGTTTGTGTGTGGACCCCACCGCCCGTGAGACGGCGAAGCTTTGAACTTATAACTTACCCCAATCTTAGAGTGTGTGTCAAAATAGGCCCAGACGGCGGAGCTTTGAACTTAGGGACATTGCAAGTCTTAGAGTTGGTGTCAAAACCAACCTTACGGCGAAGCTTTGACCTCCTACGTACTTTAGTTCCAAAGTTTAGTTCCTAAGACCTTCTTGGGAAAGCCCAAAGTTTAGCCCCCAAGACAAGTGTGTTTATTTTCCTTTTTTTAGTGGTTGACAGGCCCCCGGGCCCAGTTTGAAGTAGTGAAGTCTTTTTCCTTTGCTTTGACAATAAAAAAACCCTTCCTTTTAGAAAAGAAAGTCTAGTCCTGGGGAAGACCACCCTCAAGAAACAAAAGTTAGCCAAGCCCTTAAAACACCAGCCAGCACCCTCAAAACACCAGCCAGCCAGGGGCGCCGGTACTGGGGCTGCGGGTACTGGGGCTGCGGGTACTGGGGCTGCGGGTATTGGGAGTCCGGGTACTGGGGAGTCCGGTATTGGGGAGTCGGGACTAGGGAGTCGGGACTGAGGCTGCGGGTACTGGGAGTCGGGTACTGGGGAGTCCGGGTCTGGGGTGTCGGGACTGGGCGATGGGGCTGGGGCGTCGGGACTGTGGAGGGAAGGTCGCTGTGGGGGGAAGGTCGCTGTGGGAGGGGAGTCCAGGGAGTCCAGGGCTTAGGAAAGGGGGTAGCCCAAAACAAAACCCAGCCCATAACCACAATTAGGGAGGGGGGGAAATGACTAAAAGTTGGGATTAGGAGAGACTTAGGAGGAAGCTAAGGCCCGTAAGGTCAACGAGAAAAAGGGGGAGGAAGGAATAGAGGCGACATCTCCACGGCCACACCTGCAAAACACGCACCTCTCACTCTCTCATCACCACCAAAACGACAAAACAAGAATGGTAGGAGATTAGGAAGAGATGTTGAAATAGGAATGAGAAGGAGAGAGACGATCCATAGTTACTTCGATTAGAGTGCACGGGAATCCCCAAAGCTTTCCACGGCCATTAGAAGGGAGATTAGAATGACGCAAAGATGACAACGTAAGAGGGGGGGTTGAATTTGCAAGGAGTTAGCGTCATAGCGTAAGACCTCCATTAAGGGGTTGGTGGGAATAGTACCAAGGCAAAAGAAAAGGGGGAGATAAGGAGGGGAGAGAGTGCCATAGGGTACTAGAGTGTAACAGTTTCCACCACTAAGCCGTAGGCATTTGACCACTTCAAAATACTTGTCCACTATGGAATACGAGCACGCGGTTGGAGGTATGGAGGAAAATGCCGCGCATGCTAACGACGATCAAGTGAGTCATTAAACAAATCCCCGGTGTTTTGTTCCCTTCTAATTTACGCTAGACTCTGTTAGGTAGTGAATAATTTTGATTAGCAAAGAGGGATTAGGGGTGGGCCTTAAGTTTAGACATAGAAGTTTATTGATAGGACTAGAAGTATCCAAACCCATCTCATACATAGAAGTTGACCATAAGAGCAACCAAATTAGACTAGGGTAGAATAGGATTAAGAATTAGTAACCGTTAAGGTTAGCACTCAACCAAGAAGCGAACACTAGATTAAGACAAAATAATCCAATTAGGAGCTCGGGTTAATTTAGCAAAACGGACCTTGCCTTAGGTAATAAAGAAAATTAGATAAAAGATCAATTAAATTAGAAGATTAAATTAGGGGAAAAATTAGATAAAAGATCAATTAAATTAGAAGATCAAATTAGGAGATAGATTAGATAAAAGATCAATTAAATTAGAAGATCAAATTAGATAAAAGATAAATTAAATTAGAAGATTAAATTAGGAGATAAATTAGATAAAAAAGAAATTAAATTAGAAGATTAAATTAGGAGGTAAATGAGATAAATTAAATTAGAGATAAATTAGATAAAAGAGAAATTAAAATTAGAAGATTAAATTAGGAGGTAAATTAGATCAATTAAATTAGAGATAAATTAGATCAAAGAGAAATTAAATTAGAAGATTAAATTAGGAGATAAATTAGATAAAAAAGAAATTAAATTAGAAGATTAAATTAGGAGGTAAATGAGATAAATTAAATTAGAGATAAATTAGATGAAAGAGAAATTAAAATTAGAAGATTAAATTAGGAGGTAAATTAGATAAATTAAATTAGAGATAAATTAGATCAAAGAGAAATCAAATTAGAAGATTAAATTAGGAGGTAAATTAGATAAATTAAATTCGAAAGTAAATTAGGAGATAAATTAGGTAAATTAAATTAGGAAATTAAATTAGAAAGAAAAGGATAAACTAAATTAGGAAAAAAGATAACTTAGATTAGAAGAGAAAACCCAACCAACTTAGGAAACCATGGAAGGGACTTAGGTAATCCCTTTTTAGTCTAGGAAAGGTCAATTAGCCTCAGATTCCCATAGATTAGGATAGATTTGGTGGTAGTTCGCACAGGCTGCCGTTAGGGGACGGTTAGCCCGAACTATTCCCTCGCCAATTGGGGGCAACTCCATTGTCACCTGCGGAAACTAGGAACTTAGTAAAGAAGATCCATTGCTTGGAAGGCACAATGGACCGACGCTTAGTCACCCGTTAGGTTAGAATTTAGTTAACCCCTAGAACCTGGTTGTGTCCGATTAATTACCAAGGGTGGGTAATTAAGCGCCCACAGGGTGCAACGCGAAAATTGCATGAAGTGGCTTTGGATTTTTTTGAGTAGTATTTGATTTCGCAGTTGAACACAACATACGTCTCGCGCGGATTATAGGGAGTGGATGTCATTAAACAGAAGTTCCACCACATGTTTTTGACAACAATGAGCGCGGATGAGTGGCATGAAGACCGCACGAAAGAATGCTTCGATCATTGGTTGGAGTCACAAGTGCAAACGTGTATCTTCAACCTTGCCCAAGTTGCGGAAAAAATAAAAGGCTTTCAGAAGAGTGTAGTGTCCAGACAACAAGCATTGGATTTGTTGCACAAGAAGGTGTATTGGTGGCATGAAGCAATGCGTGGATTGTCTTCAAACAACATCCATTCTGCTTTGTGGTCTCAACGAAGTCAAAATTTGGCCTTTGGTCAACAGGCTGCAGAAGGAGTGGTTTTTCTTGAACGCGGAGTGGTGGTGGTTCCTTTGTCTGGCCATAGCAAACAAGGGGGGCATGGGAGGGTGCGCAAAGTATGTGTTCAGAATTCAAAACATATTTCGGAGAATATGGAATTAGCTGGGAAGTCAGCTTTGCGCGTGGATGAATTGAAGAAGTCCAGGGAGAAGTTGTCCATCGAGGCATTGGTATGTCCATGCGAGCATCCAGGGGTCATCAAATTCTTTGCTATAAATGATATGACCATGGAGTGTTATTTGCAGTGGTGGAATGGCAGTACTCTCGACGCCATGTTTACACTAGATGAGAAGAACCGAGATCCAGATGAAATTGGAGAGGTGGCTTACGATGCAACTCCACAAACAATGCAAGCCATGAAACGACTCATGGCATATAGACGCAAGCGCACTGAACTTGCGTGGGCAATGATTTGCATTGTGGATGCAATGCAACAATGCTCTGTATTGCACAACGACATCACACTGGAGAACATTATGCTTCATTTTCCGAATGATGATGGAAGAACCGTGTGGATTGGTCTATGTGATTGGGGAATGGGTAGCCGCATCAACGAAGAAACCCCTTCTCTTTACCAATTCAATTGTCCAAGGAAGTTGCAGGCAACCCAAGCGCAACGTTGGTGGGTGGCTCTTGAGTTGATGTACTTGACTGGAGAGACAAGAACTTCATCATCTCCTACTCGCAGGGTTAAGCCACCGTGTGTTAGTATACACACAGATGGATACTCCATAGGCAAATTGGCTATGAAGGTATGGAAAAAAGATCACGGAAATCTAGAGATGATTCCGGACCTTACGGCATTTGGTGCATTTCAAACCATGTTGGGTGAATTGTGTAAGGTGGAGCCACTACAACGACGCTCGGTGACATATGTCGTGCAACGTCTAAGTGGTGCTCCAACGTTTTGGACACCACCCATGGATTGCTATCGCGAGGCTCGCAAAGAACAAGACCTTCAAGAAGAGCAGGCGCGCAATGAAGATTAGATAATAGTGTATTACCATATAGTTGCAAAATTAGTGTTTACTTAGCACATGCGGTTATTATAGTGTAGGCTTGAGGACATACGTAGCAATGTAGCACACTTTGTGGCTTCAATGCATTTTGTACTCATTTTGGTTTATATAAAGTTATAAAAGTATTTTACCTAAACATTGAGTTGTAAAGAACTTCTTGTGTTCCCTAACTTTATCATTTAAATTGAGTTTAAACAAAAATCTTATATCTTTAGTACTAAAAACTTTGAATTGTATATCATTACAAGAAATTTCAATTAGTTTTGTGCACAATTGTAATTGTCATCATTTTTGTTGCACTTCATGCCATAAATAAGTAAAAATAGAAAAAAAAACTCAAGAGATTCTAAATTTTTAGTTTTTTACAAGAGGTACAAATATCAATAGAGATTTCTAGTCGAAACAATTTTCAATTGGTTATTTTAGTTTTCACACCCGAAACTAATAAACAACCACAAAGAAGGGCTTGAAGTCAAATTTCACTATCAAACCAAATTTATATTTTTATTGAAAATCAGCATAATATTTTAATATTTCTCCCCACACGTAAGAAATTATTTTAAATTTATTTTATTTTTTTCAGAAAATTTAATGGAAAAATGAATTTATTGTGATTTTATAAAGCTAAACGTGGAAATCAAATTTTATCAATTAGAATATGTATCAGAATAACCGGAAACTCTTATCATAAAGTCATAAACGAAGGAATGAATGAAAAACATAGTTTTATAATTTTAATTTAAATTAAATTTGAAAAAATGAAAACATACATGAAAAAAACACCAGACTGTCAGACTGTGTTATTTGGATTTTAACACATGGAGTTTTCAATTGCAATAACTCTTTCAAATTTTGACCTCGATTCTTTCGTATTCACAAAAAATAATTCAAAAACAATAGTGCTCCAAACTCAAAGGCCTAATTTTCCATAAATCGTAGTGAAAGTTAATTTGAAATTGCAAAGCCCGCATTCAGAAAACTAGTTCTTCCAAGTTTGAATGCTAATATCTTTCAATCTATTCGGTCAAACTTCATGAAATTTTTACCATGTGATAAAAAACATGTGAAGTATAAGATCTTACGGTTAGATGTTGTAAAAAACATTTTTTTCCACATGTTGAGGCAAATGCAAGAGAAAAAACAGTTTTGCGTCCCTTTTTGTGTAATGACTTTGGGACTTTAGGGGTAAATAGTTCCATGAGAATGAACGGAACAAAAGTCATATTTCATATTAATGCTGATTTCAATATGCAAGGTATTGAGCCTCTAAAAAATTTGCATTTGAAAACTTGAAGACCCTATTGTCTTTTCAAAAACATTCAACGTCTTCCATGCCTAAGAATGCGCATAGAAGTATTTGCATTTGCTTCTTATACTATTGGTTCATTACCACCAATTTCTTTGAGTGGACCTTGTCGAGGCACCGGCCCCCTGTAATCACTATCTCCTGGAACCTCACCATCTTCACCTATAGTACCACCGATGGATGCACCATCATCATTGGAATGATTGGATGGTGCACTATCACTTTCGCTGGAGGCCTCAGAATTGCGGTTTCGTTGTGGTCGAGCTATAGAAGACAACGTCCGAAGAGGTCGTTGGCCCGTTGCGTCCATAATGCCATCTGTATTGGGCCCTCCCGTTTGAACTTCTCTTAAAAATGGTTGGGAAGCCGCTTCTTCCCTCCTCAGCCTTCTACGTGCTCTAGTATTCACACGTTCACTGGTAGTACCTTGTGGTCGTGGACGCTTCCCTCGATTATTGGCATGTACAGGTGGCCGCAATGAATTCGTATTTCTAGTCACACGCTGTGACACCATACCAGCCAATCGTGTACCTACCGACGAAGTTGGTTCGTGTGGACGAACTTCGGAACTAGACGGCCTTGATGAACTTTGGATTTGTAGATTTTCCAATACTGGCATTTGCCGTTGTACAACCGAGACTCGATTTGGAGGGGGCATATGTGCTTCTCCACCTTGAGGGGGCCCTTCTCTACGAGTGGTCCTCATGGGCAAGGATGGTGGTACTACTACTTCTTCTTCACGTCCTCTTTCAACGTCAACCCCATCTTTGTCTATTGTGGCATCAATTTGTACATCCATAGGGTCTAGACTTAGTGGTCTCGGTGCTACAACGTCCTCATTTGTATTGCCCCCACTTGGCCCAGCATTCCACATTTGTGGCATTCGTGGTGGACTTCCTTGATGTCCCTCGGAGTCATTGTCGTTATTATCCCCCTCTTCAAAGTCAAATACGGATGCATCAATTAGAGGACGCACTCCTCCCGCTTCACGAAATCTATCAAACGGTGGTTCATCATCGTCATTGGAACTATCATCTGAATCATCATCATCTGGATCAGAGCGAACCGAACCACGGTCTAGACCATCAGATTCATCTGTCATGGAATCCTCTGACATCATGTTTTCAGTGTACCACCTTGTCGGATTTGCTGCAGCCCTTTCTCTTAGAGCCTTGGAATTGGTATAAATGTAAACCAATTCCTCAGCACACTGAGATGTCAATCTATTGCGTGATTTGTTGTGGACAAACGAATACATGCTCCAATTGCGTTCACATGACGATGCAGAACACACTTGTGCGAGGATCTTTTTGGCAATCGGTACAAGTGTACGAGCACCAGCTCCGAGAAGGTCCCACCATTTGTGAGGCTGCAAATTCAAGGTGTTTACATCAGGGAGTCCACTGAAAATGCCTCGCCAATCTCTAAATGCTTGGTACTCAGACAAAGCTGACGCAAATGCTTGATCTCCAACCGCCAATTTGCGCAAAACTCTCAATATGGCTTCTCTTGCCTCATCATCATCCATTAGCAAGACTTTGTCAAGTAAAAAGGGATTCAATAGAGCCCCGGCTTAATGCAAATCTGTCCTGAGCATGTCCCAACGCTTGTAGAAATCATCGATGGCAGAAATTGCATACCGTGGCTCTAATGAAAATGGTGGATCCCTCAAAGATAAAACATGCTTTTCCACCTTTTTCATCACAAGCCATGCCTTGTCCAAGCACGGGTGCTTTCCATCAAACTCTCGAAGAGCCATCAACACGGGCTCCACTATGTACACAAAGTTTAAACATCTCCTCCAAAATTCATCCGTTCGCACATATCGTCGCACATCGTTAGCTTTTCTTTTCTTTTGACTGGATGCCAATCTCCGCATGTACTCATTCCACTGCGGATCGTGGACTGTCGATTCTACCGCTTCCCTCACCTCCACCAAACATTCGATCATGAGGAACATGGTTGCAAAGCGTGTTTGAACGGGATTTTTCAAAACGTGATTAGGAGAATGTCGTTGAAAGATTGCAAGTGGCATGTGATGCGTTCGAATGTATTTCACAATTGACTTGGCTTTCTTGACCATACTTGTAATCCAATCTTGTTTTCCCCAATCTTCAAGTAGAAGGTCAAGTGCATGTGCTGAACACCCTTGAAAATATATGTGTGGAAATCTACGAATTAACAGAGCGCCAACGGCCAACATGTTTGCTGCATTGTCTGTACAAACTTGTACCACGTTTTGTGCCCCTACCTCGTCAATGTAATCACCCATGCAATTAGCCACGTAAGTAGCATCTTTGCATTCGCCTGTTCTGTCTATCGATCCAAGAAATACCTCTCTACTTGTACATGCCAACATGACATTCATCAATGGTCGATGTGTCAAATTATCCCATCCATCAGAGCATATTGTAACGCCGTACTTGTGGATTGGTGCCCTTGTCTTCTCTGCTACAATTGCTACCACTTCATCTTTTGTAGATTTTATGAGCTTTGTACGAAGCAGGGTTGTCTACCCGGACAACTCGACAACTTGACAAACTCGACGTCGAAGACGTCTAGTAGAGGGTCCCGTCCGTCTAATAGAGTCAACTTTACCCTTTGACTTTTTCAGAATTTACCACATAGCAGCCACGTAAGCCATGTGGCAGCCACGTCACAAATTTAGGGCGACTTCGGGTGGGGGCGACTACGGGTAGAGGGCGACCGCGGGTAGGGGCGACTGCGGGTAGGGGCAAATTCTGTACTACAGTTCAAAACTGCCACTTTTGCTGCATTCATCCAAAAAAATAGATTTTTTTTTTCTTTTAGAATCTAACCGTAAGATCTTGTACTTCACTTGTCTAAGATCATGTGGTAAAAATTTCATGAAGTTTGACCGTATAGATTGGAAGATATTAACAATCAAAGTTGGAAAAAAAAAATTCTGAACTGTGACCTGCAATTTCAGTTGACTTTGACTGTCATTTGTGGAAATTTTTTGCACTACACACTTTGAATTAAAAGACACATACGTTGAATAAATAAGTTGAAAGTCTAGGGAAAAATATTCACTAATAAAAGCACTTGATTTGCATTCTTTAATCCCTAAAGGACCATCGTCCCTTTGGTTGACAAATTGGATTTTGGGCATGTACCTACAGTCTCATTTTTTGTCATAATTTTTTGAAACTTTTTTTAAAGATAGAAAAACTAATTATCTTTGTGGAAATATAATGTTTTCTCAAGTGGTGCCTAGGAACAAAAGTTGTGCCCAAATAAGTTCAAAACAAAGGCAACAAAAAAACATTCAAAAATTTTAATTTTTTTTCCTCATATATTATATTTTTTTCTCAACGGAAAGCTTTGATTCATTTCATTTGGATAAGTGGTGTGAAAATTATAGACAATCTTGTTTTTCTAGCAATCTAAGAATCTTCTTCAAAAAATAACTTGCAAGATTCATTTCTGAAATTTATTCCACACATTTTTATACTAATTATGTATAGATCCTATAGTTAGACGATTAGATGTGCAAAAGAAACAATTTCCAAATTTTTTACTCTTTGCAATAGAAATGGCAATTTTGAATGTTTTTTGGCAAGAAAAAGGCCTTGGTCCTTTAGGGGTTAAATTTTTTTAAAGTAGAAGTAGGTCCAAGATTGAAAAAAAAATTAAATTGTTAAGAGTTCTAAGATGGAATTGAAATGCAATTATTCCAATGATGAGATTGTTCTAGTGAGCAAATTTAACCTTGTCAAATAATTTTTTTTTTAAATTGTGAAAATTGCATTAAAAAATGAACCCTCTAAGTTTTGTTTTCAAGAAAATGCTAAGTTTGTCCAAAAAACAAGATTGTCCATAACTTTTGCATTACTAGTCCAATTACAATGAATCAAAGCTTCACATGTAGACAAAAATATAATATTTGAGGTGTCCACTGACCTCCATTTTTGGCTTTAGGGTGGCATAACTTTTTCTTTCAAACACTAATTGAAAAAATGCTATATTCCTACAAAGATGATATATTCTTCTATCTTCAAAGAAAGTTTCAAAAAAATCACGATGAGAATTGAGACTCTAAGCATTATGTGAACCGAGATGAGAATTCCTTAAGAACTCTTGGTCTTCTATGGGTTAAAATTCAACTTCATTTTTGTAAAATCTCTCACACAATAGTTTAGAAGCAAATAAACTATAATTAATTGTTTGACAAAAATTACAAAATATTTGCACAAGAGAATTGGAATTTGAAATTCTATACAATAACTTTTGCACTTTGCATTTAGAATATTCAATTCATTTTTTTAAATGTCACATCGTATAAAAGTCGTTAATATATTTACATTGCTCTTCAAAAGTTAAATGCATGCAATGTGACCTACGTTTCTATTTATACTAATCTGGTAATATCATGTCCTATTACAAAAATATTAGTGTGGAAAACAACTTTAAGGGGCATCATCAACCATGGTTTATCAATGAGCAAGTTTGCCACCTATCCACATATTAATTGCTTCTTTAGATTAGGCTCAACCGCTCAATAAGGTCACCTAACTTCCTTACAAAGTCTCTCACTATCAATGTATTTTCAAATACTTCATTGTCGTATTTTTCCATATCATTCATATTCATGAAGTGGCCAATTTTTCTAATAGAATACAAGATGGATTTCATCGTATATTTATGATTTTCTTGCATGATCTCTATGGTCCTCTCTGAATGTTGCAGCCCATATACATACGTTAGAGCCACCTGCCAACAATTCTTTATATCCTCCAACTTCTTTTCCTTAATAGGTTAATATCTGTAATGAATCTTAGGAGACTAAAAAATAATAGCAAGGCACTTAACAGTAATCCATATAGTTAGCCAATATGTCCTTTTAGTGATAATCACTCATTCTTGAATGACATCAAACGTTTCAATTGAACAACCAAATTGATTATTTGCAATGCACAATTACAAGAAAGAACTTGCAAATCATAATAACAATTTTTGAATTAAAATTAGGGAAAATTTTAAAAACCAAGGGAAATTTAAAAAGACCCCACCTTATAAAGACCCTAGGAATCAAGAAGAAATTCTATAAACATTCCCAATGGAGTTCCTAAAAATTAGGTCATACATGTATTAACAAATCCAATGTAATGAAAGAAATCGAGGGGAAATAAACAATAAATGATTTTTACTAATTTAAAAAATATATATTTTGAAATTGATATGAAATATCAAGGGTCTAAGAAAAAAAATATTATTAAGAAACTTTCAAAATCAAAAAGAAAAAGAAAAAAGATATTTAAAATCTCTTATTTATACAGGAAATTGTAAGAAAAGGACATCCTCAAAGCAATGGCTCCCACCCCCATACACAATTGCACAATAAACGAGGTCCCTTTCACTCGTATTCTTCTCCAATTAAGAAGTCGCCCCTCACCCGAAGTCGCCCTTAGAAGCCTCCCAAAGGCCCAAATTTGCCAATTTCGGGCCTTTGGGAGGCCAATTCTTCCCATCTCCACCCGAAGTCGCCCCCTACCCGAGGTCGCCCTACCCGAGGTCGCCCTCACCCGCGTTCCTCTCCCAAAGAGGTCGCCCTCACCCGAAGTCGCCCCTAGAAGCCTCCCCAAGGTCCAAATTTGCCAATTTTAGGCCTTTGGGAGGCCATTTCTTCCCATCTCCACTCGAAGTCGCCCCCTACCCGAGGTCGCCCTACCCGAGGTCGCCCTCACTCGCATTCTCCTCCCAAAGAGGTCGCCCTCACCCGAAGTCGCCCCTAGAAGCCTCCCCAAGGTCCAAATTTGCCAATTTTAGGCCTTTGGGAGGCCATTTCTTCCCATCTCCACCCGAAGTCGCCCCCTACCCAAGGTCGCCCTACCCGAGGTCGCCCTCACTCGCGTTCTCCTCCCAAAGAGGTCGCCCTCACCCGAAGTCGCCCCTAGAAGCCTCCCAAAGGTCCAAATTTGCCAATTTTAGGCCTTTGGGAGGCCATTTCTTCCCATCTCCACTCGAAGTCGCCCCCTACCCGAGGTCGCCCTACCCGAGGTCGCCCTCACTCGCATTCTCCTCCCAAAGAGGTCGCCCTCACCCGAAGTCGCCCCTAGAAGCCTCCCCAAGGTCCAAATTTGCCAATTTTAGGCCTTTGGGAGGCCATTTCTTCCCATCTCCACCCGAAGTCGCCCCCTACCCAAGGTCGCCCTACCCGAGGTCGCCCTCACTCGCATTCTCCTCCCAAAGAGGTCGCCCTCACCCGAAGTCGCCCCTAGAAGCCTCCCAAAGGTCCAAATTTGCCAATTTTAGGCCTTTGGGAGGCCATTTCTTCCCATCTCCACCCGAAGTCGCCCCCTACCCGAGGTCGCCCTACCCGAGGTCGCCCTCACTCGCGTTCTCCTCCCAAAGAGGTCGCCCTCACCCGAAGTCGCCCCTAGAAGCCTCCCAAAGGTCCAAATTTGCCAATTTTAGGCCTTTGGGAGGCCAATTCTTCCCATCTCCACCCGAAGTCGCCCCCTACCCGAGGTCGCCCTACCCGAGGTCGCCCTCACCCGCGTTCTCCTCCCAAAGAGGTCGCCCTCACCCAAGTCGCCCCTAGAAGCCTCCCAAAGGCCCAAATTTCCAATTTGGGGGCAAAGGGAGGCCAATTCTTCCCGCCTCCACCCGCAGTCGCCTCCCACCCGAGGTCGCCCTAACCCGCGTTCTCCTCCAAGAGAGGTCGCTGAAGACTCAAAGTCACTTGAAGAACACGTTCGATTCCTTTTTGTGGGTGTTGAAGGTAGAAATTGAGAGCTTCATTAGAATCAATTACTTTTGTTTTAATTTGCTAGGTGTATTAGTGGACCTTCTTTGTTAGGTGAGCTAAATAAATGGACCTTGATGAGATCAGATTTTGTAGCTTAAACACCTAATCTCATTTATTAGAAATGAAAGCTTTTCTAAAAATCTAGTTGTTTTGGATTCTCTATAGTACAACTTGAATTTGTCAATATTTTGTTTAATCTATGAATTCGCTCTAGTATATTAATTTTATGACAAGATGTCATCTTCCATTGAACATTCAATTTTTGCAAACATGCAATTTTTTTTAAATATATATCAATGGTTCATTATCATTTATTCGATTGTGATTACATGATATGAAATAAAATAAAATAAGAAAGATCATACATATCTATCCATCTATTTTTTTGTATTTTAAAATTCATTTGAAAAATTATACACTTGTAGAATGACTATTTGAGATTTGCTTAAATCCATAGGGAAAGCTTTTATTTAAATCTCTTTCCTCTAGTTTTAGGTTAGAGGTGAAGATAGTAAGTAATTCATAAGTACAAAGATGCTTGGTGAATCAAGAAAATTAAATGGGGAAGGTATTGCAAATATCTTCATGCATTATTTTGTATTTTGAAATACACTGGATAAATTATAGACCCATAGGGTAAATCTTTGAGATTTGCATAAATTAAATCAAAAGGAGAAGTTTTCATTTAAATCCTTTCTTCACTAATTTTTTAAGTTAGAGATGAAGGTGGTAAATAATTCATGAGTACAAAGATGCTTAGAGAATCAAGAAAAATACATTTGATAAATTATAGACCCATAGGGTAAATCTTTGAGATTTGCATAAATTAAATCAAAAGGAGAAGTTTTCATTTAAATCCCTTCCCTACTATTTTTTTAAGTTAGAGATGAAGGTGGTAAATAATTCATGAGAACGAAGATGCTTAGAGAATCAAGAAAAATACACTTGATAAATTATAGACCCATAGGGTAAATCTTTGAGATTTGCATAAATTAAATCAAAAGGAGAAGTTTTCATTTAAATCCCTTCCCTACTATTTTTTTAAGTTAGAGATGAAGGTGGTAATAATTCATAAGTACAAAGATGCTTAGAGAATCAAGAAAAATACACTTGATAAATTATAGACCCATAGGGTAAATCTTTGAGATTTGCATAAATTAAATCAAAAGGAGAAGTTTTCATTTAAATCCCTTCCCTACTATTTTTTTAAGTTAGAGATGAAGGTGGTAATAATTCATAAGTACAAAGATGCTTAGAGAATCAAGAAAAATACACTTGATAAATTATAGACCCATAGGGTAAATCTTTGAGATTTGCATAAATTAAATCAAAAGGAGAAGTTTTCATTTAAATCCCTTCCCTACTATTTTTTTAAGTTAGAGATGAAGGTGGTAATAATTCATGAGTACAAAGATGCCTGGAGAATCAAAAAATATAAATGGGGAATGTATTGTAAATATCTTCATGCATTATTTTGTATTTTGAAATACACTTCATAAATTATAGGTCCTTTAGTAGGATAATTCGTTGAAATATGCATAAATTAAATCAAAAAGGGAAATTTTTCTTTAAATCCCTTCCATCTAATTTTTAAGTTAGGGATGATGGATTGATGGTGGTAAATAATTCATGAGTACAAGAATACTTGGAAAAAAGAAGAATTCAAATGGGAAAGTTTTTTATACAAATCTTCGTGCATTATTTTGTATTTTAAAATCCACCTCATGAATAATCACTAGAAGAGAAAGGAATGTTTTAGGTATGGTCTTAGCAATATAGTTCTATAATTTATGACCTTTTAGCAAATTATAGTAAATATTTATTAGAAATACATTTGTTTTCAATAAAAATTTACTAAAAATCTCCCTAAAGATCATAAGATTGTAGGACTATACTACTAGGTTGTACTTAAAACAACCTTTTCTCTTGTAGAGATTACATTGTTAGGATGTTAAGCTCTAAAGTCTCAATTGTCTTTGTAGCTTGGAAAATGGATTTTGGGCAACTTCATATAAGGTCAATTTTTTATGAAGCTTTTGATACTTTTTCATGATATAGATAAACTTGTTAGTTTTATGGGATTGTAATTTGTATTTTAATTGGTGCCAAAGAGAAAGAGTTATACCACAATAAGCCTAAATATAAATTAGGTGAACAAAAAAAATTCACAAAAATTTGAATTAAAAATTAAAGTTTTTTTGTTCTCATAGATTGGAATTTTTTTGTACTTCAAAAGCTTTGGTTCATTTTTTGGGGATTGATGGTATGAAAGTTATAGAGCATCTTCTTTTGTGAGCAATCATAGTATCATATTAAAAAAAATTAAGCATAGGATTCTTTTGGGCCACTCAAGTTTCAAACTTTTTCAAAGCAATTAAACAAATAAGTTCAAAAAATTAACTTTGATTCATAGAACAATCTCACCATTGGGATTAGTGTGTTTTAATTCCATTTTAAAGATATTAATGATAAAGTTTTTTCTCTCTATAATGTACTTTCTTCTACTTAATAATTTTTTAAAGAATGAAACCACATTATTTTTAAATTTTAAACTTTTTATATTTTCAAATCAATTTTGAATGATGAAATTTTTTTAATTCAAGACTATAATGTAAACTTTTTTAAGTTAAGAAGATTCAAAGTAGTTTGTCAATATGTCACAAATGTGATTTCTTCACTTTGAACGCATTTACCTTGCAATCTATGTGGTGAAAGTGTTTGAAATTTTTTCCACACATTGTCATACTATTCTACTTTAAGATCCTACGATTACATATTCAAAAATACCATTAATTTTCTTTTTTCTTTTTGTACTAGAAATAGTAGTTTTGAAAGTTTTTTTGGACAATTGCAACAAAGAGGTCGCCCCTAAGGACCAGAGGTCGCCCCTAGGGACCAGAGGTCGCCTCTAGGGACCAGAGGTCGCCCCTAGGGACCAGAAGTCGCCCCTAGGGACCAGAGGTCGCCCCTAGGGACCACCAATCGCCCCTAGGGACCAGAGGTCGCCCCTAGACCCGTAGTCGCCCTTAAAGGGACCAGAGGTCACCCCTAGACCCGCGGTCGCCCTTAAAGGGACCAGAGGTCGCCCCTAGACCCGCAGTCGCCCTAGATTTTGGACCCATAGTTGCCCCCTACCCGTGGTCGCCCCTCATGAAGCACGCCACGTCACAGCCACGTAGGACAGTCCGTTTTACCTAGGGATAAAAAAATTTGAAATCCGAAATCCGTACACGACAACAAAAATTGCCCATACTCGACAACTCGACAATTCGACATGCGACATGCGACGTCTATTAGACACAAAAACCCGAAATTCTGTCAGACAAGACAACCCTGGTACGAAGTGCATGGTACGCTGGAGGTTTGTAGCCAACTCTCGATTCCGATGTTGATTTCATTGCATCCAAAAAAGCAGGATGCCTCACTACATTGAATGGTATATTGGCTTCATAGAAAAACTTAGCCCACTTCTTGTCTAGTACTTGCTTGTTTGATGCGTTCATTCCATCTTGTACAGACAATTGCCTCATCGATCGACCGTGGGTCAAATTAGGAATGGGCACCTCCGATGATCGTACTTGAGAGCTTTGCCCCCCAATGTTTTCTCCTCCATCATTTCCTGAGATTGAAGCATCAGGTTGTTGCTCGCCACGTACTACACTTGGTAGAATCGTTGATGGAGATGTCACTTCCACGTCGCGTCCAGGTCCATGCGAAGTGTCCGTAGGTATATGTCCTCCACAATTCCAAAACATTACCTTTATGGCTGCATTGACTTTAGTGCACGCTCTCACTCCCTAGAAGGTGTCATTTCGTATGTATTCCAAATGGAAAAGCAACCGATCCTTTCGATAGCTTAGCAAAGTTTCGCAAAACTTGCAAGCAACTTTTCCATCTCGCCGTAGTGTGTACCAAGGTTTCCACTGTGATCTTCCTCCACCCATTGCTCTTATCTGTCCTCCTCTATCTGCCCCTGCACCAAAAAAAAGATTAGTATTCTGTTTGAAATGTGATGTGGCAACAACACTTGTTGCTCTCACAACAAGTGCCACCACAACACACTCTTCTTGGACTTCGCTCTACCGCAATAGTTGTACTCCAACCAAGTCATGAAAGGCAAAATCAGCAAGGGAAAGTAATCTTGAATAGGCAGAAGTCCTTAATATACACCTTGAAGCCCTCCCTAAAACCCTAAACCCTAAACCCAACTAGACGGACTGATGGCTGATGGGGTGGACCCTAAACCCGCAGCCCCGCCAACGAAACCGTCCAAGTGGCGACTGTCCCGTCCAGCGATATTCCGGTCCAGGGGACGGGACGGATTCCCGTCCAGTGGACGGTTTCCTGTTTAGAGGACGGACTCACGTCTAGGGGACGGTTTCCCGTTCAGAGGACGGACTCGCGTCCAGGGGACGGATTACCGTCCTGAAGACGAGAATTCCGTCCAGGAGACGACCTCTTCGTCCAGAGATGGGCTCTCCGTCCAGGGGTCAGTTTACCGTCCAGGGGTCGGCTTACCGTCTAGGGGACGGCCTCGACCACATATGGGCTCTCCGTCCAAGAGACGGATGTTCATTCGGCGACGGAATGACCGTCTAGAAGACGGCCCGACGCCGTCGCAGACTGGACAGACTTCATCCGCGCCGCGGATGGTCCCGTCAGTATTGGTGACGGGCTGTGACGTGTCAAGATGCGTCCGGACGGACGCATCATGACATCTGGACGTAAAAAGCCAATGTCATGTCCGGATAGACAATCCTGTTCCATTGTTCTTCACTCCATGCATTTCATATCGTGTTCGTCCATTGAGAGACCAATTAGGGTTAAGTCTTGGTACATGTGTAGAAGTTGTTCATTTAGAGGTCCATGGTTTGAATGTTTCCTTGATTGCGCTTGCCTATAGCGTCTTCGCGAATTGCAATTCCCAAGTGATTGAATCGCAAATGGCTAGTACGTAGTGGATAGCTGAGATTTCCTTTTCCTAGAATTCTGAATTTTTGGAATCCGAATTCATGTGATGAGCACAATTCCTTTTTGTGCTTCCCTTGAACTCGTGATCAATATAGCCTATGGAGTCGAAGAATTGGATTCCTGCATTCACAGTAGTTGAATTCATGCATAGAAATTGTGTAGTTCCTCCGAAATGGTTTATTAGCTTCATTGGAGCGTGAAACATCAATGTGTGAAGATGGTGTCTCAAAATCCAATGACATTCCTGATAGTATAGTTCATTCACTTGTTATTTATCCCGAAGCTGCACATGTGTGAATGACCGGAGTGGTTGGGCCCCGCATAGTTCAGAGGGGGTGCCCTGACGGGTTTCAATATTAGTATTGTCTTCCACTTGGGGCGTCAGAATGGATCAGTGCGCCCGCTCTGAACCTTTTTGATGCATCTAGAGTCGCTGTCGTGATTGGTGCCTTTTTCAATTTAGAGCGGGCGGCCTGAACTGAATCGGGAGATGTACATTGTGCCGACAATGAATTCAGAGCGGACGCCCTAAACTTTTTTTTTGCAGACGTCGACTTAGTCAGTTCTCGGTCCAATTCATTTCAAAGCGCCCTCCCTGATGTGGATTGTCATGGCCAAGGACTCGCCAATCTGTACGAACTCAGTTCAGAGCGGGCGCCCTAAATCTTTTTTTAGCAGACGTATAATTAGTCAGTTTTCGGTCCGATTCAGTTCAGAGCGCCCGCCCTGATGTGGATTGTTATGGCCAAGGACTCGCCAATATGTAAGAACTAAGTTCAGAGCGGGCGCCCTAAACCTTTTTTTAGCAGAATTGGAATTAGTCAGTTTTCGGTCCGATTTAGTTCAGAGCGCCCCCTCTGATGTAGATTTCCGTGGCCACGGACTCGCCAATCTGTAAGGACCTAGTTCAGAGCGGGCACTCTGAACTGAATTGGAGAGACCAGAGACCTGACAGTTTTCTTGGAGTCAATTGTGAGTGGGCACTTCAAGCTTGGATCCTTTTGAACTTGTCTGACACGACCAAGTCTAGTTGTGTTCAGGGCGGGCGCTCTGATCTGTCGAATCGGTTTATGTCTTCTTGCATTGGCAGGCACCATATTTTTTTTGGCCGGTACCCTTGACTGTTTGACATTTCGTTCTGTAGTTATGTACATGATATTTTTTTTTTATCTTTGTCCTTCTGGAATACCGAGATATGAATTGTTTCTTCAAGAGACTTGATTTGTGCCTGTGCAATTTTGATTTGGCTTCGCGTCTGGCAGCCACATGTCGGCAATTACTTCGTACAAGCTGTGGGCCCCTACCAATTCTTTGACATTTCATTGTATGACCGTAATCATCCTGTCTACAGCCCTGAGTATATCTTCCACGCAATTCCACTGCAGAAGTCTTTGTTGTGGCGTATGACTTCTTCTAGCGAATCCGACGGCGACGAGGTGCAGCATTTTCTATCGAGCCCATCTTGATTTTTCTATCGTTTGTAAGTCTTCGTTTCGTTTTGCTTACATCGTACAAATGTCATTGCTGAATCTTTCGATGCTCAGGGTTTCAAAGAATGTGAAGAGGAGGATGTGGACTTGGAGGCAGTTGCCGCGGAGGACGAGGACACTAGTTCCATTCCAGATTGCAAAGGCATTGCCCGCGACGGATGGTCTGGTAAGGCCCTAGCTACTCGCATGACACGCGGACAACTTGGACTTTACGGAAGTGATCATCATCATTGCCGACCCAAACGCATGCATTGATGGGAGGAACAGGTTGGGTAAGGACGACGTGGGCATTGTTGTACTGGAAGTTCGGAATGGGGACCCTAATGTTGGGGACATGTGTCTGCGGTGGCCTATGCGCCAAGTGTTTTATCACGGGCGAAATGGGTATGTTAGTATGTACGACCATGCTTGTAAACGATTTGCTATGGATGAAGAGCTACAGGGAAATTGAAAAAGGACAGGTGTTCGGAAGTACCGCTACGATAGAAGAACCTGTGCTGCCGCATTGGTGGAACGGAGGACACAGATGGTGTCCTATGAATCTATTACAGAGGTTTTCACAAAATTCTGTTGCGACATGGAGTGCATTCGGAAGTTTCGTCCTTTGACCATCCATATGCTTCGCATGGAAATGCACATGTAGTCATTTCAAGTCAAGTCTAGCAAAAATCTGGACGTGCACAGAGCATTTCATGAAGAAGTTGGAAGGGAGAAGAAGCTTGTCACCGTGGAGGGCATAGACATCTGTCAACGTGCTTGGCGGATTCTTCACAACATCCTTCTCCGCACGTCTCAAAGATACAAGGCTAGGGCAGATTTCAGCGTCAGAGGTGCTCCTTATGGCAACCTGAAGAGGACGAAATTGAGGAGTGCAACTGTTCAGGGCATCGAGACTTTGCGCTCATTACTGGAAGCAGCAGCCGACCGCATGCCCCATTTGTCTCACACGTTGCCTACCGGCGAAAGGGTGGGCTTAAAAGTTCTTCCAGCGGGTACGGAATGGAAGCAGTTCTTGGCGAGTGTGAATGAGGTAGGAATGGGACATGCACTGGAAATCACACATGGGTTTCCATTGAGTATTTAAGACAGCTCTCGGTCACATGCTATCGATCAAATGATAGAAGAATGTATGGTCCGTTCATGTCTACTGAAGGTACGGACCTAGAACCGTCAAAGTGTAAAGAAATCCTGAAGTAATTCATAGAGATTTCGGAAAATATGTAACTCCCTGTGTTACATTTTTCATCCATTTCTCTAAAAAGGAATAATGTGGGAACATATTTCAGGCACAAGTCATTTACTTTATTGGTTGTCTGGTTGGCTTTGTTTGCAAGCAAACGAGGAACTTGGACTGTCCCCTTTGTCGCAATCATGCTTTAGTAAAATACGTACAAAATATTTTTCGGAATACGTCATCAAAAGAAGAGGTGACTTGTTTGCGAGATGTAGCATTTGCGACAACTTGAAACAATTGAGGGCATCTTTCGCACCTGGGTCAAAGGACTATGATCACATCCAAAGGCGTTTTGAGAAGCACTTGTTCTTGCAGGAAGCGTGTCGGCATGCCTACTACCGTAGTAGGCAGTTGTCCAGATTACGACCGAAGCAACTGCTATCCATCATGCACGACAAGATGGACCATTCAAAAACAGCATGTCCCGCATTGGCGAGGAAAACAAAGGCACTAGATGGATTCATGAAGTTACCCGTGAAGGTGTCAGGAATTTTTGCACACAGACATGGGGATGGCAAGTACGCATACTACAATTTGGATGTCTTTAAAAGCGAAAGCAACTTCATAGTGGGATCGGTGGCAAAGTTGTTGCGAGATTTGGAGGACCCCCCTACAAAGTCTTCACAATCTTTGTTTCGCGGATCTGGTAGCATGCAATTGTATCGGGCGTTGCTGAATGGTAGCGATATCTGTGTGGATGCGTTGGGAGAGATTCCGTTGCCACCTATCAAAGCCACACCATTGCCACCGGTGTTACACATTCAAATGGACAACTCTTGGAGGGAAAACAAGAACAGATACGTCTTTTGTTTTTGGTCCCTCTTGGTGGCTAGGCGGATTGTGAAAGAAGTGGTGGTATCCTTCATGATTGTGGGACACACGCACGACGACATGGATGCGTCATTCGGTCGGTGGAGTCAACAACTCCGCGAAAAGGACCATCCTACTTTGCCGTCGTTGATGGAGTCGTACATGAAAATGGAGCAAGTTCCTTTCATTCCCCACCTGGTAGAAGAAGTGCCCGATTTCAAAGCTTACGTTAAACCATTTATTGGGATGAGGAAGCAGCAACTCATGGGCCACTCCAACGGAAGGCAATACAAATTCTTCATGGATGACAAGGGCTGGCCAATCATGCAATACAAACTGGCATGTACAGACATCCCGTGGTTGCCCAAAGCGGGCTTGAAGTTATGGAAGGAAGATGCAGAGCACAACCCAATCCTTCCCAAAGGTGATCCGCCGTGCGTAGCTCCAAAGAAAATGACCAATGAAGTAGAGATTTTGCGTGGACTCGATGGATACATCCAACATTGGACGGACATATCTCAAGACGACGCTCCACTGGAGTACAAGGCCCGACTTTCACACTTGGTCATGTACTGGACCAAAGTGAGAAATGCCTTGGGCAATGGCGCCGAAGAAGATCTTCAACAGTCCAATGAATTGAGGCATGGATTTTGGCCTCGAACTCGACAACCCAGGGATCTTACGATGGATTTCATGCAAGATGGAAGGACGCGGGAGGAGGTCGACATGGATGATCCTTACATTGGCACTCTAGTGGGGAGGCCACCACCAGCGTACAACGTGGTCACCGATGTCCGTGAGGGGTTCTACTTCTTTGTGAGGCCCGGATTGGATTGTGAAGAGCCCGTGTGGCTTGCTAGGGCAGTTGAAAATCCGCAATTTGATCCAACGGCGAAGCACTTTCGTGAAATTTTGGTGCAATGGCACACCCCATGCAGAGCGTCGAAGGACCCTCAACGATTGTACGCAGGGTGGGACCCGAAGACCAATTTCAGATGGAGGGTTGATCGTACGGCCGAGAAGGCTGACTACATTTTTACAAACAGTATAATGGCATCGTGGAAACCAAAGAAGAATGATGGGAACAGTTTCATTGCTTCCCGTCAGCAAGTGCAATTTGCAGTGGATCATTTATGTCGAATTGCAGAGGACGAGCAGCAAGGCTCTTGATTTTTTTTAGTGCGGAGGGCTCTTGGTAAAAACTTTTTTGTTGCTTACAATGCTCCCGTGCATTGTAGAAGTCAGTAGAGTGGCAGAAGATGCAAGAAATTTTGCTCATTTGCATGTTCATCGACATTTGTACCCTCCAATTTTTTTAAGTGAAAAAATCAAGTTCCCGCACATGCCTCGTTTATTCTTCCAGGCCCTACTCCAAATTCAATCTTTGCGGTCCTCACGATCCTCAACAATGCAAATCTAAAGATTTTCTAAAACTTCTGCACATCATGACTCCTAACCAAAATGTAATCCAATGTTTGCTTTCCTTCCATTCTAGAGGTCGACATCTCCCGCGCCCACACTAGGAAGTATTCATGCAAAACTCTGACAACTATATAAAATTCAAGGCACTTTCTTCCTTACAAGTCCTACAAAGAAATCCATCCCCCTCTGTTTAAAAATCGCACTTCGCCAAACTTTCATGTACAAATGGCACATGGAATACCGCCATTTTAACGAAATTGCCCATGTCAATAAATATGGAAATTGAATTGAAACATAAAGAGTAGAGACAACTTTATAAATAAAGTAATAAAAGATATATTGAATAGAATGTAAAAAGACACTTGTTGCACAAGTAACTTCATAATACAAAATCAAATCATAAAATTGCAATCTATATATCTAATGATTCTAATCTAGATCAAATACAATCGATTATTTAAAATCCTTCTTAGTTATGCAAGAGCAAAACAAAACAATAGCACATGTAATAAGAATAGTGAATACAATATATAAAAATTTGAATGCCATCTATCCCAAGTCGTCTAGCTTCAATCGGAATTGTACGCAGACAAACTACCATTGATAACGTCGATCTGAGTAGACAGTATTTTAAGGACACACTCAATTGTGTCCTTCTTCCACCCTAGACTTCCAAGCTATCACCAGTGAATTCGTTTCTTCCCAAATTGGGTTTTGGGTCTCATCCACTTTCCAACGCAATCCTTTAGTGGAATCCCACCTAGTATAGTATTCTTGAACTGTTTGTTCACGTGACGTGGGCCGGAAGTATTGAATCAATACACAGGTAGGATGTTCTGGATTTGCAAAAGGATCAGACAAGGCTCGCGCAATCCATATCGGCTTTGCATCTCCATCCCCTGGCCGAACGGCCACGAAGTACCCTTCGAAAACACCACGGGCCACACGAAAAGATGGTAATGGACGATTGCGGAGTTGCCCTACGAAAGCATCATCTTTAATAAACTCCTCACGCACCTCACCATTGTCATCAAGTTCATCCTCCTTTGTTGTCTCCACGCGAGTAGAAGGCCAAAAGCTGTCCTTCAACACAGCTGATGGTTCAATTGGGTCCTTCAAGGCCGCATTCACCGCCCGCCAATAGAACACTAAGTGTTCAAACCTTCTCCGATATTCTCCACTGCCATCCTCATTGCACAATGTCTCCCAATACTTGATGAAGCTTGATAACCCTTTGTAGATCTCATCCAAACTTCGCACTGGGAGATGGACTATAGGCACTGGCTCCCCTCGAGGCCAAAGACTACGTCCTTCAGTGTCCTCTCGCCATAATTTGATCCCTCCACCTTCCTTAGGGAGCCAATCACTATCAGTGCAATAGTGCTTGTACTTCATAACTGGAACACCTGCTGAGTTCACATAAAACTTGAATTGTTGTGCCTTCGTATGGCCAACAAGTGCCTCCTCTCCATCCAAAATGGAACCTTCTATGAAGGCTTTAAAATCTGGCACCTCCTCAATAAGGTGAGGAATTGTAGGTACGGAATCCACATCCATGAAGGACTTCATGAGAGATGGGATGGTAGGGAAGTTCTCTTTTTTCAACTGCATACTCCACCTCCCAAACAAGGCGTCTATGTCATCATGCGTGTGCCCAACCAACATGAAACTAACATAGACCTCACGGAAGACCTTCTTAGCAACAAGAAGGGACCAAAACGCAAACACAAATCTATTCTTGTTGTCTCCCGTGGCGTTGTCCATTTGCACATTTAGAACCGGAGGAAGAGAAGTGGGAAGAATTGCAACTTCGGGTTGTGGACGAAGCGAAGATTTGCAAACATCTGATCCTTGTAGCACAACATGAAATAGAGGAGCGGAGCCGGATCGAGCAAACAATTCCCGCGAGGAATACTTCGGTGGAAGCTCAAGATCTCGAAAGAGTTTTGCTAACAACCCCACCGTGTAGTTTGAGTCGTGAAGGAAAATGTCTAAACCATAATGAACATAACACACATCACCGTGTCCATGGGCAATCATACCTGTCACAGAAACCGGTAACTTCATGAGCCCGTCCAGTTGTTTACTTTTGTGAGAGAACACATGGAATGCCGTTTTTGCATGATCCATTTTGTCATGCATGATTGTCAAGCATTCGTGAGGATACGCGCTTGACTTGTAGCGATTTGCGTAATATTGATCTCGATGTGCTCGAGCCTTTGCCAGATGCTTGTCTAATAGATGAGTCCACTTCCTTTGTAAACCATGAACGGCGGTCCTCTTCAAAGTTTGTAGTTGATCACACTTTGAGCACCTAGCAAAATTGTCCCCCGGCTTTTTGGCACTGAATTCAGGGAAGTTCAGTTTCTTAATCTTACTGACATTAGAAGCTGAAACTTCTTTAAGTCTGAACATAGCATTTGCTGCATTGACCTCAGGAATAGTTTCTTTCCATGTGAAAGTAGCCGGCAAGATCATGGACACCTTCTTTTCTCTAGATGGAAGAGTGTACGTGCAATGGGCATGTGATCCACTGACTTATCAAGTAGGCACTTCAACGTCGCGGTGGCTTGCACAGTATGACTCCTAGGCTTCTGTGTACCAAAGTTTCCATGAGGTTGAGCTTGATCACCTCTCGCAGCGAATCCTTGGAAACGATGGAATGTTGTCTCCGAGACACCAGTAATATGTCGCCATACTGCCAAGCAAACATCAATTCCTTCGATAGTAACCACCCTCTTCCCTTAGGCATCACGATGGACTTGACAATGAACATCTAGTTTTATGTGGTACCGGAACTCGAACGTTGAGTTGTGGTACATGCGTTCACGGAATGCACGAATCTTCTCCCTTGGAAAGGTTGAATGCAATTGCTAGAGCAGCAAATTTTGCTCGACACCGAATTGATTGACTCCTGAGTAAACAAATCCCTGGCCTTCACACACGTTTCGGGACGAGGATTCCTCACAAAAGATGTATATGGTCTCGAGTTTGTAGAAGAAGTTTGTGCACGACTAGCTTCCTGACGATTGTAATTGTCACTAAGTTCATGATCGCGAAGACTTGATCCATTCAAGAACACACGTTCGATAGGCCAAGAGTGGAGAGAATACCTCCAATCCACTGGAACATCTTCAGGACGCAGCGATTTAGAGATGTGAACCGCGATAAGAGAATCTCCGAGGGGGCCATCAGAACCAAGGACAAGGTCGGAGTTCACACTGTGACAAAGCCCCTCCGCTATAGGCAAACCATCCACATTGTGAAGGATGACCACCTGCGTCATCCAAAGCCTCCGAGGGATACCCTCACAGTCCGGAATGTTGAAAGTTTCCTCTAGATCATTGTGAATCTCGCCTTCATCGGAGGAGTACTCTAGCACCACCACCATTCCATTCTCTATTACGTCTGTAAAAGAACCGCAGACAACTGAGTGGACTAAAACAAAACATACCAGAAATCATTTGGAAGAAGGAAGACACCAAAGTATCCATAATTCAACTCGGCCCGAGTTGAATTACCAGAAAATAATGAAACCATTCAAACCACTGAATAATAGAATACCAGTTCATAAATACGAACACAATTTCTTGTACATAAAAATAAATCATCAAACACCGCAATTCGTTGAAAACAAAAAACTAACCTCAGCCAAAAAAAACTTCTACTCTAGATATCCAGGTACATAAAAACAATAATAATGTTATTTATTCATATTGTGTCCATTCATTCCTGTACCCCTGAAGTATGAACGTCCTCGATGATTATTTTGAAATTTAAAGATTCAGGGGATATTAATTATGATTTCAAGGTTCAACTCGCATCGAGTTAAAAATTCATTTGAAATGAAAAAAATGTCAAAGGCACATATCTCGAAACTGTAAAGTTAGAATTGTCACTCACATGCTGACCATGACATTCACTAATTATAAATTAATTCACAGGTGTCATAGTTCAATCCGTACATTCTTCATTAAATTAAAATTGTAAATAAATACAAATCACCATTGACCATCATTACATCACACTATACAGGATAGCCTTTCAACTCGAGTCGAGTTAAAAGAGGAGATCCATTAACAAGTATCAAGGATGGGGATTATCAACATCATTTTTAACAGAAACAAAATCAGAAGCTGAAAGGTATCTATTCAACTCGAGCCGAGTTAAATAGTACGTAAACAGTGGTGCACTTATTTTACTTTAATTACAGTTAATATATTAAATTCATTAGGGGAGGTGATATTCAACTCGAGCCGAGTTGAACTGGATACAGAGTTATTCATTACTGTTAATCTGTGGTTATGTTGTTAACTCGAGTCGAGTTGAATTTCAGACTGAAATTTTTGGATTGAATTTATATGATTCACGATTAATAATCATTCTTCCGGAAAACCCAGAGTAATTATCAGAGGACTGAAAACTACTCTGTGAGTATTACGTGAAGTCCACAATACACACAATGTGAAGGATTGGAACCACATAATGCAAATGGAGTAATATTTCAATGCAATATCCATTAGGAGGCTTTGTCAGAGTACTCCAAAACCGTAGAGTTCACTCAAGCATTGCGAAACCAGTGTGCGGTACGATGCGTACAATACTGTGACAAGGATTGGAAAAATGCAATGACACTGAAGGAAATTCTACGCTGCAATCTCCCATTACGACACCTGACCAGAGCACTGGAAAACATAAATGTTCAATCACGCAATGTGAAACCTCTGCATGGTACAATGCATTCACTTCGAGATCTGAAAACCTACCGCAATTCCTGAACTGAGAATGAGCAGCCGTTCAGTCAAACCCCATACACTAGCGTGTCAATGAGAACTACAAAAATAGACGAAAATCAACAAAATGAAAGGCGACGTTAGAAAAAGGCAGCGAACCTCGATAAACGGCGTGAAGAATACTGGTTGGAGACACAAATGCAGAACTTAAGAATGGCACGGAAAATTTTTGCTGCTGAGGAGACGCAGCATCGCACTTGGGCGTAATATATCCTCAATGGGGAAATTTGGAATACATTTGAAACGGCTACCGCTGAAAGTCGCGGGCCAAATTTGGAGAGGAATCTCTTTTCCCTATAAGACGCTGATGAATAGTGCCGAAAAGTAAACGCATTCCTGGTTTAGGATCTGTACATTTCACGTGGACTGGAATTAGGGAAAGCGACTGTTGAGTCCTTTTCAGAATGCAAGTTCAGTCCTTTTTGACCTTACGGAGTGCCGAAAATGCTGGTCCTTTTTTTAATTGATGATCTTAGGGTTTAGGGTTTAGGGTTCTGGTTCTTGGATTCAAGGTCTCCATAATTTAGAATACACATGTTCTTGGTAAAAAAAAATCGTAACATAGACTTTGTAGCAATTTCTTGATATTCATGCAAATATTTTGGAGAATTGAAATGTTCTTGGTAATAAAAAATTATAACATAGACTTTGTAGCAATTTCTTGATATTCATGCAAATATTTTGGAGAATTGAAATGATCTAAGAGACTTAAAAAATGATGAACTCATGGAATTTGTATATGAATGAACGAAAACAATATGGAAGAAACAAATATCCTAAGGATTTATAATTGTTGGAATCATTTAGTTGTGGATCGTATACGTACGTGACAATACATAAATAGTGAATTATAAGTATTCCACAGTCCATATAGGCTTCACATTTTTTTCATAGTCAACAAATTTCCAAGTATTGAAAATCTTCATATTACTTCAAAAGAGCCATGATCCTCTATATTTTTCCTTCTTTTTCATATTAATATGATAGAATGTAGAATACTTGAAGTAACTTAAAACATAAGTGATGGCTTTCTGAAATCATGTTTGATTTCTATTTAGGCTTCAATTTTTTATGCACAATCCAATCCTAAAAGTATCATATACCAAAGGTCTTTAGATGGTTTTTAACTTCTACAAATTGTATTTTTTCTTCTTTCACATATTCATTTGTTTGAATTTAAAATTCATGCACTTCAAAATACAGAGGATCATAGGTCTTTTAAAAAAAAGATTTTTCGTGTCTATATACTCTTCAATTTCCTTGATTTCCATGGAATTATTGAAACATACATGGGAATACAAAAAAATAACCCTAAACCCTGCCTTATACTCATTCAATTTCACTACAAGAGAGAGGGGTGTTTTAAGTATAGTCCTAGAGATAACATTTTAATTAGTGACCTTCTGAGGGGATTTTCAGTAATAATTTACAAGATATTTATGTCTTTCATTGTAAAAAATTGTGTGATAATAAAATAATTGAATTATTTAGGTATGTGAGTCTAGTATCCCTAAACTCCTTATTTAGGTATGTGAATCTAGTATTTCTACATTATAGAATGCAAAAAAAAGATGTAAAAGTTACAAGTATTCCAAATACTTTAATCACTACATTAACCTATAATACCGAATTAAAATATTTGAGGTTCATGGAAGAATCATAAGTCTGTACATGTACTTTTAACATGTAGAACGACAACAATATACTATAAAATGAATCATTGCAGTATATGAAATGCTTTTAAAAAAAAATTATGTTGTGAAATTTATGTTCTTTCATGGCAATCCCATTATTGGAACACTAAAAACAATGGAAGCACTCATACAAAATTTATATGATTGCTCATGAATACCTACTGGTAGTTACTTGGAATACAATACTAGGCCATGCTTTCAAATAATCCTCATTTGGCTTTCACTAACATAAATGTAGCACTTGAGTTAAATGAGAGTTTGGAAAACCCCATAAATGTAGCACTTGAGTTCAATGAGTGTTTGGAAAACCCCATTATGATGTACCCCATGTGTCATTTACATTGAGGCACACTTCAATTCCTTCTAAGGGATACAATGAAAATCAATCGAAAGGTTGAATGTGAAACCTTTAAAGAGTCTACGGATTTATATTTCCATGAAATGTAGGATTTTTAATATTTCACATATAGTCATGACTATTGTGAAGGTATGACAAAAATCAGTTTTTAAATTTTATGATTATGACGTTACCTATCCATAAACCTTCCCTATCCCTATCATAGTTTACAAGATTTTCTCCATTGCTTTTGAATACTCTTGAATGTTCATTTCTTTACTTCTTAAGAGTACCTAGTACCAGGGTTGCTATTGTGCGAGCCTAGGAGCGGGAGCCTGTGAGCCTGTGAGCCCGCGAGCGGGAAATTTTTGTGATGGAAAAATTTGTGTCGGAATTTGTATTTGATCAAAAAATCTGTGACGAACCCATGACCGTGGACTTTGGGACAAATGAAGTTCTATGACCGTGGATTCAGAAAACAGTTGAGGTCCAGCAAATTTAGGATCATTTGTGCACATTTAGAGGCACTTCCATTTTTGTTCGAAAACATGTCTAATATAAACTGGCTATTAGCGTATTTAGGGATTTAGCTAGTGTTGTAGGAATAGGAAGGTAAAGAAATGACCCCAAGATGTACGCACTCCTTTATGTACTACTATTGATAATTTACCATTGGAGTTCTTTTTTAATTCTTTTATATTTATATTTTTATCGTTCCACTACTTAGTACTTTGCAAAACCATGAAAACAGCTGGGAAATAGCTATGACAATTAATTGTAACAATTAGTTCCCAGCTGCACCTTCACGGTGCTTGATGAAGCACATGATGAAAGTTATATGGGAGCTCATGCTATCACATCCAATCCTCATGGGATATTTGAACAACCATCTTCCTACACCCATCCTATGCATTGTATATTACATAAATTGTACCTCGTTTTCTCCAATTCTTTAAGGTGTAAGGGTTCATTCTCCACATTTGTCCACTAATTAGTCTGTATCTTGGGAGATATTTTTCCATTACATTTTTTTTATGTAAGAGAAATACCAAACATCAAACACATTGTACCGAACTTGTAGCCATAAAACACACAAATCAAATCAACATAAAAATGAATACACATAGTTCAACTCATAAGATGTGTCAATCTCATGAGTCTACGTCGCTGTGGACTCTATCATAGAAACCTCACCCAAAGATGACTCTGGAGTCTCTTCTCCCTCAGAAGCTGAAACATCTAAAAAATGAACCACATTTGCAACATATTTGGGTAAGCGAGGTTTTGGTTCTCTACAACCATTTCGTTCATACTGTGATGCCATCTTCTCCGCATACACTGGAAGATCATAAGACTTTTCCGGACTCAAAATGAGTCTTCGTATCTTCTTCATACGATGTCCATCCGTCACTCGTTCGTTCCTTCAAATACAAAGATCTCAATGTTAAATCCTTGGAATTCATGAAATGCAAGACATGTTGAATACAAAAACACACAAGTCAGTATTGAATACAAAACTTACTTACTAGGTCTAATGTTGCGTGTAAACACCATTGGCTCCACGTGCACAGAATCTAAATCAAGAGCGGCAAAAACTTCTTCTGGAGCTCGTGTCACCCCTTCCATTTGAGTTGCTTTCTTCATCGGCAGGAGAATCCCATTGAAGATATTCTCATCCTTCTCCAAAGCCACGATATGCCACCCTGTGCCACGACATGCAGTAATCGATGCTCCTGCAAGAGAAGCATGTGACGATTATAACTTCAATGTGTGAAGGTAGTATGCAAGGTACATGGTAAGGTTGTTCACAAATAAACATTTCACATCAAAACTATCATTTGAAAGCATTAGCTAACCTGTAGCTGTGGTGCAGTCAAGAACCACATCTTCTTCGTCGGTGCACCCTTCAATGAAGAATTGTAGAAACCTTGCATCTTTCTCTCGCGGTCTGCGCCAAGGCATTTTGGACTCTTTCTCGACCAACATTGTCTCCTCCGTGATGTAATTGATGACCATGTCTTTCTTCTACAGATTCCACTTTGCTTTTGTCATGGCCCTCGTCTACCTAAACTTGAAATTTGTGGGCCCTTTCTCACCTACGTCCTTCACAAGAAGGGTAACTCCAAACTTCACAGTCTACAAAAATGAAAACAAAATGTTAAGTACATAAAGGAATGCTTCCAAAACAATTGACATTAATACTGCAAATTTAGACAAACTTACCGTTTGTCCAGGATTAATACCCGATGCTAGGTCCAACTGGTTGAATGCCAACCACTCCTTCTTCATCACCAATTTCTTGAAAACATTCCGTAATCCTGCAAACATACGGCGCGACTGAAGGCTGTACGAGTGAAATACAAGAATACAGCCATTGTCTTGTAAGTTTTCCTCGGCAAAGTGAAATGCATTTTGCATTCCCGCACAGGTTGGGTCCGAGTTCCATGGCGGAACGCGCTTGTCAGAGATGAGTGGCACTGGGAGGTTTTCTTGGCAGTCAAAAATAATGAGATCCACCAAAGGCTCCCAGCTGACCCTACCGTCAAGTGACCGGGCTTTTCCTGCATTCATCTACAATCAAGTGATTGTTCATGTTATTAGAAAACTCAAACTATAACAACTTGCTTCCAAATAAAATTTGAAGTTATAAATTGAACTTGAAGTTTAGGCTTACTTTTTCAATGAAGTCCATGACTTCAGTATAGCAATTCGGTGCTGCATTCCCCAAATTGTCCATGATGTCAACAATTGACACGTTCAAAATCAACTCCTTCGATTTCACATCATCATCGTCTAGTACGACAACCTGTGTACCTTGCGTCACCATCTCCTCTGTCCACTCTGCAAGAACGGCCTTCCTCTTCATCCCGCTCTGAGTTCCCTCAACCAACTGCGAGCTCTGATCGACTGATGATGATGCTGGTATGCCGGTATCACCATCTTCGGGTTTTTTCCCCTTTGCCTTTGCTTTCTCCTCCTTCTCTAGTTGCTTCTCCTTCTCCTTCTCCTCTAGCTTTGCCAGACGTTCCGTCTCCTTCTTCTGCTTGTTCTCCAAAGCCATTTGGAGATGT
Organism: Rhytidiadelphus loreus; assembly: GCA_947034895.1. NCBI lineage: Eukaryota > Viridiplantae > Streptophyta > Bryopsida > Hypnales > Hylocomiaceae > Rhytidiadelphus > Rhytidiadelphus loreus. Next base: position 50,721,431 of record OX344761.1, read on the forward strand.
GCCGCCTTCTTTTTGTCAGCTTGGTCCCTCTTGGCAATTGCCTTCTTCCTTTGATCCTCGGTAAGGCCTGCAAACTCATCCACATTTAGATCAACTGCTCCAATGCCCTCCAATGAATTTCGGAGTTCTACCTCCAACGGATGCGTGTACAAAATGGGGCAGTCAATGTACCATCCACCGCCATTGAGATGAGCGGTGGTGAACGTTTGGAGTTGATTCGGCGTGTACATACAACTGGCAGAAGTGCGATCTAGAAACACCGAAAGAAATGGAGGAAGGTCTGCCCTTTGGATTGCTCCTTTTCCTTCAAGTTCAAACTTGAAATATCTGCACCGTGAGTTTTCAAAAACATTAAAGAAGAACTAAGAAAATCAAGTATGGCAAAAGATAAAATGAAGACCATGTACTTCAACCACAAATCAAGGATTCTAACGTATCAACATAATCTGAGGTCAAAGACTTTTATTCTACAACTTTGAGGGGCCAAAATGGGGGTCCCTCTTCCACTTTTAGAACTTGCCTCGGATCCGAGGCATGTTCTAGAGGTTGCCCATGGACCCCCTACATTGTTACCTTCCTCAGTTTCTAACAGTTTTTCTTCTTCAGCATAATGATTCTTATCCCCACAAAATCACATTTTAAAATCACATATTCACGACATACCGGAAAAGCACCCTCTTCACGGCTTGTTGGGAGCCCTCATACGTGTTGAAGTTGTCGCTTTTTTTGAAGTAATTAGCTCCTCTCAGATGCGCCAAGAACCCTTGATCCCATATTTTCCTCCTCCAGTCTTCCAAGTATTCTGTTAATGTCTCTAGATGCAGTGGAACGTTCATGTCGATGATGATGTTGTCCTGTTTGACAACTTCCTCAAAGTATTGCACAACTCCATCTTCAATCTGTGAAAAGGAAATACATATTAGCAATCTTGAAACACGTAGTGCAATTCTAGAATTTTAAAATTTTAGATGTCATTGAATACCAATTTCTGGTGGCTATCAAAATGAAAAAAAAAAAAAATGTACACTTACCCCAGCGTACTAGACACAACGATTCAAGAATGGACCGAGCAATGTCTCCGATACTGGCCTAGGTGGAAAGCGTCTGGCATCACGTGATGGCGTAGATGAGTTCCACCACTTGAGGAACTTGATTTTGTGATCTGCTGTGGTATTGCAAGTGGACACCATTTGAAGCTTTTCCAGAGTCATCTCTGGGACCTCATTGGAGCTCCAATGCTTCTCAATCTATACAAAAATAAAAAGAAGGTCAATTAAAATTTGAAGTCACAAAAATACGAATGGCAAACCTTCAAGATGAAGGTTAGGAATTTACCTCAACAAGAAAACCCGGCTTGTTAGCTGGATGGGCCACGGCAACCAACTTTGACATTTTGACATTGAGTTTGCTGGTCTTTTCATTTGCTCCGGACCTCATTGCATGTGCAAGTTCCTCTGGAGTTTTAGCATCCTCCGCCGTTGTTTCATTGTACCTCCGAACCGCTGCATCAGCGGACTGGGCAATCTCTTGCTGCAAAAGTAATATGCAAATTACGTATGACAATATTTGTAAGAAAAGGCCTCAATAAATATAATCAATAAAATGGGAATTATAGATCTTTACCCGGAAGACAAACGAAGTGAACACTTGCAATGGCATGGAATACCAAGTCTTCTTAGCTTTATATGCCCCACATAATCGGAGCTCCGACGGCCTCAACATCTCTTTCAACCTCTCAATGGGTAGGCGTCCATATTTTTGAACCCTGTACAATGTGTGGACCAAATTGGTCTTCACATGCGAGTCTTCGGTGGATCTGGAGAATATAGAAACAATTTTGAGTAAGTTTTTCCCTAAGAAAAGGCAACATTTTTGAATCAATAAAAACAATTTGAAGGTGAATTGTTTAATGAGGTAAACAAGATACTTACTTGTTTATGTCATGCATGACATGCATGACAAGCTCAATCTTGCCCTTTGTATCAAGAACAATTGAGTCAACCGCATAATGCCACTCCCTCTCCTTGGAGTGTTTTTTGTTGATGAAGTTCGTCCACGAGATGAGTCTGTGATTACCATCACAAACATAGAACTTGAGGTTCTTCAAGAACCTCAGATCTGGCACGAAGTCCACACTAGCGTTGAAGGTGTCATTCTTTTCCTTCCATAGTGGATCCCACTTCTCCATCTCTTCATCCGTGAATTGTGAGCTCTCTCCGGCCTCATCCGTCGTGGTAACGTAGAAAACTGTCGCTCCATCTCGATAACCCTTACTGAATTCGTGCTCTAGAAAATCAATATCGCATGAGAGTGTCGGCCTCACCATGGGCATAGGCACCATTCGACAAAGCGGGATCTGGAGCCGGAAAAGGTGATCCGGCTTCATCCTCAGCGACGCAATGGTGTTCACCGAGTCCACCTTATAGTATTGTCGGAGATCATCTTCTAAGAAGTCCTTGTCGTCTGCCTCCAACACATCATCGGCCTCGTCTTCTTCCATGATGTCTTCTTCCCCTTCCCCGTCTGCTTCTCCTGCAATGGGAGGTTGATTTGACTCTTCGGTGTTTGGAGTTTCTTGAATGGTCTCTTTAGGCCAAAGGTTTGTGGGAGTCCCATCCATCTGCAAGTTCAGATTATGAAATTAATCAATATCCAGGGACATGCATTCGGAGATCCACACTAACATACAAATAAAAACATAACAGTAAACCATATATAAATGAATGAAAGAAGAATGAAACCCTCAAAGGCAAAGGTTCATGTTCAAAATGTATGTCGGCCATATAGAATGCTCTCAAGCAATATATCCTCAAAACAAATCCAATACAATGGAATTAGTCAATATCTACATCTTCCTCTGAGTCAGAGCTCAAGTGAATGAAGATGGGTTCTCCTAATCCCTGCATTGCGCTACGTGCACAATCACATGTCTCCTCCATCAATGGACCGTCAATGGTGATGGACACGTGCGTGTCTGAGGTGTACTCTGTCTCTGAACTCTCGGCAGACATGAATACAACCGGTCGGTCTATAGCCCCACTAAGGATCAAATCAAGATGTCTACGTTTTAATGTAGGCGTATAGTAACGAGTACACTTTCGTGCTTGTGTGTCACTGACTCGACTTAGCACAGAGCTCTCAAACGCATCAACGGCGTGATCAGCTGCACCCATCACGTCATCAAAACTTACAAGTAAATCTTCGTCCACTTCTTCGTCTTCAGCACCTTTTTCTTCTTCAGAATCTTTGGACACCTCCATGTTTGCATCCAGTGGTGTGAGAGGTTGAGATGGTCCTGCCTCATGATTGATTGGGACAAGAGGAGGCTTTGGCGTTGGTGAAGATACATCCTGACCACGTCTTGCCCTCTGTGAAAATGAAGCATTGACAAAAGAAGAAATCAATGACCCATATCATGTTCAATAACAAAGTCCTAATACATAACTCAACCACTAGATAACTAGAAGACGGAAAAAACAAAAACGAGATTAAATCACCCCAGATTAAATCTAAAAAAAAAAAGACAGGTCCTCCACCCTCAAACCAGACATGCCTTGGATCCAAGACACCCAGCCAAACAGTGAGCATGATCCCCAAGACCCCAACTAGAATGCGAAAACCAAATGCATGTCACCGCCGCGAGGGCAACAGTTCCTCACTGGAGGGGTGACGACGCAAACAAAAAAAATATACAAACTGAGCTGGTGGTGGCTCTCGCCCAGCCCGTCCCCTCAAAAATATAATTTCGAAAAAAAAGCCAGGTCCCGCAAGCGGGCTCCAAGCATGCCTCGGATCCGAGATACCCAGCCATGAGGGCAGCGTGACCCCCCGACACCAAGCCAGAATGGAAAAACCAAACGCAACACACGAGCTTGGCCGACCAAGTGACGAGGCTCAACAAGCTTCAATCACCGCCATGAGCACTAGATCCTCAGCTCCAGGAGGCCCAGCGAGCTCAGTCACCGCCGCGAGGGCAGCAGCTCCTCACTGGAGGGGTGACGACGCAAACAAAAAAAATATACAAACTGAGCTGGTGGTGGCTCCAGCCCAGCCCGTAACCTCAAAAATATAATTTCAAAAAAAAAGGCCAGGTCCTACAAGCGGGCTCCAAGCATGCCTCGGATCCGAGACACCCAGACACAAGGGCAGCGCGACCCCCCGACACCAAGCCAGAATGGAAAAACCAAACGCAACACACGAGCTTGGTCGACCAATAAGGAGGCTCAACAAGCTCGAGTCACCGCCATGAGGGCACTAGATCCTCATCAAGTGGAGGCCCAGCGAGCTCAGTCACCGCCACGAGGGCAGCAGCTCCTCACTGGAGGGGTGACGACGCAAACAAAAAAAATATACAAACTGAGCTGGTGGTGGCTCCAGCCCAGCCCGTAACCTCAAAAATATAATTTCCAAAAAAACGGCTAGGTCCTGCAAGCGGGCTCCAAGCATGCCTCGGATCCGAGACACCCAGACACGAGGGCAGCGCGACCCCCCCGACACCAAGCCAGAACGGAAAAACCAAACGCATCACACGAGCTTGGTCGACCAATAAGGAGGCTCAACAAGCTCGAGTCACCGCCATGAAGGCACTAGATCCTCATCAAGTGGAGGCCCAGTGAGCTCAGTCACCACCGCGAGGGCAGCGGCTCCTCACTGGAGGGGTGATGACGCAAACAAAAAAAATATACAAACTGAGTTGGTGGTGGCTCCAGCCCAGCCCGTCCCCTCAAAAATATAATTTCAAAAAAAAAAGCCAGGTCCTGCAAGCGGGCTCCAAGCATGCCTCGGATCCGAGACACCCAGACACGAGGGCAGCGCGACCCCCCCGACACCAAGCCAGAACGGAAAAACCAAACGCATCACATGAGCTTGGTCGACCAATAAGGAGGCTCAACAAGCTCGAGTCACCGCCATGAGGGCACTAGATCCTCATCAAGTGGAGGCCCAGTGAGCTCAGTCACCACCGCGAGGGCAGCGGCTCCTCACTGGAGGGGTGATGACGCAAACAAAAAAAATATACAAACTGAGTTGGTGGTGGCTCCAGCCCAGCCCGTCCCCTCAAAAATATAATTTCAAAAAAAAAAGCCAGGTCCTGCAAGCGGGCTCCAAGCATGCCTCGGATCCGAGACACCCAGACACGAGGGCAGCGCGACCCCCCCGACACCAAGCCAGAACGGAAAAACCAAACGCATCACATGAGCTTGGTCGACCAATAAGGAGGCTCAACAAGCTCGAGTCACCGCCATGAGGGCACTAGATCCTCATCAAGTGGAGGCCCAGCGAGCTCAGTCACCGCCGCGAGGGCAGCAGCTCCTCACTGGAGGGGTGAAGACGCAAACAAAAAAAATATACAAACTGAGCTGGTGGTGGCTCCAGCCCAGCCCGTCCCCTCAAAAATATAATTTCAAAAAAAAAGGCCAGGTCCTGCAAGCGGGCTCCAAGCATGCCTCGGATCCGAGACACCCAGACACGAGGGCAGCGCGACCCCCCCGACACCAAGCCAGAACGGAAAAACCAAACGCATCACACGAGCTTGGTCGACCAATAAGGAGGCTCAACAAGCTCGAGTCACCGCCATGAGGGCACTAGATCCTCATCAAGTGGAGGCCCAGCGAGCTCAGTCACCGCCGCGAGGGCAGCAGCTCCTCACTGGAGGGGTGAAGACGCAAACAAAAAAAATATACAAACTGAGCTGGTGGTGGCTCCAGCCCAGCCCGTCTCCTCAAAAATATAATTTCAAAAAAAACGGCTAGGTCCTGCAAGCGGGCTCCAAGCATGCCTCGGATCCGAGACACCCAGACACGAGGGCAGCGCGCCCCCCCCGACACCAAGCCAGAATGGAAAAACCAAACGCAACACACAAGCTTGGCCGACCAAGTGAGGAGGCTCAACAAGCTCAAGTCACCGCCATGAGGGCACTAGATCCTCATCAAGTGGAGGCCCAGCGAGCTCAGTCACCGCCGCGAGGGCAGCAGCTCCTCACTGGAGGGGTGACGACGCAAACAAAAAAAATATACAAACTGAGCTAGTGGTGGCTCCTGCCCAGGGTTGTTCGCTGCGACACCGCGACAGACAGACGTCGCGCGACGTCTAGTAGAGTTCGCGCGACGTCACGAAAAGTCAAATTTACCTTTGACTTTATATAAAATTACCCCCCTCCAGTTGGATGCCATGTGGCATCTACATGGCAAACTCAAGGGGCGCATACGGGTAATAGGCGACTGCATGTAGGGGCGACTGGAGGCAGGGGCGAGTGGAGGTAGGGGCGACTCTTGTAGGAGTGATTTGTAGTGCAATTCAAAACTGCCACTTCTGCTGCAGTCATCCAAGAAAATAGAAAAAATATTTTTTGGAAAATCTAACCATAAGATCTTGTACTTAAGTTGTCTAAGATCATGTGGTAAAAATTTCATAAAGTTTGGCCATATAGATTGGAAGATATTAGCATTCAAAGTTGGAAAAAAAAATTGAACTTTGGCTTGCAATTTCTGATGACTTTGACCACCATTTGTGGAAAAAAATTGCACTATAAACTCTAAATTTTAAAAAATTATGTTGAAAAATTGAATTGAAAGTTTAAGCAAAAAATTTCAATAGAAACACACTTGATTTTCATTCTTTAAGAAATTGTTGAATAGAAGTTGGTCTATGATTGAATGAAAAACTAAATTGTTAATAGCTCTAAGTTGGAATTGAAACACAATAAGCACAATGGTGAGATTGTTCTAGTAGACAAACTTAACTATATTAAACAATTTTCAAAAAAGTTGTATAAATTGCATTCAAAAATATATCATATAAGATGTTTTTTCAAAAAATTGTTTAGATTGTCTAAAAGACAAGATTATCCATAATTTTTTCATTGCTAGTCGAAATGGAATGAATCAAAGCTTCACATGTAGACAGAAATATAATATTTGAGGGAAAAAAATTTAATATTAATTGACTTATTGTTATTTTTTTGTTGCTTGCTGACCTCTATTTTCAGCTTAGGGTGGCATAAATTTTGCTTTTGGACACCAATTGAAGAAAAATTTATATTCTTACAAAGATGATTACTCTTCTATCTGCCAAAAAAGTTCAAAAAATGAAAATGAAAATTGAGACTATATGCACCTACTTGAACTCTTTAAAGTCCTTCAAAAGGACTCAAGTTGGTCCTTTAGGGGTTAAAACTCAACTTTATTTTTGTACAGTTTTACACACATTAGTTTAGAAGCAAATAAATTAAAGTACATTGTTTGGAAAAAATTACAAAATATTTGCACAAAAGAATTCAAATTCAAGATTCAATACATAGACCTTGGCACCTAGCGTTTTGAATATTTAATATTTTTTCTAAATGGCACATCATATAAAAAGTGGTTAATATATTTACTTTCCTTTTCAAAATTTAGAAGCATGAAATGTGACCTATGTTTTTATTTGTACTAACATAATAACAACATACCCTATTACAAAACATCAATGCGATAAACAACTTCAGGGGCTTTATCAACCATGAGTAGCTTTACCACCTATCTACATATTAGTTGCTTCTTTGAATCAAGTTCAATGACTATACCCAACTTCCTCACAAAGTACCTCATTACTAATGTGTTTTCAAATATTCCATTGTCATATTTGAGTAGTTGCGTGGATTAGTGTCTCTATAGTAGCACCTGCGGCCTTACTATAGGTAACTAAAATCAAAAGAGTCCTTTTATTAATGACCACATCGTCAAATATTTGTTTCTACTAAGGATCTCTCATTAAAAAGCGTATAATCTCTATCCTCACTTGTTGGTGACCAACTTTGAATTAGAGGCACATGTCATTATGTCACCATATGCTTAGTGATGTCAATTTTAGTTGCCCCTAGAAACCCCCAAACGGCCCAAATTTGTCAATTTTTGGACAAAAGGAGGGCCATTCTTTCCACCTCCACCCGCACTCGCCCCTTATCCGAGGTCGCCCTTAAGCACTCGCCCTGACCCGCATTCTCCTCCATGAGAGGTCGCCCAAGACCCGAAGTCGCCCCTAGAAACCCCCAAACGGCCCAAATTTGCCAATTTTTGGACAAAAGGAGGGCCATTCTTTCCACCTCCACCCGCACTCGCCCTGACCTGCGTTCTCCTCCATGAGAGGTCGCCCAAGACCCGAAGTCACCCCTAGAAACCCCCAAACGGCCCAAATTTGTCAATTTTTGGACAAAAGGAGGGCCATTCTTTCCACCTCCACCCGCACTCGCCCCTTACCCGAGGTCGCCCTTAAGCACTCGCCCTGACCCGCGTTCTCCTCCATGAGAGGTCGCCCAAGACCCGAAGTCACCCCTAGAAACCCCCAAATGGCCCAAATTTGCCAATTTTTGGACAAAAGGAGGGCCATTCTTTCCACCTCCACCCGCACTCGCCCCTTACCCAAAGTCGCCCTTAAGCACTCGCCCTGACCCGCGTTCTCCTCCATGAGAGGTCGCCCAAGACTCAAAGTTACTTGAAAAACTCATTGGATTGCAATTTTTGGGTGATGAAAGTAGAAATTGACAACTTCATTATAGTCAATTAGTTTTGTTTTAGTTTGCTAGGTACATTAGTGGACGTACCTTGTTAGGTGAGCTAAGTAAATGGACCTTGATGAGATCAGATTTCATAGCTTTGACACCTAATCTCATTTATTAGAAATGAAAGCTCTTCTAAAAATCTAGTTGCTTTGGATTCTCTATAGTACTACTTGTATTTGATAATATCTTGTTTGATCTATTAATTAGCTCTAGTATATAAATTTTATGGCAAGATGTCATCTTCTATTGAACACTCAAGTTTTGCAAATATGCAATTTTGTTAAATATATATCAATGGTTCATTTTCATTTATTCGGTTGGGATTATATAATATGAAATAAATCAAATAAGAAAGATCATACATATCTCTCCATCTAATTTTTTGTATTTTAGAAATCATTTGATAAATTATATACTTATAGAATGACTATTTGAGATTTGTTTAAATCCGTAGGGGAAATTTTCATTTAAATCTCTTCCCCATTAATTTAGAAGTGAATATGGTAAATAATTCATAAGTACAAAGATGTTTGGAGAATCAAGAAAATTAAATGGAGAAGGTATTGCAAATATTTTCATGCATTATTTTGTATTTTGAAATACACTTCATAAATTATAGACCCCTTTAGTAGGATAATTCGTTGAAATTTGCATAAATTAAATCAAAAGGGAAGTTTTCATTTAAATTCCTTCCCCACTAATTTTTTAAGTTAGAGATGAAGGTGGTAAATAATTCATAAGTACAAAGATGTTTGGAGAATCAAGAAAATTAAATGGAGAAGGTATTGCAAATATTTTCATGCATTATTTTGTATTTTGAAATACACTTTATAAATTATAGACCCTTTTAGTAGGATAATTTGTTGAAATTTGCATAAATTAAATCAAAAGGGGAAGTTTTCATTTAAATTCCTTCCCCACTAATTTTTTAAATTAAAGATGAAGGTGGTAAATAATTCATGAGTACAAAGAAGCTTGGAGAATCAAGAAAATTAAATGGGGAAGGTATTGCAAATATCTCCATTCATTATTTTGTATCTTGAAAAACAATTTATAAATAATACACCCATAGGATAAGTCTTTGAGATTTGCATTAATCAAAAGGGGAAGTTTTAATTCAAATCTCTTCTTTCTAATTTTTAAGTTAGAGATAAAGGTGGTAAATAATTCATAAGTAGTTGAGTACAAGGATGCTTGGAGAATCAAGAAAATTAAATGGGGAAGGTATAACAAATATCTCCATTCATTATTTTGTATCTTGAAAAACAATTTATAAATAATACACCCATAGGATAAGTCTTTGAGATTTGCATTAATCAAAAGGGGAAGTTTTAATTCAAATCTCTTCCTTCTAATTTTTAAGTTAGAGATAAAGGTGGTAAATAATTCATAAGTAGTTGAGTACAAAGAAGCTTGGAGAATCAAGAAAATTAAATGGGGAAGGTATTGCAAATATCTTCATGCATTATTTTGTATCTTGAAAAACAATTTATAAATAATACACCCATAGGATAAGTCTTTGAGATTTGCATTAATCAAAAGGGGAAGTTTTGATTCAAATCTCTTCCTTCTAATTTTTAAGTTAGAGATAAAGGTGGTAAATAATTCATAAGTAGTTGAGTACAAAGATGCTTGGAGAATCGAGAAAATTAAATGGGGAAGGTATTGCAAATATCTTCATGCATTATTTTGTATCTTGAAAAATAATTTATAAATAATACACCCATAGGATAAGTCTTTGAGATTTGCATAAATCAAAAGGGGAAGTTTTAATTCAAATCTCTTTCTTCTAATTTTTAAGTTAGTGATAAATGTGGTAAATAATTTATAAGTAGTTGAGTACAAGGATGCTTGGAGAATCAAGAAAATTAAATGGGGAAGGTATTGCAAATATCTCCATTCATTATTTTGTATCTTGAAAAACAATTTATAAATAATACACCCATAGGATAAGTCTTTGAGATTTGCATTAATCAAAAGGGGAAGTTTTAATTCAAATCTCTTTCTTCTAATTTTTAAGTTAGAGATAAAGGTGGTAAATAATTCATAAGTAGTTGAGTACAAAGATGCTTGGAGAATCGAGAAAATTAAATGGGGAAGGTATTGCAAATATCTCCATTCAATATTTTGTATTTTGAAATACATTTGATAAATAATACTCCCATAGGATGATTATTTGAGATTGCATATATTAAATCAAATGGAATAATTCTTATTTAAATCTCTTTCTTCTAATTTTTAAGCTTGAAATTAAAGTGGTAAATAATACATGAGTATGATGAATTGATGATACTTGGAAGATAGTGAAATTCAAAATGGAAAGCTCTTTCTAAAATCTACATTTTATTATTTTGTATTTTAAAATCTACTTCATAAATAATACCCTGGTAGGATGACTTTTAGAGATTTGCGTAATTCAAGAGGAGAAGCTCTAATTTAAATCTCTTTCCTCTATTTTTAAATTTTAGATGAAGGTGGTAAATTATACATAAGTATGATGATGCATAGAGAATAGAGAAAATCAAATAGGAATGTTTTTATACAAATCTTCAGAGGGTGTTCAAATTTAAAATCCACTTGTTAAATAATACACTGATAGGATGTTAATCAAAATTCTCATTGTCTTCACAAGGGGCAAATGGATTTTGGCCAAGTTCCTATATGGTCAAATTTTTATGAAAAGATAGGAAAAAAAAATTAGCTTTCTAGGAATGTAATTTTAATTTTAATTGGTGCCTAGGAGCAAGAGTTATACAACAATTAGCTTTGATCTAAATTAAATCATTTGGATGAGCAAAAACAAATCTTGAAAAATTTGAATTAAAAATTAATTTTTTTTCTCATATATTTTATTTTATTTTCATATGGAAAGCTTTTATTCATTTCATTTGGATTTATGATATGAAGAGGTTGCCAAGAAGTTGTAGAACATCTTGTTTTGCAAGCAATTATAATATTGATTTGTAAAATATAGGTATAGGATTTGTTTTTGAGTTCAATTTTAAAAAAAATTCAAAACAAATAGGTCCACCAAATCAACATTGATTGTTAGAACAATCTCACTATTGGAATTCGTGAGTTTTAATTCCATCTTAGAGCTATTAATGATTTAGTTTTTCCCTCTATGATACCTTCTTCTACTAAATAAATTTTTAAATAATGAAAATTACATTATATTTTAAACTTTTATTTTTTTTATATTTTCAACTCAATTTTGAATGATGAAAAAAAACTAAATTCAAGATCTACAATTCAAACTATTTAAGTTAAGAAGATTTGAAGTCTTAAACTAGTTTGCCATTGTGCCAAAAAAACACAATTTCTTCACTTTGAATGCATTTATCTTGCAATCTATGTGGTCAAAATGTTTGAAATTTTTTCCATGCATTCTCAAACTATTCTATTGCAAGATCCTATGGTAACATATGGAAAAAAAATACCATTCTAAATTTTTTTTCTCTTTGCAATTTGCACAAAAATGGCAGTTTTGAGTGTTTTTTGACAATTGCAACAAGGAGGTCGCCCCCCTGGACCAGCAGTCGCCCCCCTGGACTAGAAGTCGCCCCCTTGGACCAGAGGTCGCCCCCCTGGACCAGCAGTCGCCCCCCTGGACTAGCAGTCGCCCCCTTGGACCAGAGGTCGCCCCCCTGGACCAGTAGTCGCCCCCTTGGACCAGAGGTCGCCCTAATTTTAGAACCCATACTCGCCCCATTTGTACTTGCACGCGCCCCCATCCGCGGTCGCCCAAGGCTGAAGTACATGTGCCCCTACCCGCAGTCGCCCAAGTTGGCTTTCCACGTCATTTTGTAAACCTTGCCACGTAGGCAAAATCTATTTACCGTGGGGTAAATTTTTTTACCCCTCCGCGACGCGATGTCAAGTAAACTCGACACTTGGTGACACGCGACACGCGACGTCAGACGTCATACACGACGCTTAAACCCAAAAATATGTCAGACAAGACAACCCTGTTCCTGCCCAGCCCGTCCCCTTAAAAATATAATTTCAAAAAAAAAGGCCAAGTCCCGCAAGCGGGCTCCAAGCATGCCTCGGATCCGAGACACCCAGCCACGAGGGCAGCGTGACCCCCCGACACCAAGCCAGAATGGAAAAACCAAACGCAACTCACGAGCTGGCCGACCAAGTGAGGAGGCCCAACAAGCTCCATTCACCGCCATGAGGCACTAGATCCTCAGCTCCAGGAGGCCCAGCGAGCTCAGTCACCGCCGCGAGGGCAGCAGCTCCTCACTGGAGGGGTGACGACGCAAACAAAAAAAATATACAAACTGAGCTGGTGGTGGCTCCAGCCCAACCCGTCCCCTCAAAAATATAATTTAAAAAAAAAAGGCCAGGTCCCGCAAGCGGGCTCCAAGCATGCCTCGGATCCGAGACACCCAGACATGAGGGCAGCGCGACCCCTCGACACCAAGCCAGAATGGAAAAACCAAACGCAACACACGAGCTTGGCCGACCAAGTGAGGAGGCTCAACAAGCTTCAGTGACCGCCATGAGGCACTAGATCCTCAGCTCCAGGAGGCCCAACGAGCTCAGTCACCGCCGCGAGGGCAGCAGCTCCTCACTGGAGGGGTGACGATGCAAACAAAGAAAATATACAAACTGAACTGGCGGGTTCCAAGCATGCCTCACGGGCTCCAAGCATGCCCCGGATCCGAGACTCCCGGCCAACAGCACAGCCCGACCACCCAGACCAAGCCAGCATGCGGAAAACCAAATGCAATACACGAATATGTCCACACAGGTGAGGAACTAGAAATCGGTGGCCACGCAAAATCGATCTAGAAATTCAAATGGATCTCATCGATACCTGTGGGATTGCTCGAGAGCGAGTTGGGGGAGGAGTTGGATCTTCCGATCCTCCGCGGCCGTGGCTCCTGGTATTCCTGATCATGGTTCCCTGCGCAGACGGATGGGCAATGAGAGAGGAAATGGGTGGTGTTAGAAGTTGGAGGACATTGCGGTGAGAGTTCAAGGTCGCAGCAGCAAGACCTTCGCCAGACTGGATTTCGGGATGGAGAATTCACGGGTCCCTTGCCTCCACTCCGGATTTTTTGGGGGGTTCTTATCTTGAAATTATTGGTTGGCTTAGACTAAGAGGACTGGATTCTCAGATTAGGGGTCTGATGCGTTACACGCGCCGCGTGGGTGTTTAACCTGCATGACGGGAAGAAGGGCAAGTGCGGTTCACAGCTCTCCGAGAAGGTATCTTCCCCGATGCTTACAAGCGGGGATCTTTGGGAAACCTCCGCGGTGTTCAACATGCGGCCTCCCTTACTAACTGAAGGTATGTGAAAATGGAATCACTGGAAGTGATGCATTTAAATAAGAGCCATTTGCCTCGACAGATACTCAATCTAGTCACTTTCAACTGCTCACGTTTGGCGATCACTTTCACAACGTTGCGAGTTTGTTGATCGGTTCATTGCAGCCGTTTGATTATAAATTTTATTTTCAATCTAGCCGTGCGTGACTTGCATGGGATCTCGGGAAATCATGTAGGCAGGCCAAGCGCATAGATATAGAAGATGCCTCTTTCCTCACACGTCGCAGATTTTGTATTCATTTACCCCTACCTCAAGCAATGTGGAAATCTCTCATCCAACAGTAGTTGACAGGGCCATAAATCGTCCATTTGCAAGCTGGAACTCATTATTGAGTTGATGGAATTTTGTAAAATATTTTTTAATGAATTTTCCTTTAAAGACAAGTGGAATCGGCATCTAATCCATGATGTTTCATGTTTTCTGAAAATTTATATAATTAGAAATAAACTTTTAAAGTTTAGGTGTAGTGGTCTGAAAATTTGCCCTTATCCTCAAATGTACACTATAAGGATTTGAAAGCTATATGGGCTGAATGCTTTGGATTTCAAAATTCTAATGAAGGTGAATTTATTTGAGCACAGAACTAGATTTGTATTTCCCTTATTGTAGCAAAAATTAACTCAAAATCAAAATTAACTCTACCTATTAGGCTATCACGTACGTAGTTCACTTGGTTCCACTTCTTGGCCCGTGAACCCATACAAAACTTTACTGGAAGCTCGAAATGACAAAGAGACAAACGAAGAAGCATTTCAACAAGCCATGTACTCAACTGCCTCCATTACCCTAAACCTTAAACGTAAAATGACTGGTTTTATTCATTGAAATCAACAAGGCACCCTAAAACTAAACTATTGTAGTGCACACCTCAATGCTCTGTGGACCTCTATAAGTTTGATGCTCAAGTTCTATAAATATTCACTATAGATGATTACAAGTTCAAACTATACGCATAAAATAGTCTCTCAGGAAATTCACTAACTTTGTTCGAAAGTTAATGCAAACCTCATAACTCGCATCCTCAAAGAAACAACGGAAATGAAATGACTCCATCAAACTTGCTGCAAAATTCATTGTATCCAAGGCCCTCTCATGAATGTCAAACGGAGAGGGTTCATGGATCTTTGAAAATAAGTCTCAAAGTAGCTTACAGTTGAGACGTCCGCCGCCCTTCTACCACGCTGTAAATTTACGTGGTCCCTCAATGCCTCTTGAGTTGCACCAACATCGTCGGCAGGAGCATCCTCCGCTGCGGCAGTACTCCCTTGTTCATAGCGAAGAACTCTCCTCAGATCTACAGGTGCTGGCTCCGCAGTCTTCGGTGGCACTCTTCCTCTTGTCATTCTAGATCGGCTCAAGGCCTTGGCAGATGAAAAGTACAACGACCCACGTCTCTTTCTCTTCTTTTGCTTCAAACTAATCAACATCAACATCAACGCTGTCTACAAGCATGAAGGGAGAAGAGAATGGCTAAACCTTGACGCTTTCAACAACATGTAAAGGGAAGTGAAACCGAGAGAATGAGGACAATGGACAAAAGTGGCTCTTCATATGTTTCGCCATGTAGGTCAAGGAAGAGCCGTCACATTGAAACCGGCCATAATGACATGCGTGAAGATAGTTTCTAATAGTACCTCCGTGTGGTAGGCCAATTCATGTGCCGTCAAAATAACATCCAGAAAAGAGGCCCTGACATTGGGAGCTCTGTCAGTTTTTAGGGATATAATTCAGGTACGAAGATCAAGAAATTAAGTATACGGCCAGTCCTACATATTCAAGTGATTACCATCCCAAACCCCAATGCTAATTCAAAATGCCGTGTGTTGAAATGATTGCAATGTTGTACCAAAATTGAATGCAGCAGTCCAAGTTCATTGGGTTCTTTTTAACTCACTATGATTTCAAAACAAACGAATTATATTAGAAAAAAATGGACTCTCATTAATTATACCTACTTGATGTTCTATGAATTACAATAATTGTAATTCCGAAATTGTGAAAATTTAAACCAATTTCTCTTGATATACTACAAACAAGTTCTACGAAGTTAATAGAAAAAAATGTACAAGTCATGTCCTAAAATGTGGTCAGGAGTTTTATGGATGTGTATCTAACTACTTAGGTCAAGAGTACCTTTCATTTGCCCGTGTAATAGGCATTCACATTAATTGAGAAGATGGTAGATAGAAATCTCCAATCCACTGTCAATTTTGATTCTTCGTAAAACATTCTTCTCTTAATCACTAATGTGGAGGGAGGTTTGATTATGTTCTATTGTCATGTACATAATGAATTCAATTCAATCTCCAGAATGATATTAAACACGATATTCGTTATTTCGGGAGAATTCCATGATTTTGGGAGTATGCAAATCAGCGCGGTTCGAGCTGATCTGCACCACATATTGGAAAACTGGAATTTTCGAATGGCCATAACTTACTCAAATTTTGTCCAAACTGGGCATATGAGGTGTTTTTTGACATCTACGGAATCTGTAGATGTCAAAAAACACCTCATATGCCCAATTTGGACAAAATTTGAGTAAGTTATGGCCATTCGAAAATTCCAGTTTTCCAATCTGTGATTCAGATCAGCCCAAACCGACCGAAATTGGGAGATAGGAAAACTCCCCAAATAACGAATATCGTGTTATTATTGCTTTCATAACAATTACAGTATCATCGTAATAATGATGTGAACAACAACAAAATCGGCGCATAGTATTGGATGAACAATGAATACATAAGAGTACACAAATAGAAGGCCAAGAAGAAGCGCACTCATATAGTCCCCAATGTTTGGTTCTTTTTTACCTCATCTCTTGTGTTGGATTGAATTGTCAACGTTGTTGAAGTGTCTCCGTAGGGTTTAGCAATGGCTTGGCTTAGAGTTGATGGTCACGACATTCCCCTTGTGTTCCCAGTAGTAGACGGTGGATGCACTAGAATTCCTTGTCATCTTCTGCATGTCCGTTTTAGATTTGTAGAAAGCTCCATCTATGTTGAGGAAGAGAAAAAGTCGGAATCAGGGGAAGGGCTACAATCTGTCCTGATTGTGAGGTCGGTAGAGGATGGAACGTATTGCTGGTACCTTGGTCCTGGGAACTATAGAGCATACGGACTTCCACTCTCTATGCTAGGTGCATGTACAGAAATCCAGAGTCGCCAATCTGATGGTTCTACGGTGGATATGCCGTGTAGTCCTCATGCTGTGTCACCCAGTACACCTAGAGTTGCTCTGCCGGTCCTACACATTCGGACATTCCTGCAATACTTCTTATCGTGAAAGAGGAGAGATTAGATCCAATTATAGAGTTGTCAACCGAATCAGAAGGAGAGTCTCCCAACGTCAATGCTGAAAAGCAAAGTTCTTCTTCCCAGATTGCATCTTGCGAGACAGATATTGTGAAATCACTATCTTGTAAGGGCCCGTCTGGAAGTCTTTCTAATTCTACAAAGTCACTATCTCTACCGCGACAAGATGTAGTGGCAAAAGAAAGCATAATGGATAGTCTAAAGAGACTTGCCACTATGCATCATTCTCGAAACGAATTGTCGTCAATGGATCTGAGCACCATGAAGCACCAGCGGGTTCCATTTCTTCCACCTGTATTCAACGGGGATGTCATCTTTGAATTGCCTCCTCGTGGGTCATCTTCATCTTCATCGGGGGCCAAGAACTTGGAAGGAATGGACAAGCGCTATGATGGACATCCGTGGTGCAAGCTAATGACCACGAACATTCACAACTCGGACAACCTCAAAATTCGTAAGTCGTACTGTGCTGGCCATCTTGCTTGTCAGAATGACAATTGTGAGTATTTAAAGAGAGCTTCAAAGCAAAACGAAACTGAGTGGAGTGGCTATACTGTGTTTCGTTTTATTGCTGGTGGGTGTCCCCCCAAAGAATGTACCCTAGTTTGCAAGGTTTGCAAGATGGCACCGACGTGTCTTGACACATGCAAGGCTAGGATATACTTTGTGTACACTGATAACCCAGAAATGACTAGGGCCGCTATTCACTTTGGAGAGCATGGCCACCCCGTCGCTAAAGGCATGTATAGAGATTCTATTGAAATGATTTGCGGACTCATTGCGGAACAAGTGGCCAAAACACCCATGGCCACGAACTCCGCAATCACTCTCTCTGCTAGTAAAGACTTTCTGGCAAGCTACCTATTTCATGATGGAGAGGGCGAGAAAGAGATGCTAAAAGCGGAAGAAATGGAGGAGGTCATGGACCGCTTCCAATATTTGAGTAGTCCAAGTATTCGCAATGTGATATCTTCTTTCCGGTCTAACAACCGAGGAGGAATAATCGACAACATTATGACCATGAAGAAAGAGTCAAAGTTTGAGTTCATACATGACAGCGTCTTCCCAGGTCGAGGCAAGGAAAAGGTATACATTTTCAAGATGCTTACTGAAGGACCAGGAAGTGAAGTCGACCTTGTAAGGCGAATGCAATGGGAAGGGGATCTGCAGAATGCGTGGTTGATGTTCGACCACGTGAAGCGCGTGAAGGAGTGGACCACAATGGCCTGCCACGTGTATGATACCGAGTACAAGAAGGTAATGACTATTGCAATGTGCGACATGCAATCCGAAGATACCGAAGTTCAAGTACAATTTTGGCGAAGCTTAAACGCGGCCATGCATTGCCACGGAGTGGGAAAGCCTAACTTTAAAGGATTTATGGCAGACAGCGCTATGGCCAATTGGAATGCGGTCCGCATTGTCTACGGAAGTGGTTCTGCCAATGTTGAAATGGAGAATCGCGAGAGGACATGTTTGTTGCATTGGAGTACCTCTCTTCACAAGCATACACAAAAATACATCAAGGAAGCCAATGTTGTAAGCAATACAAAGATTCAAAGAATATGGACCAAGCCGAGGTCCGTTACCTTGCAATACAGTCTTGGTGGTTGTCATCTGGAGCTGCCAACGAAGAAGCTCTACATCACTTACAACACTGGCTAGCTTTTTGGCATTTCTGGTATCGCCAATGGGGAGGCTTCATGGACATGGTGAGTGAATCTTGGTTCCTCTTAGTAAAAGTGTTTAAGGCTGTAAGACTCATATTCTAATTAGAAGTTCAACTTCCTTGATTGTTATTATATATATATAAAAAAAATTTTAAATTTAGTGGGACCTTTTATCTCCGTGGTACCAAAAACGAGGGGTCATCATAACACTATAATAACATGCCTCGGATCCGACGGATGTATTTTTGTTGTCACCATGACCCCCCTGATATCTGTTCTTCGATCAAAAATATCCAATGTTGGTAGTACAGAATGTTAAATGTTACTAATTTTTTTACTAGATAAGGATTTAGGGAGTAGCAATAGGAATCATTACAAGTCCTTCCTCTTATGAAACTATACAGTGAATGAAGATAAATTATTTACAAGTTACCAATTAGAATTTTTGTGAACGCCCATTACTAACTATTTTATGGTCCTTTTTGAAATATATAGAAACTGAATTTGGAAGAGATGTTGGACTTGCCATCGTGCAATTTATCCGAAACGGTGCACAACAAGTGGCTACAAATGTCTGGAAAGTGAGGAAACAACTTGTTTGACGCCACATGTGATGACAGCATCCGTGCTTGGATGCAAATGACAAACTATCGTGCATACCTGAAAGGATACGCATCGGGATCAGGGCCGTCAAAAGGGGAGCTGCGACTGAGAGCTGCTAGAAGAAGTGGAGATCCCAAAAAGATTGCAGAGGCGCTAAACACATTGCCTGGAGCAGAGGGGGTGGGAACCAGAGTACCACACTTGGAAGGAGAAGAAATTTTTGGCAGTACAAAGAGGAAGTTGGACGTGCCCATTGGTGATGCAGGAGATTCACATAGGCCTGACAAAATCAATTTTTCTCAATCCCGTGTGAGAACGAGGTCCAACACATCTGTTTCTGAATCTTCAGGAGAGATAGGTAAATACCCTCAAGCAAATAATTCTGGACATGTTACGGTAGCATTTGAAAGCGATTGTGATACATCAAAATGGCACATTGCGAGAATCAGCCACAGATCTGCCACCAAATGTCAAGCTCAACAACAAAGATCAAACATCAAGTGCACCAGCAAGATTGCAAAAGGGAAGAAGGGAACTCCAGCCCCTACCTACCGCGGTAGAAAAGAAGAGTATGGGAGTAAGCGCCAGGTGGTGGTTGATTTTTGGTTTTGTTGGGATGACATCGAACGATGCGTGAAAGGTACAAAACGGAAGTGGGTTCTCGATTGGCCAGAGGTACTAGAGGTTTGGCCTGTTTTGTCAGGAACTAACCTAAACCGAGAAGAGACATTGTTATTGCAGCATGTAGGATTTCGCCTTCAAGAACGACCAATACTGTCGCCACGTCAATTGTTCAACATATCAAAGATTTTCAAACCTGTTTTGTATGACCACCCTCCATCGAAGAACACAGATGTGTATCCAACCGTGAGGAACAACAGAGCCATTCGAAGGATTGCAAACGCACCTACTGCAGAATAACGAAACAAGTGGGAAAGTGCAGGTAATGTGAGAGGCCAAATTTTAGGAGTAATATTGCTCCCTTTCCCAGGCCTTGGTGCAATAGTGGAGTTAGAGACAGGGTCAGAGCCAAACAAAAATGTATATCGAGTTACAATAGGCCAATTCCCAGCGTGCACATGCCCAGACTTCGTGAATATGGCAATTTCCGCTATTGGAGGCCGGCAACAATACGTGAATTGCAAACACTTGTACTATTTGTACAGATACTTCTGCAAGATGGATGTCAACAAAGATAATTTCATTCATGCACCAAGTTATAGCTTCAATGAGTTGAAGCTATTGCTAGTTCGAGCTGGAATGATCACAATTCCAGAATAGGCATGGACACATATTCCAATGTACTTCAATTGTAATGCACTCATTTTTATATATTACAATTGAAATGATTTGATGCATAATTTTTTCATTTAAGTTCCATTCCCATTTCCAATCGGGTATCCATTTTCTGCATTTTCTCCATAATACTCTCCATTTTGAAGGTCCACTTTTATTCTTCATTATGGCCCTCCATTGCCCACCTTTTCTTCATTTGTCTTTTGAGATCTAGGCCATGTTTTACTATTTATTCATTTTTTTTTCTACAAGGTCTTCCAGAATATCAAAATTGGCCACCCATTACTCTAATGAAACCCATAAAATGCACCTCTTATTTATTTTAAAATCCAATAACCACAGGTGAAGGAATGCACTTGAAGATGACAGTAAACTGCTTACCACTATGATTTAAAATAATCATGTCACCCTAATCATTTATGCAATAATGATAAACATGTGATTGTATTTGTATGATGATGACATTGATTTGAATTAGGTAAATTTTACCATATTAAAACTACATGGCCAATGGAAAGTTCCAATCACAATTAATTATCATGGCCCAATGGATGCACTGAATTGTGATAGTTGACTTCCCATTGGTTTTGTAGATGTATGCTGATTTGAACTCAGTCCTTTTATAGCATCTCATGTAGCCAACTACAACCGGTATGGGATATGTTGCACGCAACAATGCTAGTACGTGAGCGATCCGTGCTTATGAATGCTAAAAATGTAGAAGTCCAATGTTTCAAGTTCCTATCCATGTGTCCCTAAATGATTGGCATTTTGGAACACGCCACCCTAAACCCTGATCAGACCCCGACCCCCTTAGCGCCAATGAGAAATGACTCCCACCCTCAACCTGACCCCTCATTTCTTTTTCTAATTTTTTTTGGACAACACCACGGGCACCACCTCCCTTTTCCAAATTTAAAGTGAACTAAGGTTTCCTCTAAACCTTTGCCTCAACAAGAAATGACTCCTCATCTCACTATCTAGTAGATTATTTGTACTACAAAGAATTAGAACACCACATAAAATATTTACTGACCCACGGTAATAGGATACACGATTATAGGTCCCAAATTTACCTAATCAGAGCAAATAAAATCCAACTTTTTGATTTTTTTGGTACTAAAATGGGAATTTTTTGGTTCTAGGCTCTAGGCTCACAGGCTCCACGCTCCACGCTCACAGGTTCACGGCTCCAAGCTCGCACGCTAGCATCGTTGTACCTAGTACTACAGTGTATTAATAATGGAAGAGATAAAATCTAAGATTAAAAAATGCGAATAGTGCTATTCAATTACACCAAGTAATTATTGAATAAAAAGTGTGCATAAAATCAGTAATCTTAGAGTGCTACATTTCAAACCATCACAGAACTAGTTGTTTGGTGTAATTCATTTAACGAAGATTTAAATTCTAGCGTTTTTGATGGTGAATTTATTATGGTTATGGTATTAGCATATATTATGTGTAACATTAATTCTTTTAGAGAATACTAATTGCGCCTCGGTTATCAAGGGTGCCTCCGGTTAGGGAGTGCTTTTGCACTCCCTAATCCAAAAAAAATGTATAATTGTATGTGCCGGACCCATTCAACTCCAAACTCTTTTGGAGAAATGGTACTAGGGAACACTAATTCGGCCTCCATTATCAGGGGTCCATCCGGTTAGGGAGTTTGAAAACTCTCCCTAACCCCCAAAAAATGTATAATTGCATGTGCTGGACCCATTCAACTCCAATTATTCAAAAAGTCAAGAATCCCAAAAAATTACTTAATCAATTGAATGACATTGTACGTGAAATTAATAATTACTTAGAACACAAAGTTCACCTTCTACTTAAATGTCCCCCAAATTACAAAGTCATGAATTCCACGTAAAAAGAAAATGGAAAACATATGGTGCAAGTTCCAATTATTCATAAACTAAAGAATCCGAAAAGAATACTTAATCAATTGAATGACGTTGCATGTGAAATTAAAAATTAGAACTCAAAGCTGGCCATGTACTTCAATAGTGTTTTTTGATTGTGAATTTATTTTGGTTATGGTATTAGCATATATTATGTGTAACATTAATTATTTTGTATCATGTTTTTATTGCTTGCTTTAATACTATATGAACATCATATACAAGTTCAAAAAGTTTAGGTACATATGGTTTTGTGGCAATTCCAATGTATATTAATGACTATTATTTGAATATGTTATAAAAAGTTTTATAATGTAGAAAGTTTGTTAATTCACATGATACTAATGACACTAACCTCATAAGTAGGGGTTTGTCACATTAATAAAATATAAAGTATTTCTTTACAAACCTTAAGCTTATTTGAACATGTAATAAAAGGAAAATGGAAGTGAAACATTTAAAGAAAAAAGATTGAAAGTTAAATATGAATTTATATGGTAAAAGGAAATTAATCCGTAGGTGTTTCAAGACTTTAGGCCTAAAACTATTGTAAACATTAATCCGTACTAGGTGTCTAAAGAGTGAAGACTTTAGACGATACCGAAAGCTATTATAAACAATGTTTGTGTAACATTTTTGTACCTTCAACTCTAATGAGTATAATTATGTGTGTCATCCTCTTTAGAAGACATCCATACAATTGAAGTTCAAATAAAATGCATACATATTTCAAGTTTTATCTCTCCTTTAGGTATGCTTCAGGGCTAGCTCAAGTACACTTGAAGCACATTGTTACTATTGTCACTGCAATGAATTTAGATAACAATGGAAATAAAGTTTGCTGACATTCTTTACTAATTTAAAAAAAAAGTGAACTTCAGGTGTGCTTCAGCTAGACTTGAAGCACCCCTCATGCACATTTCAAGCACTTCACGCACTCCTCATGCACACCTAAAGCACACTTGAAGTTTCTTTAAAATTCTTTATTCTTTATTCAAAAGATGGTCATTGATTGCTAAAATAGAAGTCAGAGTAATCACAATTGATATAATGGAAGAAATAAAATTTCATTAACCCTTCAAATTTTAATTGCATCTGATTTTTACATGATAATGAATACAATATTGACAAACTATGTATAAAATTAGTTGTGATGGGTTGAAATATAACACTCTAAGTATAGTGATTTCATACAAATTTTGTATTAATTCATTAAATAGCCTAATTGAATAGTACTATTCATATTTTAATCTTAGATTTTATATCTTCCATTATTTATACAGATCAGTAGTATATTTTTTTTATAATAAGAATCAATTAAAAAAAATTCCTTGATGCATTCAATTGCTGAAGTGGTCCATTTCACCTTAGAGCGCTTTGACGTCCATTTTTTGGACGATGAACAGATTCTAATCCTTGTTC
This sequence comes from Rhytidiadelphus loreus, assembly GCA_947034895.1. Lineage (NCBI taxonomy): Eukaryota > Viridiplantae > Streptophyta > Bryopsida > Hypnales > Hylocomiaceae > Rhytidiadelphus > Rhytidiadelphus loreus. Next base: position 50,745,518 of record OX344761.1, read on the forward strand.
CTGTTTCATTCTTGCTTGGATGAAAGTCATTCTAATTTTTGGTGATACTTTATGAAAGTCATCCTTATTTTTTTGTCCTATCTATCGGTTGGATTTGGTCTTACTAGAATATATACATTTCTAAAATTACAAATGTGAAAGTATGTCAAGTGGTCAATTTGCATTGACTTCAGTTCAAAACTAGATGTGCAAAAACAAGGTCAAAGTTGTAAAGGTCACAAAAACTTCAAAAAATCACAACATGAACAGAACCTTATTTCAAATCCATTCCAACAAGTTTTACTCAAAAAATGATAAAATTTTACTTTTCAAAATTTATAAAATGATAAAATTTTACTTGAAATTCAATTTAAAAGGAATTCTCAAATTTCTTTTTCAAAATTTATAGAAACGAATTGGTGATAGCATTAGTAGATCTAACCATACGAATAGAATTTAAAAATCAAAATTTACAACTTCCATTTGTATACCAATTCCAAAATATTCTTCCAAATTGTAGTTCATAATGTTTTTTCTCAAATTGTCAATTATGGAGATGAATCCAGACGTTTAGGGCTTAAAGATCACCCCATCTCCATTTTCCACCTAAAAATAGGGTCGGTTTAAAGAAGTTGGGCACATTTAGAGCATGTTACCATTTGAAGGCTAAATGCGCTGGAGACAGCAATCTTAAATCCGAACACTCCATTGCCATGGAAGGCCTAGATTGAATGACCCCTCCCCGAAACTGGAGTCTGCCTGCAGATTGGGGTTTTGCAATCTAGGGTTTTCTACTTTTTTTCTGAAGTTTTACCTTGTCTTTTGTGGAGTTGTGCGACGTGTTGGTAGTAGTTTCCGACGTCTTGGCAAGATTTTGCGGAGTCTTGGTAGGAGTTTGCGGAGTCTTGGTACGAGTTTCCATGCTTGTCTGCGACGTGTGGGCAGGGGTTTGCCAAGTTTCTGTGTGTTCTCCGTGTGATCGCCATTTCTGTTTGTTCTCCGGTTCTTGTTTTTTGGTGTAGGGTTCTTCAGTATCGCTTCTGGGTTCTTGTTCTTGAATTCAAGGTTTAGGTTTTTGTTTCCGTCAGTGACCTCGCGTGAGTGCGCTGGTGTAAGTTCGGTGGTGTGAGTTGGTTGGTGTGAGTGCGCTGGTGTGAGTGAATACCCATCGACCTCTCGTGAGTCCGTCTTCCTTCTGCGATTTTTTGCGGCAATTGTGCTCGGGTGCCATTCTTTGTTGATCTGCTCTTTCTACTTGGATTCGGCTACGTCACAGAGCTTAACGAAGCGGTGCTTTAGGATTTCAGGTATGCTCCTTCCATTTCTTGGATTTTGGGTTTAGGATTTTCGATTTCAGTTTCGACATTGTGTGGCATTCAGTCTGCATTTCAGTTTGGATATTGTATTGCACTTGTTGCATTTTTGGTTGCATTGTATAATTTAGGATTTAGGTTCTGTGTATCATTTGTTGCATTGGTAAGAATGAAATCAATATCTCGTGATTTCAGTGATTCCTCGTACCATTTTGGCTCGAGGTCGATATAAGTTCAACTCGACGTCAGTTCAACTCGATGGAATCCAAAACAAGCGAACAAGAACTCCAAAATAAACCCCAACAATGAAATTCAACTCGAGCCAAGTTGAATTGCACGATTGTTGGATAACACAGCCATAAGAAATATAAGTACATGGGTAAAAATCGGCTCCAAGTCCTCAAAATGCAACAACAATGAGGCATTTAAGCAATTTCAAGACGAAATGGGAGACATTAATGACATTATTCATCTCGGGTTGAGATAAATAACAAAAAAAACCTAGAATGAACATAAAAGACAATATGCCATTCTTGTGAATTCAACTCGAGTCGAGTCGATCAACACGAAAGCCTCATATTCAAAAGATAAAAAAACAATAAATTCAGTCTTCTTGCGCCAATTCCTTAAATAACCCCAGTCGTATTCAACTCGACTCGAGTTAAACACTAGATTACAGATCAGAAAATCGGAAAGAGTATAGACTGAATAAGAAAGAGGACAACAACTTATATCCCCTAATGCGTATATTTAACTCGAATCGAGTTAAATATGATGGACCTGACAATGTTCTTGTTGGAAATATTGCAGATATGGAAGACCAAAGGTCAAAGCTCTAAGCTACATACAGGTACTACGACATCCCACCGGAACAAGTCGATGATCTAATCGATGACACGATTCTGGGAGAGTGCTGGGAGTGGCAGGACCCCTACAAAGTCGAATATTGGACCGTGGTCCTAGTGCCCATGACCAATCATTTGGCATTCCGGACAAAGTTCAGGAGGTTTGACGCCACCCTCCCCGTTTCTCTGACGGAGTCAATAACGGAGTTCAATAGTGGGCCGGGGGGGTGATATTTGTGTCTTGCGAGACGGTGCACCCCGAGCAGGAGAAACCATATATATTCTCCTACATGGTCGATGCGCGCAAGACAATCTTCAGCATCTCCGAATATCTTCATAGTCTAATGGACACTAATTACGAAGACCTCATAGCACCAATCCAAATGACCATCAACCAAAAGAAGTAGGTGGCAAATAACGGCGCACCCCTGGCACCCAAAACTCTCCTTTCCCGCCTGAACCATTTGAAGCTGGACTTCGAGAGGGGACACGTGATCTTAATGCAGAAGAAGAAGGACATGAGACCTACTTCTGTAGTCAGAACCCTAGTATGAGTTTTCTGGCCATCAGGACACCAGGAAGGCAGGAACGGGGCGGAGTCACACAAGGCTTAAGCAAACTGAGAAGTTTGCCAGAGGAAATCCATCACCGACCCCTCCGTCGGGAAGCAAGAGAACCGCCGCTAAGGCCGGAACATCTCATCAACTTGATGGGAGTATGGTTTTGGACCTCATGGACATTCCGAAGGACCTGAGTGGGGACATCAAGGAAATTGACTTTGAGGACTCCAACCGGACATATGAGGCATACTGGAAAGAGTGCACTGACTCGTATGTGCCGGCAATCAGAATGAAGTTCGTCATTCCGCTTGAGCAGTTGGAGACGCCCCCCGAGAACTTGAACATCCGAAGCCTTGAGGAGCAGGGAATAATGAGGTCTTTGAACTTCTTGTTGAACATGCATGACCCCGACAAGAAGATGACGTTGTGCGTCATGCTCCAGAACCTGAGGAGCAAGCCGCAGACCTTTGAGGAAATTAAAGATATGCATTTCTGGATGGTGAATGGGCAGCACACTGTGGCTACATCGAAGCGCATGCAGCTGATGCCTGCGATTAAAGCGAAGGTAGAGAAGTTTAAAACATGGGAGTGCTTCGTAGTTTGGAACAAGGACGACCATGTCATCAGGAAAATCTCCGCGTACTACAATCGGGTGAATCATTTTCAAAACTTCATGCCGACGTGGGCCACAACACTAGTAGTAAATCTGAAATTTCTGTTATTTTGGACACGTTGTTTTGGACAAAATCTAACAAAAATCTGTTGAAAATAACAGATTTTTGTTAGATTTTGTCCAAAACAACGCGTCCAAAATGACAGAAATTTCAGATTTTCTACTAGTGCAAACATCATGGGAGCCAGATTTGTTTGGGAGAAAATGGGTTGCCCTCTTCCTGACAAAGAGCCCACGGAGTTGGGCAGGGCCGTAGATAGGCCTCGCAAGACTATAAAGAATATGAACAACTAGAAGCGGTTCAGGGTAAGAAAAGAAATTCAACTCCGGTCGAGTTGAATTTCTCCTCTGTTGATAATGTTAGAATTATATACCTCGTCTAAGCATTCAATTCGGTTTGAGTTGATTGAATCCTGAAATGGAGTTGAACTTCCTATCTGTTGAATACCTTTGTCATATTACCCTTGTGCTTGCATTCAACTTGGATCGAGTTGATTGAACCTAAATTGATGGAATTTCTCTGAATGTACGTGTAGGATTTTACGGACGCAGTGAGGTTGAGGTTTACTATGATTGATGTCAAGAAGTCCCAAGGAGAATTGAGCAAAAAGAAGGAGAAGGACTTGGACATCCATAATGAACTGAAGATTATCACTGCTTCAAAGGAAGTGTATGACCTTTGGAACGAGGTCATATCCATGAATTCCCAGGGGCAGCTCATAGATCTCGACACCTTGCTGAAGTTCAAGCAGACCAAGGGATGGGATCAAGAACGAGATGGGGTCATGTCCCGGGAGTTCTTCAAGTGGCTTGGGAACTGCAGTGAGGGGGATCTGAAGAGGTTGGCCTTGCATCTCCCGGCAGGACCCCGAACAGAGAGTTAGCGCACCCGAAGGTGACGATGAAGAAGTCAACCGGGGTTCTCGAGGACTGCTACACAACCAAGGAGTGGCTCGAGAGGTGCAAGAGGAAGCAGATCATCTAGAGGCAGATCTTCTTCCTCAGAAAAAGTCTGAGCCTGTACAATAACAAAGGCAGTTTTCGGAGGGACAAGTGGAAAGATTTCAAGAAGGCGTACAATGTGACGAGGGCCACGAAGAATACCCTCATTTCAGGTCCGCCGGATGAATTCTACTCCCTTGCAAAAATGCCTTGCAACAAGAATAAAAGCATTGAAGAGCTCTCATCGATGGCTGTCCAATTTTTCAAGATTTTTATGGGCAGCAAGGGCAAGTTCGTCAAGCCTGAGGGGAGAGCCTTCTATCGGCCGTATAATATGAACGACGACGAGCTCGTGGGATGGGACACCAATGTGTGGGAGGAGGAAGTCGGCCAAAGTATCAAATTGGCAGTGATGGACTTCTTTAACATCCCTGGATCCATCAATCGGAAGAGGACGAGGGACTCCGATCTGTACTTCGAGCCCTTTATGGGTATTCTCTCGATGATGGACCAGCCGACGGTGAAGGACCCAAGTGTTTGGTTGTGGATTTGCGGAGACATGGACCTTCAGGTCGATCTCAAGTCACACATCCGGACCTCATCGTACGGCGAGGTGTACACGGTACATTTTGCTGAGTATGTTCCGTCAGTTTGGGAGTGAATTCGCGATGCCCCCGAAAAATCTAATAAGGCGAAGGAATCCGTGCACATGATCTTCTTGATCAAGAAGGGGGTGAAGTTGAATAAGAAGATTCCCAAGAAATTTGAGGCCCTCCCAGACGGCCGGTATTCCAGGTCAAGGGCCACAAACGACTTGGATTACAGAATCTACAACACCGAATTGCGCATGGATTTTTATTTGCAGGTGTTGAGTCTGTTTGCTGGACCTCAGGAGAATGTTCTCTCCATTTTCGCTGGGGGGAAAATAATATGTGCCGCGTTGGTGAGTTTCTATGTACAGTCTTATAATTTATCTCGATGCGAGTTGAATTGCCTAGTTGCTTTGAAAATCCCTTTCATCTCGAGTCGAGTTGATATATATCTAATCTCATTGTTTACCCGATTGTTTTCAGATGCTGTCACTGGAGCACTACGTTATTAGCGACTCCAAGTACAATGAGAAGTTCTTGACGTTGGTTGTAGCTTCCGAGTACCTTGACAAGGATGACTTCCTTGATTCAAGTTACCTCGTGGATCAAAGAGTTCACCCAAGGAAGTTCAGCAAGGGTGCTTCTAGTTCTGCCAAAGGCAAGGAGAGGATGACGGATGCTGAGGAAGCTGCGATACAGGGATCTCGAAGAGACATTGCCATTAATCTTGGTGAGGATGAAGATGACAACATCGAGAGGGAAGAGGAATGGAAGGATCCGGTAGGATCATTGGAGACTTGCTTCCTTAGGTTACAGGTTTGTCGGGGGGTGTTCCCACCTCTAGCGACATGAGGGGTTCCTCGGACACCTCGGCGCAGAAGCATGGCACCCCTCTTTCCACTCAACCGGAGGGGACCCCGGTATCCAGTAGGCGCCCGTCCAAGAAGAGGAAGAATCCCGAACCAGCATCAGTCCCCAAGAACCAGAAATGGGTGATTGAGGAGATACGGGAGGAAAACCGAATTGCGAGGGAGGAGATGCGGGAGGAAAACAGAAGGGCCAGAGAGGATAGCATGCAGTTCTTAAAGAACATAGTCTCCATCTTCCCGCAGTTGGTGGTGTCAACCGTGAGGTAGATCCACCCGGAGCTTCTACTAGCGGTTGCGCCATTGCAACAGATGTCCCCGGCAGAAACATCTTCCCAGCTCATGCTTGGCAACAGGCCTCACACATCCGCGGATAGTGCCATGCAACAGCCCACATCGTCCCCAAATCCGTCACACAACACGACTACATCCGAGGGTGTGCTGCCAGCGCCAACTCCATCCTCTGCCCCCACAGATCCGGAAGATGATGCGGCAGAGCCAAATCAGGAGATCGGGGATGAAGGTCAGGGCGACATGGCAGAGGACTCAGCAGACATTCCTTTCGATCCTGAGACTGAGGATGTAGTTGCCAGGACGCCGGCGGAAGGGGTATATGCGGAGCAGTCACGGGACCCTGTGATTGATGCTCCTCCAGGTTGTTCCTCGTGACTCTCTTAGCATGTATTTCAACTCGCCTTGAGTTGAATCTCCTTCCGCTGTGCGTGTATTAGTTTCACTAGCACTGACATTTTCAGTTAGTTCTAGGATAGGGCAACTACACGCATTTTGTATCATTTTCTCCCTTCGTGAGACACTGTAATATATTTTTTTTCTTACCACATCCTTGTCGTGTTCAATTTCCACAGTCACAGGGTCTGAATGTGTCGACTATGTTGCTCCATGTCTTGGGCCTGTTGTGGATGATTCTCCACCAGAGGCGTCTCCTTCGTGTCTTGCGGCAAATCAGGTTCAAGATTATCTTCTTCCTCAATTTGATGCAGAGGTTCTCGAAGTCATCCCCGATGTCGTGGAGGTGCTCGAAGTCATACACAAAGTCGTGGAGGTGGTGATAGATGATGTTCCTTGCGCTGATCGAGAAGATCTTGAATCGTCTCCTCGAAATGCTTCGCTGGAAGATGCGGTAAGTACTTTGCAATGTTTGTTCTACTGTGGGTGTCGTGGTCTTGGTGTCTGACCTTGGGTCAAACTTCAAAACATTGTTTAATTGTTGGTTTCATCGATGTCTTCTATAGTCTGCTATGCCCCACTTCGGTGTAGCCTTCGCAATTGAGTTTGATCCGGTGTAATTTTGATGTGTCTCTGTTCCTTATGAGTAGAGGACCAGTGAGGGAATCGTAGGTGATTTTGTGGCGGATGTGCAAATTCGTAGTCCGTTCACATCTAGATTCAATAAGAAATGACTCAATGTCGTTCTGGATTTGAATGGACTTCTTTGCTTTTGTGATGATATGAGATATCACATAAAAGAAAGGAGAGTGTGCTCTCTTCATGAAGTAGTGCCGAGAGCGGAGAGCTTCATCATGGAAATGGAAAGGGTCACTTTCCGACCCCATGTCAGAAGGTTCGTGCGGGAGTTGACCTCCTTCGCAAACGTCGTAATCTGGAGCTCCATGGACCAATCCTATGCCAAGCTCGTTGCTAATTTTCTCTTCCACGGCCTGACGCCCCCCTTCGGTGTCCTGGGCCAAGAACAATGTATCGTCATGAAATTTAGGGACAGAAATGACATGCTAAAGAACTACAGGTTGAAGGGATCACGCAAGGACTTGTTTCTCAAGCCATTGGAGAGGTTGTATAAACTAAAGGGGTCTATCTTCACGAAGGAAAACACTATAATAGTGGACGACAGCCCCGAGAAACACTTCTTGAATGATCCCACGAACGTAGTGCTCCTAGACTCGTGGTGTTTTGACGGACAGGGGTCGAGAGACAGGGTTCTCATATTTGAACTCCTGCCTTGGATTAGGAGACTGCATGTAGAGAGGCCGTGGGAATTGTTTTTTTTCCGTAGAGACAATGCTGTAGGAGGGATTCACCTCAAGCATGATCTCGACCAATCGAAGTACAAGGAACTTCAGAGGGCACTCGCGGTCTCCAATAGACTTCATAGAGAACAGAAAGTAGATGATTTCAGGCGTGTCATTCCTTTGCCGAAACCACGCGCGACGTGCGCATCGAAGCGCAAGGAGCTCACCCAAGAAGACATCTATTTCCATCCTTGTCCGCCTCCCGAACAAACTTGTCTATAGGACCTCTAGAAATTTGTAGACGATGTAGTTGTGTTGAGAGGGTACACCTTAAAATGTAATTATTATTGTCAAATAAAATACAATTCATCATTCATATTTGCAGTGGAATATCTCTGTGTTTTGCCCAGGAGTTAAGGAATGTTGTGGCTCCTGTAATTCAGCATGTCATGTACTCCGAGGCCACTGCACAATGGATTTTTCAATGATGGACATAGACGATGGCGTTGTTGATAGTCCTTCCAATGGAGGGAAGTGCCCCAAAGTAATGCACTCTCCATCTCCTCTAAAGTCTCGTTCGCAAACAACCCGGGATCGGTCTGTAGTCAATTTGGAAACGCAGAGGAAGCTCTACGATGAAGAAGCGGGTGTGGTGGCCTTTATGGAGGTGTGTTATCAGTGATTGAGTGAAATGTTTCTGAAATTGTGTCTGTCTTTATGGTTCGCATTGTAGACATTGTGGGTTATAAATATCTTATTTTTTTGGTTTTGGTAGGTGGAGGATTCAATGCCTATATCTGTTGCCATATTGGACAACACTTCCAAAGGCGTGAAGAGTATACCATTGGAGAAGCGGAATGCAATAGCTGAAGTGGAAGATTCAATGCCTATATTTGTTGTCATGTTGAGCAATACTTCCAAAGGCGTGAAGAGTATACAATTGGAGAAGCAGAATGCAATAGCTGAAGATGCACTGCCTCGTCTCTCTTCTTTGGATATTGTAAAACAACAATGCAAAAGAAATGATGAATTGCCTCCTCTTCATTGTAGGACTTCTACGTGGGATGCTTGGGAGCGGAGGTCCTTAAAGAAACAACGGCGAGAGATTGCGTAACAATTATCCGCTAGGAGTACAGGATATAGTTGAGGGCCAGAAATATTAAAGGCAATGCAAATATTGAAGAGTAGATCACAGTCATAGCATGTAGAGTTAGCATCATCGTTATCGCATTCATAATATATACAGATAGCATCATGTTCAGGCCTCTATAATACTAAATACATTGCTATTATGATTTTACTTTTGCACATATTGTCTATGTTTGTCTATTAATGTATTTTGTTCTTGTGGTGGTGGGCTTGAAATTCTTATTGCATTCTTAGTTTATGAAGCTCGTAGAACTCCCATTTCATTGGAAAACTCCCATTTTAATGAATATGATGTTGGTTCCAAAAATCACTCCAAAGTCTTACTTTAGCACCATCCCAAAAATCTTGTATAGTTTCTGGAACCACCTATCATCTAACCCTTTATCAAACCACCTATCTTGGGCTTTCCACATAGTTAGAAATTCACTATAAAAAGTTTTGTATTTGCATAGTAATGATAATTGCTCCATCACTAGTAAATAATCAAAGGATAATATGTCTTTTTTCATTTTACCACACTCGGTACAACTTTGTGAATCATCCTCTTTTCTAGTAGGTGGTTGCATCAAAATAGGCTCATGTTTAGAAGCAGTAGTCCCCGTGCATAGGCTATAATAGGAGGGTTTAAACATTCCCATGGTTTTATACAATTCATTCATATCTTTGAAAGATTCAGGTAAATGAGACCCTTCCAATGTGCCATCCCAAGGACAAGGGAGCATTCTCATTAACATTCCTATACTATAATTTTGAAAATTGGCATAAGGAAGAACTTCAATGTTTTCTACATCTTGAATATTATGAAATAGAAGTTTGAACATTTTTGTTTTGTTTGTGAGTGAAGTGTTACCATCATCCATGAGTGATTGTAGTTTTAGAAGTTTCAGTTTCAAAGTTTTCTCTAATGATACTTGAACACCTTCATGATGATGAAAACTTGCTTCATCAACAAGTATTACTTCAGAGTTATCCCAACCTTGGTCACCTTCTTCATTATGGAAATCATGTTGGAGTTGTTCTTGGTTTGAACTTGGGTCTCCCATGTTTTCTACACTAAGAACTAGAGGTGAAATAGGCATTGAATTGTGCACTTGCCTTTCAAGATCATCTTGCAAATGACAATTAATGGTTTGACGAGTCAATACAATATTCTTTCCTATACATTGAGTACAAAAACAAGGTTCTAAACACTCAATTGTTGTAGCAATTCAATGTTGTTTTTCCCCCTAGCATCATAATTTGCATGCCTCTTCCTTGTCTTCGGATTTACTAATTTGACCCCGCTCTCACTATCTTTGTAAGAATAATTACAAGAACAAGGAACTCGTATTGGTACCCTGCAAAACAATTGATCAATAGTTAAGTTAATGATAAGAAGATGATTAAATGCCAGAACATGCAATAATGTAATGTAAAAGAATAAAAAACACTAGAAGAAACCCATGTTTGAAGAAATAATGCCCGGAAATAATGGTACGAATGATTGCATTTGTGTTGCATTTGAGTTGTGTCACATGCAGAAATTCAATACCGTCTGGCTGAATCATTTTTACTACAGTAGAACCTGCACATTGTCATTACTTCACAGAGCTTCACTCCCGCCTAGACTTGAGTACTAAGCGTGCAATGAGAGAGATATATATATCGACTTACCTTGTGTTTTGAGAGAGATATATATGGGAGACTCATTTTCAGAGTACTGGTTGTGGAGGAAGGCAATTATGGAAGAATGGGGATCATGGCTTGTGGAGAGGATGAGTAACCTCACGGTGGTTTCTGTAGTTTTCAGCACCGTCTTGGCTTACCTTCTGTGGGCAATTGCAGATCGCTGGGTGCTGCACAGAGGACGCAAAGGGCCTGTGCAATGGCCCATTCTAGGTACCATTGGCTTCATCCGTTTCGATCCCTCACTGTATAAATAATTTATGATCTCTTCATCTTTGGGTTGTGCACGCTGTAGTTGGGACATTGGAGTCATGCATGCTTTGGTTTTGGAGGAATTGGATTTCTGTTTCTGTCGTGTACTAGTTGTTTTGAGATTTTGATCAGGTTGGGGTTCGTATTTGTAGTCTGATGGATATAATTTTGGTGCATTTGGTCAAAATCGTTAGGGGCGACGGTGGAAGTGCTACGAAATTTTCACCAGTTCAACGACTTGATTGTGTTATATTTCCTCCGAGACGGGCTCACTTTTGGCTGCAAACTGGCGAATGTGAACTTCATCTGCACGGTTGACCCTGCTAATGTGGAATACATTCTCAAGACTAACTTTGCTAACTACCCGAAGGTTAGTCGATTGGATATTCTTCATTTTCAGTGACCTTTTGCACATTTTAGGACTCACTCATTAGTGACATTGATAGCAATTTACAGAGCAACGAGCATAGTGCAAGTTCTTTTTTTTCAGGTAGTTTCACAGGTATACTGTGAGGAGATATACTGCGTCTCATTTATTACTCTTTACTGTTCGTTTCAACATTTTCGAACTTGTTGCGCCAGAGAAATCCAAGAGTCCCTAGTCGTAATTCCATAGAGCTAGAGAATCAAATAGAGAATCGAATAGAGCCCACAATTTCTTACTCAAGCTGTGCAACTGCATACTTAGTTGCACACAATATTGGACTTTTTGGATTCCTCTGGTGCTGGCTCCATGTTTTTTGTCCTGCTTTGCGATATAAATATGGCACGCAAAGTCTTTCAATTCCTGAGTAGGTATGCGAAAGTATCGATTGCGTCACACTGTAAAGTCACAGCCTTTCATTTACCTGAGTGCACGGAGACGAGTTTCCAAGTTGTTGAATTCGTTGTTGAATTGTTCCTAAATCATTCAGGGGAAAGTGTTTCACGACAACTTTGAAATATTTCTGGGAGATGGCATTTTGAACGTGGATGGGGAGAGTTGGAAGCAGCAGCGCGAGATGTCTAGGCATGAATTTGCTTCCCGAAAGCTGCGAGATTTCAGCACTGTGATCTTTCGAGATTACTCCGTGAAAGCGGCGTTTATCATCAGCAACGCTTGCAGGACGCAGCAGCCACTTGACATGCAGGTCAGTTTCTCGATCATACCTTGGAGTGAGCTTAGCTTGGTCACCTGTGAATTTTTAAAACTAACAGAAAACATAGAAAAGGCATAATAATGAAATAAAATAATAATGAGCTACAAAACTGTTAGCTACAGAAATACGTAGGGTCAGTTTCGGAACTACACTCAAAGAATTTTCTTAAACTCTCTCAAGAATGTTATCTAAATTATGAAAACATTCTAAAGATATGCAGCTTTATGTATATTCTCAAGACTACCACAGACTTTTGTTCAGGTTTTGCCATTTAGAACAAGGGTGACCCCGGAGTCTCTCAGTTGAGCTTTCAATTGGAATAATTCATACTTATTCAAGTTCATTTGTGTCGTCCATTCTCAGTGGCAATTACCCTTACTGAGCACGAATCTGATGATTTTTTCTTTTATACATTGATATATAACACGAAATTTCTTGAAGCTCCTTCAAATGAATAAAGTGTGCTTTTCAAAACAGTCATATTTGTCCCTGTGGATGGAATGGTTCATGGTTGAGCGTTCCGGGGCTATTTCGTTGTTTCGATTTTGGACGAAGAAAACCTACCAACACTTATTAAAGTGTAAACAAAAGCGATATTACTATCTTTACCCTGAATGAGCACTCACAAGTCAATTAATGATTTTCTTCGTGGTGCTGGGGAGGACATGCATTGGCATGAGGAGAACCGTTGCAATTGCGTTTCGAAAACCACTTTCCTTTGAAAACCATTGCAATTGACTTTGAACAAACCACCCACTTGCTTACGATTCCAAGGATTTTCTTACCACCATTTTCCTACCAGAAATCTAACAAAAAATTTATGATTGCAATATGCGCGTTACCATTATTACAGGACTTGTTATGAGGCTTACTTTGGATTCTACCTTCCAAATAGTGTTCGGGTACGAGATTGACACGCTGAAGCCGGGGTTGCCGGAAGTGCCGTTCATCAAGGCGTTTGATACCACAAATGCGCTCGCATCCAAAAGGTTTGCGAATCCCTTTTGGAAGCTGCAGCGAGTTCTCAAAGTGGGCGATGAGGCTGCTGTGGTGGCCAGTGCAAAGGAGATGAATGACTTCACGAACAGTGTGATAAAGGCCAGAAAATCGGAGCTGACTGCGAGCATGAAAGGTCTCGGGAAAGAGGCTCTTCATACTTCGGTAAGTGCACAGTGATGTGCTTTCAAGATTTTCTCTTTCAGAGCTGACTACAGTCTTCCCGTTTTTGATGATGTGAGGTTTCTGATGAACCTAGCTGAGACTTGGAAACATGTGAAGAAAAACAATTGCAATCTTCAATACCCACCTGAGAGAAGTCCAAAGTGTGCATGTCTACGAAAGAAAATGCAAATGCAAATGACTAATAACTAAAATCTTGATCTTTGGTCAAATAAAAACAAGATTGGGTTTACTACATATACTTACTCCACTTTGGTTGTTGTGTTCAATGGCAAGAGTCAATGTTTCATACACTCATTTTTTAAAAAGTAGAATTTAATATTTTTGTGAATTATCAAAGACAAAACTTAAAGTGCCACCTCTAGATGCATAATTGAATTGTCTTTAAAAAGACTCACTAGATCATTCACTACTTAAAAGCTCTCTTACTTTACAACCATATTGCACCATGTGAAAGTTAAAAATATTCTACAATGAAATTTTAAGCTTGCAAAGATGAGGCCCTACCATCAAGGTAGTCAATAAAAAATGATTAGATTCAAAATTGAATGAGGTGCATTCCTCTTTGTTTCCAGAGTTTTTGGAAAAGTCATTCATCATACAATTTTAGTCTTCCACAATGTTTCAGGGTTAACCTTGCAAAGACAAGGTCTTTCACTAGGGTTGTATCCCAAAAATTATTAGATTTCTCAATGAATAGATGCGTTCTTCATTTCTACATGTTAAAGTCATTTACTAGATGCATTTTTTCCTCCATGGTATTTACCATTAAAGGCCCCTAAGGTAGGAGGTCCATAATGTACTTGACCTCTAAAATCGCCCTGGCCACCTCTTCAAATGTATACTATTTTGTACATGTTGTTTTTTCATTGTACCAACAATGTACAAAAAAGTTACATTTCAAGAGGTTGGCAATTTTAGAGCCCATTGCATTTCAACTTCAAAATTCATAACTAATTCTACAAAGCTCTAAAAAATACGAAACTACTTGGGTTAGATGCCAATTCCATTTGTTTTTTGAGGAAAATTTACTGAAAAATATTTCAAGAAGTTTCACGTCACCAAATTCAGTTTCAGCTCTTAAGTGGGTGCATTTTATGGCCCTCCTGGCTACCTTATATGACAGAACAGGGGCCAGTTCAAAACATTTTACACAGTTCTACCTTGTGTATGATCCATAATGCAGGGGAAAGGTGACCTCTTCACCAGGTTCATGCTCTTGAACGAGGAAGCAGGAGAGCAGCGGTTCACAGACAAGAACTTTCGTGATACGCTACTCACTTTTATAATCGGTGGAAAAGACACCACGGCCATCGGTTTATCATGGTTTGTGTACATGATCACAGTGCACCCTCATGTTGGTGATAAAATTTTCCAGGAGCTTCGTGCTGTAGAAACCGAGTTACAAGCAGTGAATACCAGCAACAAATCTGAGCCTGAGACATTAAGCGGGGAAGGTGATTTCAACCAAAAAATTTTGCGGTTCTCCGAGTTACTCACTTTCCACAGCCTTCTCAAGTTGCACTACCTTCATGCCTGCATCATGGAGACCTTGCGCCTGCATCCTCCTGTGCCAGTGGTAACTCAATCTCTGCATCCTGATGTACATTTTGTCACACATTAAGTGACTCATGTCACATAACCTGTGGAGTGTTAGGAAACATGGGTGAGAATGGTCTCTATTATTACCTATTAAGCTTGCTGACAACATCGAATAAACGAACTTTCACGTTGATATGAGGAGATGTTGTAATTTTTGGAGGAAATCTGTTCTCCGAGTGTATTTCCTACTTGCTCCGAGGTCCAGTAGTGTCAAGGTTCAATGTTTTGTTATGGGTTTGAGTGGGCGAGGAAGATTATGCGCCAGGGAACTCAAATCTGGAGCATGGTTGTGGAGCCCAGACACAGGGCCTCTCTGCGAGCAGTGCTGCTTCCACAACCATGCATCTTGGGATCTGAGTTATTCGTATTAGTTCAATAGATTTGCCACAATCTAGGGTGAACCACGATTGCTCGCTAAGTAAGCAGATCTTGGTGTTATATTTAGAAACTGGAAAGAAGGGAGTAGTGGATAGTTACCTCTTTTATTTCATCTCTTCTCATTACTGTATTACAATAGGCCTCTTTGAGATTCAATACAGAAGGGAGTGCTTGATCTTGTGGTCCAGCATACTGTGCAATTCCAATTGCATAATTTTGTCATTTGCTTTGAGTCTCATCTCAATGAAAATTATAGTGCTCTTGCTGAGATTTCAAAAAGTAATTTGTATTTCAAATTAACTGCTTCCATTCGAAGACCACAAGTCTTGAACTCCGACATCATTACCCTGGACTTGTGAATGTGTGCAGGAAATAAAAAGTGCTGCAGGCAATGACATACTTCCTGATGGGAAAGCAGTAAGGAAAGGCAACATGGTGATGTACTCACCTTATGCAATGGGGCGAATGCCTGCTTTATGGGGTCCGGACGCAACAGAGTTCAAGCCAGAGAGGTGGCTCGTAGACGGGGTTGTCCAGCCCCAATCTCCCTTCAAATTTTCTGCTTTTCAGGTAAGACAGTCAGTCTTTAACTAACTGTCACTTCAATATTTTGCAAAGTTGAAGGGAAATGTTGTTGTACAGTACATCAGTTATTAGAATAACTGTGCAGAACATCAACTTTGCTTTCAGAATCTCAATGAGGTCTTCCATTCTACTGATGGCAAGCTGCCATTTAAGAGGACTGAAGAGCTGGGTTCCACCTCCCTCCTGGTTTCCATTTTGGCACTCCATTTCTGAAGATCTTTCTTCTTTTGCCGTTGATCGAGTTTCTCAAAACTGTATCACTCTCCACGAGGTTAAGTCAGGTCAATGTAGAGCAGGGTTGTGGACAAGCATGAGACATCCTTCAAGATAGAATGACACATTCCAGTGAGTCACAAGTTTGGGAATTTGTGGTGTGCAATGTTCATCACATTCAAGAAGACTGTTGCCTGTGATGGGCTTACCCAAACTAGTGTCTGGAATGGGTTCTTACCTCCACGCGCTCTATTTTCCGCATCTGGGCTGCTGATTTGAGTTGCCTCACAGTATGTTTTTTGCATTTTCAAGGACCATGTTCCTGTAACTTAGTTTGGTTCCTGCTTGATACGGTTCAATGACGATCTTAATTGGGGTTGGGCCGTGGACGTGACAATGCAGGCAGGACCTCGGATTTGTCTTGGAAAGGACTCGGCCATGCTGCAGCTGCGGATGTGTCTTGCTCTTTTATGCCGGTTCTTCAAGTTCCAGTTGGAGCCAGACTGCGTTGTCAAATACCGCCAAACAGCTTTCTTGCTGATGGCTAATGGCTTACATGTCAAAATAGTCGAGCGTTGTGATTAGTTGATATATGAACTCAGGGTTTTGTAATGTATGTTAGAGCGTTGTCTGTCCATCACCAAAGTTGCCGTTGTTAAGTTGGAATTTTTATCAATATTTCTCACAACTGAAGGCACAACTTTATTTGAATATTCCCTCAATGGTAGCATCAAAACTCTGTTTGTCAGATAGTTTCTCAAGTGAGAAATTGCAGATCATATCTTAAGCATACACATGACGGTTTGAATGACAGGTGAGAGATGGTACAGTAGCGTACATATCATCCCACCTTTCTAGTTTATACATTCCTTCTGATGTTTGATATTTTCTTTTAATATCATAAAGAGAACAATGCCTCTACATTTCTCCTTGGATCTTTTTTCATGCTTATTGAGGTGCTAGTTGTGATATAAAATGATCTTGTAAAATCATTCTCTTTCTTGATGTTTCCTCTAAGAAGTATTTTGTATTTGTTACTAATGTATCCAATACTCCACTTTTGTTCTATTTTTTCTTTGGGATAATTAATGATCTCTAGGATTGTATGAGGATGGAGAAGGATTCTAAGGGAGGCAATCCTATTATGGTTACTATTCCCAATTGCATCCCTATCAACATCTATCTTTCACGTGGGGTTTAACACTTTCAATTAAAGTGAGGTTGAAGTATTTTCATTCTTAGAAATGTATTTAGGATTAGTCAACTTGATGCTCAATTTGATGAGTGATGACTATGTTGTCAATTTTGTTAAATTGGTTTGATCCAGGCTCCAAAAAACCTAGCAATTACCTTTACAAAGTTCCACAAGCTACTATTGGTTTACATTGATGTTGCAAGTAGTGTGGCTCCAAAGTACTAAATTTGTGGAATTCCACCAAAATAAATGAATTTCAACCATTGAAAGAATTTGAATAGTGCAATGCACTTGTACACAAATTTTAATTTAAAGTAGATAATTAGTCAAAATCTATTTAATATTAAAATTAGACATCAAAGTTTGATAATTAAAAAATTTTAAATGTTATTATTAGGATATTAAATTATGTTTATTTACAATTTCAAAATAAATGATTCTAAAGTTGATTATAAAATATTTAACAAATATTATGTAAATCAAATGTCTACTTGCCAGGTTGCCTTGGTTGTTGTGTCATGTCAGTTCAACTAGGGCCTTTAAAGAGTCCGTATCTTTAAAAAAAAAAAACTTCACTACATTTTGAAATCCTTACAAGGTTTTGTCAATATTTTGGAGGAGAATAATTGACATTAATGATGTTAAACTTTTCAAAATTACTTTAGATTAGTGAACTACTCATGTGAATTAGTGTAAAACATCAAGGTGGATGCATGGTCAGATGGACCAATGCTAGTGTCCCATTTCAATTTTCAGGAACATGTGTTGATAGCAAGGTTTGTTTCTTATAAAGTCCATGTTCATTAAAATGAGACAAAATGGTCAAATTGAAACCTTAACCCCTAAAGGATTAAGGCCTTTTTTTTGCCAAAAAACATTAAAACCTGCCATTTCTATAGCAAAAAGCACAAAAACTGAAAAAAAATTTCAATATCTAACCATGTGATCTTAGCATACACCTAACAAGTATAAAAATGTGTGGGAAAAATTTCAAAATTTTTGACCACATATCTAGATTGCAAGATATTTGTGTTTAAAGTGAAAACATTAGATGTTTTTTGGGGGGTGGGGAGGGCCGTTTCAGGCCAGTTCCCGACCTTGATCCCCTCGGCAATTTCCAGGAACAGCCGTTCCCGATAGAAAATTTTTGAAAAAAAAAATTAAAAAAAATTAAAAATTTACATTCTTGAAATGAGAAAAAGAACAGAATAAAAAATTCATTTTATTTTTGAAAAAAAAAAATTAAAATTTGCCAATGTGGCAGTCGCCTTACCACATCAGCAGGCAGTTCGCAGCAGTTCACAGGGAGTTTGCAGCAGTTCCCAAGGCCTAATAACTTGCGGCCCTCCACAATGCTGGAAACCCATCTAATGAATAAGTTTTTCAACACATTGCAAGACTAGATTTTTCAACTTTGAAGATTATTTACTTAATTTTTTTGCTCTATAGAGGTTTGAGCTTTAAATCTTTATAGTGAAGAATTGAGTTGAGAATCTACGGAAAAAAAAATCCCAAAAAACTTAATTTTCATTCTTAGAAAAAATGTCAAGTAGAAGTCAAAGGAAAATCGAAAATATTAATATCTTTTAGATGGAATTAAAATTCACTTATCTCATGGAAAGATTGTTCTAGAAAAAAAACTAAACCATGTGGAACTTTCTTTTTTGAAATATTGCAAAAATTGCATTCAGAAACAAATCCTACAAGTTATTCTTTTCAAGAAGATGTTCTAACTTTATCATAAGAAATTCAAATGGAATGAATCAAAGCTTTCCATGTAGACAAATATATAATCTATAAGGAAAAAAATTCAAAAAGAAAATTTGAAATTTTGAAATTTTTTTTTGTTGCCCCTCATCCCTTGTTTTGAGCTTATTTGGGCATAACTTTTGTTCCTAGGCACCAATTGAAAAAAAATTATAATCCCACAAAGCTTATTAGCTTTTCTATCTTCAAAAAAAGTTTCAAAAAATCAGGGCAGAATTTCAGCTTGTAGGTACCTACCCAAAATCCCATTTGTCCCCCAAAGGGACAATGGTCCTTTAGGGGTAAAGGCCCCTTTACTGCTTACATCAATCTTTGCGAATTCCAATTGGAATGATTTCCCAAACAGAGCTCAAGATTTCTGGCAAGGATACAAACTGTACTGCTTTGCCCATTATTCTCACTGTGATACATCCAAGGGTCTGTTCCAAGACAGCAAGATGGGTGAGTGCTATATGGACCATGTTGGGCTTCATGCATTTGTATGTTGCATTCAATTCAAATCATTTATTTTTTAAATGGCGCGTTCATGAATACCACTTCGCACAACATTGATGGCTTCCTTTCTGTAGGTCAAGTTATATGTGCGTTGCAAAACACAATGGAAGTGGCATGGGGTGCACTATTTGATGCAGCGATTCGGGATGTGTGGGTCATGATGGAGGAGTATGTCCACATCCGCCATGGCAAGGACTGCAAGAACCTCAAGTGACCCCTCCATACACTACAAGAAAACGTTATCCGGAATGACTGCAAAAATGTGACTCCTTGTTCGATGTGATTGTAGTGTGACTCTACCTCCATAATTGCACCAAATTGCCAAAAATCGCACAGGCGTAGTAACGTAGCAGTCGCGACCGTGACTGTGGGATGAACAGAAGAACGGCATACAGATTCATCCACAGCGTTCCGTCCACTATGCTGCGAATAGCGTGACGTGGCAGTTTGCGTTCCTGACTAGTTTTTGGTAGTCATGGTGAAGTCACGCATCAGTTACAAAACATCTGGAACTCACTTAAGAATGACTGCAGAATGACTTCCTCAAGACTAGAAAATGACTATACATACATTTTCTTTCAGTATTTGATAAAGATAAAGATAACGGCATAAGAAGGACTAAGAGGAAAGATATATGACTGTGTTTACACTGCATTGTGACTTCTATGCAACTACATTACTTCTTCTACATTACTAGAATCAAAACAAATGTTAAGAAAATATTCTTTCCAATCTTCTTCTCAAATTTATCCACAACTTTTGATTTGAGGCTCAAAATCTAAAACAAATTTTTGGAGATGAAAGTGAGATTGAATTCCAAACTTTTATTAGTTCAAAGTTTTTTGAAAACAATTAATCTACTAGTCCTAAATGAGATCTAAAATATTACTTACAACACAATTTCTGTGTTTTACATGTCCCACATGGTTTGTCTTGCCTCCTATCACCCCACTTGTATAAAAGGTTTGTCATTTCAACTCTTTACACTTATACACTAAGTGGCTTTAAAAGTCATGCAATACATTTGTCAAATATTGTGTATTGTATGTAGTATTTGATGTATGATGTATTGTATATGGTGTATTTTATATGATTTCTTGTTTCATATGTGATTGTAGAATGCCTACTTCCCATGCAATTGTTAGTACAGTCCATTTTACACATTGCCACAACTTGAAAATCCTAAATTCAAATCACTTCAAAAATGACTTGCCACGTGTCAATCCACTAGTGTGGTGCAAAGACTCCACTGCAACTTCTAAATGACTACAATATGACTTCTAATGTGTCTGTCTACGTCAGATTTGTAAAGGGTCTATCGTGACTTTAAAATGACTATAAAATGACTATAAAATGACTATAAAATGACTATAAAATGACTATAAAATGACTATAAAATGACTAGTAAATGACTGCCTACGTGGAAGTCCACGTCAGATTCATGAAGGGTCATCTGCAACTAGAAAATGACTTCAAAATGACTGAACACATCTTCTTTAGGCTCTTTTCTTTATCCTTCTTTTCCCTCACTGTTATCATCCACTTTTCCATCCAAGGCAATATTGGATGGTGATAATAAACTAGAAGTCATTTAATAAATGACTTGTCCGAAATGACAGTAGGGCCCTGAAGTCATTTATTAGTCACGTGACTGCAACATGACAGTTTTGCAGTCATTCCGGATAGTCACATCGGACAACGATTTCTTGTAGTGATGACAATCATGTCAGACCCCATTTGGAGCAACAAGTATTACATATTCAATTTGGTTCTACGTTTTCGTGCTCCAAGGTAGCTGCTCTTATCATTCATTTGTCGAAAGCAGGCTTGGGCTTGCAAACATCTTAGTGGGTTTGTACGATGCAATCATGTTCTTCACTTCACAATTTCTTTCGTCCTAATCATGTTCAAGTGGGGGCTGCGGCGTGACATACAGAGCTCTCATGGAAGAATTCGACGATGCCAACAAGCTATCAACCTCCGAGAATGGTTCCTTATTACTACAACTCATTCAGGTTAGTAGTAAACGCTTGTCTCTACCTATGAATAGCATCTACTAGGAGATAGACAAAGATTAATATGTCCAATGCTATCTTGTCATCGAAGGGACTCCACTCTCAAATTCATGTCAAAGTTCGGAAGGGACACAACAATCTTCACCCACTTGGGAAGAAGTCATCCATGATATGCAATGATGTCGGTTAAGTTGGTAAACGAATGTTCTAAATTAATCGAGGTTCAATTGCCAAGTACCTGATACCAATATTGACTCATTGGAATACGTGTTTCCACCACTACTCTCTCAGGATGATGAGCACGGAACCGAACATCTCCACAAAGAGTCGCAAGCCGTTCATGTCGACCTAGATATTTTTGAGCAAGTGCGGGCTCGGCTGAATCAAGCACAAGTGAATCTGGCAAACCTCTCGCTTCAACCTCGCGGGGCTCGACGTCGCAACCATTGATCACACTTTTTTGCTGGCTCACTGTATCTATGAGGAATCAGCTCTTGTTGAGTAGCATTGCATGGGGAACAGGTTTTATAGAAAAAAGTCATTGCCCTTGTTATATTGCTTCATATTCCGTTCGTAGTCTCTTGTTTTCCTAGAACAAAAGATGTATGCTGTGAATTCCTACTCATGGCAATCATCTATACTGCTTGGTTTTTCACTTCTAGCTTCCAATCCAGATCCTTCCAATGTCAGTTATTTTGGGACTTTATGAATATAAGATTTGTTATGGTGGTCTATATTTGCATCCGGGGTTTCAACTACCTAGGGGGGGTGGCTCTCATATTTCAATACTTAGAATGGGTTGCCTCCGAATGATCCAAAAAAACAAGCCTCTAACTACACACAGTCATTCATTCAACAACGTTGAATCTTGAGTTTCTTTAAGCTTTAGAATTTTCAAATAATTCTACCTTTTCTTCAACAATAGTATTGGACTTACAGATGGTGTGTTTCAACAAGCCTCTCAATGAATTGGTCTAATCATATACGAATACAAAGAAAAGGCAACTTCAACAAATGTGAGCATATTAGCACCGATCTTCTCAAGCCAAAGTTGGGCGGGCTGCAAATGCTCTACATCTATATTTCCCACTTACTAGGATATCTCATAGAATAATTGTCTACTTTTTCATTGGCCTTTCAACACATTTTATGTTGTATATTTCATATAATTATGCTTCTTTGCTATATCTCGTTTCCATGGAACTCATCATGGAGTGAAGCTCTCAATCATTTTGTAGTATTTGAACAATCATGATTACATCGAATTTGTAAATAATCCAAGTTAGATAATGTTGGAGTTCACTTGCAACTCCGGAAAAACTTCAACTTCATAAGTCTGAAATATAACACTCGGTTTCTCAAGTTGTGAGTGAGCTTTAGAGAAGGTACAGTAAGCTTTGAACTTAACGCACAAACGTGAGCAAGAAACTTGCATTTAAAAAACATCGGATGAGACATCTTGCTATGAGATACATGATCAAGTTCATATGTGTGAGAATCATTTAGAAAACCATGATTTCTTAATGCTATACACATTATCCATATTTTATTTTATTTAAAAAATTTTATTCCAAAATCCACAAGCAGGAGTGAAGTGGCCGTTTTGAACGCAAACCGGCAGGTGTTTCTTGCAACTACCCTATAATTCTTATACGTCAATAATATTTATGGGTTCTCTATGTTAAAAAGGACGTATTTTGTGTACCATTTTCAAAGTACCTAGTTCGAACCACAAAAGTGACATCTAGGACAGGTATAGATTTCAACAATCTTGAATTTATATAGATTTTAGAAATCTAGGATCTCTATAGATTTCAAGCGGTGTATTTTGAACTACAGAAGTGCCATCTATGACTCATGTAGATTTTAGACATTTAAAAATGATGAAGTTCTAAGAAATCTAGGTGCGAATCTAGGACATTTGAACATTTTAGACTACCCGGTCGAAAATGAAAAAATTGCCAAAGTCAGCGGTGCTAGTTTGTGAGCCTGTGAGCATGATGAGATTTCAAGTGGTGAGCAGGATTCTGCGAGCGGTAAGTTCAAAAATTTAAAGAAGTACTAAAAAATTAAGAATATTGCTAAAAATAAAAATCCATCTGAAATTTTTGATCAAAATCTTCTATTTTTAGTGGATTATTGTATCTATTACTATAGACCTATTGCCGTGAACCTATTACCGTGATTTTGTAGAATTCAGATGAAAATCAAAATTTCCAATGTTTCTTAAAATATTAGAAGTAGAAATTATAAAAGTCATGAACTCAATTGATGTGAAAGATGAATGGAGATGGAAATAAGTTCATATAGAATAATGATTGATTACAGTCTTATAGCAACAAGGGTCTTCTTAGGGTTGAATGGTTGATGGGAGGGTACTAATAATTTTCTCTTAATGCATTGTTGTTAGACTTGTTTCGATTTTAGAAAAAAAACGTCGTTGATAATAATTATTTTTATATCTAATGATCTTTATCACATTGAATTTTATTTTAGTTGAACATTGTCTTATAGCATCATGGATCTTCTCCAAGTCAATGAAAGGGTATCAATACTTCCGTCTTGATTTGTAAGTCTGTAGACTTGTTTAGATTTTTGAAACAAAAATTTGTTCATAACAAATAATTCATTATATGTAGAAATAGCTTAGGTGAAGCAAATTTCATTTTTGTTGGTCACTATTTTGTAGTAGCATGGATCTTCTTAGGGCTGATGGAAGGTATCTGTACGTTTGTCTTAATGAGCGTATAACTGAGCTTGTTCAAAATTTGAAAGAAATTTTTTGGTTTATTGTCGTATGTGCTATTTAAAATATCATGGTTCTAAATCAATTGTTTAGCGTTCACATAAAAGCACAATAATCAAAATTCCTAGGTGTCAATAATATTTGAGCTACTAATAATGTCATGAACCCCTATAAGGTCTTAGTTAGTATAGATCCATTTTTCAAATCGTCAAGGTGTGATATAAATTGCAATTTTTTCTTTTCTATGATGGAATCTCATTGTGTGTAGAATTTGTTAATGTAAGAGTCTAAGTTTGTGATGATTTGAAATTATTGTTCCATCTTCAAAAGATAGATTAAGGGAAGAAAATATGATTCAAATGTCTACTTCAGCCTACATTTCATTCTTGAAATAGGATTATATATCAAATAGGGTATTGGAAAATCTCTTGATTTAAAAAAAATAGGAGATATGAATGCAATGGTGAATAAAATCGAAGAAGAGAAGAAATTAATTTGTGCATCATGGTACATTAATAGAATTGTGTAAGTTTCAATTTTCATAAATGAAAGAATGGTGACAAGTTTAGAGAGCAAGCCAGGTTGCATTCTTTGATATCCCAAATAGACTCACATAATTGTTGTGAAGTGTAGGAGGAACAACAACCTGGCCAGGTACAATTTCGGACACAGTTTCAGATGTTGGAAATTGAGAAGAGTTGGTACATTGATCTACATTAAAATACCTTCACTTCTAGAATAGCAACAACGAAACACCATAATTCAAACAAGCAAATAAAGATAACAAAATCCCAAATTTAATAATTAAAACCATCCTAGTAAGTTCGTTATATTTCTAAGTACCTAGTATTGTGTTTTCAAATTATATATCAAGTATTTCTGGATTTAGTTCACAAGAAATATGATAGTTGCAAAATTCTAAATTCTTTTTTTTTCGTTTTAGAATGGTGTGTTATGAGTGGAAAAATATGTAACTATTTATGAACAGGATTGAGTACCAATTCTTCGCGGTCGCATTTTGTATTCTTTTTATCGCAGACGCTGAAGTGATTATAACGTGGTTGCTTGACCATTAAATGGGATTATACAATACATGGAGGAAATGAAGCTCTAACCCGCTAGCGCCAAGCATTAGTTGGCGGATGGACAAGTCAGTGGTGTAATATATGCTTTCATTGACCAAATCCCCTAACCTGTTGCTTTATCGGGGTAAGTACCCAAACACTCAAAGTTTGGGATTTTCTTTTTACATAAAAGCTAGTTATGTAAATCCAATTGTACCGAAAGATGACCAAATGAATTTGATTCTCCAAAGGATCCCTAGAAGTGCCATATCATCTGAATATTGCGAATAATTGAATAAGTACTTTAGAAATCAAAGTGACCACGTTTTGGTCACTAAGGAAGTTAACCCTTTAGTGACCGTGGTTGATTTGGGGGGCGGGCCTAGTTTTTCTAGAAACTGAATTTTGTGTCCATTGCAAAGATGCAGTCTTAGATCAAATCGTACAAGGTGTTTCCATAAGGGAGATTCTTCAACCTAACAAAATATGAAACTCATCCAATGGTACAAATTGCTATAAATGAGGTAGGAGGTTCACAAATCAACCAATTCAAGGCTAAAATTGAAATTTGGGAAGTGAAACATTTTTAAATATTTTGTAGTAAATTTCCCTCAACAGACAAGTAGAATAGACATCTAACCGAAGTCACTTCCTATTTTTTCAAGCTTTGTAAAATTAGTTACAAATTCTTGAAGTTCACAAAAAATGGTCATCAAAACAAAACCCCTTCTAAAATGGATACATTGAAATGTACCTCTAAATCATGTTTCCTTCTAGAGCCTTGCTGGAGTTTGAGTTGCTTTCCTTAATTCTCAAAAATCAACAACTTAAATGACCCTTTACAATTTATGCTACATAAATACCGATGCATAAGTTTATTGTGGACATTTATGAGGTTACAAAGCAACCCTTATGCCTTTTGTATTTTTTGTATTTTGGTTGAAGATTTCCCATGTGAATTGGTAAATACCTCGATCTTCTGAAGTACATTTTAAATGATTGAGTAAGAATAAGTAGGACTCCTAATCCTCTCCAATTAAGCAAATTCTTCCCCCTTCCAGAACTAAGCATAATATACATGTTGTAATCGTTGATTTAATTTGTAGGGAGTGCACGAGTGCATAGGAGTTGTGAGATTTGAATAAGAGTTAATGTACATATGGCCTATTTTGAGTATGTTGCCAGTCCCTTTCATGTTTGTCCATCAGTGCCAAGTGCAAATGATCCAAATATTTTGGAAGTTCATTTTAGCATTCGAAATCCAATTTTGGAAATGATTGATTATGATTTTGATGTTCCTAATTTTTTTCCATGCCCATCCCAAATCTTTATTTTCTAGGATTGAGGATTCATAGAAACGTGCCTCCAATATCCTAGAGCTTGTTCAATATTGTACAACTTCCTTGAATTTAGGAAAATGGGCTTTTGGGTGAATTGATTGAAAAAACTAGGGTTGATTTAAGGTCGACAATGTGTGTTCTAAGAGCATCCCTCTTCTTCAAACCACCCCTATTTTTAAGTGCAAAATAGAGATTGGGTGATTCTTCAACGGAGCACTGAGCTTTATCAATTGAATTCATCACCTAGAGGAAAAATTATTTTTGTATTGAAGGAGTGAATCATTGTCTTTGATTTCCTCACATTTCTGTACAAGTTGCAAGTGGACGTATTTTGGGAGACCTATGTCCACGAGTACGTGCTTATATCTTCCATCTTTGCAAATTTATAAGTAATTCAAAAACGCTTAGAAAAATACAAAACTACTTGTGTTAGGTTGCACATGTATTTCTCTTTTTGTAAAGAGCTCCCTTTTTTTTTTCCTTTCCACGAAAGCCTATGAAAAAGGCAGAGCCGCCTGTCGTACGCGTAATACTGTAGTAAGCGCTCTTAACCACAACAACGTGGCAAGATGACACGGAATATCGTCCCAGGGAACCCCAGAGGGTGTTCTAAATTCCGTCTAATCCGGTTTATTGTAACTACTTCAATTTTCACTCCCCAACCGGATTCTATCTCTATCCGGACTCTCTACCGGATCCGGATTATCACAAACACCAGATCCGTACTTTAACACACGGTTTTCGATACCTCTGTTTTACCTTCAGAGGGTCCTCACTGACTTTTTCGGAGGGGTAAGGACAACACCACTCCTTGTATCTCACTAACTCTAACTTCCTAATGACACGTACCCAAAGATCTTTCCGTCACAAACAAGGAACAGACTGGCTGACCCTCACAACTTCGGATTTCTCCAAAAGCAGGTCACTCAGAATACAACCTGACTCCCCTTGCTACAACGACAAATACAAGACTTACCCGGAAACTGAGACGAGGTCCGGTACTAGCACTCCAACTTGTATTTGCAGACTGACGGAACTTTCCGGGTGAGCGGGGGTTTTCCACAGACGGTTGCTTATCTCCGCACGGAACCCTCCCTGGCCTTTCGGACTCGCACCCACACCACCAACGCCGGACTCCGCACAACTTCCTACACACGCTAAAACCGCTTCTCTGGACAACACACAATTCACAGACCCGGGAAACCCTGAATCCGGACTCCTTCTTACCACCTCTCTACTCTTTAGCCACAACCTTCAAGCAAGCCCCCAACCAACCTTACAACTCCCAAGAAAAAGGAAACCAAGGACCCGCAAAGAAAACTAAGGCAATGAATAAAAAGACAATAAAAATGCAAACATATATTTACTGCTCAAAATAAGGAATAACAAGAAAAGGAATGAAGGACCACAAGCGGTTCCTTCCTTTTATAAGCAAAATAACATGCCGTAAAACCTGCGGAAAGTGCCACTAAACACCATCCTAAACTGCCCTAAAAGTCTGGACGGATAAGTTTAACTAAAACTTACCCCTGAAAATCCGGAATCCGGGTTCTGACTGAGACCCGAAACTCCTAGTCTAACAAAATGTTAACTGAAAACACTATCAGTCTAACTACCTACTTTCCCTTCCGCTGTTTCTTCGAACTACTGTCAAATCCTAACTGTCCCCAAGTGTTGGTCTTGCCTTGGGATGTACGGAGGGACGCCCGAGTGATGATCGACGTCTTCCGGACAGGGGGACTGTCAGAATCCGTCTCGTCCGTATGGACTAAAGACCGGTCCGCCTCCTCCAATGACTTCGGATCCTCCTCCACTTCTGCCTCCTCCGATATCTCAATGGGATCCGGTGTAGGTAGAGGCATCGGTGGAGGTGGTTCGATATCCTCGAACTGCTCTGGATGCGTACGTGCCGGATTCTGGACAAGGTCGATCCGGGCATCCAAACTGCTCCGGACCGGCATATTCTGACCCAGAAATCCGGAAGAGTGCCCCCCTTGAGTGACGATGTTGATCAGTGACCCAAACTAACCTGTCCGTTTGATGGGCGAGATGGGAGGTTGCGTTGCTGGAGTTGCGATGACATCCGGAACTTCCGGAAATCCCCCGAAGTCGAGAGGCTTGTTCGGATCCATATCCGCCATCATGGACCGGAACTCCTTCAACGATGCCTCCATTTTGCTCGACATCTCCACCATTACCCGGACTATCTTCGTGTTGGTGAGGGCCGCGGACGTCTTCTGCATCTCATCGTAAAGTGCCGCCTTGTGATAGAGGTCCGCCGGACTGACCATCCATTTCTGGAAGGTCTGGAACGCTTGATATGCCTTCTGCGTCGCCCCTTGAGACTGGTGCAGCTCTCCTTCCGTCCAGGTCAGCTTCCCCTTGAGCTTGTCCCGTTTCGTCTTTAAGTTCTGGATTTCCGTCCTCATCTCGTTCCATTCCGACTTGGCCGGTAACGCCTTCAGTGCGTCCACCAGGTTTTCCGGTTCGCATTTCACGACTTCCGCGGACCGGAGTACGATCTCCGTAAGCCTGTCGTGGTAATCCTTCGCGGTCCGGATCCACTCTTCTCCGCACTCGAAGAAGCGTGGTCCTTCCCACTCCTGTTTATCCTGGGTGAGAAAGGGACCCGAGAATTTACCTCTGGCTGCCAAAATCGTAGACTTCCGTCTTTTGCTTCCCGATGGCTGCTCCCGTTCCTCCTTCTCCCTTTGTGTCTGCTTCGGCTCCGGATCCGGCTTCTCTTCCTTAACTTCCGGCTTGACTTCCGGCTTGGCTTCCTCCTCCTCATCCTCAGACTCCTGCGTCTCCTGCTCCTCATCATCAGAGCAGTTGCATTGGAGCATGATGAGCCCGGTCTCATAATCCGTCGCCTCGTCTTCCGTCAGCAGTTCCCGGTGCTGGTACAAGTGGAGGAGGTACGTGTTGAGCGGGTTCGGCTTGTTCTTCGCCAAGTTTCCGGTGCAGCGCCCCACTACGCTCGCCACGATCCGGCCCCAGTTCACGACCCGGTCCTGAAACGCCCCAAAGATCTTGTTGGCCATGGTTACCGTAACCCGGGAACTCTTGTCCGGGTATAGAATCGGAAGCAGGAACCGCAGCAGTCGCCTGTGCCTCTCGTCCCGGCAGTCCTTGATCGCGTAGCCCTCCTTCGCGTGTGGTGGGTTTACGAACTTGTGCTGGTGGTACTGGTCCGTCCGGGTAGCGAATCCGCTTCCGGTTTGCGAGAACCCGTATACCTCCGCCCACAACCCCTCCGTCCACTAGTCCGGATGTCCACGTACGGTCTGATCGTACTGATTTGGAGTACCTACAGCCAACTCCTGGAGGACCTGATCACTTTGGACGTTCCAGGGTTTCTTCAGTAGACCTGCACACCCTAAGACGATCAAGTCGTCCTCTAACTGCCGCAAGTGCAGCGGATCTTCCGGATATACTGGACTAATCTTCCGGGCCGGTACTATATACCAAGTACTAACCCCTGCCATCCGTCTCACCTCTCCTATCGTCGTAACCCTAACTCACCATACTTTCTCTCACTATCAACCAGATGCGGAGCAACTGAAAGAGGGCGAGAAATGAGGAGGAGCTAGGTTTATATAGAATTCCTGCGCCCAACGTTCACTGTAACGGGAACGCAGGCTACGGAACGCCGTAACGTATCCCTAGTCTACCGCCGCAAGCTACTGAATTTAATGCCTGCGTTCTGGTTTCCTGCGTTCCGGCTCCTGATTCCGTTCACCCGGATGTCAAGTTCCGTCATGCTTCCGTACTGGTTCCGGAACGAAGTCTAAACTAATTCTAAGTATTTATTTGTTTCTGCTAGTCTATGCCTAAACTAATTTTTTTCAATTTTGATCTATTTTAATTTTTCTTAGTCTATTAAGGTCCGTACTAAGCTATTACGGATTCCGACACCGCCCTTCATTGGTCCCTTCTAAGCTCGCTTTTAAGTCCCATTGTTTTAACCCTAAACTGACCATTAAACATGATTACTTTGGGGCAGCTTCGTGTGGTGTACGAAGGTTCGTGGGAGGCTCGGGACTGCTTCGGGATGCGCGTGCAGGCTCGGAGGAGCTCCGTACCAGCTTGGAGGCTCGATGCAGGTTCGGGATTTGGGAGGCTCAGTCGGTCGTCTTCTCCGTCGGCTAGGGTTTCGCTGCAGTGTTTTGTTTTCCTCGCGTTCCTCGCTGTTGCTCCGTGTTTTGTGATTTGTTGTCGCTGTTACTCCTTTTTGTTGTTACTTGTTTCCGTTGTTCCTCCTTCCTCCGTCTTGCTTGTTCGTCATTTCTGTCGTTGGTTCTGTATGCTGCGGAGGAGACTGGTTTGACTGATCGGCGGAGCGTTCCAATCGGCTTTCTCGATCGGCAGCTTTCTTGACTGATCGGCGGAGCGTTTGGCTATCTGGAGCGTTGTTTTTCTATTGGGGCGGTGTTCTTCTGCTGCAGCTGCGCAGGTATGCTTGTGGACCTTTTTTTTGGCTTTCCGTGTGCCTGGCTTTCCGTGGCACTGTAGAAGTAGACCCAATCGTTCCAGAATTCTGAGCTTTCGTGTGCCTGGCTTTCCGTGTGCTTTCTGTGTTTTCATAGTATAGTATTCTATCATGGTAGGCATTGTATGGGTTTGTGTTCTCGTGATTTCATTGTTTGTGTTCTCGTGCTTGCATTCATTCATTTGTTTGTTTGTACCATTGACGAATTGTTAAGAATCTGCTGTCCTTGGCGTCATCGAATTGCTGAGAATCTGGTTTCATTGGCGATCAGTGGCATTCGAACATTGTCGTGTTGCTGCTTTCATTGGAGTCACGACATTGAAGTTGCATCTGCCATCGTGCTTCCACAGCAATCTGAGCTGCACAATTGAGGTAAGCTGTCTGCAAATTCTATTCTCACTCGTGAATGTTGCGGAAATTTAGAAGAGGCACCTATAACCGCGCAGTTTATGTGGCCACAGCCATGGTTTAGACTGCGTGGTCTGAAGTGTTCCGGCGTCCCTGAAATGGCCTGGAGTTGTCGACGTAGAAATTTCTGAGAACATTAGGTAAAATAGTTTCAGATCGCGCGGTCTGAAGTGAATTTGTGACGCAATTTCCGCAAAATGTCGGACGAATTCTAGACCTATCCAACATATCAATCAAGTTGAAGTAGTTTCAGACCGCGCGGTCTGAAGTAATGAACCGTCCCCAAAATGACCTGGACTAATTGCCGATCGACTATGTCAAGTTAGTATAGATACAGGTTCAAACCGCGCGGTCTGAAGTGATGCACCGCTCCTAAAATGTTCTGGACGAACTGCTGATCAAATTCTGTCATGATATTCTAGATATAGGATCAGACCGTGCGATCAAAAGTGATAAAACATCTACAGAATGTCAAGGACAAATTACTGATCCAATTAGTCCATGTTGCTCTAGATACTGGTTCAGACCGCGCGGTCTAAACTGGTCCCCCAGCCATAAAATGGAAGGGAACGGTCCGATCAGACCGAGCGGCCAGAAGATTTCCTCAGTGGTAAATGCGTTCATGTTATATTGTCATGACTGATCCATTGTCGATGCCTCCAATAATTTAGACCCATTGTCATGCCAACTAGTAACCCAGCCGGGGGGGATGCACTATATCAGTGGGCACGTCTAAGTAATAACCGAATGTTGGCAGATTCAGACCGCGCGGTCAAAACCATATCCAAAGATGCATCATGACTAGAGGGCCTCTGCATGTTCATCTAATCACGGACCATGAATAAGCATTACACATGGATCACACAGCGTGGTCAAAACCTAATACTTTTAGTATTGTAGGATCGATTCATGAGTGATTGGAAAAAGAGTAAAAGGAACTAGACGCCACGATTTCTCGTAGCATTGTGCAGAGCCTCCAAAGTAGGCATGGAAGGAGTAAATCAGACCGTGCGGTCAGATCCTCGACGGATGACGAATAAGGGACCAACGCCAATCCCTGCCCAAGATAACAGAAGTAATGGTTGTCGACCCTGCGATCAGTATCTGTTAATTCTCGCCGCATACGGGATAGACTTAGGAATGACAGGATCAGACCGCGCGGTCCGATCTAATAGATGAAGGACGGTTCCAGGTGATGGGCGAGACGAGACTAATGTCGTTCGCAGGGTCCCGTAGCGAGGATCATCGTCATCAGCCGAATAGAAAGGGAAGGCGTTTCAGACCACGCGGTCAAAACCTCGAGTAGAAGTCAATGTAGAAATACCGTCATGCTAGCCTGGTCTGTCTAGGCTATGAATCGTGTTCCTGGTTTAGACCGCGCGGTCAAAACCACGCCATGGACTCAACATAGCATGAAGGAGTATCGTCCTATCAGAAGTACGCTAGAATGCAATAGATCCGGTCGCATGTCCCGCTCGCGAGAGGTAGGAATACCAACGACTGTAGGAAATGAATCCTCAACTCGTTAGTACATCGCATGACCACTGCATGCTGGGCGTTTAGCAATCTCATGAGTTGTCCAATTTAGACCGCGCGGTCTGATTTGAAGTACTGCTTGTGGACAGTGGCATGGAGTCATTCCTGGAGAGCAGTCTGCCGCTTGCGGGCTATTTGAGGCCCATCTCGCCGGACTGAATCCACGAGTTCTGGAAGCTGCACATTGAAAAGAAATTCCCCTTGGAGTTCGTCGCGTCCAAGTCATTGTGGACGATCGAACTGAATTTCCTGATGGGCTCCCCCATCTTCAATCTGGAGCTAGGATTCACAAAGATGGGGGATCCTCGATGGAAATCCTTCTCCACTTTGGTACTCGTGAATGTCTATGTCAGGGTTGACGAATTGGAGCGTCCAACCCAAAATCACGTCCAAAAAGCGAGGACGTCCAGACGTGACGGACGCGGGGGACGCTGGGTAAAACAGAGCCGTCCGTCTGATTTACCTTGGGGTAAATTCCGGCGTCGGAATTCCGACGCTGCCTCGGGCCGTCGGAATTCCGACACAGTTGCAGCTGTCCTTCTGAATTGCAACCCTGGTTGAAACAGGATTAACAATCATATCATCATGATCCTCTAGCCTTTCAAAAGCCTTTCAATTACCACAAGTATGAAGCCAAATTTTTTAATTTTTTTCATCATCTTGCAATATATCATGCTTCATTGTAGAAAAGCAACATACAAATGACACAATCAATTGATATTTTGGATTGAAATCATCTTTGGTTAAGTGCCCCCTTCAAAAATAATGGTATTACCACCATCAATAAGTTTAGGAGTATTACAATCAAAGTCTCTAACAATCAATTGTCAGTACGACAATCTGTGCTTTATGTAATATGAGCACATGAACATTTAAGCCTATGTCCTTTCTATTTCTAAGGATTGTAATCAAAATCTCCTTTCACCTCTGCCCCACTACTCTCACACCCATTTCCCAATCTTGCGTCTTCGTCGTCGGATGTGTCTTCCATATCATCTGATGAAGAGCCTAGACATGTCGTTCTTCCCTCTTGTACTTGCGTGGATGAAAGGCTTCTTCTTCGTTTGTCCTTTTTGAGTTCTTCTTTTACTCTTAATAAGGATTTCCCATTTTGTTCCTTAATGCCAACAACACTTTTCATTTTCCTCTTTGAAACATGTGGACGTGCATCAAGAGGGTTTCCAATGGCTCTTGTTTTTTTCAACGGGGATATTGCAAAAGGTTGCATGACTCTCTTCTTATTGGCTCTAGGTGATCCCCCGCCCTCTAATTTTATTGTTGAGGGCCCTCCACTGCCTCCATGAATGATTATCTTCGGTGAGATTGAAGATTGTGGTTTAGGCACTGACATTGTTGGGGCCCGTCGTGGTGGTGCATTACGAGAATGCCGAATGAACATTGAAGCCAATGTCTCATCCTTGTCATCGTCCGTGGACGATAAAATACCTTGACTAGGCCGCCTTTCTTTTGAAATATTTGCAATCCGTTTTCCAAGCCCTAAGCTCCCAACGCCATCCAAAATTTGACTAGGGGTTTTCAATTGTGCACATGGAGGGATGCTAGATGGTGGTACTTCAAAATCTTGCATGAGTTCCTTCTTGGCTTCTCCATTGATGCACGAAATTGGACTTCTAAACCCCACCACACATAGATCAACATTCTTCTCCGTTTCATTTGCCTTAGGGATTGGAATACTTGGGTGACCATTGTTCGCACTTGCCAATACAATGGTTGACTCAACACTCGTGTTGCCAACGTTCATTTTGACATTCACCTCCCAAGGCTCACGTCCTCCCTTGCCGATGTGTTTGTCATTTTCTTCCGCTCGCAACACTCCTCTAAACGGAGACTCAAGTGGAAAAAGATCTTCATCCATTCTTTGACTCCCATCATTGGGAATCGTTCTCTCATTGGCCTCTACATAAGCGTCTTCTTTTTCCGATAGAACTTTTTTGCTACTCATGAACCCACTTCCATCCACAAATCTAGCTATGGAAGGTACATCTTCATCATACCCATCATTATCCTCATCCAATGGAAAGTCATAGATGTCTCGGTCATTGGCTCGAAGATCTTCATTGGGCCGACTTGGACTATCGAACATTTCATCATCAAAATTGTGCCCGTCGTAATTCATGGCATCTTCGTCATCCAATAGAGGCCCAACTGACCCACCATCCTCCTCGTCGTCCGAGATAAACCCCTCTGAATCTTCCGAATCCACGTTGTCATCGTACCACTTCTTCTCATCCTTTTCCTTTGATGCTGCCAAGACCTTGGAATTGGTGTACACATACACCAAGTCTGCCGCCCTTTGCGTTGTCAACTTGTTCCGAGATTTGTTGTGAACAAAAGAATAACTACTCCAATTTCGGTCACATGAAGACGAGGATACCGGTTGTGCCAAAATTCGCTTGGCTATTGGAGCAATGAGCTTCCCACATGCACCTTCAAAATCCCACCAAGCATGCGCCGACAATTGTTGCTCATCCGGATTCAACATGTTGTGAAACGGAGGTTCCCTATGGCGGAAGGCTACAAATTCTTTTACCACCGAGGCGTACTCTCCTTGTTTGCAAATTTTCATTAGAACACGCTTGCATGCGTCCATTGCATCTTGGTCGTCGGCTAGATCCTTATCATGCAGAAGGTATGGATTCAAAAGAGCTCCTACATAATGTAAATCTGTCTCCCCCATTCCACGGCGTTTGAAAAATGATCGCTCCAATGGTTCGGCGAGGTTTGTTGCCAAACAAAAAGGAGGCCCTTCTAGGCTAAGGACACGTTTCTCTAAATTCTTCATAATATGCAACACCTTACCCATGCATGGCGTCTTTGCATCCAAATCACGTAGACCATATACAACGGGGGCCACCAATTCTCGCAAATTTGTCCACCGGTCCCAATAATGCTCCTCAAAAATGAACCTCTTCACATCACGAGACTTCGTGCGAGATTTGGCTTTGCCATTGTCGTTGAGTGTATTCACATATGCCACCCACTGTGGATCCACCACACTTTGTTGCAATGCTCTTTTGACTTCCAACAAACGATCAATCATGATAAACACAGAGGCAAACCTTGTTTCCACCGGCTTCAACAAACTGTACTTTGTCTCATACTTCCGAAATATAGCAAGTGGCATGTGTCTTTTCTTGAAGAAATTCACTACGGTTTGGGCTCTCTTTACCGACTCTTCAATCCATTTCTCCTTTCCCCAATCTTTGAGCAACAAATTCAAGGCATGCACCACGCATCCTTGAAAAAAAATGTGTGGATATTTAGTGGATACCAAATTCCATGCTGCCGGATTCACTGGAACATTGTCTGCGCTCACTTGCACCACATTCGTAGGACCCACCTGCTTTATGAATTTTTCTAAAATTGTGGCCAAATATTGTGCTGTCTTTTCCACCCCACTAGTATCCACCGATCCAAGGAATTGCTCACCCGCTGAAGATACAAGCATGGCATTAATCAGTGGACGGTTTGTAACTGAGCTCCATCCATCAATGGACAATGTTGTTCCAAACTTCCTGACGCTGTCTTCGGTCCTTCTATACACCTTCCCCACGACATTTGCCTTGGCTTGATCAAGCAATTTATGTCGTAGATCATGATATGATGGCGGAGTGTAGGCCTTACCATACTCGGAGGTTTTTTTCACCGCTTCTCTGAAAGCTACGTTTCTGGCCACTGAAAAGGGTATATTTGCCGCATAGAAGAAATTGGCCCACACTGCATTCAAATTCTGTTTTTTGGTTTCTTGAAAGCCATCCAAAAGCCTACTTTGTGTTGGAGGCCACTGCTTGAGGCCCTGCGAATGTCACGTCCGCTACATGTTTGCATACTTGGAGTTACTTCGGAACCCCCTCCAACGACTTCTTCCGGTGTTGTACAAGAATCTTCTTGCGTAGAACGTGGCATGCCCCTCCCATTTGACATATTGCTTTCAACCATAGGCAAGTTGTTGACATCCACATTTCCACGAACAGGTCTTTGTGGAAATGCCCCATTGCATCGAAGAAATAGACTTCGAGTTTCCGCTGATAATTTGGGACACAAACTCACTCCCCTATCACGAGAACCGGGAATCGATTCATATCCTAAGTGACTCAACATACGGCTCGTTTTCTTTGAAAACACGTTGTTGCAAGCCTTGCATTGTATTTTACTCGCCGAAAGGACGACATACCAAGAGGCAAGATCCTTGCTCATGGTCACAAGTTCCAAACTTGAACTTCTTCAAATTCGCAAGTTTTGGAAAATATAAACACAAGTGAACCAATGTTTAAAATTGGGTTTACAGTCGTGCACAAAGCCTTGAAATTCAAGGCCCCCCTTCCACCAAACGATGCATTACCAAGC
The DNA here is from genome assembly GCA_947034895.1 of Rhytidiadelphus loreus. NCBI lineage: Eukaryota > Viridiplantae > Streptophyta > Bryopsida > Hypnales > Hylocomiaceae > Rhytidiadelphus > Rhytidiadelphus loreus. Next base: position 50,782,862 of record OX344761.1, read on the forward strand.
AAGGGACACAAAATAAATTGCAGCTCCTAGCCTTTGAAAATCGTAGTGTTCAGTGGATTTGGAGTGCCTTCATACGCCTTGTTTCTTCTACTTATACTTTGCAGCTGAATACAGGTGGCGCTGACCGTTATTCAGAAAGATGAATTTTAAAAACAGTATCAACGGACTCATTCTCCCCAGAATGGCCCGTCTGATTTGACCATCCCGTCCGAACATTCCGTCGGATCGGGCCAGCGCGTTAGAACAGGCCGTCGGAACAGGCCGTCCGATTTGACCAGGCCGTCGGATCTGGCCAGCCCGTCCGAATTGGCCGTCGGATCAGCACGTCCGATCTTTTTATCCGAATTCGGGACTTCTCGTAGTTTAGTTTCAAATAGAACTGTTTCACACTTTCAGCACAAGTGTCCAAGGCTTATCCAAACATTTGGACTTGCCTTCTTCCAATCGGGGAGGTCGCGGGTTCAAATCCCGGCTCTGATTAATACCTTCAAGCATGCGAGTGGTGCACATCACTAATTGTGCAAAGCAATACTAATAAGTTTGTAGGAATTGATTAGAGCCTTTTGTGCCAAAAAATTTTGGAGTTCATATTTTTGCAATGAAATAATGTTACAATGGAAAAAATACTACATATTCTATGAACAAATCATTATATCATAGCGAAAGAAGAAAAAGCGACATTTGACCAACCGATTCAACAAACTAGCATGCATTGAAAGATCCATACATATCATGAACATTGGAATACAAATAAATAAATATAGTTATATATTTATATATATTTATATATATGTATATATAAAAAAGACATACATACGTAGATATTAAAGGCAAAACAAGACATGCCGTGATTACAATTATTTACTACTATTTTCACCTCGTGACATTAAAACAAAAGTCTATCGAGTATAGAGTTCTATTTCTTCTATTGCAATAGACCTATTGGTCCATTTCTATTTAATTCTATCATTGTTGCCATCTCCTGAACCACTAGACAGACCAGAGGACCCCTCTGTATTGCGTTGCGCCACTTGAGCGGCAATCCTTGGACTTCCGCGACGAGAAATTCCCCCAGGGCTTGTTGAGCTTAAGAACCGATTTGATTTGGTTGCCCTGTCCACAACGACAAATTGTCGTATTGTTTCCGGTGAATAGTCATCGTCATCTTCAATCTTCCGCTTCTGTTTGCGCTTTGGAGTCAAATCCACATCCATCGCCTTTAAGGCTCTCAGAGCAGCATCCACTCGATTTACCAACACATTCACCATATGGTCATCACTAGGGTTGTTTACCCTAAACCCTTCCGTGACTCCTTCCAATAGGAACGCCCTCCATTGACCTATGATGTCGGCCACCCTCCTATCAAATGCCCCGGCCACCTCCACGAATGAATCCCCTTTGTTTGATTCTCCATCCGTTTCCACCTGAACACGAATTGATGCAACTTCTTCCAGCTTAGATAAGAATAGTGTCCTGCCTATGGGAACGTGATTGTATGCCTCGTAGTGTTCACTGAAGCCAAGAGGATGCTCCACCTCTATCCAATTGCCATCTGGCCCTTTCTGTACTTCTTTTTCGGGAAACCGGAAAAATTTATGGTGTTGCATGCTCCAATGCCCTCCCATACTGCGACAAAACAATTCACGAGCCTCGCCATCATCAATGGCACGAGCCCGCAACTCCACTTCCATATTTTGGGTCATCCACATGAAGGAATCCACCAGTTGCATGGATGCATCATACAATTCATGCTTCTGTTCCTTTGGATCCCATATGAGGGGTTTCCCCCAATGCGAATAATTCTGAAATTTGTATGGCCCTTGGTCAAGTGGAAGAGTCCATCTATTGTATTCGTGGCCGGGGGGCATACCTTCCAAGATGCCAAACATCTCGTAGAACCTCGGACTCAAAGGAGAACGGCACTCGGCACAAGCGGATCGAAACAGAGATGCTTGCACAACGCATTTGATATGAAAAACGTGGCGACAATGGCCCATGGTGAAGGCTCCTTCAGGCCCAAAAGGACCTTGGCAAATGCTACAATGACCCTTCAACATTTCATTGCCTAGATTAGAACCATGCACAACTATCTTCTCGTTCTTCTTGATGTGTGCTGAAAGCGTTGTGTAAGGAGTCCATCCTTCTTCTACTTCAAAAGTCCAATTGATGTCGCGATTGTGGGCTAGCGATTCCTTCTTGGCGTGGTTCAACCGCTCGTACATGGCATCCATGTCTCCCCAACATGTCATTGGCATAGACCCCCAAGAATGTTGCTCGACCGCACTTTTGAATTTCTTCAAAGCAGCCTCAACGACATTGCAATCTTCATCCGACTTCATTGCAAGGGTGTGAACCCCGATCATTGCCCGAGATGCTAAAGACGGTTTGTCTTGAAGTTGTTGTATCCATGTCAACCACCGAGACTCCGATCCGCTCGCCGGTAGACATTCATCCATGTTCTCCACTCGTTTCATCCGGTCCAACCTTGATTGAAGAAGGGCATTTTCTTGGTTTACCTCATTCAATTTTCGATTCAACTCGCTCCAAGTTGGAACCTCATCCACCTTTCTGGTCTCAAGCTCCTCCACTACTTTGGCCTTCTCAAATGGAAGAGAGAGTTGATCGCTTTCTTGAGTTTCTTGCGACCTCGGTAGTTGGATTTCCACTGTAGAGAGGCCCTTTTCTTCATTTCATTCCTTCAAATATTTCTCGCTATACTTCTTCCTTGACGCCACCAATTGCCTTCCCAATGACTCACAATTTTCAACAACCCTTCCATACTTTTTACTCCACTCGTCATTCTTCTGCTCCAGCTCCACGATTGTCTTCAAGTAGTTGTACTTCTCATCAAGAAGTGTTAGCACTCCACTAGCAAACTTGTGAAAAGCCAATCCACCCTTCAATAGTGGATGCGATAATGTGGATAAATTTCTGGCCAATTCCATAGCCAACGGGGCCATTTTCGCCACAGCTTCAGTAGAACATGTTATTGCTTGAGCGGATGTCACAAAATCGTGAAGCCCAAGTTTGTTTTCGGTTGCCGTAGAGCACTCGGCCTCGTTCACGGGTTTACCTTCTCTCGATCCATCCATTTGAGGTGGGTACTCAACTCCGCACCTAAGTATGATTTCAAGATGCTCCGGATTTGGGATTTGACCCACATATTGCAATCTTCTTGGAGTTAAAGTGCACAAGAGCGGATACTTGCGCACAATCTCCTCACCATCAATATTGGAGGTCGTTGCCACGTTTTGAAGTCGCTCTACGAACAGACCTGACGGTTGAACTTCATGGATCGGGCTCAATATTGGACTAGGTGGCGTTGGCGAGTCCACGTTTGAGGAACGTACTTCAAACTATCGAGAGTATCACTGTCTATAAGCCGTTCAATTGTAGCATTTGCTCTTGCAACTTTGTCTTCATCCATGTCTTCTCGCGACGAGGAAGAGGGGGCAACTTCTTTCACGAGGTTGTGCTTGTTTGGAGCAATGCTTTGCTCACCCGTGATTGGTACATGAACCGAGGTGGGTAAACAAGTCTCCGGATCCTTGAAATTGACCTTCCGAAATACACCTCCCAAAGAGGCATTGGTGGCCTCCGCTCCTAGTTGTGTGGGGTCCAACTGTACTGCGTCGCCTACATCCTGTGAAACCTTCATTGTAGGCGTTCTAGTATTTTTTAATACTATTTTAGATTCAGCCGTTTGTGCCCCGTGGTTGTATAAATCGAGAATATCCTTTTGATTTTTCGGAAGTTGAAGCGGCAATTGCGATGTCGTTGGAAACGTGCTCCAATCCACCTTCCGACCCAATATGAGTTCTGCATACACCATAGATGCTGTGCTATAATTTATGTATCCTTTACTCCTTGCCTTGTTGCCGAAGAGGGCCTTCCACACCTCGTCTGATCGATGTACAAAATGACTATCCTTGCAAGTCCACGGCTTACAATTGAAATATCTTGTGTGGGCTGCGTGGCAATCTCGAGGCCACAACTTGTCAATGTGGTACATTTTGACAAATTGTTTGCACATTTTAGAGCTCCAATATTCGGCCTCCACTTTCTCCCAATCAGGCTCCGCTTTGATGTTCGGATCATCTAAAATGTCATACTGCAACGCATGTCCGGCCCCCCTTGTTTTAATTTTCTTCGGTGGAGGTTGTGTTGAACTCGTCCCAATAGCCCCTCCATCACCTTCCGCGGCCATGCTTGGTACTTTGAATTGAAGAGCAATTCAAAGTAAAAAATTCGGTCAATTGAAATATATGTGTAGGTAATTTAAATCTGCCAAAGTCACACCGTAATAAAATATGTTGGACCCCTTCTCTCCACCAAGTAAGAGCAACTAACGCCAGAGGCAACAACAGCACATCTGACTTGGCAAGCTTGGAGAGAAGAAGTGAAAAGAAATGAAGGGCCCGTCCGATCATATAGCCGTCCAAAACCAACCCTAATACCGGTTCGGTTCCGGACCGCGATCCGTCCGACTTTGGGCCGTCGGATCGGACCTGGTCGTCCGATCGGGCGAACCGAACAGGCCGTCGCCGTCCGATCAGGCCGTCGGAAGACCAAGTTTCGGAGTCACCTGCGCCTGATCAGGCGGACCGAACAGGCCGTGGCCGTCGGATGGATTTTAGGTCTTCAGGTCTCCGATCAGGCCATCGTCTCCTCTGCACGGACCTGCTGAACTGTCATCCTCCAGCTGTGTACGCATTGTTCAAACAACGGATCCTTGAAATAGTTAAATCACTGTAAAAAATAATCAATGAAATGTAGAAAGCATCCAATGTGTGAAAGCTTATTGTTCATTTTCTTCCCTACATTGTGAGATTGTTTTTAATGCTAAACCCTAGACCCTAGACCCTAAACCCTAAACCCTACAAATTATTAAATTTCCATATTAAATATTCACGTGCTCAACAAAAAATTGGTGTAGCATGCGGCATCACTTTTACGATTTCACCGAGTATTCCCACCATCCCAATATCCACTAGTAGCAATTTTGGCTCACCCTCTATACATGGTTACATGGATACATTATTACATTGCAATTTGAAGACATTTATTTTTTTGGATCCACAAAGTACATGACTTATTCTATGATTTTAAGATATGATTTAAAAAGTCAATGTGGAAATGTTGGTTGAAAATTGAAATGTAATTTGAATGTAGAGACCATTGTGTAATTGATCCATTGAACTTGTAGTCTACATGTGATAATTTAAATGTACTATACATGTGAACCTTGTCGACTAATTAGTTATTCATTTCTATGTTTCCGAGTATGAATTATTACATGGCACCGTGGAAATTCATAAAGTGAAAGGTTGTCCCACAAAATTGACAACTGAATATGATGATGAGATGATCACTCATGTACGAGAATTAATAGAAGGAGAACGTCACATATGATCATTTGAAAGTTTTTTATTTACTTGTAAAATGTACTACTCATTCATGAATTCATGACATTGTAATATGGAAAATTTTTCACCATATACCCTATATTGATATATTTTTTCATTTCATTGAGAAGGGGGAGAGAGGGGCCAACTTGAAGGCCTTCACCAATTTTTCTAAAGTTGAATTCATTAATCTATTAATTTAGGTTTCATTAATTATATGTATGACGAAATGTTAAGCTTTCATACCTTGCAGTATTGCACAAAAATATATTATATTATAGAATTATGGATAATCTCTTTATTCAAAGTTCTAGCCTATTAGAGCATGTTCTTGAGTGTTGCCAAAATAAATCTATAAATCGGTAGAGTTCATTTCTGCATGCAATTGCTAGTGAGATTGATAACTATTAACTAGAAAAGAAGTTCTACATGTTTTTGTGGAACTAAAAGAGAGTGGGCACATTTGAGCAAAAAATAAATATTTCTTCAAATAAATTATGGAAAGGTAGTTTTTCTACTTTTACATGGTCAACAATTATGGAATCTCTCTTTCTTTACTCAAAAAATGCAGTTGTAAGTGCCCTATAAAGCCATAACCGTCTTGGAGGGTGCACTTAGTTCTACTATAACAAATCACGTGTGAACAAGTGGTTCTCTAATAAACTATAATTTCAACCTAAAATTTTGAACATTGTTTAATAATGACTATAGCTTTCTATTGCCAAAATTTCCAACTCAAATAAAATATGAAATGATTTCTAGAAGAGGTTGAAACTTGAAAATGAACTAAAATGGCATGTTTTTCAATTGAAATAATTATAGAGGACACATTTAGATGACCATTGAGTCAATATTCAATTCAAAATGAGCTTTCAATAATGAGTTATTTTTAGGAATTTTTTGTTCATTTTTTAGACAATTTTTTCTTATATAATAGAGGGGTGTGAAAGCTATTTTTCAGTTCTACAGTGTATCTTTTTACTTCAAAAATTTGTAACTAATTATTATTAACAAATAAAAATATCAATAATTCAAAACATAAACTTTTAAAGTAGGAAAATCTATTCATATTTTTTTAATTTTGTTTTATTTAAAATTCAAAAAGTATATAGGGGGTTCAAAGTTTTGTTCGCACTTGGTTTCTAATGGACACTCTAAATGACCCCCCGAGATAACCGTAGTTCATGAATTTCTACAATTATTTCAAGAAAGCGAATTAGAGGATGTACATGATTTATTAAAAAAATTACGCATTTCGAAGCAATGGGATCCTAATTTTTCAAGGGCATAGCCAAACCCTCATGAATTTGGGAATTCAAAAATTCCATACTTCTTTCTTCTTATTATTTTCCTTCTACATGTTATACAAGGGTTTAGTGAGTTACAAGCAACATTTTAGATCGTACGGTTCAGTTCCAAAAATTTTTACGTGCTCACAGGGGGGGCCAAAAAAGGGTACGCTGAATTGCCCCCTTCGTTGCCCCTGCTGCAGGGCAAAGCCTGCAATTTCGAAAGGGGCAAAACTTCCCTTGTTCTCCAAAATTCTCCTCGCCGGACAGCCCCTCCGCCCTTCCGACGCCCCGTCCGAGCTGTTCGTCCGCACTTTCTCGGTGACCGTGCGATCCATCGTGCGACAGTTTCGGGCCGCACGATGGGGGCGTCGGAAAACAGGCCGTCGGATTCGGACGGACCCTAAAGCGCCGTCGGAAGCCATAAATAGCGTTTCCGACGCCTCATTTTTCCATAGCCGTTTCCCTCCCGAAGTGGGTTTTCCAGTGCCCGATGTGAATCTGTGGCTCTGCGCGCCCCTTTCGGTTTGGTGTCTGAACGGTTGTGCTTGGATACTTGGTGGTTTTAAGTGATGTGGTTTGAATAATTTCTTGTATGCGAGGAATTGTGAATTAGGAAACCGTTTCACTCCATTGCATTTGAATTTTGAAGTGAGAAGCACTTGGTGCACTTGGTGCAATATTTTGGGAAAATTCGGACATCAATTATCTTCATTGTAATCAAGGTTATCATGTCTCGCCCTAAACCATCAAGTAAGAGTAAGAAAGGGAAATCTCAAGATATGAATTGGGTTGACTGGGAAAACCCTAATTGCGTAGCTGAAGATGGATGGGAAGAAGAGCCAAAGAAAGTTTGGGACTGCACCACATGCAAGAAGTACGTGAAGATGACTCACCTCTCCAAAATGTGGTCACGAGAACGTGCTGAAGGTCATGTTCGTCGATGGGAAGGACAAATGTCCACATGTACGAGCCGACACTTTCTACACCGTTACGAAGAAGTAACACGTTCAGCGGGTTTACGTGACTCCAAACCTAATATAATGAACTATTCTAACATGGCTATGGTTTGGGCAGAGATTGTACTCCACAAAGATGTGGATTGGCGTACCATTTATGGGAAACATGTGGATAGTTTGAATCGGAATGATGCAATGATTTATACTAGCTGGATTGCTGCAAGTGATTGCCAGTCAGAGTGGTCCAATCGAGGGCAGTTTGGATTTCCTGCAATTGTGGTGCCACATGGAGAAGATGAATGGTCGAGTGACGGTGATGAGGGTGAAGCTCCAGGATCAGTGACATTGGGAGAGGAGCACGAGCGTAAAAAAGATCGAGAAGACATTGAATACGAACAACAAATGCAAGAAGCGATGCGTAGAAGCGTAGAGGACCGTGGTCGACAAGATGGGTATGATGGATTCTACCAACGTGACCGTGGTGCATATGACCCACCACATGGGTCCTATGGTTCACACTATGGCCATGACCCCCAACATGGCTCTCAAAACGTTGGAGGCTCTTATTATGGCGGTTCAACTCAAAGAGGATCACTCCACGGTGATTCAATTCCTCCTCCAACTTTTGGAGGTCATTCCTCCGCAAATTATGGACCAGGAGGTGGGCAAAGCGGATATGTTCCCGACTACTATGGCGGAGGACCATATCTCGGTGTTTATGGTGGTGGTCCTATAGGCCCAAGTCAGAGAGATGACACGGATTCAGATTCCGAATGAAGCCGAATCAAACACTAATACACTATTGTATTGTTTGTCTTACAATATGGGCTCTAAATTTAGATTTAGTTGTTTTCCATACAATGATGCAATATAGAATGTAGCAAGCATAGTGTAATGGTGTCAATGAGTGGTCGTCCGTCGTCACGTACAATGCAAAACCGCTACAATTGCGATGTATTGAAATATATTATTAGAATGATAGATTTCTCATGTTCATGGTATTATTGAATGCCATTGCTATACAATGGATCAAGCCATGGTGTTCTGGAAGCTAAGTATAGCAATGGCCCAGCTTTTATCATTATGTTTTTGTTGGTGTCCGTGCGCAAATTTTTTTGCACCATAACCTATTAACTTCAAAATGGGTGAGACCGAGCAACCCAAAAAATCCACTAGAAATTTGAATCAAAAATGATTTTTTTTTTTCTTGTATATTATATTGGATTTTTCTAAATGGGATGCTTTGATTCATTCCAATTGGATTCATGATGCGAAAGTTATGGATTTTCTTGTTTTGTGGGCTATCATAGGATTATCTTGAAAGAAATTCTTTTCTTCCACTTGGAATGCTAATTCATGATTTTAAGTTACAAACTTTGAATGTTCGTATCGTGGAAAGTATAATCTAAATGAAAAATTTCATTATATCATTAGCTTGAGTGAAGAATATTGCATGCAAATTGTCCATTTGTTTCAAGCAAAAAAAAAAAGAATATTGGATGCATTGGTTTAAAAGAAATATTTTTATTAAAATAAATAAAAATCTCCATATAAACTCTTCGAAATTGTTGCAAAAATGTGAGTCCGAAAATGGGCTTCTTAGGAAGTAAAGGATTAACCCTTTAGGGCCTAAGGAGCCCCAAGCAAACTCTTGAATTCTTTTGGAATCAAATTTTCATATCAAAATTTTATCATTTAATTTAAGTTATTATTTTTCACAAATAACCATTCATGTCTTCTATCAGATCTGAATTTTTTTAAAATTTTGGGAAAAAAATGAAATTTATAAGATTTTCTAGAGTTTCTATCTTTGAAAAATCGTAGTAATTACAAAAGAGCTCACTTTACGATGAAATTTTTATAGAAAATAGGAAAAATTATAATGAACATTATGGTGAAGTTTTCATGCTCCCTTTCGTTATATACAAATAAATTTGATAGAGAAACATGTCCCACAGTGTATTTTGAAACTTTCTAAATCCCAACTTCAAATTGCCATAGATAAGTCATTATTGCTCCAAATTTGATGGCCAATGGCTCATTGGAAGCGAAATTCCCGTGCCCTCACATCTCATTTACACCTCACAGTCAAATGAGGTTAGGAAAGTGTTTTAATTTCCAATATTTAGTTTAAAACGACCAAATTTGGCATGCTCGGCCACCCTAAAGGGTTAAGGGGTGAAAATACCATTTATCGGAGCCGTCCGATCTGTCGGCCTGCCGCGCCATCCGATTTGTCGAACTGCCGCGCCGTCCGATCTGTCGCACGGCAGCCCGTCCGCCTCGCGGGGGCCGTCGGATTGATCGGCCGCGTCGTGGGCGTCAGATTTCCGACGCGGACCGTGCGTCGGAAAAGGGCGTCGGAAAGGTATAAGAGAGTCGGACGGGCCCATCCGATCCTCACTTTTGTTTTCCCCCTTACATATTGCAAGAGTGAAGCGGAGAGCTTGGTGGTTCATGCCCCCATTGGTTCCTCTTCTTGGGAAAGCAAGAGTGCGATTTTGGGGGCCCCTTATTGCCATTTTTTTCAGTTTTGGTTCGAGTTTCACTTGAACTTGAAATTATCATTTCATTTTGCGAATATTCATTCGTTCAAGAAGTTCATCACGATGCCACGAACAAAGAAGGCTGCAAAGAGGAAACAAATGGAGCATGAAGGAGGTTCACACAATGAGGCAAGTAGGGACATTCCCTCTGATGCATGCAAGAGATTTTTGATCAAGTTGATCATCAATTTCTATGAGTCGGAAACGACGATGTCACTACACAACAAATACGTTAGGTACAACGAGGAGTGCTCGCAAAAATTCAAGGCGGACATGTGGCAACTGATGATGAATGCGCTTAGCGTTCCGGAATGGCACCACGAGACGGAGAAGAAAGGCTTTCCAAAATTCTTGGAGAATAGGGTCCACGATGCATTGTGGAATGCATCAATGGTGCTAGCAAGGTATGGCTCTCAATATCGGGAAAATGATGAGGATTTTCGTGAAGTCATTCTGAAAGTTGACTTGTTTGTTGCATGATGCAAGCCGTTTGCAAAGAGCCGTAACAGACGAGGATCTTTGGGTTGGTGGAATAGCACTGATGGAGTGGCTGAACTGGATCGGGGCAGACAACACCTCATAGCGCTTCCCGACACAGCACGAGTAATCGCTCAAGACCAAAAAACCATGAAGGGTGGATATGCAACAATTCGTAGGGTTCGAATTGAAGGGTGTCCAGGGATAGCTACATTTTGGGAGTTTGCAGCAAAGCTATCCAATCAACACCGCACACAGCCTCATCTTGCGAGATTGGAACACCAGAACGAGTCAATGGCAGTGCGGATTCCACATCCTGGAGTTATATGGTTTGCTGCAGTTCATGGAACAACAAATGAAGGGTATTCGTATTGGTGGAATGGCGGAACACTACGACACATGATGCACTTGGATAATGATTATCCAGACAACATTGCCATTCGGTTGCACTATTCGAGGCCAACAGAGGTAGAGTTGATTGAAGCTTACCGTCTCGGACGATTTAGGAAGAAGCGCACGCAACTCGCATGGGCATTATTGCACATCATGAATGCGGTGCACATTTCTGGACATCTTCACAATGACATCTCTCCAGACAACATAATGTTTCACTTTCCTGAAGACGAGTCACGCGTGTACATTGGAGTCTGCGATTGAGGCATGACTACCGTAGCTTCTGAACCAATGAAGTCTTTGTACACGTTTACATGTGCGAGGGACATGGAGGAGGCTTTAAGAAAGAGGTGGTGGGTGGACCCGAAGATTGCATATGTGCACAAAAGAGATGCAGATGGGTCAATCATTCCAAATCTATCACGTGCATCAGAAGAATATGCGGTTTGTAAACTCGCTCAACGCATCAACAAGGATTGCATGTCTGAAGAATACTACAAGTTGCATCGGGAATCAGCTAAACTGACGAAGTTGAGTCACCACGTTTTGGCCCTTATATTTCACTCATACATAGAGCGGCCTTGCAGTGAAGGTTCGAATTACCGTGGCGGTTTGTCTCACATCATCAATTTCTTTTCCGGTCAGTGCAATTGGCCTGTGCCGGATGAGCACTTCCGCCATTCATATTAGTAGTTCAACGTACTTTATAGTAGCATAGAACTATAGAGGTATGTAGTAAATATAGAATGAGGATGTACGCGTGCACACTATATAGTGCCTAATTATGCAATGTCGATGTATGACCATATATGTGGAATATGATAATTATACATTTTGAAAGTTCGGTGTATTTGAGTAAGTAATGCTTATGATTTTTTGTCACATGAAACTATGAAAGATACATATGACTTGAATGAAAAAGGCACTACTTGTTGTTGTTGAATGTTGAGGTGGCAATTAGCAAGGGTGTGTGGAGATTGTTTTCATTTTAAGCTTTGTAAACCCCATCGTCCAAGCAGCTTCAAACTTCAGAAGGTCATAGGAATCTCAGATTTTGAAATTTTCCCAAACAAAAATTTCTTGCTTGTCAAATATAAGTATGCCTTTGTATCCATCGTTCGGATTTTCAAAATCTCAAAGTATGTGGTGGGAAAACTGATTCAAAGATGACTTAGTGCATTGTCAATATTTGGGACATTGTGGCATAATGGCATTGCAAATTTTTTTTGGAGGTGTTAGGTGTGTTGGATTTCTTTGAAAATTGGTATGCATATGCCCAACTTCAATACCTACAAGAAAAATTTTTAATTTTATGGTGTGTAGTGCAAAAAAATTGAGCATGAGGCGGTCAAAGGCATCTGAAATTCTAGGGCATAGTGAAAAAAAAAAAAAAAAAAGACTTTGAATGCAAATATCTCTTTATCCATATGGTGAAAACTCCCAAAAAGTTTACCACACCCTCTCATACAAGTTCACTTCAAGATCTTACAGTTACATTTTCAAAGAAAACATTTTCACAACATCGTGAATGATCGCAGCTGGAATGGCAGTTTTCAGTGATTTTGGACCCAAAAAATGGCTCGGTCCTTTAGGGCTTAAGAAAGAAATGGTTAGAATAAAAATGTGTTGAATTCTACAGTTGGGAACGATACAGAATTTTTAAGAATTTTAATTTTTTTCGAAGTCAAATTACTTTCATGAGTTCAAATGGGGATTCTTTCAGTACTCCCTAAAGTACAAGAATGGGTTAATTTTTGGGCCTAAATCCTTGTTAATTAAAAAAATGACATTTCTATAAAACCCTAACAAAATAGTACCATCGTGCATTTTGACGCTATTTAGTATTTAGACCTTGTACCTTTTTCTTTTTCTTTTTGTTAGAATAATTTCCATGACCGTCAATAGGGACCTTAAACAAAACTTATTGTATACCGAAGTTCAACAATGGGTTCTATTTCTTTTCATAGCTCATTTGAACCCCTAAAGGACAAAGCGTCCCTTCCGTTGACAAATGGATTTCAGGTTGATACCTATGGGCTGAATTTGTCTCCTGATTTTCTTAAATTTTTTTTTAAGATAGAAAAATGGAAAACCTTTGTGAAAATATAATTTTTTTCTCAATCAGTACCCCTCTACAAAAGTTATGCCCATGTAACTCAAAACTTGGGAGACCGGGCAACACAAAGATTTTTCAGAATTAAAATTTTTTATTTCTAAATTTTTTTCACTCATACATTATACTTTTGTCAAGGAAAAGGGTTGGATTAAACCAGGCCGTCGGATCGGATGTGGCCATCCGATTAGACCGTCGGAAGAGGATATCCGATCAGCCCGTCCGATAAGGCCATCGGATCGGACCTGGCCGTCGGATCGGATGTGGCCATCCGATCAGACCGTCGGAAGAGCATACCCGATCGGACCGTTCGATTAGGCTGTCGGATCGAACCTGGCCGTCCGATCAGGCCTTCGGAAGAGGCCGTCCGATCAGGCCATCGGATCGGGAGTGGTCGTCCGATCGGCCAGGCCGTCGGAAGCCCCGGGCAAGGTAACTTTTTATTTACCCTAGGTTAAAAATAGAAAACTGGACGTCTGGGGGGGTCCGGACACGGACGCTGGACGTCCGGACGTCCTAGTAACCCTGGTCCATGTGATGAGGGAGGCCATTCTCGTCGACGTGGTGAATGCTAGTAATAATGCATTCGGGGTCATCGCCATCCGTGTAGAAAATGAGATGACCTTCTGTAGCAAACGCCTCATGAAGAATTACGCGTCCGTCCCTCGTGCATATCAACTCTTGATGGGCGAAACCCAATTGCATTGCGAAGCCGTCTCTGGTGACTTCCTTGAGACCGGAAGGGCAGCCAACTCGTACGTCGCCAAAGCGTTTGCCATTCACAACAAATCACTTACAGTGTCGCCCGTGAACGTCTGCCAGGGTGAAGGAAGTCGACCAATGGCTCCGCCAGAGGGATCCGCCAAGAATGTCGCCACGGCGTCGGGAGCGGGAACGCGCAGCCGGCCCCCCTCTGCGTCAGCCCTTGCTGGTGCGTCCGAGCGTACCGACCCACTCCCACCAGCGCGTGGACCCATCCAACGACTGCCACAGGCGACTCAGTCGGCAGCCCGAGCCACCACAGCGCCGACTTCTCGGTCTAAACAGAAGGTCGTGAAACGGAAGTCAACGGGCCCGCTTGTGGCGACGCAAGCATCCTCGGACGAAGATGCAGGGCGCTGGGTCCGGACGAGACGCGTGGCAGAGGAATCGCATGGCACCCCCAGCTCATCGACCCACGAGGCCAACACGGAATCGGCAGAGGTGTCTGAGGAAGAGGCGCAGAAGATTGCGATCAAGAAGGTGAACAAGAAGTGGACCAAGAATCCACAAACCGTGCCCTTCGATGCCGACGCCGTCCTGGAAAGCATGTCCGTGCCCGCGGAGTACAAGCGCAATCCGCGACGCAGCGTCGAGTTGGAAACGAGGATGCACCTCAAGGCCGAAGCGGCAGCCAACAAGCTGTTCAAGGAACTGTCCTCGTACCTGTACATATTCGGTCGGGGACAGTACTTCGAGTTGGACGTGGATGACATGGTGAATGCCCAAGAGGAGTCGGGAATCATCATGAGGCCACTCGAGAATGACGGCGTCTTGGCAGTCCTGGACAGGATGGTGAAGGTGAACTACGCCAAGCAAATCCTCACCGTCATGCTGGACACGCGCACCAGACCGACATGTTGGGCGGATTGCTGGAAGGCGCGGCCGCTGCTCATCATCAACGGGCAGTACACCTGGTGGCCGCCAAGGACATCATCTCCAGGAACACTACCGTCGACGATGAGAAGGTCGTCGCCAAAATGCATAGGTGGACGTGCGAAATCATGTGGTCCCAGAATAAGGACCACCTCCACGCGTTGTCATCCAAGTGCAACGACGGAAACGTCGCAGGCCCGTATTTGTCGTCCCTACCGGCAACACTCATGCATGTTCGCCACCTCTGGAAAAATGCGGGCAAGCATGCACAACATCGGAAGAACGCGAAGGTCATCATTGAAGGGGAGGACCCGAAGGTTTATGAGGTACGCACGACTTCCCTACGCATTTCAGACCGCGTGGTCTGAATCCCTATGATGCAATTCCGTCCCATTCCATGTCCTCGGTAGACTCCCGTTGTCCTCGTTAGGCTCGTTTCCTTTCTGATTCATGGTTAGTTTGGACCGCACGGTCTGATCCCGCGATATTCAAACCTCGACGCCACTTGGTGTCGTGGCTTGTTCGGTGACAATTCAGACCGCGCGGTTAGATCACGACACATACTCACCGCCCCGATGCGTGTCCAGGATTTCAAAGAGAAGGTGCACCAAAGCTTCGAGG
This sequence comes from Rhytidiadelphus loreus, assembly GCA_947034895.1. Lineage (NCBI taxonomy): Eukaryota > Viridiplantae > Streptophyta > Bryopsida > Hypnales > Hylocomiaceae > Rhytidiadelphus > Rhytidiadelphus loreus. The sequence goes on from OX344761.1 coordinate 50,798,300, forward strand.
GGGTGGGGAGTGCCAAGCACCGAAACGGGGGGGGGGAGGACCTAGGACTTCGACAAGATGGGCGATCGGAAGATCGTCATGGCCTCGAATGCGACCTGGACCAGTTGGCAAGAGCTCTTCCAGAAGCACGAGTCCGGGGCGTTGCACGACATCGACACCGGCGTCCCGTTCAACCAAATTCCAGACGGGAAGGGGGGCTCCAAGATCTACAAGTTCACGGCGATCAATCACAACCAGATGAAGAACCTTCTGGGGATGGATGACGCCGCCGTAGGGGAGCTCGCAAGCAGAATCCTGGAGACGCCACCCAAGGTCTACCTGAAGAGGCCGACCAGTTGGACGGCGGCCATTCCCTTTGTCCAATGGTGCACCAACAAGAAGCACAAGGTTGTGCTCATCTTCGAGATGAAGGAGAAGGCCGACGTCCTGGGCATCGACAAGGCCAAGGAGGTGATTTCCCAGGGGGAGGTCGTCCCTAAAGCCTAGCGGGAGTTCAAGGCGCTGCTGTGCATTCGGGGCCACAACATGTGGGCCGCCATGCACATTGGGTAGAAGTGGCTCAGGCACCAATGTGGCTCGGGGAAAAAAACGATGGTTGCTCCCTCGGACGTCGTCGCCATGATCCAACGATTGCTCACCAACAACGAACGCTGCAACACCGTCAAGAGGTGTGCACGGGCCACGGTCTGTCGGTGGGATCGCGCTGCGAGGGTGTTCGATCCCTTTGTCTACGTGAAGCAGAAGTGCAAATGGGTGGAATACGTGGACGGACCCGCCAGCATTCGCTTCTGCGAGGTGGGGATTATGGATTTCTGCCTGTTCCTGGCGGTCGGGAATATGGAGATTCATTACTCGTACGAGAAAATCATCAAACAAGTCTCGCGGGTCTCCCAAAATACCATGGCCAAGGGGGTCCACACGTGGATGCTCATCATGGGCATCGAGAGGGTGGTGGGAGTGGAACAAGCGCTCGAGAAATTCTTCCCCGACCATAACAGTTGGCGCATCGCGACGTACGTGTATTCCAAAGGCGAGCCGAACTATTACACCAGGGGGAGGGACAAGGTCATGTACATTCAGCGGACCACGAAGCATTTCAAGAACTCCCCACTCGTCAAAGTCGGGGAACCGATTCCTCGACTCTCGGCTGCCGAGGACAAGCCTCTGGCGACGGATGACGTTAGGTACAAGACCCGGGAGCTCTGTTGCCACGATAACCCCTAGATCTTGACGAATCGCGAATTGCAATACGAAGTGTACCTCCGCTTCATCGACAAGTTCTGCAGGGACCAGGGAACGGTCATGCTCGTCTTTGCGGGATCCAAGCCCGTCTCTGCGTGCTCGGTAAGCTCTCCACTCCGTCCCTTTCTCGCTTCCAATGTAGAGCTCATCTGACCGTCTGAATGCGTCATTTGGAGAATTCATGCCGTGTGACTATTGCTTGGCACTCCAGATGTTGTGTCGGAGCTTTGTCTCCTTCGTGCGCCCCACCGATAAGTGCCTCCTGCGCCAGAGCGTGCACGCTCGAATCGGTACACAGATGTGGCCCGACATCTTGGTGCCGCAGCCGCACACCCTCGACTTCATCTACGACCCCAAGTCTCAGACACGGAGGCTCCAAGACCCCGACCCCGTGGAGAGCGAGTCTTCGGATGATGAAAGAGAGGGCAAGGAGGAATCGCGAGAGGGCGCCCTCAACCTCCGCGATGGAAGCGACTCTGACTCGGAAGTGGAGAAGGAGAAGGACGAGGACGACGAGGACAAAGACGAAGATGAAGACGTCGACCGCGCGGGAAGCCGACACGGCGAAGGCGACAATGTTTCAGACCACGGAGATGCCTCGGTGTCCGACGTCCACTCTGTCCAAAGGGAGATGGATCAGACCGCACGGTCTGATTCGACGCCAGCCTCCCCGCGGCGCTCGAGTGCGCCGCCGCGCAGGAATCAGACTGCGCGGTCTGATATGCACCCGCATACTCCTCTCTCCTTCCAACCCCCCGTCTCCCTCCGCAAACCAATCCCTGTCCCCTCCACCTCCATCTCCTCGCACTCCCTCTGCTTCCTCCCGACCTGAAGATCTGGCCCTGCAGTCAGATCCCGTCACCCAATCTTCCGAGGATCACCGCGCTCCAGTTCTGACCGCGCGGTCTGAAACACGGTCAAATGCCTTCCGTGTTTCCACTCCCCGACCGCAAGCGGCGGCAGTGGAGGTGTCCACTCCTGCGGAGGAGTCTCTTCCGCCCCGAGAATGCTCATTCAAGACCTCCAGGCTGATTTGGCTGAATTGCAGAGCCTATTGTCTTCGGCCAGGCAGGCAGAGGTGGCGAGTGTGAGGACCGACCTCGCCGCCTCTTCCGCGAATCCTAGTGATGACTCCCTGGAAAGTAGGATTCAAGCGTCGCAGGCGATTGTCCAGGAATTGAGGTCCATCCGCGATCCATCCGATCTCAGTGGGGATGAGAACATGATGAAGCTGATTGGTGCGCAGGTCAGCATCGACATCCTAGAGTCGGAACTACCTACCGCCAACGTGGGCGAGCTTCTGCTCATGGCCCATACGCACGCCGTGTACCGGCAACTCGCCCTCGCGTCCACGAATACAAAGAGCAACCCAATCGATCTGGACGAGATGGACGACGGAGACTTGGACAACCGATTGGCCTTGGCAGCAACCAGCAAAGACGAGTACAACAAGATGGCCAAGGCCGCGGCGGAAGCGGCAACATCGAACGCGGGGACTGCAACCAAGGCAGGAGGGACTCCAGCCGCGGTGGACATGGACGCCAAACCTATCCACATGGATGTCAAGGCAGGGATCAACTTCGCGTACGTGGAGATGATGCTCGAGTGGGCAAGGGAGAGGCACTCGGGGGCGCTCGACAAGCGCAATGACGCCATCGACAACCTTGTGAGGGATTTAAGGGAGAAGGATCGGGAGCTCAAGAGGGAGAGGGAGGAGAGGGAGCGAGTAGAGGAGGAGAAGAAGGTGAAGCGGAAGGCCAAGAAGGCGCAGAAGGAGAAGGAACTCGCGGAGGAGCGAAGGCTGCAGGCGGAGAAGGAAATGGAGTACAGGAGGGATCGCGAGACGAACACTTTGCTGCTCAAGCAACTGCAGGAGCAGATTCTGGCAAAGCAGGCCGCGCAGGCAAATGCCCCTCCGATGGCTGCGACTCCCATTCTTGTGAGCGAGCTCCACAACGTCTCTGGAGTCTCCACTACGAATTCGATTTCCGCCGCCACGGCCACTGCAGTGTCCGGACTTCAACAGCTGGATTCAGAAGAGGCTGCAAATATTTCGGTGAGTGTCGTTGACGATCCAGACAGATTCGATGACCTAGCCCTCAGTCAATTTCCGTTTGTGCATGTCGCTGGGCTAGTGCATCGTCCGAGCATCCACGACGATGACCCTTACGACTTGGAAGTCAACTTGGGAGATATGGAGGTCTCCTTCACTAACTTGACCCAGCAGTATGCTCCCTTGTAGGCCCCAATCGCTCCGGCGCTGCCCCTTGCGAGGCACGAGGAGCATGCGCTAGTCAACTCACCCTCTGACGACGTCCAGACTCCCACGGTGGGTAACCCCTCCACATAGCTCCCCATCTTTTGAATTGCGCTTCTAGGTGTGGAAGCTATGTAAGGGTGTTACTTCGGGCCGATCGAAGGTCGTCCCGACGGGTCCACCGTCCATGGAGCGACAGGCCCATAGATGTAGGAGCCCTTTTGGCGAGGCCTGTGACGATTTTAGTTGTACAGACGTGATTTTCGGATTGTTCGTGAAACACTGTTCGTAATGTTTGTACAAACATTGTATTCTATTTGTAATATATTGGTTTCATTTTTTGGCAATTCGTGTTTTCGGGAATTCGTGGCATTGAGTGATGTGCAATGTAGAGTGTTGTGTATTGTGCTTTCTATTCCGAGTCCTTTTGGGCAATCTAGTTACGCTATTGGCAATTGGCATTTGCGGTTCAGGGTGGCCATGTTCTTGGGTTGGGCGAAGAGTTTGCACTGGTACTCCGTCGACCGAGTTGCCCTCCTTGTCCGCCACCGATGACACTGGAGGCTCCCGCCATTGATGAAGTCCCCCCTCCGATCTCTGCGGTGGAACTCCCCCCTCCGCAAGCTGCACAGGTCGTGTCTCCCATCGTCGCGGGTGTCCAGACTCGTGCCACCATTCCCGTCGCGGCCACCACTCCGGATGTAACAAAGGTGAGGCTCGATCTCCTTGCATCCCTGTGCTCACTGCCTCCGTAGCGCTTGCCTAGATAGTTTGTAGGGATCGGACGTGGATCTCGTTTAGAAATAGTATGATAATGGACAAGGGTTCACGTCTTTGTGTTCAGCCTCCCACACCTGTTGGGGGGGGGGCGCATTTTCAATTGTGGACTCCCGTTTATTCAATTTTCAAATACTACTTTGAACAAGGGATTTCGCATACGCAGGCCTCGTTGCCGTTGCCTGCGGCACCGCCTCCCGTTGCTTTGCCCTTGTACAGTTATTTTGTTGTCTTGGAGTTGGAAGGAGTCCTATGCCAAGTTAAGCACGTCGGGCCCCTCGGATCCGTTCGCTCGCCCGCAGCAAGCGCACCATCGGAGGACGATTACGATCCGACAAAACGCCACGTCTTCGGCGAGTTCTCCCTCTCGTGTCGTCCGGAAGTGCGCAAATTCCTCAGAGGCCTGGCGAAGAGGTTTCGCTTGTCTATGTGGACGAGGCTACCAGCCGTCGTGGCCAATCCCATGATCGATTTCCTCTTCTGCGGCTTGGAGCGCTCGTCCATGCGCGTGCTCACGCTCGAGGACTGCACCTCCATCGTGGAGAGACGATCGTGGCGGTTGTGTAGGTGTAGGCCCCCCCCACACTTCCCCTTGTGGCCTTGTCCGGCGCACCCCTACCAACCCGAGTGGGATACCGACGTGGATGAGGACATGTACGTTCAGTTCCCCGACCATCCCGAGGGGAGGCTGAGGCTCAAGGTTTTGCACAAGGCCGTCTGGGACGGAGATAGATTCAAATCCGGCACGTTCAGGGCCAATTCCAGCAACACCCTGCTCATCGATTCCTCCCCCGAGAGCAGCATCCTCAATCCCGTGCACAATGCCATCTTCCCGTTGTCGTACATTGGCAACCCGCACGATTCCACCCTAGACAGGACGTTGCGACTCTATCTCAAGGGCCTGCTAGAGTCCGGTCTTAGCGTGTCGCAGTACGTGTCTCGGAATCCGTTTTTCGGAAACCTCACGACGCCCTCTTTCAGACTCAATGTGCACGAGTTAGCTGCGTTGCAGGACAGGTCTCTCTTGCTGGAGTATCCAGAGTTCGTCGGCACGTACAGTAGAGACGGGAACGATCATTTCGTCTGTCGAAGAGCGAAGCACGTGGTGCAAAAGAAAGAAAAGGGTTGATGCACCAAGCGGAAATGGATGGGTGTGCAGGGGCTGCGCTGCGTTCGCGCTATCGACGGGCACTCCGTCGACAGTGCGCGAAGGGGCCCTCAACGGATGAAGCGACGGTGGACCCAGACGACGGAAGGAGTGGGCTTCTCAGACAGTTGCGAGGCGCCGGGCGAGGACGTGACCTTGACTTCCCTATAAGAAGACATCATTGCTGACGAGCGCGTGGTGCGACGGTGTACGTATGTGGTAAGGTGGGTTGTTTGCTCCCTTGGATGGTTGAATTGAGGTATGCAGGGGACGATGGATGAGTTTGATGGAGAAACAATTTTTTCCCGCCCTACACTAGGCTGTAGTCTAGGATGGGGTGAAATTGTTTGTCCATCGAATACTCCGTTGCTCCTCTTTTCCCATTTTGAACTTTGTCTTTCTGAAGCTCGTCCAAAAAATCGCAATCACGTTTGTACGGTCGTGACCATTGTCTTCGTTGTGCAGGATCCCTTCGGGCAGTCACCTCCCCAAGTGGCCGACGCAACGAAGGTTGGAGTGTCAGCGCCTACAGTTCAAACCGCGCGGTCTGAACCATGGGCAGCATCCTCAACTCGTCTGCGAAGGTTACGACGGAAGGCTGCACAGTCGCGTTTCAAGTCCAAAGTCCGGTCTACCCTTCATTGCTTTTAGTAATAGCTCCATACTAACATTGCTGAACGTGGACTCATGATGAGCCACGGATGACTTTCCCATACAACATAAATGACATTTACAGATGCATCTCATTAGAGATATTTTAGAAACATTTTCAGAATTTTAGAAACATTTTCAGTTCATCATTCTTGTCAACAATATACTCTTTCCCACATTGGATAGACTAATACAAATACCCGCATTTTTTTAACACGAGTCCCCGATCCCATAGAGCGTGGTTCCCTTCGTCGTAACATCATTTCTCCAACGCCAGTAGGCATCTATTTGCCGATCATATCATGTGGGTGGTCGTTGTAGGGCACCTTGAAAAAGTCCGGAAAATATTCGTCCATTGTAGTGCTGACCAATTCGAACAATGTCGACGTGCTGCATGGATCGTTGTTGAACTCGTCTCTTGTGTGGAGCGGATGCGCCTTGCGTTCACGGGACTTCCAAGGGCAACCACGGGAGGCGTTGCCATGAACCCCTCCCTCCGTCATCGTTAGAGGTACACCATGAGAGCCACCGTCATGCGTCGTCCCCCTCCGCCACATCCTCGCATTTTCCGTGGGCTTCGACCGCAGCCGGTCTACCATTGCCGGGATGGGGACTGCCGTGGACAAGGTGCCTATCAACGCACTTGTTGGCTGCTCACAATGCCCTCGAGTGAGAGTAGAGCAATGATATCCAACTCTACTCATTCTTCGGAAAATGCACAGGAGCATGTGTTTGATGATTGCGCATTGTTGGATATGACTATTCCAATCTCACTTGAAGGCATTTGTTATAAGCAGCCAACAGGTGCGTTGATATGCACCTTTCACGGCAGTCCCCATCCCGTCAATGGTAGACCGGCTGTGGTCGAAGCCCACGGAGAACGCGAGGATGTGGCGGAGGGGGACGACGGTCGCATGGATGGGGTGCCCTTGAACGGTTGGAGGAGGGTGTTCATGCCAACGCCTCCCCTGGTTGTGCACTGGAAGTCTTGTGAACGTAAGACGTACTCCGCTAGGCGGTGGATTCCGGAATGTGAAGACGTTCTTGACGTGACCGTGGATGGGGTGTCCATGTCCTTGCCTCTTCTCATTACAAGAGCGGGTTCAGCAATGATCCATCCGGCAAAGGGACGACACCAGCATGGGTCCGCACTACAGTGGACGAGCATTTGACCGCGAATCTCGGAGTGCCGTGCGAGGACCTCACGACGATGTGATCGGCGAATAGACTCTTGCTGGTGTTGATCAAGCTAGAGAATCATCACGAAGCGAAGATGGTTGGAGCGTCGGCGCCTGCAGTTCAGACCGCGCAGTCTGAACCGTGGGCAGCATCATCAGCTCGCACGCAGAGAACTCGGTAGGCATTGCTTGTTGCGTTCACGGGAATTGGATGCGCCTTGCGTCATCACGAAGCGATGGAGGTTGGAGCGTTGGCGCTTGCGGTTCAGACCCCGCGGTCTGAACCGTGGGCAACATCCTCAACTCGTCTGCGAAGGTCACGATGGAAGGCTGCACAGACGCGTTTCAACTCCACAATCCGGTCTATCCTGCTTTGCTTTTAGGAATAGCTCCACATTGACATTGCTGAACATTGCTACAACATAAATGACATTTATAGATGCATCTCATTTATTAGAGAATTGTAGAAACATTTTCAATTCATTCTTGTCAACAATATACTCATTCCCACATTGGATACACTAATACAAATATTCTCACTTTTTTAACACGAGTCCCCGATCCCGTAGAGCAGGCTTCTGTATATCGTAGCACGCAGATGAAAGGTCCTCGCAACATCATTTCTCCAACGCCAATAGGCATCTATTTGCCGATCATATCGTGTGGGTGGTCGTTGCACGGCACACTGAGAAGGTCCAGAAAATATTCGTCCATTGTAGTGCTGACCAATTCGGATGATGTCAACGTGCTGGATGGATCGTTGTTGAACTCGTCTCTTGTGTGGAGCAGATGTGCCTTGTGTTCACGGGACTTCCAAGGGCAACCACGGGAGGCGTTGCCATGAACCCCTCCCTCCGTCATCGTTGGAGGTACACCATGAGAGCCACCGTCATGCGTCGTCCTCCGCGACATCCTTCCGTCTCCGTGGGCTTCGACCGCAGCCGGTTTACCATTGCCGGGATGGGGACTGCCGTGGATGGGGCCTATCAACGCACCTGTTGGCTGCTCACAATGCGAGCCCTCGAGTGAGAGTGGAGCAATGATATCCAACTCTATTCATTCCTCGGAAAATGCACAGGAGCATGTATTCGATGATTGCGCATTGTTGGATATGATTGTTCGACTCTCACTTGAGGGCACTTGTTATGAGCAGACAACAGGTGCGCTGATAGGCACCTTTTCGCGGAAGTCCCCATCCCGGCAAAGGTTGACCGGTTTCGGTGCCAACCCTCGAAAACGGTGCCCTTCAACGATGCGAGGAGGGCATCCATGCCAACACCTCCCGTCGTTGCGCACTGGAAGTCCCATGAATGCAAGGCGCACTTTGTTACGGCCTTACGGGGTGGGTTCTCGTGAACACAAGAGCGGGTTCAGCAATGATCCATTCGGCTATGGGATGACAACAACATGGGTCCGCACTGCAATGGACGAGCATTTGACCGCAAACCTCGGAGTGCCGTGCGAGGACCTCACGATGATGTGATCGGCGAATAGACTCTTGTTGGTGTTAATCAAGCTAGAGAATCATCACGAAGCGACGATGGTTGGAGCGTCGGCGCCTGCAATTCAGACTGCACGGTCTAAACCGTGGGCAGCATCATCAGCTTGCACGCGGAGAACTTGGAAGGCATTGCTCCTTGTGTTCACGGGAATGGCAAGGGCAATGACGGGAGGCGGTACCATGAACCCCTCCCTCCGTCATCGTTCGAGGTACACCATGAGAGCCACCGTCATGCGTCGTCCTCCTCCGCGACATCCTTCCGTCTCCGTGGGCTTTGACCGCAGCCGCTCTACCATTGTCAGGATGGGGACTATTGTGGACAACGACGCTAGAGTGTGAGCGTTGAGCGATGAGTGATTGGATTTGAGCATTCATTGCGAGGATTTTTACTAAAAATAGACATATTAGAGTAATAAATAGTATTGTTAGACCCCAAAATAGAAATGTCAGAAATCCAAAATAGAAAAAATTGCAAAAAAATTTGGAATTTTATAATTTAAAATAACCAATGTTGAAATCAAATGTTGCATGAAGGGACATTCATTCATCCATGTACAAATGAACTTCATCCATATCATCCATTCATCATCCATTCATCATCCATCCAAGAAACGCTTGATTTTCACATTATAATAGATGTCCTAGAAAATGGAGTGTAATTTTTTGAATATTTATTTTCAAAAGCAAAAATTTACAAAAATCATTAAGATTTGCATTGTTGACCACAAACTTTGTTAACTATTTTGAGTCTGGTTTAATGCTCCTCGGAACCGAATAGCATCTTCAAGGTTCATTTAGAAAAATGTAACAACTAATCCTATATTGTAGTTTGATTGTGGTTTAGGGGTCCTTGGGACCAAATAATACTGTTAAGGTTCATCTAGAGAAATATAACAATCAATTCTACAACGGTTCATTAATTTCTTTTTGTGATTTCAAAACCTTTCATCGAAGAACATTGACTTTATAGACCAAATTTGTTTTCCACCACCTCCTCATGAGCCTCAGGCTTCCCTCTATATATTGGGGTTAGCTTTTTTGTTCTTTCGATGAGACTCTTTGGAACCTAACTTTTACTTTATTGAAGATGTTGGTTTGTTAATTATTCTAAGAATACGTACATCCTTGGACAACAATGCTAGAGCGAGGAACAATAAGCAATGAGTGTTGAGCAACAAACATTTAAATTTGAGCACTCAATAAGACTTTTGTTAATTAAAAATAGACATATTAGAGTCATAAATAGTGATGTCAAATCCAAAAATAGTAATGTCAAAATTACTAAAATATAAATTATTACAAGTAGAATTTTTTTAAATCAATTTGTTGTTAAAAAACCTTTATTTTAAGGTAGTTGATTTAGCTTTCAAATATTGTTGGTAAGTCCAAGAATAATAGTCTAGCTTCTCTTGCAACAAAAAAGGTACTACCAGAGGGATGATGTATGAATTACTTTCATCCATGTCATCCATTCATCATCCATCTAGGAAAGGCCTTATTTACACATTGCAATACATGCTTTAGAATCCTATGGTTCTCTCCATCCATTTTTTTATGACTCCCATGCACATGGAATGCACAAATTATATTACCATTGTCCACACATTCGTCTTTCTGTATGTATTCTTTTTATGTTTACAATTTTACAAATGATTTGAGTCATCCTTACTCCTAGGGTGCCAAATACTACTCCCACTTTGAACTAATTAGTCCAATAAGGCCTATGTCACCTACTCCAGTTGACCATTATCTAACCAACTCTAAACACATGTGTCTTGACTATGAATTGTTAGACAAATATCATTAGGGGAAGAATAGGGTCGGAATAGGGCTACTAGATTTAGACTACTACTACATAGTAGATGGCTCCTCAAATATAAGGAGTCAATTTTAGGTGCAAAAAGACCTTCCCTCTATTAATTTGAAGAGTTTATAGCATTGCAATTTTGGTTTTAAATTCAATTTTTTTTATGCAATAGATGGCTTCTTAGATGGGAGGAGTCATTTCTTGGTGCCAAAGACCCTCTTCTTGTTAATTTTGTGGATTATAAGAATTGTGATTAAATTTTGTTTTCAAATATTTAAAAAATAAAAAAAATTCATCATATGACTCCTCGGATCTAAAGAGACAATTTTTGGTGCTAAAGGACCCTCTTTCTATTTATAAAAAAGATTATTTGAAAATCTCTAATTCATTGTGGTTTGTGAGGGTCCCTTCAAGCTAAGAAAAGACTCTCTAGAGCTCTCATGAGTGTCAAAAAGCCCTTCCTTGGTGCCAAAGGGTTTTCTCTTTTCTTTTTGGTATGACATTACATAGACTCTTGGTGTCACAGAAAGCTCATCATATCATCATATCAGAGGAGCAATTTCTTAGTATCAAAGGGTTCTCTTATAATTTTCTTTTGTATGTTATTATATAGACTCTAGATGCCATAGAAGGCTCTTCAAGAATCTAAGGAAGATTCCTCGGATATGAGAAGTCCCTCTTTGGTACTACAATGACTTTCCTAAGGAAGGCTCCAATAAACCCAACGATTGATCTTTGTATCCATAGAAATCTTAACCTTCCTTTGTGCAGAAGACCTCTTACAAGGATTTCTCCTTAGATCTAAGGAGCCTTCCTTGTGGCCAAAAGGCTCTCCCAAAAAAGACTCTCCCAAAAAGGCTCTTTAGAACCTAAGGGCTCTTCCAAAAAAGGCTCTTTGGATTTGGAGGATCCCTCAAATTTCCAAGGGCTCATCCAATTAAGGCTCTAAAGAACCTCAATAGACTCCTCAAATCCAAAATCCTTTTTTGGATGCAAAGGACTCTTGTAGATAAAGCTCCTTAAATCTCAAGGAAGGCTTTTTAGATTCTAAGGATCCTTCCTTTGGTTCCCAAGGCTCCTCCAATGAAGACTCTAAGGCACCTCTAAAGGCTCCTTGGATCCTAGGAGTCTTTCCTTGGTGTCAAAGGGTTCTTCTAAAAAATACTCCTTAGAACCCAAGGAACTCTCTTTGGATTTCCAAGAGCCCATTCATGGTGCCAAAGGGCTCTCCCAATAAAGGCTTTAAGGAACTCCAAAAGGCTCCTTGAATTTAAGGAGACTTTCTTTGGTGCCAAAGGGCTCCTCTAAGGAAGGCTCTTTGGATTTTAAGGAGCCTTCCTTCAGTTTTCAAGGGCTCTCCAATGAAGACTCTAAAGGACCCATAAGGCTCCTTGAATTTGAAGAGCCTTTTCTTAGTGCCAAAGAATTCTCCAAGGGAGGCTCTTTGGAACTCAAAGAAGGCTCCTCAATTCTGAGGAGCCTTCTTTCAGTTCCCAAAGGCTTTTTTAATGAAGACTTTCAAGGACAAAAAGGGCTCCTCGAATTCAAGGAGCCTATTTTTGATGCCAAAGGATTCTTGCAAGGAAGCACTAGTAGAAAAATAGTGACTACCATAACAAGAAATCAACAAAAAAGTATTGATGTCGTTTGTATCCTCGGTTGCATTGTCTTGGATAGTACTTAACAAAAAACTGTTGTCCATTTTGTTAAGGTGATCAAGTCAAAAAAATAAAATAATAATTGATATATAAATGTGCTCAAAAAATGACCGCCACATGCAAACCAAAAATCAGTCCAGTAGAGAATGCTACATAGGCAAAAATTGCCATGTAGACAAGAGAATTATATTAATTTTCAAACTTCAATAAGAAAGAAAAGACAAGTTTATATTAATTTGATGATAGAAGAGAGGTAACTTCGGTGATTGAAGAGAGGAGAAAGCAAGCTCTTTATACAAGTAGGGTGGTAGAAAGTAAAACAAACCATATGGGATATGTGAATTAAGACTATGAGTGATTCACATATCCCATATGGTTTGTTCTACCTTCTACCACCCCATTTGTATAAAGATCTTGCCAAAATGAACAAAAAAGTGCCAACTTTTTTATTGATTTGGGTGTTGTACTATCTCAATCAACAAAGAATTGTTAAAATGGTCAATATTGTATGCCAATCAATAAAAAATTGTTAATTTTTTGTTGATTTGGACACCAATTTCTAGTAGTGAAGGCTCCTTGCTTCCGAGGAGCCTATTTTTGGTGTAAAAGGGTTCTTACAAGAGATGCTCTTCGGAACTCAAGGGAGGCTCCTCGGGGAACTCAAGGAAGGCTCCTCGATTCCGAGGAGCCTTCTTTTGGTTCCCAAAAACTCTTTCAATGAAGGCTTTCAAAGACAAAAAAGGCTCCTCGGTTCCGAGGAGCCTATTCTTGGTGTCAAAGAGTTCTTACAAGAACCAAGGAAGGCTCCTTGATTCCAAGGAAGGCTCCTTGATTCCAAGGAAGGCTCCTTGATTCCAAGGAAGGCTCCTTGATTCCAAGGAAGGCTCCTTGATTCCAAGGAGCCTATTTTTGGTGCCAAAGAGTTTTTATAGGGAGGCTCCTTAGAACCTTTGGAAGGCTCCTCGGTTTTGAGGAGCCTATTTTTGGTGCCAAAGGGTTCTTTGCAAGGGAGGCTCTTTGAAAATCAAGGGAGGTTTCTCAAAACCGAAGGAAGGCTCCTCGATTTTGAGGAGCTTTCTCTCGGTTCCCAAAGGCTCTTTTAATGAAGGATTTTAAAAACAAAAAATGTTGGTTGATTTTGAGGAGTCTATTTTTGGTGCCAAAGGATTATTGCAAGAGAGGCTCTTTGATTCCGAGGAGCCTTCTTTCGGTTCCCAAAAGCTCTTTGAATGAAGTCTTTCAAAGACAAAAAAGGCTCCTCCAATTTGAGGAGTGGCCTATTGTTGGTGTCAAAGAATTCTTATAAGGGAGGCTTCTCAAATTTGAGGAGCCTATTGTTGGTGTCAAATAGTTCGGTGGCTCCTCAAAAACCAAGGGAGACTCTTCGGAACCAAATGAAAGCTTCTTAGTTCTGAGGAGCTTATTTTTGGTGCCAATGATTTTTTGCAAGGGAAGCTCCTTGGAAACCAAGGGAGGCTTCTTGGAACCCAAGGAAGGCTCTTTGGAATCTAAAGAGCCTTCTTTTGGTTCCTAAAGGCTCTTCTAATTTAGGCTCTAAAGAATTCCAATAGGCTCCTTGAATCTGAGGAGCCTTTTGGGGGTGCTAATGGGCTCTTTGAAATAAGGCTCCTTGAATGCCAAGAAAGGCTCCTCAGATTCTAAGAAGGCTTCCATTGGTTCCCAAGGGCTTTTCTAATAAAGGCTCTAAAGAACTCAAGAGGGCTCTTCGAATCCAAGGAGCCTTTTTTTGATACTAAAGGGCTCTTCCAAAGAAGGCTCCTTGGATTTCGAAAAGCCCTACTTTGTTCCCACGGGCTCTCCCAATGAAGGTTCTAAAGGACCCCTAAAGGCTCCTTGGATCCAAGGAGGCTTTTCTTGCTACCATTCAGTTCTTCCATAGAAGGCTCTTTGGAACATGAGGACAGCTCCTTGAATTCCAAGGAGCCGTTTCTTGTTTCCTAAGAGCTTTTTCAATGAAGGTTGTAAGGGATTCTAAATGACTACATAGATCGAGAAGCCTTTCTTTGGTGCCAAAGGCTTTTTTAATTTTTTTCCATTTGTCATTAAATAGACTCTTAGTGCCAGAGAAGGTTCTAGACTTTGAATTCAAAAAGTCATTTTTTAATACCATTGACTTTCTCTTAATTTATTGGGTATATCATTAGATAGACTTTTGGTGCTAGAAGAGGCTTTTTGGATCCAAGAAGTAATTTTTTGGTCCTAGTGAACTCTACGCCTTCGAGGGGAGGGGAGTCATTTAAAGGCTTTGGAATCTTTGTAAAGGTCCTTCTGAACCAACAAAAGGCTCTTTGGAACCCAAATATGATTCATTGGATCCTATAGAAGGTACCTCTTAGCCCAAAGAAGGCTTCAAAAGAACCCAAAAAGGGCTCTTCCAAGAAAGGATCTTCATATTTGAGGAGCTCTTCTTTATTGCTAAAGGGCTCTCCAAAGATAGACTCCTCCAAACCTAAGGATGACTCCTTGGATCCGAGGAGCCTTTCCTTGGTGGTAAAGAACTTTACCAAGAACCCAAGGAAGGTTCTTTAAATTTGAAGAGCCTTTTTTTGTGCCAAAGGCCTCTCTTTTAATTTTTTTGGTATATCATTGGATAGACCTTTGGTACCATAGAAGACTCCAAACCTTGGATCCAAGGAGCTTTTTTAGGAGAAGTGACTCTCCATTCATTTGGGAAATGCCATTAGACTTAAAGAATCTCTCTTTAAATTTTTTTGATTGTCCTTTTAAGGATGGAGGATTTTTTGTAAAGGGTCCTAGTGCCATAGAAGGCAACGACGCTAGAGTGTGAACGAGGATCGATGAACAATTGAATTTGAATGCTCCTTGCAAATATTTTTACTAAAAATAGATATGTTAGAGTAATAAATAGGGTTGTCAAATCCAAAAACCGTATTTTCAAAAAACAAAAATAGATTTCTTATTTTTTTTAATTCAATTTTTTTATTTTAAATAATCAATTATACAATCAAATGTTGCATTTAAAGGGGCATGAATGAAAGTCAAGCAACTCCTACAATAAAAAGAAGCTCAACCATACATCTAATGAATGAATGAACTTCATCCATCCAATAAATGTTTTACTTGTATATTGCAATACATGTCCAAAAAAATTGAGTGCAATTTTTTATTTAAAAAAAATAGAAAAAAAAAATTTAGGATTC
Organism: Rhytidiadelphus loreus; assembly: GCA_947034895.1. Lineage (NCBI taxonomy): Eukaryota > Viridiplantae > Streptophyta > Bryopsida > Hypnales > Hylocomiaceae > Rhytidiadelphus > Rhytidiadelphus loreus. Next base: position 50,813,700 of record OX344761.1, read on the forward strand.
TTGACGTCAAAATTCATCTTACTATTTTGAACTTTGAAGCTACGCAAGGTTCATTTCAATTGGCAATTTGAAAGGAACCTTGGCTACTAATTTGGAGGGTTATTTCCATTGTGATTTTTTTTCTTCTTTAAATTCAAAAGAATTTTTTTCAAAAGAATTTTTTTATTCATTTTGATAAAAATAAAAAAATTCAAATTTTTTTTAGTGAGTAAATTGCTCCTCGGATCCGAGGAGCAATTTCTTATTGCCTTCTCTTTGCACCAAGAGCTCCTCATAATCCGAGGAGCCTTTTCTTCACACCGAGGAGCCTTCTCTTCATTCCGAGGAGCCCTAATATAAAAAATATTAATTTCTTTTAAATTGATAAAAAACTAGATGTTTTTTTAATTTTAATTTTAATTTTTTTAAGGTAGTTCAAATTTTCTCTCAAAAAAGATAGCAACAAGAAATCGCTCCTTTGATTCAAGGAATGTTTTTTTTATATTTTTTTAAAGATTTTTTTTGAAAATACAAATTTCCTTTTGAAGAAAATAATTTTGAATTTTTTTCATTTTAATCACAGTTTAAATAACCTCCCAAATTAACAAAGGGAGGGTCCTTTGGCAACCTCACTACCTTTGATTTAAGGTATTTGAACATCAATCTTTACCTTAAACAATTGAGTTTTAAATCCCATTCAATAGACATCTATCATCCAGTGAAATGAACAATGGATGTATTTCATCCAACAAAGTCAACTACAAAAAATTTATCCAAATTCATTCATCTCCATTCATCCTCTTCAAACTCATTTATAGCCATAAGTGTCTATCTTAAATAATGGATATAGGCATCTCATGGTAAAAAGTTTAAAATTTTTCACAAGATTTTTTAAAAATGGCCACTGTTCACTGCTCATTGCTCGTCGCTCAATGCTCAACGCTCGTCGCTCCCTGCTCATACTTTAGCAACCCTGTATTGTAGACAGGGGGCCTATCCACGCACCTGTTGGCTGCTCACAATGCGAGCCCTCAAGTGGGAGTGGAGCAATGATATCCAGCTCTACTCATTCCTCGAAAAATACATAATAGCATGTATTTGATGATTGCGCATTGTTGGATATGAATGTTCCACTCCCACTTGAAGGTCCTTGTTCTGAGCAGCCAACAGGTGCGCTGATAGGCACCCTGTTCACAATAGTCCCCATCCCGGCAATGGTGTCACAATACTTGTCCACCAACCCCTTCTCTTGGGGCCTCGACATTCATCAAAGGCAGACGAAGGTGGGACTCAGAGTGCTCTGGCTCCGGCTACGTGGCCCCAAAGGAGGAAGGCATGGACGTCACCTTGGTCCGATTGTAAATGAGGTTGAGGACTCCGTATATCATAAGGTGGGCTTATCAGTACCCTACGTGGTCTTTGAGTGCGTTGTTCGGCCCCCCCAAGTCCGGAATTGACCGTTGGCTTTTTTGTACAGGATATTTGGTCTCTCTCCAACAGCAAGGCGATCTACTTTCCGGGTGTCAACCACGTCCCCACGTTGCTTACACACCCTCGACTAGGCAAAACTGTAGACTCTCAACGGACCACCATTTCACCAACACCAGCGTGCGTTTATTTGCTATTCATGTCGCTTGTGAGGACCTTGCAGGGCACTCGGAGACACGCGGACAAGTGCTCGTCAAGTGCGGTGTGGATCCATTCGGGCGTTGTTATCGTGTTGGCTCGTTCATAGTTGAACTTGCTGACTCGGTGTAGAGCAAAAAAGTAGGGACGCTCGCGGCCCATCTTCTGTCCGAACACCAATATGCATAGGGGATTCATGGCATTGGAATCCATGACCTTGATCTTCGTAGGGCGTCACCTGCATTCAAGGAGCTCCTCAGCGCAAGGAAGGACGATGTTGTCATGCACATTCTCCTCCTGTTGTTCTAAGGTACTTGGTAGGAGCAACGTCCATCCACCATCCTTCTCCCGGAATCCGGGGTTTCTGTGGGCATGTGCTAGATGCGGTCTACTATTCTCGGGGCGGTGGATTGGTGTGGGGAGGGTGTCCATCGAAGTATCTATTGACTGCTCATAACTCAAGCCGTCAAGTACATGTGTGTCGTAAACCAAGTTGGCTCTCACTGTGCACCATGGTAATCAGACGACGGCACATCCGCTTGACGTCTTGGGTTATGAGCAGCCAATAGGTACTCTAATGGACACCCTCTTCACACCAGTGCAGTTCCCGGGAAAAGTCGACCGTTTCTGGTTTTCACCCTCAAAAACTCCGGATGCTAGGACGTGGACGGTGGATGGCCGTCGCTGCTACCAAGTACACTCGAACAACTTGGGGAGAATGTGTATCACAGCGTCGTCCTTCCTTGCGCCCAAGAGCTCCTTGAATGCAAGTGACGCCCTGTTCGCGAGGTGGGTCTTGGTGTATTTCAGTGATGACCATGTCTCACCATCTTTCGAGGAGGAAGTTGACTCCCCTATGAACGTGGATGGGTTGTGAGTGCTCTTGCTTTTACCTCTCACGGTTGACCGGTTGAACCATGATGTATTCGGCAAAGAAGCAACGCCGGAAGTGGTCCATGTCGCAATTGAAGAGCATTTGTCTGGGAATCTCCGAATGCCCTGTAAAGGCTTCCCAACGACATGATTGGCAAATAGGCGCTTGCTTTTGTTCATGAAGCTCAAGACCCTTCACTAGAAGAAACTGTGTTAGAATCCCTGAAAACACATCACCTTGTTTTTGTTAAGTTCCCGTTTCAAAATGCAGTCAAAATGTGGAAGTCAAAACATTTTTCTACGTTTTGAAACGGGAACTTCACGAAAACAAGGTGACGTGTTTTCAGGGATTCTAACACAGTTTTCTTCTAGTGCTTCATTCAAAGTTGGCTGCATGCGGTTTTGGAGGCGCAATTTGAGAATGTGGAGTGGGCGACCTAGTTTCCGGGTGTCAATCACTTCCCCACGTTGCTTACTGCCCCTCTAGTTTGCAAAATTGTAGATTGTCAGCCGACCACCATTTCACCAACACCAGTGGGTGTTTATTTGCTATTCATGTCGCTTGTGAGGACCTTGCAGGGCATTCGTAGACACGCGGACAAATGCTCGTCAAGTGCGGTGTGGATCCATTGTGGCGTTGTTATCGTGCTGGCTCGTTCATGGTTGAACTTGCTGACTAAGTAGAGCAAAAGTAGGGACGTTGGCGGCCCATCTTCTGTCCGAACATGAATATGCATAGGGGATTCATGGCACTGGAATCGAGGGCCCTCTTCTTCGTAGGGCGTCACCGGCATACAAGGTGCTCATTGGCGCAAGGAAGGATGACGTTGTCATGCAGATTTTCCTCAAGCTGTTCAAGTGTACCTGGTGGGAGCGACCGCCATGCACCTTCCTTCTCCCAACATCCGGTTTTTTTGTGGGCATGTGCTAGATGCGGTCGACTATTCTCGGGACGGTGGATCGGTGTGGTGAGGGTGTCGATCGGATTACCTATTCGCTGCTTATAACTCAAGCCGCCGAGTGGATGCACATGGATCTTTCATATCCAACTTGGCTCTCACTGTGCAAGGTTGGATGCGGACGACCCCCCATCCGCTGGACGACTTGAGTTATGAGCAGCCAATAGGTATTCCGATCAACAGCCTCATCACACCGGTGCACTTCTCGAGAAAAGTCGACCGTTTTTGGTTCTCACCCTCAAAAACTCCGGATGCTAGGACACGGACGGTGGATGGCGGTTGCTCCCACCAGGTACACTCGAACTGTTGGAGGAAAATGTGAATGACAACGCCGTCCTTCCTTGCATCGATGAGTTCTTTGTATGCCGGCGACGCCCTTTTCACGAGGTGGGTCCTGTTGTGTTTCAAAGGTGACCATGTGTCAACATCTTCCGACAAGGAAGTTGACTTCCCTTATGAACGTGGATGGGTTGTGAGTGCTCTTGCTTTTACCTCTTGCGGTCAACCGGTTCAACCCTGATGTATTTGGCAAAGAGGCAACGCCGGAAGTGGTCCATGTCGCAATTGACGAGCATTTGTCTGGGAATCTCCGATTGCCCTGTAAAGACTTCCCAACGACATGATTGGCCAATAAGCGCTCGCTTTTGTTCATGAAGCTCAAGACCCTTCACTCAAAGATGGTTGCATGCTGTTTAGGAGGCGCGAGTTGAGAATGCAGAGTGCAGATTCAACCCTCTGCGTCGGCGAATGAAAAACGAGTCGTGCGTCCTGGCGTGAACTTAGAATGGTATAGTTCAGATTGTACCTTCCTCCATTTTTGAGTTTGTCCTGCAGCACATGGTCCCCAAAAGTTGGGCGTAAATAGTTTCTTCTTGGACTGCACCTTCTCCTGTAGAAGAGAGCTAGAAATGATGTAAGCGGGTTCGGATCCCTATGCAAAATCCACTATAATTACCCTATTCAATAAAGACTGTCTTCTTTAAACCGAGGCCGCGCTTTCATTTGCGCCCCTCTTCTCCCCGTGCATGCCCGCGCATCCAGATCCGTGAATTGTTTTCCTCTTGGCCACTTTGCCCAAAACCCAAGTTGCCATGTGATGTGTCTTTGTGATCCCCCACAAACTGTAAGAGTCATCCACGCCTCGCACAACAAATGGCGCTTAGAGCTGTTTTCCCTCTGCTCCCCGTGCATGGCCACGCATGCAAATCCAGACATTGTTTTTTTCTTGGCCACTTTGCCCAAAACCCGAGTGGCCAATTGAATGTTTTGTGTCTTTGTGATCCACCCCAACTGTTGGATGTAAGCGGTTTGGAATCCCTATGCAAAATCCACTATAATTACCCTATTGAATGTAGACTGTCTTCTTTACACCGAGGCCGCGCTTTCATTTGCACCACCCCCTCTTATCCCGTGCATGGCCGCGCATCCAGATCCGTGAATTGTTTTCCTCTTGGCCACTTTGCTCCAAACCCAAGTGGCCATGTGATGTGTCTTTGTGATCCACCCCAAATTGTAAGAGTCATGCATGCCTCGCACAACAAATGGCGCGTAGAGTTGTTTTGGAACTTTCTTTCAGGTAGCCTGCTCTAAGAAGGCACTGAATGGATATGATTTCGTCCTGAAATGCACCCCTCCAACTTTGATTGAATCGAGGAAAAGGTATTTTTATCACAGGAGCCCATCATTGTTGCAGGATTTCATCCCCCCGGCTACCATTTTCGGTCGGATTTCATGCAGACTTGGGAGCTTTGAACCGCCATTTTAATGGAATACCGCCATTTTAACGAAATTCCCCATGGTTTATTTATCATGTATTTCAATGCATCATGATCTACATGAAAAACAAACTTATAACCTAATAAGTAATGTCTAAATTTTTGGACGGAGTAAATCATCCCTAAAGCTTCTCACTCTATGACTGTATAATTCTTTTCAGCCGCAGCCAATTGACGACTAGCAAAATAAATGGATTTATCATGCCCTTTTTCGTCTTTTTGGCTTAGTATACTCCCTATGGCCACATTAGAAGCATCTACGTAAACCTCAAAATCCTTATCCCAATTAGGAGGAATTAGGACTGGGGCAGTTGTTAGTTTACGTTTTAAAGTGTTAAAGGCCTTAGTACAGGCTTCAGTCCAAACTGGAGTTGTCTCACTCTTTTTAGTCAATTCAGTTAAGGGGATGGCTATATTGGCATACTTATAAATATACCTTCTATAACAGCCTACATGTCCTAAAAAAGCTCTTATAGCGGTAACATTATTAGATTGCGGTAAATCTACAATAATTGCTACTTTATTAGGATCAGTGGCAATCCCTTGGTTGGAGACAATATGTCCAACTAGTTTACCATATGGGACTGCAAATTGAGACTTAGTGGCATTAACAGAAATTCCAAATTTCTCACATTGTTCAAAACATTTTTCAAGGCATTCAACATGTTTTTCTTTGGAGCTAAACACACAAAAATCATCCAAAAAGATTTCCATAAATTTCCGTAAATACTCTTGAAAGGCTATTGTCATTAACCTTTGAAATGTAGCAAGGGCATTACATAGGCCAAAAGGCATAACGATATGAGCAAAAATTCCCCAATCTGTCGTAAATGCTGTTAATAGCCTATAAGCTTTGGCTGTTTGGATTTGATTATACCCAGAAAATCCGTCTAAAAAGGAATAACATTCATACCCCACAACACTATCTAATAGTGTATCTGTAAAAGGTAAAGGAAAATGATCCTTTTTGGTGACACTATTTAATTTTCGATAATCTTGACAAATTCTCAGCTTACCATTTTTCTTATGTACAATAACAATGGGTGATACCCAATCACTATAAGGCACTGGAAAAATGAATCCACATTCTAATAATTTATCAATTTCTTCTTTAACCATTAAAGAATATTTTGGATTCATCCTGTAATGTCTTTGTCTTATGGGTTTTGCATCAACTTCTAAATCAATTTTATGTTCACACACATCAAGTGGAACTCCTTTTAGATCTTTATAACTCCAGGCAAAGACACTTTTGTGTCTTTTAAAGAAATTAAACCAATGTTTAAAATCGGTATGAGACATTTGGGAATAGACTTTAATAATTTTAGGGGTTTCCTCAGTTCCTAAATTCATTTCTTGTAAAGGAGTTTTTAAAGTTTCTTTAAACCTAGATTTATCCTTTTGGCTGAACTTTAAATCACCATAAGCTAATAATTCTTCCATTTCTTGAGTATCTGAGTTAAACTTAGGTTCAGAGAGAGAGGATTGATCTAAAAGGGGTTCTTCTACCGTAATATTCATTACCTCGGAGTTTTCCCAAGCTAAAATAGCATCATCTGAATCTTCTACATTATTTAAGGGTGTAAAATATTCACCTAGTCCCACACATCTATAAGGAATTTATTTACTAACTTTTTGAGTTTGTTCATTTTCACTATCAGTTTCAGTGGGATTTTCAGAAGTAATATTAGAATCTTCTTCTTGGGTTTCTCCATGATAAATAGGGGGGTATAAAGGTAATATAATCTTATTTTTACCCTTTCCTATAGTTAATGTTCCTTTTCCCCAATCATCTTTAGCTTTAGCTACATACAACCATGGTCTCCCTAATAAAATAGGATAAGAAGAAATAGATTCATAAAGTTTAAAAACGATATAATATATTTTATAATCTATTCCTCCAATGGTAGTCAAGATTTGGGTTAACATCCCTAAAGATTTGACTCTACTTTGATCTGCCATTCTAAGAATAATAGGAGTAGAAGTCATAGTATTTAATCCTAACTCTTCCATGGTCTCAAAATTCATAAGGTTCACGCTTGAACCACTATCAATTTGGACTCCTTGGACTAGTGTACCATCAATTATAACTTCAAGTGTAGGAGCTCTAGGATCTATCGTAATTTCATGTAATTCTAAGGATTTTATTCTTTTTCTTACTAAAGAAGTGCTTAAGTCACTTCTACATTTTGGAGATATTGCCAAAAGTTGTTTCATTGTAATTTCGGGTTGTATTTTGTCCAAGTTGGCTAATACATTATAAGGTTCCATTCCTATTGCCAACTTCATTGTATGAGGTGTCTTTCTTTTAGGTAAATTTAATTCATTTTCCTTAACCCTTGAACGTCGAGGCGGACGTTTTGTGTCCGATGGATGACAAGGAATCAAACTGTATAGGACAGAAGTGCAACTATTCATCCTCTAAATTTGTTTTGGAAAAGGAAGATCTTCTACAGTAGTTTGACTTCCAATGACTAATTTTGCAATTCTAGAGGTCAATGATTCACACGGTAATAGAAAAGAAGATTTCGAGGGTCCCCCCTTCGACGTTTAAGGGTTAATCTTTACCCTTTTAATTGGTGTTTTATAGAAAGTTGGCAAAGGGGTTGGTATATTAAATGGTACTTCACTCGAATTAGAAGGATCTTTCAAGGGTAAAGTTTTAAAAGGTTGATTAAAAGATTCTACAAAAATTGGATCTGGATCATGATCAGAATCTTCTTTTTCATGGACAGACTCATTTAACGGTACTATCTCTTGAGATTTTTCATTTGGTTCTTTTAAAACTTCTAAAGGAATTGGTCTTTCAATAATTTTAGGAATCAAATTTCCTTGATTATTATCTATAGGAGGACCATGTTCTATCAAATCGTTTTTAGCTTTTGTTGCTCTAGTGGTAACAAAAGTATCTCCTAAACAAGAATTTCGTAGAGGAATAGTATGAGAAACATGATTTGAAGGCCTATTATTATCAGGTTCTTGAAATGAAACTTGTTTTCCCTTGTTATAATCCCTCTCAGAAGGTGGAAAATTTCGAAGTGGTGCAATACAATCTTCAGGTACATGACCTGGTTGTCTACAACGTCCACAATAAGGAGTATAACCTACTTCTTTTCTTGGATTAGGACAACTATTTGCATAATGTCCTAATTCTCCACATCTAAAACATACTATTATTTTTCCATCTTGTGGTGGTCCATACCTTTGTGTATTAGGATTTGTAGGTGGACCATTCCAAACTGGAGGTTCACTATAGGTGTCATTCCAACGTGGTCTATTATCATTTGGTTTATAAGGTGGTCCATTATTGGGTCGTGTAAATGGTCTTTTATTAGGATTAGATCTATTTACCCATGGTCTTTTAGCATCAGTTTGGAGGACTTGTTTTACTTCCCGTAATTCTTGTTTTACAGATGCTAAATTCCAACATTTATCAGTTGAATGGTTTCCACCACAAAAACTACAACGTGGTTTAATGTTATTGGAATTACTCATCATAGGAGAAGGACACTCACTAGGCAAATGTCCATGTCCTTGACAATTGGTACACCAGACATTAGTTCTAGTATTGGTAGGTTTAGCTCTTTTAGTAGGTGCATTAGTAATTTGAACCCTTCAATCAGCCATTTCTCCTATTAATTTGTTTAACAAATCTAAACTAGTGTCCTTGTTTTCATTAATAGGAGGAACCACTACTGTAGGTTGTACTATTTGATTTGGATAAGTTCTCATTGGTGGGGGTTGATATATTACAGGTTGTTGTTGTGGCAATTGATGTTTCATAAGTGGGTATATTAAGTTTGGAGGATAAATACTAGGTCCTACATTTGCCATTTGCAAACCTATTGGATCTTCCCCTATCCTAGCTTCTTCATATTGTTTAGCATATCTTAAGGCAGTAGCTAAATCAACAGGATTCTTTTCCTTGATGGCTATTTTAAATTCCGGAGGATATAAGCCACCAACGAAAATTCCTGTTAGATAGGCATCAAGTATTCCATGACCTCTCCACCTTTGTAAATTATAATCCATTCTCCCATAATAATTATCAACAATTTCCCCTAAAGCCATTCTTATTGTTCTAAGACGTTCTTGTAAGCTTTCTGTAAAAGCTAAAGGTCGGAATCTAGTCAAAAATGCATCTTTCAATTCCCGCCATGTGGCAAAAGGTTCATGAGTCTGATACCGTTCTTGAGCAATTCCTAATAAAGTGGTAGGGAAAGTAACTAGAAAATTTAGTTCAGGGATCATATTAGCTGCACAGACTATTTCAAATCTACTCATATGATAATCAGGATCTGTGCCTACTTGGCCAAAATATTGGGGTAGGTCTACCAAATTTAAAGGGCGTGGGTGCACCATTTCGTCGTCTTCTTCCCAGACTTCTTCCTGAAATCTTGGAGAAATTGGATCTAAGTCCGAGGAATCAGGTAGTTCTAATTCTAACTGATAAGGTGTGTTTGGAAGACTATAAGTATTTCAATCTATGTCTGTATTAAAATTTAAAAATTGTCTAGTGGAAATTTCCAAATGCGGAGGTGTCTCTAGACAATATAAATTTACAGAACTTGCAGAAGGTATTTCTGGATTGTTTCTAATAGGAGATAAAAAGTCTTCTAACCTCTCTACTACACTTCGTCCTTGTTGATTCCAAGTTTCTCTTAAATACTCAGAAATCACCAAAGCACTAGTTTCCGGAGTATTATATGTCCATATATAATCTACAGGTGTTGAATTTCTTGGTGGACTAGTTGATATCTCCACTATAGGAGATATATTTTCTTCTTCTGTCAAGGATGTAGTAGTTTCTATAAAAGAACTTTCTGATCTTTGTATAGTTCTACTTGAGGATGCCTCATAACCTAACAGGGCAATTGAATTTAACTCAAAATCAATATTAGATTAAGATAATTCACTATTAGGTTCATCTTGTATTACAAACCTTTGAAATTGTCCTAAAGAAATTCCTGGAGTATTTGAATCTACTGGGCTAGGAGGACGTATAACATTATCTATTGGAGGTGATGGTTGACTTAGGGGTGAAAAACAAGGATGGGCAATTTCGTTAAAATGGCGGTATTCCATTATAATGGCGGTTTTTGGGATGGTGGGGGGCCGAAATTGCATTTAGAGATGGGAGTGGGGGTAGAAAAATACGTGTATTTCCGTTGATTTCTCTGCATGTGGGTCAGAATCAAGCCCATACGTACGTGCCAAACTACGTATGGGCGCTATGTGACGTAGATGTCCATCATGGGGCATGTCCGGCATCGTGTTCTAAGGTCTAACACGTCGTCCTCAGAACAAGACGGTCAGGTAATATGCTCTGAAACCGGCCATTGAAGGACAGCTCCACCTTTTTCATAGATTTTCACGATTAAAAATTGCTCAGAGATAGAAAAAAAGTGGCCGAACCTAACACAAGTGGATTCGAAGTTTTAGACGCATTTCTGAATTAGTTACGGATTTCCAAAGAAATCTGTTGTATTCACCAATTTGTGATCTTTGGAAGGAAACTGTGGATACCCAGGCCGTTGATGGACTCCTGCAATAGAGAACACCTTTTCCTTGATTCAACCAAAAGTCGTTAAGGTCCATTTAAGAACGAAATCATATCCATTCAGTACCTTTTTGTAGGAGCCCGCTCAAGAAGACGGGCGCTTTTAGAGTGTTCTACCTCAATGGAAGTTCCAAAACATCTCTAAGCGCCATAATTTGTGCGAGGCGTGGATGACTGTTAGGATTTGTGGTGGATCACAAATACACATAACATCGCCACTTGACTTATTGGCAAAGTGGCGAAGAGGAAACCAATTCACTGATCTGGATGCGTTTGCATGCACGGAGAGAACAGGGGCACAAATGAAGTCGCGGCCATTGTTTAAAGAAGACACACTTTATTGAATAGGGTCATAGTGGATTTTGCATAGGGATCCAACCTCGTTTACAACATTCCTAGCTCTCTCTTCTGCCGGTTGCCGTATATAGTAAAGGAAGAGACGCAGAAGAAAAGGTGCAGTCCGGGAAGAAACTATTTACGCCAAACTTTTGGGGACCAAGTGCTGCAGGACAAACTAGAAAATGGGGGAAGGTACAATCTTAACTAAGTACATTCTAAGTTCACGCTAGGACAAACTATAAAACAGGGGAAGGTACAATCTTAACTAAGTACATTCTAAGTTCACGCCAAGACACACTACTTCAGTGTTCATTCGCCACCGCATAGGGTTGGATCTTCACTCCACATTCTCCAATTGCGCCTCCAAAACCGCATCCAGCCAACTTTGAGTGAAGGGTCTTGAGCTTCATGAACAAAAGCAAGCGCCTATTTGCCAATCATGTCTTTGTGAGGTCTTACAGCGCATTCGGAGATTTGCAGACAAATGCTCGTCAATTCCGCCATGGACCAGTTCCGGCGTCACCTCTTTGCCGAATACATCATGGTTGAACCGGTCGACTGTGAGGAGTAAAAGCAAGAGCACTCACAACCCATCCTCGTTCACAGGGGAAGTCAACTTCCTTTTCAAAAGAGGTTGACACATGGTCACCCTTGAAACACAACAGGACCCACCTCGCAAACAGAGTGTCACCGGCATACAAGGAACTCATTGGCGTAAGGAAGGACGGCGTTGTTATACAAATTTTCCTCCAGCAGTTTGAGTGTACTTGGTGGGAGCGACGGCCATCCACCGTCCATGTCCTAGCATCTGAAGTTTTTGAGGGTGAGAACCAAAAACGGTCGACTTTTCCTGGGAAGTCCACCGATGTGATGAGGCCGTTGATCGTAATACCTATTGGCTGCTCATAATTCAAGCCGTCGAGCGGATGTGGGGTCGTCCGTATCCAAGAATGCACGTAGAGAGCCAAGTTGAATACGAACGACCCACATCCACTCGGCGGCTTGAGTTATGAGCAGCGAATAGGTAATCCGATCAACACCCTCACCACAACGATCCACCGTCCCGAGAATAGTAGACCGCATGTGGCACATGCCCACAAAAACCCCGGATGCCCGGAGACGGAGGCTGGATGGCGCTCGCTCCCACCAGGTACACTCGAACAACTGGAGGAAAATCTGCATGACAACGTCGTCCTTCCTTGCGCCAGTGAGCACCTTGTATGCCGGTGACGCCCTACCAAGAAGAGGGCCATTGATTCTAGTGCCATGAATCCCCTGTGAATATTCATGTTCGGACAGAAGTTCATAGGGGAGTCAACTTCCTCCTCGAAAGATGTTGACACATGGTCACTCATGATCCACCTTGCGAACAGGGCGTCACTCAGGGTTGTCTATCCGGACGTGACGTGGGCTTTTCACGTCCAGATGTCATAACGCGTCGGTATTGCCGTCAGCCCCCAAAAAAAAAAAAAAAAAAAATTTTTTTTTTTTTTTGACAGCCAGTTTGGCACCCTGGAGCAAACCAGTGAACAGCCAGGTCGTAAAAAAAAAAAAAAAAAATTTTTTTTTTTTTTTTTGGACGGCCTGTCCGTCGACCTGGACGGCCAGTCCGTCCACCGTTCAAGTCGACAATCTGACCGTCCAGGTGACGGCCCGACCGTCCCAGTGGACGGACTACCCGTCAAGGTGGACAGACCACCCGTCCAGGTCGACGGACGGACCGTCTAGCAAAAAAAAAAAAAAGAAAATTTTTTTTTTTTTTTTTTTTTTTTTTGTAATCCCGACGGACGCCAGGGTTGAATCCTGACGTCCGTCCGGACATCCTGACGGACGGACAGGACGTGACGGTGACAACCCTGGCGTCACTTGCATTCAAGGAGCTCCTAGGTGCAAGGAAGGACAGCGTTGTGATACACATTCTCCCCAAGTTGTTTGAGTGTACTTGGTAGCAGCGACGACCATCCACCGTCCACGTCCTAGCATTCGGAGCTTCTGAGGGTGGGAACCAGAAACGGTCGACTTTTCCCGGGAAGTACATTGGTGTGAAGAGAGTGCCCATCGGAGTACCTATTGGCTGCTCATAACTCAAGCTGTCAAGCGGATGTGCCGTCGTCCGAATACCACGGTGCACAGCGAGAGCCATGTTGGTTTACAACGACACACATGCACTCGACGGCTTGAGTTATGAGCAGTCAATAGATACATCGACGGACACCCTCCCCACACCGATCCACCGCCCCGAGAATAGTAGACCGCATTTGGCTTATGCCCACAAAAACCCCGGATGCCGGGAGAAGGACGGTGGATGGACGTTGCTCCTACCAAGTACCTTAGAACAACAGGAGGAGAATGTGCATGACGACGTCGTCCTTCCTTGCGCCGAGGAGCTCCTTGAATGCAGGTGACACCCTACGAAGATCAGGGCCATGGATTCCAGTGCCAAGAATCCCCTATGAATATTCGTGTTCGGACAGAAGATGGGCCGCGAGCGTCCCTACTTTTTTGCTCTACACAGTCGGCAAGTTCAACCATGAACGCGCCAGCACTATAACAACGCCAGAATGGATCCACACCAGAGTTGACGAGCATTTGTCCGCCTTTCGCCGAATACACTGCAGGGTCTTCACAAGAGACATGAATAGCAAATAGACGCCCGCTGTCGTTGGTGAAATGGTGGTCCGCTGACGATCTACAATTTTGCAAGCTAGAGGGGGCAGTAAGCAATGTGGGTACGTATATGTCTATAAAGAATGTGGGGATGCCCTACAATTTATATTTAAAAAGGAAGAGAAGCATTCGTACAATGTAATAGTCCTAAAGTACTCTCTAGACATCCCAAATCCTAAAACATAATCTAAATGGATTAAAGTCCTGACGTCGAAGACAAGAGTTCGACGCAACGGGACGAGGACGTCGTCCAAGGTTTAGGGCGGGCGCCCTGAACCATTCACCTAGACGAGCCATTCACCCAGAAACTACATCGCCCTTGCTGTTGGACAGAGACCAAGTAGCCTGCACAAAGAGGCCAACGATCAGTTTCGGACTGCAAGAGGGCCAGACAGCGAACTCAAAGACATTCCGCTGGAGCATCAATTTCAAACCGCCGATGGAGGAGGTAGTGATAAGCCCACCTTACGATACACGTAGTCGTCGACAACCTCATTTACAATCCCGCCGACGTGACGTCGACGCCTTCCTCCTCTGGGGCGACGGAGCCGGAGCAAGAGCCCACTTCCTCCGTCATCCGCGTCCGCCATCGCTTAGAGTGGCTCGTCTCCTGCCGCGGGCCGTCGCCGAAGGGCCCTCCCGGCGCAGAAACGCGGTGACGGCCCTGCACAAGCATCGATACACGAGTGGGCATCATGTCATTTTCTTCCCTTTATTCTCTCTTGGAGATCTTCGGGGGATGAAATGATCGTTCCCGTGCCTAGTGTACTTTTTCACAACATCAGGATACTCTAGCAAGAGGGACCCGTCTTGCCATGAAGCGCACGCGCGCACTCTGAATCCGAGCTTCGTCTGCCTCATCGGAACGTTGGGGGCCCAACAGAAGGGGTTACTAGATAGGTATTGCGACACGCTAAGACCGGAATCTAGCAAGTCGCGAAGATACGAGGCCAACGTCCCCAACAGGATTCTGTCGTGTTCGCTACCGGCATAGGACAAGGTGAAAATGGCGTTGTACAGCGGATTGAGGATGGTGCTCTCGGGCGAGCAATCGACGAGCAGGGTGTTGGTGGAATTTGCCCTGAAATTCGGCGCCCTAAACCTATATTTGTCCCAGACGCCCTTGTGCAGGACTTTCAGCCGCAGCTACCCCTCGGGATGATCGGGGAACTGAATGTAAATGTTCTCCTCGAGATCGGGATCGGGCGAGACGTGGACGGGGTGCGCGGGGCAAGGTGCGTCCGGAACATACGGCGGAGGCCTGCACCTACACGCATTCGCCGGCCGTCTCTCGACTATGGAAATACACTCCTCGAGGGCCAGCACGCGCAAGGATTTCAGGCACTCCATGCCGCGGAAGAGGAAATCCACCATCGGTCTGGCGATTGTGGCGGGCAGTCTGGTCCACACGGACAAGTGGAACTTCTCGTCCAAGTTTCTCAAGAACTAGTGCATGTGCGGATGGCAGTAGAGGGTGTACTCGCCAAAGATGTGGCGTCTACTCGGGTTGTATTCCTCCTTCGACGGGGCCTCTCCCAGGGGCACGGGATTGTGCAGGACTCGTTGAACATGTTGGGTTCGACACAACACCCCCTCTACCTCCAGGATCAGGAAATAACTGAAGGGGGGAAGGGCGACGGGAGGGGGCGTCTTGTCGGGTGGCTGCAAGGCCTGCGGATGCGAAACCCCATGCTCAAAGTGGACTTCAGAATGAATGACATCGATCCAGAACAACAGACATGCGTGCTAATGGAGATGTGCCGGGAAGTCTTCCTCATCGACGTGCTAATTCAATCAGACGTGCTATTTCTAACGGACAAGCTAGGTAAGAGAGTTGAAGGGAAATGGAGCCTCACCTTTCTTACATCCGTGGAGGTGGCGACATGGACCGCAGGCACTGCTCGCCCAATGGCATCGGGAGTGTCGACTTCCATGGGGATGGCGACGGTTTCCTTCCGGCGAGGGGACAACGATCGACGAGGTGGAGCAACCGGAACAGGTGGGGACATTGCAGACGCGTCGCCCAGTACAAGAGCTTTGTCACCCTGAACCCAAAATCAAAAGAGTGTAACTAGATTGCACATAATCAATTGAAAAGAAAAACGTATTGCGAAATGGAATGCAGTCACCAGAGACTGAGCAATTTATGTTTGTCAACAACACATCCAATATATTACAAATATAACAATGTTTTACAAATGGACCCACTCTCACAGAAGAGATTTTCACATCCTAAGCCCACATCTACGCTCCATGAATATGACAACTGAAATCCTAGCGAAGACAAAGAAAGCCCCTATGACTACGGACCCACAGCCCCGTGGACTCGCCGGGATCTGGACAAACTCAAGGCTCCGGCATAACGCCCTCACATAGTGTCCACACCTTCATGACAAACATAAATGATGGGAGCTATGTCGAAGGGTTACCCACCGCGGGAGCCTCGTCGACATTGACCGGCGCCTGCTCCTCCTCCGTCTCTGGGCTCTACTGCGTCGCCATCGCGGCCTGCACGCGGGGCATATTGCTTAGTCAAGTTAGTGAAGGACTGTTCCATATCTCCCAAGTCCACGTCGAGGTCGTAAGGGTCATCGTCGTGCATGATAGGACAACGGGAGAGTTCATGGACATGCACAAACGAAAATTGACTGAGGGCCAGGTCATCGACGTCTGGCTCGTGAGTGACACTCACCCCGGTTTGCGTTGCCTCTCCGGAGGCCAGGTGACGGAGGCTAGATGCCGCGGACGCCGTCGCCGAAGCCGAGTTCGTGGAGACTCCCGAGACGTTGTGAAGCTCGCTCGCAGGAGTTGGAATCGGAGAGACGGGAGGAGGAGAGGGAGAAGGCGCCGTCTTGGAAGTATGGATTTGCGACTTCATTTCCCTCATTTCCCTTATGAACTCCATGTTTTCCTTCCAAGCCGCTGCGTGTAGCTCATCCTTCTCGGCCTGTTTCCTCCTCTCCTCCGCGAGTTCCTTCTCCCTCACTGCTTTCTTCGCCTTTCGCCTCGCCTTCTTCTCCGCCTCCTCCTGCAGCCATTGTTGCCTCTCCCGCTCCATTTTCTCCTCCCTTAGATGTTGTTGCCTCCTCTCTTCCTCCTTCTCCCTCCTCAGCGCATCGATTTCTTCGATGCACTTGTCCATCTTCCCCGACTCCTTTCTCTTGACCTGTTCGGCAATTCTCTCCACGAATGCGACGTTGATCCCGACCTTGACATCCGGCTTCGTCTCTGCAGTCGCCGCGGCCGAACTCCCCCCGACCCCAGGTACAGTCCCCGCGTCCGATGATGATGCAGCTTGGGCGACCTTGAGAGTCTCGTCATACTCCTGCCTCAGCTTGGCCGAATTGGACAAGCGCGTCTCGAGGTCTAGTTCATCCATGTCGTCGAGTTCGATCGGGCTATCCCGGGAATTCTTAACTCTCGACAGTTCTCTCGCGCTCGCCGTAGCATGGGCGCACATCACTTGCTCTTCAGGGCTGGGTTCAGGGATCTCCAACTCAAGAGCGTCGACGGCGACCTGCACAAGCATCAACGTCGTCACGCTCACTTCCTCTCTCAGAGCAGACGCGGGACGGAGGGACTTCAAGTCCTTGACGATGGTCCGCGACTCCTCGATCCTCTCTTTCATCGTCTTCTCGGAGGGCGTGGCGGGGGTGTGAATCAGATCAAGCCTCACTTTCTCCATCTCGTTTTGCTGCTCTTCAGAGAGTCGTGACCTTAGCAAATCCAACTCTATCTACAGGTCCTCTATCTGCATCCTGGGTGGAGTGGATGGCTTCACCAATTCCGGTTGATGAGAGCTCGCAGTTCCGATCGATGGAGTACGGGAAGCAGGAACGCGAAATAAGTGAGCTCGCACATCAGAGCGCCCGCCCTGAACCTGTTGGGACGGCGGAGGTCCACGCCAGGACTGCGGGGAGAGGGAAGCAAGCAAGCGGGAGTGGACCAATCTAGAGCGGGAGCTCCCAAGTGCTTGAGATGGTCGAGGCGGTTGGGCAGGAGATAGAGGATCAGATTGGGATTGGTGTGGACTGGAATCAGTCCGCCCGCTCTGATCTGCTCCGGTCTGAGAAGGAGAAGACGGAGGAGGAATGGGATCAGAGCGCCCGCTCTGATTTGCTCCAACTTGAGACTGAGAAGATGGAGGTGGGATGGGATCAGAGCGGGTGGTCTGATCTGCTGCAAGAGTGGAGTGAGACGGCGACGCCGGAGGAATTGGATCCTCCTAATCATCATGGTGAGAGTCCGACTTCGGACGCTCGCTCTGGTCAGGCTGCTCTGATTGCTCGGTCGCATTGCTGTTAGCACGATCCAATGACGGCTCCCGATTTCCCTGGACGCCTTCCTCGTCTGGCCGATTCCCGGTCTGCTCACTTTGTTCATCTCCTTCCTGTTCGTCCGCGTTGATGTCGGGGTGCTCGATTTCAACGTGTTCGGCGTCCACGATGTTGAGGGCCTCGTCCGCTTTCGCTTCCTCGATGGTAGGATTGGGCTCCTCGTCCAGCTCCGGCCGGGTGGCTCTCGCTAGTGTCGGGGTGACATAGCCGTAATGCAACGTCCAGCCGGGGACCAGAATATCCGGCCACATCTCCGCGCCTTTGCGATTATGCACGGATTGACGCAGGAGGGCCTTCTGAGTGGCGATGATCAGAGTGACAGAGCTACGCGACAACATCTGCAGGCACTCAAAGGATTTAGTCATTACTGATATTACAATGTCTAACACCCGGGACATCGTGATGTACATCAGAAGAACTATGAAAACATAACGTGGTCAGGTGCTCACCGTGCACGCTGAAATTGGCTTCGCTCCAGCGAAGACCAACATAACGGTCCCTTGATCCCTGCAGAACTTGTTGATGAAGCACAGATACACCTCGTATCGGAGCTCATACTTCGACAAGGTCCTCGGATTGTCGTGACGACAGACCTCTCGATTCATGTAGATGGTTCCCTCATTGGTCAGGTCCTCATCCTCATCAGCAGACAGCGAGGGCACCTCATCGTTCCTGTTCACCACACTCGAGTTGACCCACCTCCACCGGGACCTCTGCAGGTACATTACGGATACCTTGTTCTTCTCCTTGTACGTAGGTTCCCCCGCCCAACATACGTACTTGCACTCCCGCCGAATGTTGTAATCAGGAAACAGTTCCTTCACAACTTTGTCCACATCAGCCGCCCGCTTCGAAAAGAAGATCAGCATCCACGTGTGGACCGACGAGGACATGACGGACTGCGACACCACCTCCACCTCCTCGAGGATTTTCTTGTTGGCAGAATTGATCTCCATGGTCTCCACACCCGGAAACTGGCGGAAATCGATGATGCCCACCTCACAGTACTTGAGGTTAGCGGGTCCGTCTACGGTGCGCTAGGGGACCTAGTTCTCCCTCTTGTAGACGTACAGCGTTGGGTCGAACCTGCTTCCGGCTCGAAGCCAACGACACATTGAGGCCCTCGAATACCTCCGCACATACTCACACCGTTCATAGTTGACCATGCCACGGTCGAAGGCGGCAAGGAGCTCATCGGACAGTAGGACGCTCTTCTTTCCTGAGCGCACCTCCGACTTCAGGTACTCCGGATCAATGGTCTGGAGGTACCAGGTGTGGAAGCCGTTGATGCGCAACTGCGTCTTGAAGTCCTGCCACGCTTGCGGTTCAATGTCTCCGGCTGCGTTGATGACTTCACTTGCCGATATCATGCCGCTCGCCTTACCCCTCTCTGCCAACTCCCTCGCCAGCACGTTCTTGTACTTTCTGTTCGTGCTCCACATGGCGATGGGAATGGCCGAAGTCCACGAATTGGGCTTCTTGTTGAGGTAGACCTTCGGTGGTATATCGAGGATTTTCCGCGCAAGCTCACCCACCGCCGCGTCATCGAGGCCGTGCAGGTTCTTCATCATGTTGCTCCTGATGGGGAGGAACTTGTACAACTTCACGTTCCCCTCCTTGGTCGTCGCTTCCTTGAAGGGTCCCTTGGAGTCAATGTCGTGAAGCGACCCCGACTCATGACCTTGGAAAACCTTCTGCCATGCGGCCCAAGTCTCCTCCGAAGCCATGATCACCTTCCGCTCCCCCATCCGGTCCAGGTCGTAGATTCATTGGGAGTTGCCCGACGGCTTGAGAAGACCAGTCGATTCGAAACTCTGCTCGGCTTTGATACGAAATTCCTGCACGAAAATGAACACAATTGAGTCGGACTCGGAGGTTGGATCCGTGTAGACCGACTAAGGTCCAACGGATCAGAGCGGGCGCTCTGATCCTGCCTGTCCTAATTCCTCCATCTAGGGGAGGGCAGTTTCCTACGCATGGATGGTATCCTAACCAAATCGATTCAGAGCGCCCGCTCTGATCTTCGGACTCCCAAACTTAGATTCAACATGAAATGAATGGGCAGAATGGATCGACTAAAATGCGTACCTCGTAGCGCGCAAATTCTTCGCCTTGTTCTTCCTTCCTCAGGTTCTTCCGCTGCTGCGCCGGCCTTCGAGCATTGTCCTACAGATAGCGACAGTGCTGGATTGTAGCCAGCAGCGACGACAGATACGGACCTGTCACGTTCCCGTCATTGCACTTGCACGACAGCGCGTGCAAGTGATTCTTGTTGTCGGACCATACGACCTCGCATGTCCACTTGCGAACCTTCTTCTTGAGCGCCTCGTCATCGACCGATGCCTCTCCTGAGATGATTTCCTTGGCCGCTTTCCAGGTGTGCTGGCCGTTGATGATCTTCAGCAAAAAGGACTTGACGCAGTCCGCCCAGCATGTTGGCCTAGCCTCCGTGTCCGGCATCACGGTCAGGATTTGCTTGGTGAAGTTGACCTTCACCATTCGATCAAGCACGGCCATCACACCCTTCTTCTCCAGGGGTCGAAAGATCATACCCGACTTCTCGTCCGCCTGAATCATGTCGTCGACTTCGAGCTCAAAGAATGTCCCCCGCCCGAATATGTACATGTACTTGGACAGTTATTTGAACTTCTTATTCGCCACAGCCTCGGCCTTCAGTCGCTTCCTCGCCTCTTCTTCCTCCGAGCGCTTGGCCTCCCTCTTCAAGACGAGATCCACGAACAGCTTATGCGGAACAGCGTCGGGATCATAAGGCACAGTGTCTGGGTTGTCCAACCATTTCCCATTCACCTTCTTGATCGCCTGCTTCTGCGCGACCTCCTCGGAGACATCGGTGTTGTCAGGCTAGTCGCTCTGCTGTGAGGAGCTGGGCGACTCAGCATTTGCACGTTGTTGCTTGACCATCCTCGCCGCATCTTGCGATGATCCGGCCGCGACCTTGGGTTGAGGATTCCTCTTCCTCGTGGCTTTCTTCTTTTCCCGCGACCTCGGTCCGGAATGCCCCGCAGATTCTTCGGCAGGCTGCGGAGGGATGATTGGGTCCCTGTCTGTCTCCGGGACGGTTGGTGTGTCACCAGTTCGAGCTGCCGGTGGCGCTGGGATGTTCGCGCCCGTCTCGGTTACCTGTGACGCGGGAGAAGCACGGGGTCGAGTTTGTGCCACGTTAGAGGCTCCAGCCAGGGCCGATGCGGCCGGCGGTCTGGCCCGCGTGGTTGCGCTGGAGCTCGATGCTCCTCCCCTCTTGGATTTCTTCTGTTGTCGACCTTGCGAGTCCATTTGATTTATTTGCTTCTGCTTGGACTGGAGTTCGACTGTTACCGCAGCCTGTAGACTGTTTGCATTGGTGAGAAAAGATTTTACTGCCTGACCAATTGCTACAAAATCGTCTAAATGAGCTTCTACTCTACCTTTGATGTCGAGCAACAAGGTTTGGAATATTTGGGGAACTTGCTCGTAATTTTTCAGGATGCGTTCGTGACAGAACGTCATCTCATCTTCTACCCTAATGGCTAGCACTCCGAATGCGTTATTCGAAGTGTTCACTACATCTACCAGAATGGCCTCGCGCAGCACATTCACATTGATGACTACAAGCTCCCTGAATGTTTTCCATCTGGGGTCACCGTTACTCGTGAAGCCTAGTTCTAGACAAAATACGGGGGAGCCCTCGGGATAGCTCATCTCCACAGTCCACAGGGCCTTGGATGCGACAAACTCCAGAGGAGTTTTCCCTTCGACGAGTGCCGTCCAGGACTCGTGCACTCTCTCTGACGCAATTGGTTTGATGTACCCGGTGAGGTGGGGCGTGCTGTCGAGGAAGGACTCCATTGCACTGTGCACAGACAGTGGTACAAATCAGACCGTGCGCTCTAATCCGGACGTGGATATGAATCTGTCGCGGAACTACTAACTATGAAGTAGTTTTCGACCGAGGGACCTAAGTTGATTCATAATCATCATTTGATTGGAATCTGAAATTGCGAATGCTTGGGATCAATCATGGTGGAGGTTTAGTGCACCCGCTATGATCCTCCCTGAATTTTGTTGGCTGCTTGAGAAATCAGAGCGGGCGCTCTGATCCTCCTTGACTTGGAATGACTAGAGCCCCCGCTCTCATTATTTGGACATACATCAACCATCAGAATGGTTTAGGGCGGGCGCTCTGATCCTCGACTCCTCGGAATGTTTCGGAGTGCCTGGTCTGATCCTTCCAGAATGTTGTGGGGTATTTTGAAGATTGAAGCGGGCACTACTACTAATGGTCCTGGAGGTTTAGAGCGCCCGCCCTGATTCCCCAATTACCCCTTAGCATTCTAATAGGTTCAGAGCGGGCGCTCTGAACCTCCCCAACTCGGAATGGTTTAGAGCGCCCGCTCTGATCCCCCCGGGATGATGTGGGCTTTTTGGAAGATCAGAGCGGGCGCTCTGAACCTCCCCAACTCGGAATGGTTTAGAGCGCCCGCTCTGATCCTCCCGGGATGTTGTGGCTGTTTGGAGGATCAGAGCGGGCGCTCTGAACCTCCCCAACTCGGAATGGTTTAGAGCGCCCGCTCTGATCCCCCCGGGATGATGTGGGCTTTTTGGAAGATCAGAGCGGGCGCTCTGAACCTCCCCAACTCGGAATGGTTTAGAGCGCCCGCTCTGATCCTCCCGGAATGATGTGGGCTTTTTGGAGGATCAGAGCGGGCGCTCTGAACCTCCCCAACTCGGAATGGTTTAGAGCGCCCGCTCTGATCCTCCCGGAATGATGTGGGCTTTTTGGAGGATCAGAGCGGGCGCTCTGAACCTCCCCAACTCGGAATGGTTTAGAGCGCCCGCTCTGATCCTCCCGGGATGTTGTGGCTGTTTGGAGGATCAGAGCGGGCGCTCTGAACCTCCCCAACTCGGAATGGTTTAGAGCGCCTGCTCTGATCCTCCCGGAATGATGTGGGCTTTTTGGAGGATCAGAGCGGGCGCTCTGAACCTCCCCAACTCGGAATGGTTTAGAGCGCCCGCTCTGATCCTCCCGGGATGTTGTGGCTGTTTGGAGTATCGGAGCGGGCGCTCTGAACCTCCCCAACTAGGAGTGGTTTAGAGCGCCTGCTCTGATCCTCCCGGAATGATGTGGGCTTTTTGGAGGATCAAAGCGGGCGCTCTGAACCTCCCCAACTCGGAATGGTTTAGAGCGCCCGCTCTGATCCTCCCGGGATGTTGTGGCTGTTTGGAGGATCGGAGCGGGTGCTCTGAACCTCCCCAACTCGGAATGGTTTAGAGCGCATGCTCTGATCCTCCCGGAATGATGTGGGCTTTTTGGAAGATCAGTGCGGGCGCTCTGAACCTCCCCAACTCAGAGTGGTTTAGAGCGCCCGCTCTGATCCTGCCGGGATGTTGTGGCTGTTTGGAGTATCGGAGCGGGCGCTCTGAACCTCCCCAACTAGGAGTGGTTTAGAGCGCCCGCTCTGATCCTCCTGGGATGTTGTGGCTGTTTGAAGGATCAGAGGGGGCGCTCTGAACCTCCCCAATTAGGAATGGTTTAGAGCGCCCGCTCTGATCCTTCCCGAAACCATGAAGGGTAGCGACGGTTTAGGGTGGGCGCTCTAAACCATTTGAAGCGCCTTTGAGGGTGCGCGGTTACAGGGACCCAATCTTTTGTATCGATTACCTAGCTGATCTCCTATCCATTTTTCTATGCACCAAAATTGCAGCAATGACAATTTCAATGCAATGCAATCACAATGACGACTGCTATGCAATACAATCTCATTGACGAATGCAATGCAATGCAATCACAATGACGTTTGCAATGCCATGCAATCGCAATTCCGAATGCAATGCAATGCACTAACCGATAAATTCCACCGCTCATGTTCAAATGGCAGCAATACTGGTTGACATGTTTAAATATGGGCAGCAAATTAACAAAGTTACCAGTCACAAAATCCAGAACTCGAAATGCAGCACCACTAATGATCTAAACCCTAAATCCTCGCGTTGTGAATCTGCTTGACAGCTAGAAACAAGCTCGTGCAATCGGAAGAAGGACCAGCAAAAGATCTAAACCCTAAATCTGCATTTGATGAATCCGCTTCACAGCTAGTTTCCCTCTCATGAAATCGGAAGAAGGCACCAACAGACGAGAGAATTGAACATGTTGATGGAACGAAAAAAACATAACAATTATAATTACCTGCAATGCGTAGCTCGTTTTCTGTGGATAAACTAGTCGCTCCTCGCTGAAACCCTGACACCGCTACTGAACAGAACTCGCCGCGTGCAAAAATCGAAACTTGTTCTTCAGCGGGGACGTCGCTGGGTCTTGGAAACACAATGCGCACACAAACTGCAACGCACACACAAAGTCTCAGACTGAGGCGCTGAACTCCCACCCGAAGTCGTGCCAACGTTGCCAGCTGAAGAAGCTACCTCCTGGATCGCACCGTCCCCCAATAACCCTAAATTGCACCAAAATGAAACGTCAATTGCTTAAGTGCTGTTAGTTCACACACCACCAAAAGAAACTGTACACTCTAATTTTCCAACATCAATAACAGCGCCCTCCCAACAAGAAATTTAGCGCATGTACCACCAAATTGAAATCACACCAACCACAGCTTCCCGTGCAAGAAGACGCCTTCTGCAAATCAGAAACCCATGGCCGAAAACTTCCAGTGCATGAGCTACAGCAAACTAGCAACAACAACGCGGAACAGCTTGGCGGCAAGGTGAAAGGAAAGAAGAAAGTCAGGAAACTGCGCGCGGAGAGACGACCAGCCAGACCTCATTCACGGCGAACCGAACCGACAGTACACCAAGCCTCAACCAAACCTGATCCAAACCTCCACAACAACCGAACCTGCCGGAAACCTTCTCCGAGGCTCCACGCTATTCCCGAACCTGCCCCCAAGCCTACCACTCAACTCACTTACAGTCGAACCTCGATAAGTGTTAGGGGTTGGGAGCATCCTTTTAGTTAACACTTAGATACTAGTAACACATAACACTTATAGAGGGTGATGCTGATGATTTGTAACACTTAAAAAACAAATTAGAACAATTAAAAAGGTAAATACATAACATTTATAGAAAAAATGGATGAAATTACAAAATATTGATTCATTATTCATCTAAGTCCGTTGAAACAATGAATCAATAGTATTTTGGTGAGTTTCTACTACACGCCAAGATTGTACTTCTTTCTCTAGTGCTTCAATATTCCTAATAGATACATGGTGTCATTAGGTCTTCGCTTCAAGAACTTCTTCAAAGTTTGGGTTTATAAACTTAAAAGTACACTTATCTTTTACTTTATATGAGCTTAAAAATATATGATCTTTTAGTTTATGATCGGGAAAAATACATCATTCTACCTATTAGTTTGTTTCTAAAATGGACATCTAGAGTCACTTTGCAACTAAGTCGGGAGCGCGACATTGCGTAACACTTAACACATAATACTTACTAGGATACAAGCATGCTTGGGGTACCCCATAAACACCGTCACACAATAATATGCAGTGAATTTCATTTCTTTAATGTAGGATTAGGCTACAAATTTTTTTGTAGAAACTTAATTTTAATACAAATTTACTTGCTTCAAATAGAATAGAATATGAAATCATTAAAAAAAAATTACCTTTAATTGATTAAAGTTGTTAATATGATTCCTGAAGCCCCATTCAGGACTCTGTCACAATGTCCATGCTACTTTGTTTAATATGAATCAAAATAAATCATAAAAAATTCAAACATCGGATTTTTAGATTATAACAATTGTGGATGATCAACTCTATAGGACGAAATTGTCATTTAGGTAATTAGTAGAACCATGATAAGGAGATGAATAATGCCTTTTTTATTCAAAGTACAAGGTTGAGGTTGAGGTCCAATGTACAGATCCAATGTACAGGGTTGAGGTTGAGTTCTAGGGTCAAATTCCAATTCATCACTCAGGCCCTAGGCAATGTAAAGTGTTGAGGCCCGATTCTAAGGCTGAATTCTTGATTAATAGGCATTTGGATTTCTGGATTGCTCCGTAAAAGAAAATTATAAAATACACAGCCTTTCCTTTATCTTCTTGTTTTTTCTATTTCAAAAAAATTAAAAGTTTTTTTTTTTTTTTTTTAATATTTTATGTATATATATATATATATATGTTTCCTTTCTATTTAATATATGACAAATATATATAAGATACTTAGTGTTTAGACTTCCTTTTGATCTTTTCTCCCTTTTATCTCAAGAATTTTTATATTCCTTAGTAAAATTAAAATTAATTAATTTGTACTATTCAATTAATTGTAACAAAAGAAAATTTTATTAGGTACACTACTTTTTTTTTATATTGTTTTTTTTTTAATAATTTTTTATTTTCTATTCATAATTTATATGTTTTTGTTTTTAAAATTATAATTTTAAAAATGCATCCAACACAAGTTAAACCTGAAATTACTCCAATTATGAGTTGGGTCAACTTTAACCGTAACTATGCTATTTTTCTCAGTAAACACTATTTTTTATTTTTTATGTTATACTACTTTATCGCTGCTTATTTAAAGGAAAATGTATAAAACAGAAATTTGTTATGCAACATCAATTTAACCCAAATCTATAGCTCATGATCATGGAGTAATGAAGAATCCACACAAAGAAAGATGAAATGAAATCAACATGAAATGAAACCAAAGATGAAGTAGGTTTTAAAAACAAATAAATAAAATCCTCTTTATCGATGTTAGAGGTTTGTTCAATTCAACGGAAGAACCCAATCCAACCCCAATCCCGCCTCAAATGGAAAATTGGGCCAGCAAAAACCTTAGCCCCATTGCTCCCTTGGGAAAAAATATAATGTATGAGGAAAAAAAGCTATTTGAATAGTGAAATAATTGAATCACAGCTGTATTTTTAAAAACTATTATATCCACGAACTCCTTTTTTAATAATTAATCACATTGTTTAGTATTAGTTGTGAGGACTCCTATAGAGAAGTATAAGATTTCAAAGTAAATGGAATACACTTAAAGTGAACTTTTCACTCTACATATAGAATCTTTATTAAGGGAACTTGAATGAAATCCACGATAAATGTAAATTAGGTTTTATCATAACTATATGTTAATTTTGGTACCCTAATCTTTTTTTATAATTATATTTTTAATCTTTCACTCAAGCTAAACTGTGTATGAATGCAATACATGTGGGAGGAAGTTTTACTCCAATTTATCGAAAAAAAGAGTATGTAATAACTAATGAAGAAAAAATTACATTAATGATACAATTTTAGGAGTCTAGCTTGGCGGTAACTAAAAACAACTTGTGCTTTAGACAATAAAGTTCCCTAGAAAGTTGAAGTGAAACACCATTTGAAGAGAATCCTTTCACATGGCAAAGGAAATCACAATCAATTCAAATTTTTTAATATACTGCGTTAGTAGTCCAAGGGAATTTTTACTTTGTCTTCTATTGACCCTATTAACCTCTAAAACACTGTCATTTTTATAATAACAAGTACCAAAAAGACAAGTACCAAAAATGAATTGAGTTAGATAAAAGACTTCAAAGTTTACTTTAGACTATCGAATGCAAAAGCACCGCAAACAAAAAAATCCTCATTGATTTTGACTCAATCATTAAAATGAAATTATTCAATACTCTCCAAAAATATACAAATATATTTAATATAGAAAACAAATTTTAAATTTATGTTTTTGAATAAAGAGTTTTTTTTTAATCTACCTAGACTGCCCATTTTAGAAAAACAAAACAAAACAATGTTTCCAAAAACAAAACAAAACAAAACAATGTCATATTCTACCATAAGTTTTAATGAATATTACGAAGGAAATAAATAATAGGTGGTTACATTTCATTTCGTCATGAAGTCTACACGATTGTTCTTAACTCCAAACTGCTTCATCAACCATATATGGTCGATCTGAAATTTCAGGCTCATTTTGAAGTGGGCAGTTAAATTCGTTTGCCCGTCTTAAAATTTTTTGGGGGCATTTTTTAGGGTTAACTATTCAGAACTTTCATTTTTCACTGAGAAAGGTACATATTTGAGTGTTGAGAGGTCTCCAAAGCCATTTATGTCCGTTAATGGAAGAGTAAAGCTTGCTAATTTTATTTCATTTTTCAACTTTGAGCAATTTCACTTGATTTGAGATCTAAAAACTTCCACTTATTCATTTGCTTTGAAAATGGTCCCAATCGAAAGAGTAAAGTGTTTTCATAATTTTCACCATTGAAAATTTAAACAAGCAAGTGTTGATTTGGAGTTATTTGTGAATTATACTTATTAAAAAAATTGCATCTCAACAATTGCAAGGTGGATTGTTGAATGAGTTTAATAGCTTTTCAAGTGATATTAAGTTTTTTGAAAGGGTATTTTAGTGTGCTAACACAATTTGTAGTTGTTCATGTCACTTCTAATCCCAAAAAGCTTTTATGTGCAAATTTCTGAAACATTGTGGAGAGGGACAACATATTAAAACTAGAAAACGTACATTTCTCTTATTATAATCTCACAACTCTTATGGAATTTTGCACTCAAAATTGGTGTACATACTAATAAGCAAGCTCTTTAAACATCCATACAGTTAGATTTTGAAAAAAAATCATTTTGTTTCAATGGAGATAACTATAAGCCCATGTTCTTTTCTCATGGGAAAAACACACTTGGAAAGGCTTAGGCACTTAGGGGTTAACATGCATTAACAAATTATATATATTATTTTCTTGTTTATTGTCCCACAAATATTGAGACGTTGGAAATATCGATTTTTTGAACTATCATACATGGCTCATCATTTTCATACAATACATAGATACCCCAAAAAAATTCAAATTCTCGAGAGATAGTTTAAACTAGTTCAAAAATAGCTAAATTCAATATAATGAGCCATTTCAATTAGAAAAGCTACTGAATTGCATAAATTATAGTGTTATCACAAGTATGTCTAGGTTCAATTTTTTGAATACCACTGATAATTGATTACATTCAACTTTCTTCCATAATTTTTGAATTTTTGAATTTCTAAAAATTTTAAATTTTTAAAATTTAATGTCTCAATTTCTCAATTTTTAACAATTTTAACAATTTTAAATAAATTTTTGAATTTTTAAATTTTCTTGAACTTTTTTACATTTCTGGAACTTTTTTATATTTCTTGTAATTTTTTAAATTTCTTTATATTTCTTATATTTCTTTATATTTCTTATATTTCTTTATATTTCTTATATTTCTTTATATTTCTTAAATCTCTTTACAATTTTTTCAATTTTTACAATTTCTTTAATTCCTTTTAATATTTTTAGTTTCTTTAAATTTTTTTAGTTTCTTTAAATTTTTGAAATTTCTTTAAATTTTTAAAATTGTTCAAATTTTTAAAATTATTAAATATTATGGGCAACAAACAGTCTTCATAGGAATGGGATGAAACGGCCTTTTTGAGGCCTGTCAACTCACTGAATGCACCTTTCGGCATCCTAAGGCATGATTAGAAGCATGAATGGCTTCAAATAAGAGCATTGTTGTTGTACATTCCAATGATTCACAACATTCATTGGTACCATTCTATGAATAGAATTCATAATGTAAAAGCAATGGAGCATTCATAGTCATCCTATAGTCGCACGCTTTAAGGAATTCTATAGAGTTTGACTCATGGTTTTCGAGTTGTAAACTATAGAATTTGACTCATGGTTTCAAACTGCAAACTATAGAGTTTGACTCATGGTTTACAAATGGTATGTCCAAAAAAAAAAATAATAAGGTATTAAATAAAATTTGGTTTTGGATTATACATCTTCCGTACGATCATGACGTAAGTATTATTTTCACTATTAGAAAACGCTGAAATTTCAACACAACTCTGTTGATTCGGTCACGTTGTTCCGGTCACTGTACAACCAAATTCTGTTGATTTCAACAGATTTCAACAGAGTTTGGTTGTACAGTGACCGGAACAACACGACCGAATCAACAGAGTTGTGTTGAAATTTCAGCGTTTTCTAGTAGTGTTTCCACTTCATTGTCACGGCCATTTACACGGTTTTGGGAAGTGGAATGGTCTAAATAAAATAGAAGGTTTTAATTGAACATAATTTTTGTGCACCACCTTAAAATTGATTATTATAGTGTTTCAAAATTTAATTTGATCATTAATTCTACATGTCCTATATATTAACATCTTCTCCAAACTATGTTGCTTCCCCCTCATCTTCTCGGATTTAATTATATTTAGTTCCTTGTCATATTTATTTTTATTGAAAGGTCTAAAAAAATTACCAACAAAAGATTTGAGATGTTCATTAACCCTTTAAGGACATTCACTATATTTTCACTAGAAACGCTCCAAAACTGCCATTTCTAGTACAAGTATCAAAATTTTGGATTATTTTTTTTGGACATATCTACCCATAGGATCTTGTATTGTGTTGTATGAAAATCATGTGGTAAAAATTTCAAACATTTCGACCAGGTGGATTGCAAGATATAAGCATTCAAAGTAACTAAAATCATTTTTTGTACCGTACGAAAAGAAGGGCAGCTATGCTTCACAAGGTCACATTTCTAAGAAAAAAATGACCTAAATGGTGGTGCTTCTTAGGATTTATTTTCTTAGACAAGTTGGCCACATGCTTCAAGGTTTCAAATACTTTGGAATAGTACAACATATAGGAAAAAAATAATAAGTATCATGTAGTAGTAGAGAATGATTGAAAATACTAAATTGTTTACAATTTAAATATGGAATTGGAAATTTCCAACCCGAATGGTCTAAATGTTGTAATAATGTATGTACATCCTACGAATTTTTTTTTGTCCGAAAATATTGAAAATTGGGTAAGATAAAGGATTTCAAAGTTTATTTTAGAGTAGGAAATCCAAAACTACCCCCAAACAAAAAATCCTCATCACTTTTGACTCATTGATCTAACTGATGGAATGATCCAAAGCTTATCGTGTATATGAAACTCTAGAAAATCAATTTCAAATTTCTCTTCCTCAAAAAAGTGATTTTTTCTTGATGTGCCCAAATTGCCCAGTTACGATAAAAAGTAACATATTAGGCTATAACTTTTGACGCGTGCCCAAATGTAATGAAGTTTGGTGCGTTTGAAAGATCTTCCTTGCCCCAAATATGAAAATTTCCGCTCGAAGGTACCTGCCTAAAATTTCTTTACAGCCAAAAAACACACTCCGATCCTTTAGGGGTTACTTAATTTTAAGTCTTTTAATATAGAAGGCTTAGAAGACCAAAAGGTTCAAGAAGTCCAAATTTAACAAAAATGAGATAATGGACAACAAGTTGGATTACTCATAATGAACCCATACAGGACCAAAGAAGCTCTACAGACATTGAAGAACGATACATGTTAAAAGTATTTGTACATATTAACCCATAAAGTAAGTTACCATTTTCCCTTCGGGAAACAATATGGATTTAGGACCAGGACTCGGAGTCTCAATATATTACATTATTTTTTTAAATTAATTTCTTCTTTTCTACATTGTACCCATAATATTATTAATATGTACATAGGAATCTGTGATTTATTCCATTCATATCTATTTCATGAAAATTATGAACAATACTATTTTTTTAAGATTCTTTTCTCACCTCAATTTTTATATTTGGAAAAAAAAAGTTGTTCACATGGTCAAGTTTTCAAGCTCCAACAACCTCACAATAGACATTGGTGTATTTCAATTCTATCGTAAAACACAAACAATTTAGGGTGTCCTACAATCTTGAATCTATTTTCTATTGCGGAAGCATGAGTCGCTGGCAACTGACATCCTTAATTCCTTTTGCCTAAAATAAGGACTGACAAGGTGTGCTCGCGGCTGCAAAATCGAATCCCATTGGAAAAATTCGAGGTTTGTCGTTGTATTAGTCAAGTACTGCCTTTGTCATGTCCAAATGAGGTCAAATTTTAGAACGAATTTTAGTAAACATAGTTAGTACTATACTAATTAATAATAATGAAATGAGGTGGCTTTGTGCTAAAACCTTGACTTCTGACACTATTAGAATATATAGCGTTCATATACAAGAATCTAGTAGTACTAATTTATGCTAACCATATTTTTTACGTTGATAATTAGTTATAGGACCACAGTATAGTCTAATTGCCATTGGAAATGGAATTACATGTATTAATTAAATTGAGTACACCTTTAGCAAACTTTCAACTCTACATCTAGATTTTTTTATTACATATAGATTTTTTATATATTAGACAGGCCTGGTTTGAGAAGCCAGCGAAACCAAAATTATGTAATATTTCTTTCATGGCTAGAGAAAGAAGAGGAGCTCTTATTCCGTGTGTTTTTCAGAATTTTCGCAGTGACAGTGTAATTTGGCGATTTTATAAGCCAGAAGTGCATCTGTCGCTCATTACGCACATAGACTGTAGCTGTAAAGAATATAGGAACTACAGTGAATGGATCAAATCCTAGAACTCCAAGTGTTCATGACGCTTTCTAAATCATGCAAAATACCTCTCAATTCAATTTAACCCTTGAACGTTTGGATCCATCTCCAAAATTGGCTACTTGGGAAAAATCATTATAAAGTACGATTTGGAAGAATTTTTTGGACTTGATATAGTAGTAAAAGTTGTAGATTATGAATTTTAGATTCCATCTGTGCGGTTAGATTCACCAATGCTACCATCGATAATTTTTTTTAAATTAAAAAAAAAAATTCAAAATATCTTCTAAATTCAATTACAAGCAAACTATTATCATTTTTTGAGTAAAACTTGTTGGAATGGATTCCAGACGAGGTTCTCTTCATGTGGTGATTTTTTGAAACTTTTGTGTTCTTAAAATCTATGACCTCGGTCTTGCAAACTCAGTTTTGAACTAAAATCAATGCAATTTTTGGCTTCATAAACTTTAACATTTGTAATTTAAGAAAAAAATGAACTCTAGTAACACCAAATCCAACCATTAGATAGGACAAAAACTTGATGAAGTATCACCACAAATTAGATGACTTTCATCCAAACAGTGATGAGAAAGAAAACTAAATTTCAGTCTATACATCGTACACAAAATGGACGTCGGAGCACTCCAGGGGTAAAGTGGAAGCACCCAATATGACACCTGTACCTAATCCCTGTTCCTAGATGGACATCAAACCGTCCCTGGGCTTTTATTGAATGGTCCTTGACAAGTGTCATAAAGTTTTCTCCTCTCTTCACTGTGATTGGGTAAGTGCTGAATTTGTCAGAATTCAGATTTGGATCCACGTTCAGGACGGTTCCAGTGGTCTAGAGGATTGAAACTTTGAAAGTCCCAGAAACCTCTTCATTTTTTTGAACACCACGAAAATGTTAATTTCCTGAAATGTTGTCTCCAAATATGTTGAATTCTTTAAACTGTCAATTTGGGGTGCTTCCACCTTATTAGTTCCAACTTACAATTAAAAATTACTGCATCGCATTAACTCCCTTTCACTTCCAGTGTGAGGTTGGCGTCCTCTTTCCTCGTCGTCGCATATTATCGGCGGTTTTAGGTTTTCCAGTGTCAAAGTGTATTCCTGCCTTTTTTTGGTAGACACACAGAAGTTGCGAAGCAACCTTTGGCAGTTCTCCAGTGAATTGTACGGTGATTTCTCAGCCTTCGCATTGGACCCACCAACCTCTCCATTCCGTTTGCTCAGCTTCCTTCATCACCCTGGAAGTGAAAGGTGCTTTTCATTTCGATTGTTTTCCTCTTGAAAGGCTCGCTGTTTGATTTTCCATTTTAAACGGCCTCGTCTATTTGCGCTTTATTGTGGTGAATTTCATGTCTTGCAGCTTTGCGCGTAGCAAGTTGGCCAGTTCGAATTTGTGTTGCGGGTGGACCTCCACCGAATCGGACCTTGATAATTGGAGGTACGCTTCCATTGTTTTTCACTCCATGCATTTCATGTCGCGTCCGTGCATTGAGACCGATTAGGGTTTAGTCTTGGTACATGCGTAGAAGTCGTTCATTTAGAGGTCCATTGTTTGAATGATTCCTTGATTGCGCTTGCCTATAGCGTCTTCGCGCATTGCAATTCCCGAGTGATTGAATCGCAAATGGCTAGTACGTAGTGGACAGCTAAGATTTCCTTTTTGTAGAATTCTGAATTCTCGGAATCCGAATTCATGTGATGAGCGCAATTCCTTTTCGTGCTTCCCTTGAACTCATGATCAGTGTAGCCTAAGAATTGGATTCCTGCATTCACAATAGTTGAATTCATGCATACAAATTGTGTAGTTCCCCCGATTGTTTATGAGCCTCATTGGAGCGTGCATCATCGACGTGTGAAGATGGTGTCTCGAAATCCAAATACATTCTTGATAGTATAGTTCATTCACTTGTTATTTATCCCGAAGCTGCACATGTGCTCATGACCATAGTGAATGACCGGAGTTATTGGGCCCCGCATAGTTCAGTGGGGGTGCCCTGACGGGTTTCAATATTAGTATTGTCTTCCACTTGGGGCGTTAGAATGGATCAGTGCGCCCGCTCTAAACCTTTTTGATGCCTCCAAAGTCGCGTTCGTGCTTGGTGCCTTTTTCAATTCAGAGCGGGCGGCTTGAACTGAATCGTGAGGTCCACACTGTGCCGGCAATGAGTTCAGGGCGGGCGCCCTAAACCTTTTTTTCGTAGACGTGGACTTAGTCAGTTTTCGGTCCAATTCAGTTCAGAGCGCCCGCCCTGATTTAGATTTCCGTGGCCACGGTCTCGCCAATCTCTAAGGACCCAGTTCAGAGCGGGCACCCTAAACCTATTTTTCACCGACGTGGATTTAGTCAGTTTTCATTCCGATTCAATTCAGAGCGCTCGCCCTGATTTGGATTTCCGTGGCCACGGTCTCGCCAATCTCTAAGGACCCAGTTCAGAGCGGGCGCCCTAAACCATTTTTTCGCAGACATGGACTTAGTCACAATTCGGTTCGATTCAGTTCAGAGCGCCCGCTCTGATGTGGATTTCCGTGGCCACGGACTCGCCAATCTCTAAGGAGTAAGGACCCAGTTCAGAGCGGGCGCCCTAAACCATTTTTTCACAGACGTGGACTTAGTCACAATTCGGTTCAATTCAGTTCAGAGCACCCACTCTGATTTGGATTTCCCTGGCCACGGTCTCGCCCATCGGTAACCAGAATCCAGTTCAGAGAGGGCGCTCTGAACTGAATTGGAGAGACCAAAGACCCGACAGCTTTCTTGGAAACAATTGTGAGTGGGCACTTCAAGCATTGATCCTGTTTATCTTGTGTGACACGACCGAGTCTAGTTGTGTTCAGGGCGAGCGCTCTGATTTGTCGAATCGGTTTATTTCTTCTTGCATTGGCAGGGACCATATTTTTTTGGCCTGTACCCTTGACTGTCTGACATTTCGCTCTGTAGTTATGTACATGAAACTTTTTTTTTTATCTTTATCCTTCTGGATTACCGAGATTTGAATTGTTTCTTCAAGAGACTTGATTCGTGCCTATACGTCGTCTGATTTGCCTTCGCGTCTGGCAGCCACACGTCGGCAATTACTTCGTACAAGCTGTGGGCCCCTGCCAATTCTTTGACATTTCATTCTATGATCGCGACCATTCTGTCAACAGCCCTGAGTATATCTTCCACGCGATTCCACTGCAGGAGTCTTCGTTGTGGCGTATGACTTCTTCTAGCGAATCCGACGGCGACGAGGTGCAGCATTTTTCTATCGAGCCCATCTTGATTTTTCTGTCGTTCGCAAGTCTTCATTTCGTTTTGCTTACATCGTGCAAATGTCATTCGTGAATCCTTCGACGCTCAGGGTTTCGAAGAATGTGACGAGGAGGATGTGGACTTGGAGGCAGTTGCCGCGGAGGACGAGGACACTAGTCCCATTCCAGATTGCGAAGGCATTGCCCGCGACGGATGGTCTAGTAAGGCCCTACTCGCACGACACGCGGACGGCTCGGACTTCGCGGAAGTGATCATCATCACTGCCGACCCAAACGCTTGCATTGATGGGAGGAACAGGTTGGGTAAGGACGACGTGGGCATTGTTGTACTGGAAGTTCGGAATGGGGACCCCAATGCTGGGGACATGTGTCTGCGTTGGCCTATGCGCCAAGTGTTTTATCACGGGCGAAATGGGTATGTTAGTATGTATGACCATGCTCATAAACGAGTTGCTATGGATGAAGAGCTACAGGGAAATCGGAAAAGGACAGGCGTTCGGAAGTACCGCTACGATAGAAGAACCCGTGCTGCCGCATTGGTGGATCGGAGGATACAGATGGTGTCGTATGAATCTATCGCAGAGGTTTTCACAGAACTCTGCTGCGACATGGAGGGCATTCGGAAGTTTCGTCCTTCGACGATCCGTATGCTTCGCACGGAAATGCACATGCAGTCATTTAAAGTCAAGTCTAGCAAAAATCTGGACGTGCACAGAGCGTTTCATGAAGAAGTTAGAAGGGGGAAGAAGCTTGTCACCGTAGAGGGCATAGACATTTGTCTACGTGCTTGGCGGATTCTTCACAACATCCCTCTCCGCACGTTTCAAAGATACAAGGCTAGGGCAGATTTCGGCGTCAGAGGTGGTCCTCATGGCAACCTGAAGAGGACGAAATTGAGGAGTGCAACTGTTCAGGGCATCGAGACTTTGCGCTCATTACTGCAGGGTTGACGAATTGGAGCGTCCAGCCCAAAATCACGTCCAAAAAGCGGACGTCTGGACGCGAGGACGTCCAGACGTGACGGACGCGGGGGACGCTGGGTAAAACAGAGCCGTCCGTCCGATTTACCTCGGGGTAAATTCCGGCGTCGGAATTCCGACGCTGCCTCGGGCCGTCGGAATTCCGACGCAGTTGCAGCTGTCCTTCTGAATTGCAACCCTGGTTGAAACAGGATTAACAATCATATCATCATGATCCTCTAGCCTTTCAAAAGCATTTCAATTACCACAAGTATGAAGCCAAATTTTTTAATTTTTTTCATCATCTTGCAATATATCATGCTTCATTGTAGAAAAGCAACATACAAATGACACAATCAATTGATATTTTGGATTGAAATCATCTTTGGTTAAGTGCCCCCTTCAAAAATAATGGTATTACCACCATCAATAAGTTTAGGAGTATTACAATCAAAGTCTCTAACAATCAATTGTCAGTACGACAATCTGTGCTTTATGTAATATGAGCACATGAACATTTAAGCCTATGTCCTTTCTATTTCTAAGGATTGTAATCAAAATCTCCTTTCACCTCTGCCCCACTACTCTCACACCCATTTCCCAATCTTGCGTCTTCGTCGTCGGATGTGTCTTCCATATCATCTGATGAAGAGCCTAGACATGTCGTTCTTCCCTCTTGTACTTGCGTGGATGAAAGGCTTCTTCTTCGTTTGTCCTTTTTGAGTTCTTCTTTTACTCTTAATAAGGATTTCCCATTTTGTTCCTTAATGCCAACAACACTTTTCATTTTCCTCTTTGAAACATGTGGACGTGCATCAAGAGGGTTTCCAATGGCTCTTGTTTTTTTCAACGGGGATATTGCAAAAGGTTGCATGACTCTCTTCTTATTGGCTCTAGGTGATCCCCCGCCCTCTAATTTTATTGTTGAGGGCCCTCCACTGCCTCCATGAATGATTATCTTCGGTGAGATTGAAGATTGTGGTTTAGGCACTGACATTGTTGGGGCCCGTCGTGGTGGTGCATTACGAGAATGCCGAATGAACATTGAAGCCAATGTCTCATCCTTGTCATCGTCCGTGGACGATAAAATACCTTGACTAGGCCGCCTTTCTTTTGAAATATTTGCAATCCGTTTTCCAAGCCCTAAGCTTCCAACGCCATCCAAAATTTGACTAGGGGTTTTCAATTGTGCACATGGAAGGATGCTAGATAGTGGTACTTCAAAATCTTGCATGAGTTCCTTCTTGGCTTCTCCATTGATGCACGAAATTGGACTTCTAAACCCCACCACACATAGATCAACATTCTTCTCCGTTTCATTTGCCTTAGGGATTGGAATACTTGGGTGACCATTGTTCGCACTTGCCAATACAATGGTTGACTCAACACTCGTGTTGCCAACGTTCATTTTGACATTCACCTCCCAAGGCTCACGTCCTCCCTTGCCGATGTGTTTGTCATTTTCTTCCGCTCGCAACACTCCTCTAAACGGAGACTCAAGTGGAAAAAGATCTTCATCCATTCTTTGACTCCCATCATTGGGAATCGTTCTCTCATTGGCCTCTACATAAGCGTCTTCTTTTTCCGATAGAACTTTTTTGCTACTCATGAACCCACTTCCATCCACAAATCTAGCTATGGAAGGTACATCTTCATCATACCCATCATTATCCTCATCCAATGGAAAGTCATAGATGTCTCGGTCATTGGCTCGAAGATCTTCATTGGGCCGACTTGGACTATCGAACATTTCATCATCAAAATTGTGCCCGTCGTAATTCATGGCATCTTCGTCATCCAATAGAGGCCCAACTGACCCACCATCCTCCTCGTCGTCCGAGATAAACCCCTCTGAATCTTCCGAATCCACGTTGTCATCGTACCACTTCTTCTCATCCTTTTCCTTTGATGCTGCCAAGACCTTGGAATTGGTGTACACATACACCAAGTCTGCCGCCCTTTGCGTTGTCAACTTGTTCCGAGATTTGTTGTGAACAAAAGAATAACTACTCCAATTTCGGTCACATGAAGACGAGGATACCGGTTGTGCCAAAATTCGCTTGGCTATTGGAGCAATGAGCTTCCCACATGCACCTTCAAAATCCCACCAAGCATGCGCCGACAATTGTTGCTCATCCGGATTCAACATGTTGTGAAACGGAGGTTCCCTATGGCGGAAGGCTACAAATTCTTTTACCACCGAGGCGTACTCTCCTTGTTTGCAAATTTTCATTAGAACACGCTTGCATGCGTCCATTGCATCTTGGTCGTCGGCTAGATCCTTATCATGCAGAAGGTATGGATTCAAAAGAGCTCCTACATAATGTAAATCTGTCTCCCCCATTCCACGGCGTTTGAAAAATGATCGCTCCAATGGTTCGGCGAGGTTTGTTGCCAAACAAAAAGGAGGCCCTTCTAGGCTAAGGACACGTTTCTCTAAATTCTTCATAATATGCAACACCTTACCCATGCATGGCGTCTTTGCATCCAAATCACGTAGACCATATACAACGGGGGCCACCAATTCTCGCAAATTTGTCCACCGGTCCCAATAATGCTCCTCAAAAATGAACCTCTTCACATCACGAGACTTCGTGCGAGATTTGGCTTTGCCATTGTCGTTGAGTGTATTCACATATGCCACCCACTGTGGATCCACCACACTTTGTTGCAATGCTCTTTTGACTTCCAACAAACGATCAATCATGATAAACACAGAGGCAAACCTTGTTTCCACCGGCTTCAACAAACTGTACTTTGTCTCATACTTCCGAAATATAGCAAGTGGCATGTGTCTTTTCTTGAAGAAATTCACTACGGTTTGGGCTCTCTTTACCGACTCTTCAATCCATTTCTCCTTTCCCCAATCTTTGAGCAACAAATTCAAGGCATGCACCACGCATCCTTGAAAAAAAATGTGTGGATATTTAGTGGATACCAAATTCCATGCTGCCGGATTCACTGGAACATTGTCTGCGCTCACTTGCACCACATTCGTAGGACCCACCTGCTTTATGAATTTTTCTAAAATTGTGGCCAAATATTGTGCTGTCTTTTCCACCCCACTAGTATCCACCGATCCAAGGAATTGCTCACCCGCTGAAGATACAAGCATGGCATTAATCAGTGGACGGTTTGTAACTGAGCTCCATCCATCAATGGACAATGTTGTTCCAAACTTCCTGACGCTGTCTTCGGTCCTTCTATACACCTTCCCCACGACATTTGCCTTGGCTTGATCAAGCAATTTATGTCGTAGATCATGATATGATGGCGGAGTGTAGGCCTTACCATACTCGGAGGTTTTTTTCACCGCTTCTCTGAAAGCTACGTTTCTGGCCACTGAAAAGGGTATATTTGCCGCATAGAAGAAATTGGCCCACACTGCATTCAAATTCTGTTTTTTGGTTTCTTGAAAGCCATCCAAAAGCCTACTTTGTGTTGGAGGCCTACTGCTTGAGGCCCTGCGAATGTCACGTCCGCTACATGTTTGCATACTTGGAGTTACTTCGGAACCCCCTCCAACGACTTCTTCCAGTGTTGTACAAGAATCTTCTTGCGTAGAACGTGGCATGCCCCTCCCATTTGACATATCGCTTTCAACCAGGGTTGTCTTGTCTGACAGAATCTCGAGTTTTTGTGTCTAATAGACGTCGCATGTCGCATGTCGAATTGTCGAGTTGTCGAGTAAGGGCGGTTTTTGTTGTCGTGTACGGATTTCGGATTTCAAATTTTTTTACCCCTTGGTAAAACGGACTGTCCTACGTGGCTGTGACGTGGCGTGCTTCCTGAGGGGCGACTGCGGGTAGGGGCGACCACGGGTAGGGGCGACCGCGGGTAGGGGGGCGACCACGGGTAGGGGCGACCACGGGTAGGGGGGCGACCACGGGTAGGGGCGACCGCGGGTAGGGGGGCGACCACGGGTAGGGCGACCTCGAGTCCAAAATCCTGGGCGACTGCGGGTCCGAATCCAGGGCGACCGCGGGTCCGAAATCCAGGGCGACCGCGGGTCCGAAATCCAGGGTGACCGTGGGTCCTACTTCATAGGCTACAAGTCTGGGGCCCCCACAACATTTTTTTTCCAATATTTATTCTTCAACCAACACATTCCACGGCAAATCGGCAATATATAAGCATTGAATTATATGCTTGGTACGTACCAAAGCAAATGAACATGCATTATGTAATGATATATCATGGGACAATCAATTCATAAGCCTAAAACATAATAATAATAAAAACCTTGGACAATAATCATATTAATTTAAATTGAACTGCGTACATACATAGGGATGATCTTCACAATTGAGTACCAAGACCACTCATGTTTGAAATTGCACACTTATTTGCAAAAAATACGAATACCTTCATTAATCATCATCGTCAACACCAAAGTACCTTTTACAATCTTCCTGACTTTGTGAAGCCAAGTGATGGACTACACAAAATTCAAAATCTACCTATTTCATTACAAGCTTTGGCAACAAATCTTCACTACAAGGCATTGATGTTAAATCCTTATAGTACTATTTGAAGGCCTCCACATCTATAATGCAACACATTACATTGTGAAGGTAGAATCGCTTTCCGCTTCATCTACATTGGGGTCGGTGTCTTCATGTGGCCCACTACTGTCACTAGCTCCTGAGACCTCGTTTTCATCATCCTCTCTGCTTGTAGGTTGAAGGATCACCTCACGTTCCACCTCAGAGTTCAAATTTCGCACTTGCGTTTCTAAACCACCAACAACTTCGGCTAGCACTAATCGCTTTGTTGGCCTTGATGCATCAGTGGTTCCATTGATAATAGGGCCTGTCGGTCGCTCAAGCACCTGCTGCCTAACATGTTGACGCTCTGCTCTCGCTGCTGCGCTTGATGGCCAAGGATTACGAGTGGAATTTCGTTCTCCAATGACAAATGGATGGATCGCATGGTTTTGACGCTTGGGGTTCCGTGTCAGTCTGTCTTGCGTCTTGCGGGTTCGTTTATTTCCTGATTTGGAGTGTTCACGCGATTGCTTGGATGATTCTCCAAGGCCTGACATCAACGAGGCCGGAGTAGGTTGTGGAGCTGAGCCATGCACTCCTTCATCAACGATTTGTCGTAGATCATTATGTGTCGGCGACCTTGTTAGAGGAGTTGGTACTATCCTCGATGTTGTGGCAATGTCTACACTTGTAGGGCGATTGGACCCACGGGTAAGGGTCTCGTTGAATACCACTTGCAATGGCGCATATGAATCGTACACCCTAGTTTCTGTTGCAGTGTTGTTGGACGGTGCTAAACTTGGACGAACTGCAGGTACCTCTTTAATATGTGACACCTCTTCTTGCCTTTCACCCTGTACATTAACTCGTGCACCACTTCGGAGGTTCATTGGCATACTAGGCGGCAGACATGTGGCAATTGGAGACCTTACAAGCTCCACTTCATCTGCCACTGGAATATCTGCACCGTCATTGTTGTCATCAGGAGTTCTTTCCCTCGTTGGGTCTGCATTGATTACCGGAAATGCATCCCAAGCCGACACATGAGGGGCTTCGTCTCTGCGGTGGTGCAACGCCTCTGGAGAGCTCAGTCCATCATCATCACCCACGAAAGTGTTGTGGTATCGTCCTCGTGGAGGACTACCTACACGGGGCACCATACCAGCCCACCTATTTCCACGGAGGCGTTCTTCTACTACCACACGTCTCTGTTCTTCTCTCAAATCTCTAAACCTAACTTCATCTTCGTCCCCCGAAGAATATGGTTCCTCATTCTCTTCATTTGTATCTCCATCTACAAGGTACTTTTCGTAGAATAGTGCTGGATTGTGTCCTTGTTTTTCACGTTCCAATTTGTTGTTGGTGTAGATATACACCAACATCTCAGCCTTCTTTGTGGCTAGGCAATTACGCACTTTATCGTGTACAAACGAATACATGCTCCAGTTTCTTTCACAAGATGATGCTGAGCATGTCAGAGACAAAACTCTCCTTGCTATTTTTGGAAGAGCGTTCCCACCCACACGATTCCACCATTGATGAGGCAACAAGTTACATCGAGTAACATCTGGAGCCTCTTGTAATGGATCAAAGGGACCC
Source organism: Rhytidiadelphus loreus (assembly GCA_947034895.1). Lineage (NCBI taxonomy): Eukaryota > Viridiplantae > Streptophyta > Bryopsida > Hypnales > Hylocomiaceae > Rhytidiadelphus > Rhytidiadelphus loreus. The sequence continues at coordinate 50,856,559 of OX344761.1, forward strand.
GACTTCTCTTCAAATTCCGTCAACTCAGCAATTGCTTCATCTTCATCCACATTCAATGGTCCGCTCAATTTTTTGATGACTCGATTCAATGCCCGCTTTGCCTCTCCATTGTTATGAAGCTCTTCCACATCTGTCAAATACGGGTTCAACAATGGCCCTGCATAATGGAGGTCCGTGCGCATCAACTTCCAACAAGCATCAAATTGTTTTAGGAACTTCGTCGCGGTCTGCTCATCAAGAAAGAACGGAGCCTCCTTTAAAGTGCACACGTGCTGACGAAGGCTACTCATTATTATCCAAGCTTTCGGCATCGCCGGTATTTTGCCATCGAACTGGCGCAGAGCAAGAATCACTGGAAGAACCATGTGCTGGAAATTACCGCATTCCACCCAAAACACTTCCGAAACTATGTCCTCTCGCGCTTTACAGGCCCGCTCTCTTGTAATGAGTCCGTTTGTTCTGCTGACCAAACTATTCTCAAATGGCATATACGTCTCGTCCCCCACCACGAATTGAAGCGCTTGTTTGCACTCTACCAAACGGTCTATCATGAGAAAATGCACTGCGAAGCGTGTGGCCGCGGGAAGTCTCAATGACTTCTTCGGCAAGTACTTACGGAAAAGACCCAAAGTCAAGTGGTATTTCTTTATAAACTTCACAATTGCCCTGGCCTTATCCACTAGATCTTTGATCCTTTTTTCCTTTCCCCAGTCTTCCAAAAGTAAGTCCAATATATGTGCGGCACATCCTTGCGTATACATGTGGGGATACCTTGCTTGCAACTCGTGCATTGACCTTGTCATTACGGAAGCATTGTCTGTACACAATTGGACAATATTTCCTGGTCCCACCTGCTCTATGTAGGTAGCCATTGTATTCACCGTATACGCCATGTCTTTCCTCTCTCCTGTGGTGTCAACCGATCCCAGGAAGACATCACCCGCAGGGCAAACGAGCATCATATTCAACAAGGGACGGTGATTCGTATCTGACCATCCATCTGAACAGATAGTGGCTCCATATTGGGTAATAGAACTCTTTGTTCGACTACTGACCATTTTCGTAACAGCCTCCTTCTTCACATCAAGTAGTTTAGTGCGCACCGCATTGTACGATGGCGGGGAATATGGAAATCCACATGTCGAAGTTGCTTTCACAGCATTCACAAAGGCTGGGTGCCGCACCACATTGAATGCAATGTTAGCCTCATAAAAGAAAGAAGCCCATAGTCTGTCCAAGTTTTGTCTTTCATTGACCCGGAATGATTCATCCATGCTTTGTTGACGAGAAATCGAGGTTGAGCGCATCCTTCTCACCGTCACAGGAGTAGAATTCGTTGAATCTAGATTACGAGGCGGTGCATTAGGTGCTTCTGTCCTGTCGCTTGGGTCCACAGACCCTTCCACTGATGCATCCACAGTATACCCTGCAACGGACTCAGCAACAACATCAACCTCAAGATCTACTCCATGCATCTCCTCCAAACTCATTTCTTTTGGTACAATCCCTTCACAGTTTCTGAATAATTTGAGGACTACGGATGGAATACGTTTACAACGTTCCACTGTTGATGTACGGGGGTAACCAAAGTGACCAAATGCCCGCTTCCGCACGAAAACTTTGTTCCAACCACAAAAAATACAAGTCCTCGTATTTGCGGAACGAGCGGGGTTTGTTTCAATAACCAACCAGGGATCCCACTCCTTTGTGGCTCTTCGAGTATCATTTATATTCGTCCTCCTCCCCGCTCCTCGGTTTGCCATATTGTTTATCCGATATGCGTTATTCCAAACCGAAACGTATATGTACCCAAGTGCTTCGGAAAAAAAAGTTATGACAAAGCCACCGCTTCGAGTAGTTTTCTAACCACTCAAAGCAAGGTTGTTGCCCTCTGAAGAATATAACATTGCATGAAGCCTCTTGAGAAGATCCAAGCCATATGTTCATCAACAGAGCAATGGAAATCCAATGTTGTTCCTCTACATTTATAGTGCTTTCGGTCTTTCCTCCACACGCTCCAAGGATGGTTTTAGGGCGCCGCTACCAAACTGTATTACACCCAAGGTCGCCCTACCCGACCGCTGGTCCACCTCCAGGCATATGGAGGCGCGTGCCTTTGCAGTAGTCGACTTCGGGTCACATGGTGCGAACGCGGGTCCGGCAGGCGACTTCTGGTCCGAAATAGGGCGAACGCGGGTCCAGGGAGGGCGACTTCGGGTCCAGGTGGGGCGACTTCGGGTCCAGGGGGGCGACTTCGGGTCCAGGGAGGGCGACTTCGGGTCCTGGATGGGCGACTTCGGGTCTCAGATGGGCGACTTCGGGTCCCGGATGGGCGACTTCGGGTCTCAGATGGGCGACTTCGGGTCCCACATGGGCGACTTCGGGTTTCATGGGAGACTTCGAGTGCCATGGGCGACCTCGGGGGAAAGAAGGGCGACTTCATGTGCATAAAGATTAACTTAACCCCTAAAGGACCATTGTCCCCTCAAGGGACAATATGGATTTTGGGCAGGTTCCTATGATCTCAATTTTTAATGAATTTTTTGGAAACTATCTCATAATATACAAGAGCTTATTACCTTTATGGGAATATAAATTTTGTTGCAATTGGTACCTGGGATTCCGGGAACAAAAGTTATGGCATCTTTAACATAATTTGTAAGGAACGTCTCAGGGTAGAAAAAAAAATCTACAATAATTTGAAATTAATTTTTTAATTTTTTTCTTCTTAAAGGTCATATTTTTGTCTACATGTGTAGCTTTGATTCATTCCATTTCGATTAGTAATGTGAAAGTTATGAACAATATTGTTTGGCAAGTAATCAAAATGAAATGATTCAAAGTTTTTCACATAGATATAAATCATAAGAAATTAAGAACCAATTTCAATATCAATTTTGTTATTGGAAATGCCTTGTCATTTGTGAAGAATATCATTAATTTTTCAGGGGACCAACTGAATGCTAAGTATTGAAAACTACTTATCATACAAAAACATTTGAACCACGTAGTGAGAAGTTCTAAAATTTGGTAGGCTTCGAATTTAATCCTTTAAAAAATGTTGTGCCAAAGGAGATACTACAAATTATATTCATGTTTCCCTTCTAAATATCACTATGATGCCAAAACAAACTATTACAGTCCTTACGGGTTTAGGATTTAGGAATATGTTCAAATCTATAGTAAACTTTATTTATTTTCACATCGTAGGAAGATCTTGCAATTGATGTACATGGCAAACTAGAAATTGTATGAAGTTGCTCAAATATAAATAATTGTTTGGATGTTCGGTATGAATTTCTTAAAAAGACAATGGTATTATTACATTGTTGGTATTTTGTGTAAATGAAAGCACAAAAGTCTACGTAGAAAACTGACCTACAACACATGCAATAAATGTATTTGACATGTGTCTAATCATCAAGAATTAGATCTTCAAGACACATAAAGGCTAATTCATATAGGAATATTTATATATCTTTATTGAAGAAACAAAACATGGACTTCATTGTACAACATGAGGTGGTTCTAAAGGTCAAAGCAACCCTTCCGATACACACAAGTTTAGAAAAACAACTACCTATTAGTCTATTATTTACTAGAAGACTACCTCTAGCCCAAAATCATGCAACATCCATATTGGCCTCCTCTTCCCTTTTCTTCTTCATGACTTCAAGCTCATGGGCCGCAATTCTATAAGCACTCTTCAAAAGGGGTAGGTCATGGTTCGACATCTTGTTTTTGATCCAAAAATTCTTGAACGTTCTCGCATAACCGATGTGTGCAGTCTGGAAATCTATGTGCTTCTGAAACTGGTGTTCAAGCTTCTTCAAAGAAATTAACTTCTGCTTCAAGGAAGCTACCTCTGATGTCAGCACACAATGCTCTTCATCTACTAATAATGCATCCAAAGCCATTGGAAGGTCAATGGGGCCTACAACCGTGGTTTCTTTTAGGTCATTCAACCTTGACTGCGCCTCTTCCACAACTTTCCTTTCGGTATTCAATCGGTTTTCTTCTGCCAAACACTCTTCCATTATTTTGGCCATTCGTTTATCCAAGAACGGGGTGGAATTTGAGGTAGAGCCTCCATCTTTGCCTTTATTGAATTTCAAATAAAATTGCTCCAGCTCGTCCATTTCCTTTTGTTGAACTAACAAACGAACTTTCCCGCTTATGATTAGTGCTTCAAGGGTGTGCTCATCGTTGTCCTCAATGTCACCACCAGTGCGTTCACGCTGCCTTTCACATTCCATTCCTATTTCTACCAGTCTACCAAGAATAGCCTTCAACTGGGCTTTATAAGCTTCTTTTCCTTGCCTCCTCGTGTCTTCAAGATATAATACTTCCCTTCCTGCTTCTTGAAGAGGTAGTTCTTCACATGAATCAAAAATCACCAATGCTTGTTCAGCATCTCGTTGCAACCCGATCTCGCCCTCCTCCTTGTCTTCCTCCATTTCTCGCATGCGTGCATATACATGTTGAAGAACTTCGTCTTCCTCAGGATGACGGAAGTGCATTGGCTCCAACAATCTAAGAGGCGCGACATGCAATACTACTGCCCCTTCTGAGTCTCCAACAAAAGGTACCACCGCTGCCATATTTTCTTCAAGTATTGGATCTTCATTTGGGGGCATGGGGTCTGCAATGTCTTCTTCATCCGAGTCGGTGGAGGTGAACGACTGGCCCCAATCGTAGTCTTCATCCGACACTTCTTCTTTGAAATGTTTTTTGGGCCCTAATCCATCCCTCGGATTATTTGATGGATCCGCCCTTGGAATGTCTTTGGTAGTGGGAACTATGCTATTGGGGGTTTTCTTAATGGTCCTCCAATCCACAGTTCGTCGCAATTGTAGCTCTGCATAGACCATTTGGCATATACCCAATGAAACTTGACTCCCCTTCACTGTTGGTTTTTGATATAATGTCCGGTAAACTTCGATGCACTGTTGCACAAATGCATCATCTCTGCAGTAGTGAAGATTAGCATTGTTTTGGCTGATATGGACATCGTGCCGGAAGTAAGGGAATAGTTTATTGATATGGCACCACCCTACGTAGGCCTTGCAAGTGTTGAACGTCCAATCCGATTGCACGTTTTGCCAATTTGGAAATGCCCTTGCTGTTGGGTCCAAAAGGATGGCTACATTCCGACTATGGCGCTCTCCTTTCTTCTTTGCCTTCTTAAAGGGGGGGGCCATGGTGAATATAGGATGTGTTGGTATCCTCCAAATGCTCCGAAAGTATGGTCTTCCACAATCGACGACAGCACAAAAAGTGTCCTAGACACAAGATTCCAGTGCACAAACACGCATCCAGACGCTTGAAAGCATATGGAAGCCGATGCACAGCACTGGAAAAGAAAGTGGCAGCTCGCGTCCGTGGCGACCGCATTTGTACCCGAAGTCGCCCTGGGCGTGTGCGGGATCAGGGTTTAGGGGGGCGAGTGCGTTAAGTGGGGCGACCGCGGGTACAAGGAATTCTGGGTGACCGCGGGTCCAGGAAGGGCGCGTGCAGCTTCAGGGCGACCGCGGGTGGGGCGACCGCGGGTGGGGCGACCGCGGGTGGGGCGACCGCGGGTCTTGGAAGGGCGCGTGCGGCTTTAGGGCAACCACGGGTCCAGGGAAAGGTAGCAGACTCAGGAAATGCACAGGGAGAATTGACCCCCTCATTGCCCCCGTCAACTTAGATTTGAAAAAAAAGCCTCCTATATTCTGCCAATTTTTGGGTAATTCTTGCATCTCCTAGAAGTAATTTGGGGCCTCTGATTGCAAATATGATTTCAGAATTCCCAAAAAAATTAAGTAGTGCAAATAATAAATTCTAGGGCAAGCCCTAGATGGGCAATGAGGGAGTCAATTCACCTTGGCCCTCACAAATGGCTCATCTCAAGACTGATCTCCCTTTTTCATGTATTTACTTCAATGAAAATATTTTTAGATCATTTTTCAGACAAAGAAAAATAAAAGAGGAATCTAACACAAGTGATTTCATTTTTTTAAAGTATTTTTTAATTAATTGTAAATTTCCAAAGGACTTGTGTCATAGGTCCCTACTTATGCCCCTAGGTCTCCCGTAAAACGTTCACTTGCAACTTCTAAAGAAAAATGGGGAAGTAAAGAGAATGAATTGGCTTTTACAATTGATAATTTTTTTTTCTCGAATCATTTAATGATTATGGAGGTCAATTTATGAACTACAGTTTGTCCATTTCAAAGCCACTTATAGAGTCCATTTTTAATGCCCACTCCATTTTAGAGCCTTCTACCTTATATTTACTTTCACATCCTCACAAATGAAGAAAGGAAGTACAATTTATGTATCAATGAATAGGTGGTAGTAAAATCGTGGGCCACCGCAATTAAAAATATTCCCAACATGTAATGAGTTTAATAGCTTTTTCAAGTGATATTAAGTTTTGGAAGAGAACATTTTAGTGTGCCAATATAATTTGTAGTTCTTCATTTCAACTCCAATCCCAAATTTATTTTTATAAGCAATACACTCAACCATGAAAAAGTAAATTTGGTAGGTTATCATCTCACAACTCTTATCCAATATTGCACCTTGAGGAAACGTGCATACTAATACACAAGCTAATTAAACATTCCTATGGTTAGGTTCTTGTTTCATAAAACTTGCTTCAATGGAAATAACTATAAGTCCATGCTCTTTTCATAAAGGAAAAATACAGTTGGAAAGGCATAGGCACTTAGGGGTTCATTAGTAATGCATTCTAATTGTTAAGCTAAACTTATCTTTTGACTCTAAATAGATTATGCAAACACCCCTCTTCTAAAATCAAATTTCATTCGCAAGTACATCTTCGTCATTGTCCATAATGACGAACAATTCTAATTAAATAATGATTTAGCACAAGTGAATTCTAAAATACTGTATATCATTACAAATTAGTTACTTTAAAGTTTCAAAAATTCCCGTAAAGACCTCGGTCTAGGCCAGGTGTCGTGCTTCGAAGGTTTGACCAAAGACCTCCTCGACCTCCGCAGTGAGATGTTTTCTATCTCACTGCGAAGGTCGAAGAGGTCCTTGACCGAACCCATAAGCCCAAACCAGAACCTCGTACATCATGTACACTGGGTTGGGAATCGAACCGTAGACCTCCCAGACTCCACTTGAATTCGAAGAAGTCGACCCTTGTCTGAGAATCCCTTCCACTACTTCACCTTCTCGTTGGTCACATCGGGAATCACCTTCGATGCACCACTCCTTGTCCATCCCATCTTTATTCATTTTTTTCTTTGATTCTACGGGGCTTCAAAATACCATCAGCCACCCAACAAAAATTAGTCTCCCCGTTTTGGACCCGAAGTCACCCCACCCGAAGTCGCCCAAGTCCCAGAAAAGAGGGAAGCAAAAATGCGTGAGTTTTTCCCTCCTCTCTGGACCCGCGGTCGCCCCAGCCGTGGTCGCCCCAGCACCACTGAAGGAAGTCCCCAATTTCCCCCTTCTCTGGACCCGCGGTCGCCCCACCCGCGGTCGCCCCTACATCAGTATTTGAAAGAGTCACTTAGAGAACATTGCTGTCATCAATGGTAGGTGAGATCATAGAATATTTTCTACATAGCTTACAATTATAACACATGATCATTTTATTAAATGGTCCCTAACAAGGCTTCAATATCCTCAAGCCCTACAATCATGAACTCCAAACCTTACAAAGCCCTCGCAAACTAGAACCCATACCCAAACCTAAACCCTTGAATGCCCAACCCATTTTAGGATGTTTTATGGATGTGCTTTAACATCAACAAGAAGCCAACATTTTGAATTATAGAATCAATTTCTTTGTACTTCTTCATTTTTCCTCCAATGCCAAAAAACTTTATTTGTGCAAATTATCAAATTGTTGTGGAGGGGGATAATACACTTGAAGTAAAAAATGTACATTTCTCTTATTCTCTTGTTATAATCTTACAACACTTACGCAATTTTGCACTCAAAATTAACGTGCACACTAACAAGCAAGTTCTTTAAACATTCATACGGTTAGATTCAAAAATAAATAGGAAACTTGCTTCAATGGGAATTACTATAAGTCCATGCTTTTTTTTAATAGGACAAATACAAGAGGGAAAGGCTTAGGCACGTAGGGCCTAATTAGTAATGCACTCTAATAGTTAAGTTAAATTTATCTTTTGACACTAAATAGATTATGCAAACACCCCTCTTGTAAAATCAAATTTCATTTACAAGTATTTATTCATCATTGTCCATAAAAATGAACAATTCTAATTAATTAAAATTTTAGCACAATTGAATTCTAAAATACTCTATATCATTACGAATTAGTTACTTTAAATTTTCAAAAAATCCCATGAAGACCTGAATATAGGCCAGGTGATGTACTTTGTGGATTGGGCGAAGGACCATTTTGAAATGAGAAGTGAAATGTTTGTCATTGTCCATAAAAATGAACAATTCTAATTAATTAAAGATTTAGCACAATTGAATTCTAAAATACTCTATATCATTACAAATTAGTTACTTTAAAGTTTCAAAAAATCCCGTGAAGACCTCGGTCTAGGCCACGCGACGTGCTTCGAGGATTGGGCCAAGGACCACTTTGAATATAGAACTGAAATGTGTTTTTCATTTCAGATCTGAACTCAAAGTGGACCTTGACCAAACCCATAATATTCAACCAGATCCTCCTTTATCATGCACACGAGGTTGGGAATCGAACCGCAGACCTCCTAGACTCCACTTGAGTTTGAAGAAGTCGACCCTTGTGTGAGAATCCCTTCCACTACTTCACCTTCCCGTTGGTCACATCGGGAATCACCTTTGATGCACCACTCCTTGTCCATCCCATTTTTATTCTTTTTTTTTCTTTGATTGTACGGGTCTTCAAAACACCATGAGCCGCCCAACACAAATTAATCTCCCAGTTTTGGACCCGAAGTCGCCCCACCCGAAGTCGCCCAAGTCCCAGAAAAGAGGGAATTTCAAATGCGTGAGTTTTTCCCTCCTCTCTGGACCCGCGGTCGCCCCACCCGAGGTCGCCCCACACGAAGTCGCCCCACCTGAGGGCACCCCAGTACCGCAGAAAGAAGTCCCCAATCTCCCCCTTCTCTGGACCCACGGTCGCCCCACCCGCGGTCGCCCCTACATCAGTATTTGAAAGAGTCACTTACAGAAGATTGCTGTCATGGTAGGTGAGATCATAGAATATTTTCTAGATAGCTTACAATTATATCACATGATCATTTTATTAAATGGTCCCTAACAAGGCTTCAATATTTTGAAGCCCTACAATCATGAACCGAAAACCCGACAAAGCCCTCGCAAAGTAGAACCCTAGAATCCAAACCGTAACCCTCAAATGCCCAATGCATTTTAGGATGTTTTATGAATTTGCTTTAAATTGTACAAGAAGTCAACATTATATGTGCCTACTAACAAGCAAGTTGTTTAAACATTCATACGGTTAGATTAAAAAATAAATAGGAAACTTGCTTCAATCCCAATTACTGTAAGTCCATGCTTTTTTTTCATAGGAAAAATACAAGAAGGAAAGGCTTAGACACATAGGGCTTAATAATTAATGCACTCTTATTGTAATGCACTTCAAGATTTTTTCTCAAAGTAGCCAAAGTGACGGTTTTTAGTGGTTCTGAACCTATAATGGCCTTCGAACTTCAGGGGTTAAATTCACATCTAAAGAAACTTTTATTAGTTTTTTATTATGGCTCAAACATATAGATCTTGCAAGAATATTTTGACCTTGTATTCAAAAGTAATGAACCTGGAAGAAGCCTTCAAGGTACTCTTTGTAAAAATGTTTTGTGAAACATTAAAAGGCAAATTCAAAATTTAATTTTTTATTTGTAGACCAAAATGGTTTTGTTGAGAGAAAACGTAATTTCTACATATAAAGGTGAAATTAATTTCACCTAAAAATGGTGTATTGCATTTAACCCTTATGTTCCCATTTTTTCTGGCCCATTCAAACCAATTGAGAAATGTCGTTTTTATTGCCAAAAACCTATTAAGATTACAAGAAAGTCATCCTTTTTTGCCGGATGAACCAATACAAGTGCCGATTGTCAATGCTTTTTAGAAGGAAAATGGGCTCCATTATTCCAAGGCTATATATCTTACTGTAGGATATCTTACTGGAACATTGAGCCTATTTAATTCATTCATTGCAACAAAATACAAACATTGATATGAGAGATTCAATACAACATACCAGGAAGAATAGATCCACAATATTGCCAATTTGGGGAAAATGGCACTTCATATTAAAATTTGATTACATGTACTAGAAGTACTACTCCAAAATGATACTATGGTATTCTTCTATCACACTACAACACGGAGTCCCGAAAAACTAATTCTGGAGGCTTTATATTCCAGGGTGGAAGCATGAGTGAAGCTACCACCTCAGAGCATGTGAGTCTCGTCTGTAAGTCAAGATCCATAAGCGCACGTAACTTCATTGTAAAGAACTTTCCCGACTCAGGGTTTTTGAATAGTTCCCTGTCATATTCACCCATATAACCAATTTTCATGTTCCAAATCAATTTACCAATAGAAAACGAATGACTTAACCGTATACTTGTGCCTGGCTTGCATCTTGTCAAGGCTCATTTCTGAACCCTTTGGCCCAAACACATAGAACAACTCTGGAGCCACCCACCATCTGCCTTTCAACATGTCATCCCTCTCTTTCGTGGTTTTGTATCCAAAATGTGAGGGAGCTCCCTCTTGTATACGACTGGCAATTCCCCAATCGCAAATCCCAATGTTTATAACATCATCCGAGTACGGCGGATAATGGATTAATATGTTGTTGGGAGACAAATCGTTGTGTAGAACACCTTCATTGTGTACAAGACTTGTCACATAAACAAGGGCCCATGCCAACTTCGCCTTGTGCCTTCGAAAGAGGCTAATTTGCTTCACCTGCTCTTATTGAAGTTCCTTCACCAACTTGATTTCGTGCCAATCGGCATGTGGCACGACCTTCTCATTCAAGCGAACAAGTTTGTTCAAATTACCACCATTCCACCACAACGTGTTCGTTTGCTTTGACACCTTCCCCGCAAAATGTACATGCTTGGGTATTGTAGACATGCCATCAATGTATACCTTACGCACCTTTCCATACCCCCCTTGTTGGTCATATCCACTAAGCGGAACCACTTTTGCACTAGAATTGATCCACATGAGAGACGATCCACTGTTTTGAGAAAGAGCAGCCGTCAATGCGTCCAACTGCCACCCCATCACCCTAGATACAGTCTTCGATAGTCTAGACGCCGCTTTCTGCCACCATGCCATTTTTGCGTGGAATTCGATGGTCTCCTTATTTTCACACCCAGGGACTATAGGTCGGTGCTCTACAATGATTTTTTTGGTATTGAAAATGATTTCCATGAGCACGTTCTCCATCCACTTCTCATAGTTGCCAAAGTACGTTTCATCCACGTCAGCATATTTCGGGGATTCTTTGCACTTTTTTAGAATAAAAGTGCTCAAATCTCTCTTCAACTTAATGATGCCTGATTCTTTATGTCTCAAGTATGTAGACTCTAGGAATTCCACAGTGCGTCCCTCGTACCATTCAAAACACACTCGCTGTGCAAATATTGAATAATCACGTGGAGGATAAGTTGGGTCCTTATCATGTGCCGTCTTTGACTTCTTCGACTTTGATGATGACTCTCCACCCGTTGACTCGTACGAGTCAATAGTCACTTGGAACTCCATGGGATTGTCAAGGTCGGTGCCCCTTACATATTTTCTTGTAGCATTCTCCCATTCCCGGGGGTCATCGTGGTTAATATCCCATAGAGACGGACGCATTGTACTACTCCCTTCTCCTAGATTAGACATAGTTCTTCCTTCACAAAGTTACCTACAATCGATGAATAAATAGAGTCGTGGAAAAAAAGGGCAACAAGTCCACCCCCCAATCACCGCCTTGGCCCACAAGCTCGCATTCAGCCACTACAAGGTGGATGAAAGCCGTAGCACAGGACCAAGACTGGCGAATGCGGGTGGGGCGACCGCTTAAGTACCCGCGGTCGCCATAGGGGCGCGTGCGGGTAAGGGCGACTGCAGGTACCAAAGCGGTCCTGAACCCGAGGTCGCCCCCTACACCCGAGGTCGCCCTGGAACTTGGGACTTCCAGCTTTTTTGGTGCTGGGGCGACCTCGACTGGGGCGACTTCGGGTAGGCGACTTCGGGTGGGCGACTTCGGGTGGGGCGACCGCGGGTCCAGAAGTCGTGGAAAATTCACGCATTTGTAATCCTCTTTGGGGGATTGGGCAACTTCGGGTGGGGCGACTTTGGGTGGGGCTATGGAGCCGTGGGGCGACTGGGAGACTATTTTGTGTTGGGCGACTTCGGGTGGGGCGACTTTGGGTGGGGCTATGGAGCCGTGGGGCGACTGGGAGACTATTTTGTGTTGGGCGACTTCGGGTATTTTGAAGCCAATAGAATCAAAGAAAAAAAGGAATAAAAATGGTATGGACAAGGAGTGGTGCATCAAAGGTGATTCCCGATGTGACCAACAGGAAGGTGAAGTAGTGGAAGGGATTCTCACACAAGGGTCAACTTCTTCGAACTCAAGTGGAGTCTAGGAGGTCTGCGGTTTGATTCCCAACTCCGTGTGCATGATTTAGGAGGTTATAGTTGGGTCTTACGGGTTCGGTCAAGGGGCACTTTGAATTTCGCACTGAGATGAAAAACATTTCAGTGCGAAATTCGAAGTGCCTCTTGGCTCAATCCTCGAAGCACGTCGCGTGGCCTATTGTGAGTGTTTTTTACCCCCCCATGATAAATAAATTCACAACAGGTTCTTGTTTATTTTCACTTGTTTTGCTAGGGGTGTCTAAGCGTCGTCCATTGTGCCTTCCAAGCAATGAACTCTTTCTTTAAATTCCTACATGTTCCTACTTGTGTCAAAAGAAGTTTAGTTTTTACTTAACTAAGGTTATTCCTTTAATTGGTTCAAAGCTAAGGTCACGGTGGTTTCTAAGTATAAGTAATTACAGTCTAAATTTAACTACTTAACTTTGTAGGTCATCTCATGCCATTTCTAAAAACATAAAATTCATCGAAATCCAACCTTCCTAGCCAAGGTTATGAGCGGATGAAGTTTTGTCCTAAAAGGACCCTGAAAACTTCATCCAGTGTTTTAAAATACTTACCTAATTCAATTAATTCTGAAATTTGACCTACTGTCTTAAGTTACTATTTAATATTTATGGTTTTAATTTCAAGTCATTTGGATGATTTATATTCTGTGTCACCCAAATTCTTACCTATTTTTCATCCATTCATAACTTCTTCAATTTTGATCCAAATTAGTCGTATGATACCTTCTTAGAAAGATATGGACTTAAGCTTTAAGATCATACTCTAAAACTTTGGAATTGAAATAGTCTAGTCTGACTGACTTGATCCTCTAATTCGGTTCCTATGTCTAAATACTACTTTTGAAGGTTAAAAAGGAAATTCAAGAACTCAAATTCATACCTCGGGGTTAATGTCATTGTGAAGGTTGTAGTGTACTCCCTCGATATCTTCATTGTTCGCCATCTTCCTTAGTTCTTTGATAATTTTTCCCACGGCTTAAAAAAGGTGTTAAATACAAGTCTAAGTTCTATTTCTCAACTTCTTCCTTCCCTTTTCTTTCTTTCTTCTTCTTTTACTTCTACACTATTTAGACTCTATTATTTGATCCTCTCTAAACAATGATTGACTTCCAAACCTTTCAAGTCAATTATTATTCTATCCTATTTCTAATGGTCTAAAATACTTTGCAAAGATTTCCAACCTAATCCTAATTGAATCCAAAACTCTTCAACTTCTAATTGTCACTTCATCTCTCTCATTCTAAGTTGGAGTTTGAACTCCCTTCTATGTGAAACGTGAGAGTGAAGAGCTTTGAGAGAGTTTTTGAAGACACTACTTCTATCTATTTCTTTATATGCTTTTGAAGTCCTTTTTTAGCAATGGAAACGTTGCTAATTGGGACACTCTATCTTCTAATTCTATGTCTAATTGAGAGTTAGTCTACTTGCTTCCTATCTAATTTCTATTAGTCTTTTCTTATCGAATGTCAAAAGACACAATTAGTTTTCCTAAACTAGCAATTTAGACTTCCAGAAACAATTCATAAAATTCCAACTAGTTCGGCAGAAGCTGGCAGTTCAGTTCAAGCCCGAAGTTGGCAGTTCACTTCAAACCAGAAGCTGGCAGTTCAGTTCAAGCTCGAAGCCGGCAGTTCAGTTCATTTCAAGCCAGACAGTACGTACTGTTGTACCCCTTGATTGTTACCCGCCTTGCCGGATTGGTACCCGCATGTCTAGGATTGATACCCGCTTGGCCGGATTGATACCCGCCTATTCAGCCTCCAGCCAGTCAAACAACTGCTAGACCAGAATGTGACAGAATGTGATTTTTGGTGACAAAATCTGATTTTTTTTTGAAGATTTGGATTTCCTTACTGGTTTTTTGCAAAACAAAACCAAAACACTCTTATGCTAATGGGAACTTTGACACACCCTTCCACAATTTCTTCTAATTCTAAGTTAGGATTTGGACTATAACTTTTGGAGGCTAAACTTGATTTTTTCAAACAAATGTTTAGAGACTAAACTTGATGTGTTAAAAAACACACCCACCGGTTGGAAAGTTGTTCTAATTTTGTAAGAGGTTTGTGTGAGAAATACTAATATTTTTTTGGGAAGTAGCAAAGTCAAAGCTTCGCCGTATTTTGTAAAATCACCGGAAAAAACTCTAAGTGCCTTAAACGTACGAAGTCAAAGCTTCGCCGTAGCTTGGAAGAAACTCTAAAGAATCCTAACAAAAGGGAACCATAGCTCCGCCGTATTTCTAGGAAGTACTAACACATTTAGAACACTCCTAACCGTACAGCCAGAGCTTCGCCGCGAGTTGGAATATGAGAGATTTTCTAGACAAGTTTCTAAAGAGTTTGGCTTATCCAAGGGAAGAGATAGGACACAAAACACAACACTTAAGAAATTTACAACAAGTGAGTGTTAGTGATACAAAACACAAACATAATTAGTACAAATTGAGAAATAACAAGCTAAAGGACTTCCCTAAGCGGCATCGCCAATCACAAGGGAAGAACCTCTAGAGTTAGTACAAAGTTAGTCCCAAAACACCAACAAAAGTTGCCCAAAGAAGCAACACACAAAGTTAGAGCAACAAAACACAACTAATACTTGTCCAAAACTCCCAAAACATGCACAAATCAAACACAAGGTTTGAAGGGACCCCAAAGTCCTTCAAAGCTTGCAAAAACAACAACAAGATGAGCTTGAAATGCTCAAAAAACACACGTTGACAACTTTGGCTCAAAAAATGACCAAAAACTCCACGTTAATGGAGCATGTGTATAAATTTGCCAAAAAATGGCAAGAAGGGGTGAGAAGAGAGGAGAATGAGTGCCCTTTTATACGTTTCCAAGGGCACTCAACTCCTCTCATTTTCCTACGGTAATCTAATCACTTAGGATTTTCATCCTAATTTTCCCTATTTTCACTTCTACGCTGGACCTAACTTCTAACTTTTGGAGTTTAACTCCAAATCACAAACGGATTGCGCCATTGGCTTCAGAAGGCCATTTTTAGTCTAAAGATACCCCCCTCCCCCTTTTCTATCACTAAAAACTCAATGAATTCTAACGCCAACTTAACGACCAAAAAGGGTAAAATCCCAACTTTTGGAGTTTGACTTTTCTATGAAAAGTAAGTGGCCTAGGCTCTTTAGTAGGTGTAAGGGAGTAAGAAAAGACCTAACTTTGACCTCATTCCGATTTCGTATGCTCCCGAAACGCTGGTCAACTCCACGGTAATCTTTAAATTTGCCGGTCTTAAAGGAATCTTGCAAGTTCGGGTACTTCTGGCTATCAGAATGTCTTGAAACTTGTTGAAGCATCTTATTAACATAAAACAAGCTACTCTAATTTTTAGTGAGATTTTACCGCAATTTGGGTAATTTCTAGGATTTCTAGAATTTCCCATCGTAGGTTTTGAGCGGTTGACTGCTCGGAAAAAGATCTTTGATGATAAAAAAAACCCGAGACTTTTTGTGGAACCTCTCATGGAATTCCACAACCCATGTGCAAGCTCATATTCTTACTTTGCACAATGGTCATAGGAGATTCGAAGGATGCCATCTCCTAGAATTACCGGTGTCTAGGGAATCTTCCACATAAAGAAGAATCTTGGTAAATCAACTTTGCCGTTGAGCTCCTAACGTGGTATAGACGCCAAAACACCATCCCTTGGCCATAGATTCTCTCTACTGGCCCGTCTTGAATTTATGCCACCTACAGGCTAACAATTGGGGTTTCTACTAAATTGGATAAACGTTTTGGAACTGAAACCTCTCTTTGGGAATTGACTTTAGGGTTCTCACCTAGGTTCCCTCGGACCAAATTGGCCATCGTTTGTCACAAGCAGGGTAGATTAGGCTATTATGGGCAATATCACTCAATATGTACAATTTGCCCTATTTCCCGGGTTTCAACCTATATACAAGCGGTTTTATGAACTAACTAAGCCAAAACACTCAATTTATGCCCATATACCGTATTGGTATGTGACATACTCATTTTGGCTTTCTACTCTTTTTTGGGCTTTTTGTACCTAAAACCTAACTTAATTTTGCAAAAATTGAAAAAAAGAAAATCATGAGTCCCAAGTGACGAATTGGGAGCTCACACCTATACCGAGGTCTTCACGGGATTTTTTGAAACTTTAAAGTATCTAATTCGTAATGATATAGAGTATTTTAGAATTCAATTGTGCTAAATCTTTATTTAATTAGAATTGTTCGTCATTAGGGACAATGACGAATAAATACTTGTGAATGAAATCTGATTTTACAATACGGGGTGTTTGCTTAATCTATGTAGGGTCAAAAGATAAGTTTAACTTAACAATTAGAGTGCATTACTAATGAACCCCTAAGAGCCTATGCCTTTCCAAGTGTAAGGTAGGAGGCTCAGAAATGGTGCACCTAAGGGCTGGTCTGCCTTTTTCGTTTATTTCTTTGGACGGGAATATTTTTAGCTCATTTTTCAGACAAAGAGAAATTGATTAGGAATCTAACCCAAGTGGTTTCATATTTTTCCAAAGATTTTTGAATTACTTATGAATTTTCAAACGAGTTGGGTCATAGGTCCCTATTTGTGACCCTAGATCTTTCATGAATGGTTCACTTGCAATTCTAAATAAAAATGGAGAAAACACAGAGAATGATTGGCTCTTCCAATTAATAATGTTTTCTTCCTTGGTTCATTCAATGAATGTATTGGTCAATTTCAGAACTTTAGATGCACCATTCCACAACCATTTATAGGAGCCATTCTTAATGCCCGCACTCTTTCACAGCCTCCTACCTTAGTTTTTCTGTTCTGAAAAGAGCATGGACTTGTAGTTATTCCCATTGAAGCAAGTTTCCTATTTATTTTTTAATCTAAACGTATGAATGTTTAAACAACTTGCTTGTTAGTATGCACATTCATTTTGAGTGCAAAATTGTGGAAGAGTTTTAAGATTATAACAAGAGAAATGTACATTCTTCACTTCGAGTGTATTACCCCTCTCCACAACAATTTTAAAGTTTGCAGAAAAAAAGTTTCTTGGGATTGGAGGAAAAATGAAGAAGTATACAGAAATTGATTCTATAATTCAAGATGTTGGCTTCTTGTTCAAGTTAAACCCTAAGTGACCCTGAGGACAGGATGGGTCCTCAACCAATTTCCTAAGTTAAACAAAACCTTACCAAATTACTATATGTAGTAATTCATATTTTTGGAAAATTCTTTTTGAAGTTTAGTTTTAGCTTCAAAAATCTGATTTTGAAAATGATTGATTATGATTTTTCTATTTAAGATTTTGTGCATGGGTGTACACTTGCAATCTTGACTTTTTGTAGTGTTGAGGGCTCTTAGGAATGAGCCTCAAACACACTAAATCTTTGAGAAAATATCACATTACAAATGAAATTAAAAAAAATGATAAAGTAGATTTTGAGAAGTTATAAATTGATTGGGTTTATGCACCTTAGGCCCTTTAAGCTCATATTTTTTAGGTGATGAACTTTTTAGATTTCACATTTGAAAAGAGGATTGAAATACTTCAAATCACTTTCACAGATTTAACACCCTCATGATAAAACATTATAATCTTTCAATAAATTAGAGGTATTGTTGTGTTTTCTTTTCTAATGTGATCTCTAATACGTCTACTTTGAATTTACACGGTTACAATTCAAAAAGAATGGATAGAACGTATCAAAATGTTGGATTTTTGTTCAATTTAGAGCAAATTCTAGAAGCTTAGCAAATTCCAGGGTCATTTTGGGGTTCAAGCAAATTCATAAACCATCCTAAAATGCGTTGGGCATTTGAGGGTTTAGGTTTGCGTTTATGGTTCTAGTTTGCGAGGGCTTTGTAGGGTTTTTGGTTCATCATTGTAGGGCTTGAGGATATTGAAGCCTTGTTAGGGACCATTTAATAAAATGATCATGTGATATAATTGTAAGCTATCTAGAGATTATTCTATGATCTCACCTACCATGACAGCAGTCTTCTGTAAGTCACTCTTTCAAATACCAATGTAGGGGCGACCACGGGTGAGGCGACCGCGGATCCAGAAAAGGGGGAAACTAGGGACTTCTTTCTGCGGTGCTGGGGCGACCTCGGGTGGGGCGACTGCGGGTAGGGCGACTTCGGGTAGGGTGACCGCGGGTCCAGAGAGGAGGGAAGAACTCACGCATTTTTGCTTCCCTCTTTTCTGGGACTTGGGCGACCGCGGGTAGGGCGACTTCGGATGGGGCGACTTCGGGTCCAAAACGGGGAGACTATTTCGTGTTGGGCAGCTGATGGTATTTTGAAGCCCAGTAGAATCAAAGAAAAAAAAGAATAAAGATGGGATGGACAAAGAGTGGTGCATCAAAGGTGATTCCCGATGTGACCAACGGGAAGGTGAAGTAGTGGAAGGGATTCTCACACAAGGGTCAACTTCTTCGAACTCAAGTGGAGTCTGGGAGGTCTTTGGTTCGATTCCCAACTCCGTGTGCATGATGTAGGAGGTTATGGTTTGGTCTTATGGGTTTGGTCAAGGACCACTTTGAGTTCAGAATGGAAATGACAAACATTGTCATTTCGGTTCTAAATTCAAAGTTATCCTTGGCCCAATCCTCGAAGCACGTCACGTGGCCTAGACCGAGGTCTTCACGGGATTTTTTGAAACTTTAAAGTAACTAATTTGTAATGATATAGAGTATTTTAGAATTCAATTGTGGTAAATCATTATTTAATTAGATTTGTTCGTCATTATGGACAATGACGAATAAATACTTGTAAATGAAATTTGATTTTACAAGACGGGTGTTTGCTTAATCTATGTAGGGTCAAAAGATAAGTTTAACTTAACAATTAGAGTGCATTACTAATAAAGTCCTAAGTGCCTTAAGCCTTTTCCTCTTGTATTTTTCCTATGAAAATTGAGCATGGACTTATAGTAATTGCCATTGAAGCAAGTTTTATAACCCGAAAATCTAACCGTATGAATGTTTAATTAGCTTGTGTATTAGTATGCACGTTTCCTTTGAGTGCAAAATTGGATAAGAGTTGTGAGATGATAACCAAGAAAATTTTCATTTTCTTTATTGATTGTATTGCTTATAAAAAAAAATTGGGATTGAAGGTGAAATGAAGAACTACAAATTATATTGGCAGTCTAAAATGTTCTCTTCCAAAACTTAATATCACTTGAATAGCTATTAAACTCATTACAGGTTGGGAATATTTTTAATTCTGGTGGCCCACGATTTCACTACCACCTATTCATTGATACATAAATTTTTTTGCTCAGGCAAGGGTGTGCATTGAAGCATTTGACACTCAAGAAAACACTATCGTAAATATTTTTTTAGTTGGGGAGTTTCTCCAAATCCGACGTCCATTGGATTTTAAAGAGGGTTCCTTTCTCCATTTGTGTGGATGTGAAAGTAAAGATAAGGTAGAAGACTTTGAAATGGAGCGGGCATTAATAATGGACTCTATAAGTGGCTTTGAAATGGACAATCTGTAGTTCATAAATTGACCTCCATAATCATTAAATGATTCGAGAAAAAAAAATTATGAATTGTAAGAGCCAATCCATTATCTTTACTTTCCCATTTATGTTTAGAAGTTGCAAGTGAACATTTTGCGGAAGACCTAGGGGCATAAATAGGGACCTATGACACAAGTCCTTTGGAAATTTATAAGTAATTATAAAATACTTCCAAAAATATGAAACCACTTGTGTTAGATTCCTCTTTTATTTGTCTTTGTCTGAAAAATCACCCGAAGTCGCCCAGGGACCCACACCCGAGGTCGCCCAGGGACCCGCATCCGAAGTCGCCCAGGGATCCGCACCCGCGGTCGCCTTGTAGACCCGTGGTCGCCTGGGTATCCGCAGTCGCCCTTGTTCGGTCGGGGGACCCGCACTCGCCCTACTTGGAGGACCCGCACTCGCCCTCCAGCGACCGCTAGTCCCAGTACAAATGGGGTGGGGTGGACTTGCGGTCGTCAGTCCCCCTGCTTCTGTGCAAAGGCTGTCATCCACCTTGAAGTGGCTGACTGCATGTGCGTGAGGCAGGGATTGGGGAATGAAGGAATTTCATTCTTCTCATTCCATGCATGTCTAAACCGCGGTTTTTCGTAAACTTGACCCTATCCGCTACGATCTTTGAACCTTGAACATCTACTTTTGCTTCGATATTTGTAAATGTATCACACGTATGATTACTAGTTTCACTTAGTTAGAGTAAGTATTTTGGCATCGAGACTTTTATATAGTATATATTGTTTAGTTATACATACGTTGTTAAAACATAGAGCGTACGACCTCGCCATCTCCTCCTACCATACCTACTCCATTGACTCCGCAAGAGAAAAGGGCGATGAAGGACAAGGGTCGAAAACGGTCAGGCAAGAAGCACAAGAAGCGCGTGGCCATATTACTTCATCCGAAGATTAAGGCTTTTAAGGGTTGGAGGGATGAACCAGAGCCTTGGAGTTACCGGACTGTTGCGAAGTATGTGGATTAGTGCCACATCAGCAAGTTATTTCCGTTGTGTCGTCACCCTTTGCACGTTCAAAACCAAAAGGTTAACCTTGCGTATGCTACGGACACAAGGTTCATGCGTAGATGCTGCGAAGTATGGGCCCTTCTATATTTGGAGACCAAGGTGTACAGAAACGATAATTTCAGTTTCTTTCTTGTACGAATGGTGTATGCCGAAGTTGTTTTGAAGGATGTAGTCGATTGGACAACACTCCCAGAAATGCCTATTGCGGTCCGTCCGGACCAAAAAGAGTGGGAGGAAGCCTCCAACTTGTGGGCAAAGTATCCTCTTGATATAAGCAAGATGATGACACCGATTAAGCGTGGAGCATCATTTGTTGCTGATAAAGAAGTAGTTTGGTCTTCCATTTCTTCCTCGGACGAGCACACCCATGAGTACAACGGATATTCCTTCTCTAGCGATGATGAAGATGTTTTTGTCACCGAGTCCAAGAAGTCTTTGGATGTGGGCCTTCAGAAGAAGAAAGATCGTGGAAAAGAGCCCATTACCTCAACCAGCCATGAAGAAGTATTGGAAAAAGTTGACCCCATGGAAGTGGAGGACTTTTCCACAGAAGAGTGTGCGATGCTAGAATGTGATAGTGATTCATCAGATAATGAGGAGACCTTGATTGCCAAAATCGAGAGTGCACGTTTATCGTTGAGTACAAAGAGTGAGGAACTAAAGAATTTGAAGGAACGCGAAGTGTCTTCTCCCACTGAAGCTTATTTGAAGCAACAATTGAGGTCTCTCAACCAAATACTCAAAGAGAGAGATGACGATTTTGTTGCTTTTAAGAAGAATGGAGACCAGTATTTAACTAAGCAGAGCACCGGGAAATTGTCGCAAGCTGACCATTGTTTATTGTGGGAATCAAAATTAGAAACCCTGCAACGCAGACGTAGGAAAGCACAGAATGAGCGGCGAGCACTGCGTGTTCAAATTACCGAAGAAGAAAAGAAATATTACGAAGCGGCCAAAAAACATGTCAAGGAGGTGGACGTTTTGGCAACGGCCTCGACATACGGTAATCTTCCAGAGGAGTTAGAAATGCTTCGGAATTTGGTGAAGTTCCATGAGACTAGAGTACAAGTGTTGGAAGACGAGTTTGTGGATCTGAGAGCCGAAAGCGAGTATTATACGCAGTGGATGAAGTGGATGAAGGATACAACGGGAAAGAGAGGTGAAGAATACGAGAAAGTGGGTCCTCCTCCTAATATGAGTGACTTCCTAAACCAAAAAGAGGTTTTTAGAAAGTAGTGTACCGCATTTTGGTGAACAATATTGTAAATTTGTAAGTAAAATCCAATTTTGGATATTGCGGCTCTCTCGTGATTTAGTAAAGAATATGCTACAATTTTTTTGGCATTCAAAGTTCACGTGGTTTTTTAATAATTATTGTACACTTTGTAATGTGTATTGCAGATTTCTGAACTTAGTGTATTCGCGAAATATTTAGTCACAGCTTTTGAAACCAATGTAGTACAAGAACAGAAGACCTAATGTTGCTCAAATCAGTTTTGTTATGTCATTTTATTTTGGATTTGTACTAGAAATGTTTATCTTGATATTTATTGGGTGAAAACATAGCCCTAAAGACCTAACCCACTACAGTTTAAATAACCAATTGCTTCTTTTTCTAGCTAATTTCCATCGCTACTTACATGGCTTGGTGAATTTTCAAATGATTCCAATAGGTTTTTTCCATTTTCAGTGTTTTTCTAAACCCATAAAGTCCGAAGGCCATTTTTAGGTGAAGAAAAAATCAAAACTGTCATTTCTATAATTCTATTGTGTTTGTCCAAAGAAAAAAATAAACTTTTGTGGAACTGAAGCTGAGGATCTTGAACTTCACTTGTTTAAGATTTTGTGGTTAAAATTGTACGATGTTTGACTGTACAGATTTAGAGATATGAGCATTCAAAGTTGAAGAAGCAATTTTTTTGCAACACTGGACTACACTTTCAAACGACTTTGATTGCTATTTCTTCCAAAAATGTGCACTATGGAATTTTAATTTAAAATTTATTGTGTTGAAGAATTGAGTTGGGAGTGTAGGAAAAAAAATTCAAAAAATAATAACTTCCTTTTCATACTTCAAAAAATTGTCAAGTAGAAGTAGATCCAAGGTTAAAAGAAAAACTAAATTGATAATAGCTCTTACATGGGATTGGAACACAATAATCCGTTAGTCCCAACGGTGAGATTGTTGTAGGAAGCAAACTTCTCTTTTAAAATAAACTAATTAGAGAAAATTTGAAAATTGCATTTTCAAATGAATTCTATAAGTTATTTTTTGAAATATTTGTTTACATTGCCTTAAAAAGAACAGGGTTCTTAACTTGCACATCACTAATGAAAATGGAATGAATCAAATCTTTTTATGTAGACAAAAACATAATGTTAGCAAAAACATGAACAAAATTAAATCTATTTTGGATTTTTGCAATGTTTTTTGTACTGCCTGCCGAGTTTAGTTCTAGGTATTTTGTGGCGTAACTTTTGCTTCCGGACACCAATTGAAATAAAAATTATATTCCCTCAAAGCTTATCAGATTTTCTCTTTTCACAAAAAAATTCAAAAACTTAGGGTACAATTTCAACCCATAGAAATTTGCCCAAATTCCAAATTGTCTCTAGAGGGGACAATGGGACTTAAGGGGTTCATCATGTTCACTTTTTCTGTTTATGGAACTAAAATGATAACAATTACAATCTTCCATGAAATGAATTGAGATAATGAGATTGCTTACAATGATATACAATTTTGAATTCTAAGTAATAAAATTTAAAGTTTACAGTTGAATTAATTTTAGAAGCTTAAATGTCAATGCAAATGACAATGTCAAAGTGAACTTCAACTTTAATAGCTCTTTGATAATAAGCTTCATACAATCAGTTGTACCACATATTTGATTTTGTTCGAAGATAGTGAAGTCTTTGGAGTAGAAAATAATGTAGAATATGTTTCAAAAATGAAGGCACTATAATATTCTCGGTAATATTGCAATACAAATGTGTAGCATACAATCATAGAAGGCTCGAAGTTGGCCTATGTGGAACAAAACAAAAACACTGAGAGCTACACGCTTCTATATACTAGGGGTTTGACATTATATATCCTTGGACATAAACCAAGTAACCAAAGGAGAAATGAAGTCCATCATTAAATTCTCAAATGTCAAATCCATTTGGATTGTTTTTACTTTTTAGAAGAACTTGCTTCACCATGTGAAGGTTGAAGTGCCTCTTGAAGGACTATCTTCTTCTTTGCACGAGTTCGTGAAGCTGGCCCTTCCGCATTCAAAATGAATTCCAGGACGTTGGAATCTTGGAGAGCTTGTAGGGTCCTTGTAGTTTGTGGAGAATGTGCTTCCAAAAGATAGTCCAATGCTTGACTTTGGTAATAAGGTCCATACGTAGAGTCCATGCAAGCCATGTTAGTCATGTCTTCAAGAGAGGCAAATTGATTGCGATTGGGTCCCCTTTTACCTTCATTATCCCAACGGTGTCCTTCCGGATGAGGACCCCATTTGAATTCTCCCGAGCTCTTCTTGAAGTATCCACCAAGGCATTGGTAGAAGAATGCCCTTCTCCCTTCATTGTGTGGACCTTTTCCCATCAACTTCGGTGCCACTTTGACAATCTCCGCTGGGTCAGTTTCCCAGTTCAATTGAGAGCTACTAGGTGCCTTTTCATCATCATGTAGCCCTTGACGCCAGCTCCAAACGAGGTCAGGCCCCACAGTGTTGTATTAGTCATCGTTTCAACGCTATGTTCCCAAGAAGGTGGCATGTACATCATGAAGTTGAACATGGCATACAAGCGATCATGGAATGGTGCTGAACAAAGTACACAACGTCGTCTAATGAGGCATCCCATAAGGAGGCATTGAGGATGGTACACATGTGCACATGACCTGAGAGCCCAACCACCTTCAGGGCCAAATTGCTCTTGACAAATGGGGCATTTTATATGGTCGAGTACGAAAGCTGCAGGTTGTGGCCATAGTAGCTTTTGGTCCTTCACCTCCATATGACTAGACATTTGCTTTGCATGGTCCTAGCCCTGTTGTGCCCAATCTATAATATTTGTGTCTGCCAACATCGGCATGTTTTCAGGAAACATGTCATCTAAGAGTGCCCAGGATGTGAGTCCATTCTCACGTTTAGGTAAAGCTGCAACAAAATTCTTTGAAACCTTATCTAATTCCTTGGCTATTTGCTGCGATCTGTCCACGGAGAGAATGCACGCCACCTTCCAATGGTAGTACGTGGCAACCAATTGATCCAACCGTTGTTGAAGCTTTTATTTCTGCTTTTCAAGGTCTCTTTCTTTGTCACTCTGCCTTGATTGTTGAACTGTTGGAAATGAGAGTGAATCTTGGGTCCCATGAATATCGTTCGTGTCAGTGGTCGTGTCTCCGCCAATCGTAGTGAGGAACGCACTTCGATTATTTTGCAAAACCTTAGTACGCTTGGAAGGTGGTGGATGGCAAGGAACATCGTCGGTAAGGTCCCCCACAACTTTGTCTAGATGATGTGGATCATGGTCAACAAAAGCCTCATCCATATCTGACAAAGTGAAAGCACTAGCCTGATTTTCTCGCAGGGCTTGAAGCTCGGTAGATTGTCGTGCAATGAGAGCATCTTTCAGTTGGCACTGTCCTTGCAATTTCTTCAAGTCACTTTTCAAGGAAGCAATCTTGTTGTCTTTGATCTGTATGAGGTTTTGAGCCTTTGCTAGGGTCAGAGTGTTGTGACCTACATCCACTCGGGATTGAAGAGTTGGTGCACCAACAATTGTTTCACTGGGCCCTTCATCATTGCAACTGAATTCGAAGACATCACTTGGGTTCTGTGCAAGCAATGGTGGATTCGAAGCTGATGGAGAAGCCCCTTGTGGTCCAATTCGTGTAGTGGAACGTCGCACTCTTGACAATTGTCCCGATTTACGTCCCCATGATGTTCCGACGCCGTGGACAATTTCATTCTGATTTGGGGGGAGGCCGATAGGTAGTTCCGTGGCTCGTTCTACCCGAAGCACCCGCATACCATCTGAATTGTCATCCTCTTCTGATGACTCTGTGTCAATTTCAACCTAGGCCTAATTCCTAGGAACACTTCGAAAAGGACCCAATCCACCCTCTTGAAAAAGGAGAATTCCTTTTGGTATGCACCCATCCTCTGGACGTTTTACGTGAGGACTGGATTTGATCGTGCTCCAATCGACTTCTTTCTTCAATGCCACTTCAGCATAGGCTCCTCTGGCAAGGAAAAGAGGGGCCTCATTCCTTTCTACAGAGGCCGTATTGTAGAGAGCTTGCCACAATTCAATGCACCTGTTCACGAATATTTCATTCTCACAGAACTTCAAGTTCGCCTTGTTGGTGTGTCGATGATGATGATGACGCCATGCTGGAAAGAACTTGCTGATGTGGCACCACTCAATGTAATCTTTGCAAGTTTGTATTGACCATGGCTCAGGCTCCTCGTTCCACCCCTTGAAAGCAATGTGGTCAGCACTATTCAACACATGCAATCGCTTTCGGTGACAAGTACCCCTACGCTTCCGTTCCTTGTCTTTTTCAATCTTTCGCAATCCCAAACCACGACGTGGATGTGGAGCCGGTGGAGGGGCTTCAGCAATAAATTCTCCAATGGTATTGTCTCTACTAGCCATGGTGGGTTGTTGAAATGAAGGTCCTAAAAAATGTAGAAGGATTGTTGAAATCAAACCACTAAAAAAAGAACCTTGGATGAAAGTAGTCAATAGTAAATTTTCAACACCAAATGCTTATGTATGTAGCCAGAAAGGGATACAAGCCAAGAAGCCTTAGTGATGAACATGGGAGAATGAAGATTCGGCGACTTCATATATAGGCAAACCCGGGTGTGGATGCAAAATGGGCGCGTGCGGGTCACGTAGGCGACCAGCGGTTCTGGAGGGGCGACCAGCGGTCCTGGGGGCGACCAGCGGTCTTGGGGGGGCGACTGCGGGTCCTGGGGGGGCGCGTGCAAGTGACGAAGGGCGAGTGCGGGTCTTGGATGAGGGCAAGTGCGCCCACGGGTGCGGGTATCGGCGACCGCGACCTAGTACCCGTGTTTGCCTAAGACCTGTAGTCGCCCCATACCCGCAGTTGCCCCTACCCGAAGTCGCCCCGGACCCGCGGTCGCCTCACACCAGAAGTCGCCCCCACCCGAAGTCGTCCCACCCGAAGTCGCCCCACCTGAAGTCACCCCACCCGAAGTCGCCCCACCCGAAGTCGCCCTCACCCGAGGTCGCCCCACCCGAAGTCGCCCCCTACCCGAAGTCGCCCTACATTTGCCACGCGGCTGCCACATGGCAGCCAGGTAAGCCTAGGTAAATGGGGGGTAAATTCCAGAAAAGTCAAAGGATAAAGTTGACTATATTAGACGGACGGGACCCTCTACTAGACGTCTTCGACGTCGAGTTTGTCGAATTGTCGAGTTGTCCGAGTAGACAACCCTGCTTTCAACTATAGGCAAGTTGTTGACATCCACATTTCCACGAACAGGTCTTTGTGGAAATGCCCCATTGCATCGAAGAAATAGACTTCGAGTTTCCGATGACAATTTGGGACACAAACTCACTCCCCTATCACGAGAACCGGGAATCGATTCATATCCTAAGTGACTCAACATACGGCTCGTTTTCTTTGAAAACACGTTGTTGCAAGCCTTGCATTGTATTTTACTTGCCGAAAGGACGACATACCAAGAGGCAAGATCCTTGCTCATGGTCACAAGTTCCAAACTTGAACTTCTTCAAATTCGCAAGTTTTGGAAAATATAAACACAAGTGAACCAATGTTTAAAATTGGGTTTACAGTCGTGCACAAAGCCTTGAAATTCAAGGCCCCCCTTCCACCAAACGATGCATTACCAAGCAAGGGACACAAAATAAATTGCAGCTCCTAGCCTTTGGAAATCGTAGTGTTCAGTGGATTTGGAGTGCCTTCATACGCCTTGTTTCTTCTACTTATACTTTGCAGCTGAATACAGGTGGCGCTGACCGTTATTCAGAAAGATGAATTTTAAAAACAGTATCAACGGACTCATTCTCCCCAGAATGGCCCGTCTGATTTGACCATCCCGTCCGAACATTCCGTCGGATCGGGCCAGTGCGTCAGAACAGGCCGTCGGAACAGGCCGTCCGATCTGACCAGGCCGTCCGAATTGGCCGTCGGATCAGCACGTCTGATCTTTTTATCCGAATTCGGGACTTCTCGTAGTTTAGTTTCAAATAGAACTGTTTCACACTTTCAGCACAAGTGTCCAAGGCTTATCCAAACATTTGGACTTGCCTTCTTCCAATCGGGGAGGTCGCGGGTTCAAATCCCGGCTCTGATTAATACCTTCAAGCATGCGAGTGGTGCACATCACTAATTGTGCAAAGCAATACTAATAAGTTTGTAGGAATTGATTAGAGCCTTTTGTGCCAAAAAATTTTGGAGTTCATATTTTTGCAATGAAATAATGTTACAATGGAAAAAATACTAATATTCTATGAACAAATCATTATATCATAGCGAAAGAAGAAAAAGTGACATTTGACCAACCGATTCAACAAACTAGCATGCATTGAAAGATCCATACATATCATGAACATTGGAATACAAATAAATAAATATAGTTATATATTTATATATATTTATATATATGTATATATAAAAAAGACATACATACGTAGGTATTAAAGGCAAAACAAGACATGCCGTGATTACAATTATTTACTACTATTTTCACCTCGTGACATTAAAACAAAAGTCTATCGAGTATAGAGTTCTATTTCTTCTATTGCAATAGACCTATTGGTCCATTTCTATTTAATTCTATCATTGTTGCCATCTCCCGAACCACTAGACAGACCAGAGGACCCCTCTGTATTGCGTTGCGCCACTTGAGCGGCAATCCTTGGACTTCCGCGACGAGAAATTCCCCCAGGGCTTGTTGAGCTTGAGAACCGATTTGATTTGGTTGCCCTGTCCACAACGACAAATTGTCGTATTGTTTTCGGTGAATAGTCATCGTCATCTTCAATCTTCCGCTTCTGTTTGCGCTTCGGAGTTAAACCCACATCCATCGCCTTTAAGGCTCTCAAAGCAGCATCCACTCGATTTACCAACACATTCACCATATGGTCATCACTAGGGTTGTTTACCCTAAACCCTTCGGTGACTCCTTCCAATAGGAACGCCCTCCATTGACCTATGATGTCGGCCACCCTTCTATCAAATGCCCCGGCCACCTCCACGAACGAATCCCCTTTGTTTGATTCTCCATCCGTTTCCACCTGAACACGAATTGATGCAGCTTCTTCCAGCTTAGATAAGAATAGTGCCCTGCCTATGGGAACGTGATTGTATGCCTCGTAGTGTTCACTGAAGCCAAGAGGATGCTCCACCTCTATTCAATTGCCATCTGGCCCTTTCTGTACTTCTTTTTCGGGAAACCGGAAAAATTTATGGTGTTGCATGCTCCAATGCCCTCCCATACTGTGACAAAACAATTCACGAGCCTCGCCATCATCAATGGCACGAGCCCGCAACTCCACTTCCATATTTTGGGTCATCCACATGAAGGAATCCACCGGTTGCATGGATGCATCATACAATTCATGCTTCTGTTCCTTTGGATCCCATATGAGGGGTTTCCCCCAATGCGAATAATTCTGAAATTTGTATGGCCCTTGGTCAAGTGGAAGAGTCCATCTATTGTATTCGTGGCCATCTATTGTCCATCTATTGTATTCGTGGCATACCTTCCAAGATGCCAAACATCTCGTAGAACCTCGGACCCAAAGAAGAACGGCACTCGGCACAAGCGGATCGAAACAGAGATGCTTGCACAACGCATTTGATATGAAAAACGTGGCGACAATGGCCCATGGTGAAGGCTCCTTCAGGCCCAAAAGGACCTTGGCAAATGCTACAATGACCCTTCAACATTTCATTGCCTGAATTAGAACCATGCACAACTATCTTCTCGTTCTTCTTGATGTGTGTTGAAAGCGTTGTGTAAGGAGTCCATCCTTCTTCTACTTCAAAAGTCCAATTGATGTCGCGATTGTGGGCTAGCGATTCCTTCTTGGCGTGGTTCAACCGCTCGTACATGGCATCCATGTCTCCCCAACATGTCATTGGCATAGACCCCTAAAAATGTTGCTCGACCGCACTCTTGAATTTCTTCAAAGCAGCCTCAACAACATTGCAATCTTCATCCGACTTCATTGCAAGGGTGTGAACCCTGATCATTGCCCGAGATGCTAAAGACGGTTTGTCTTGAAGTTGTTGTATCCATGTCAACCACCGAGACTCTGATCCGCTCGCCGGTAGACATTCATCCATGTTCTCCACTCGTTTCATCCGATCCAACCTCGATTGAAGAAGGGCATTTTCTTGGTTTACCTCATTCAATCTTCGATTCAACTCGCTCCAAGTTGGAACCTCATCCACCTTTCTGGTTTCAAGCTCCTCCACTACTTTGGCCTTCTCAAATGGAAGAGAGAGTTGATCGCTTTCTTGAGTTTCTTGCGACCTCGGTAGTTGGATTTCCACTGTAGAGAGGCCCTTTTCTTCATTTCATTCCTTCAAATATTTCTCGCTATACTTCTTCCTTGACGCCACCAATTGCCTTCCCAATGATTCACAATTTTCAACGACCCTTCCATACTTTTTACTCCACTCGTCATTCTTCTGCTCCAGCTCTACGATTGTCTTCAACTAGTTGTACTTCTCATCAAGAAGTGTTAGCGCTCCACTAGCAAACTTGTGAAAAGCCAATCCACCCTTCAATAGTGGATGCGATAATGTGAATAAATTTCTGGCCAATTCCATAGCCAACGGGGCCATTTCCGCTACAGCTTCAGCAGAACATGTTATTGCTTGAGCGGATGTCACAAAATCGTGAAGCCCAAGTTTGTTTTCGGTTGCCGTAGAGCACTCGGCCTCGTTCACAGGTTTACCTTCTCTCGATCCATCCATTTGAGGTGGGTACTCAACTCCGCACCTAAGTATGATTTCAAGATGCTCCGGATTTGGGATTTGACCCACATATTGCAATCTTCTTGGAGTTAAAGTGCACAAGAGCGGATACTTGCGCACAATCTCCTCGCCATCAATATTGGAGGTCGTTGCCACGTTTTGAAGTCGCTCTACGAACAGACCTGACGGTTGAACTTCACGGATCGGGCTCAATATTGGACTAGGTGGCGTTGGCGAGTCCACGTTTGAGGAACGTACTTCAAACTATCGAGAGCATCGCTGTCTATAAGCCGTTCAATTGTAGCATTTGCTCTTGCAACTTTGTCTTCATCCATGTCTTCTCGCGACGAGGAAGAGGGGGCAACTTCTTTCACGAGGTTGTGCTTGTTTGGAGCAATGCTTTGCTCACCCGTGATTGGTACATGAACCGAGGTGGGTAAACAAGTCTCCGGATCCTTGAAATTGACCTTCCGAAATACACCTCCCAAAGAGGCATTGGTGGCCTCCGCTCCTAGTTGTGTAGGGTCCAACTGTACTGCGTCACCTACATCCTGTGAAACCTTCATTGTAGGCGTTCTAGTATTTTTTAATACTATTTTAGATTCAGCCGTTTGTGCCCCGTGGTTGTATAAATCGGGAATATCCTTTTGATTTTTCGGAAGTTGAAGCGGCAATTGCGATGTCGTTGGAAATGTGCTCCAGTCTACCTTCCGACCCAATATGAGTTCTGCATACACCATAGATGCTGTGCTATAATTTATGTATCCTTTACTCCTTGCCTTGTTGCCGAAGAGGGCCTTCCACACCTCGTCTGATCGATGTACAAAATGACTATCCTTGCAAGTCCACGGCTTACAATTGAAATATCTTGTGTGGGCTGCGTGGCAATCTCGAGGCCACAACTTGTCAATGTGGTACATTTTGACAAATTGTTTGCACATTTTAGAGCTCCAATATTCGGCCTCCACTTTCTCCCAGTCAGGCTCCGCTTTGATGTTCGGATCATCTAAAATGTCATACTGCAACGTATGTCCGGCCCCCCTTGTTTTAATTTTCTTCGGTGGAGGTTGTGTTGAAGTCGTCCCAATAGCCCCTCCATCACCTTCCGCGGCCATGCTTGGTACTTTGAATTGAAGAGCAATTCAAAGTAAAAAATTCGGTCAATTGAAATATACGTGTAGGTAATTTAAATCTGCCAAAGTCACACCGTAATAAAATATGTTGGACCCCTTCTCTCCACCAAGTAAGAGCAACTAGCGCTAGAGGCAACAACAGCACATCTAACTTGGCAAGCTTGGAGAGAAGAAGTGAAAAGAAATGAAGGGCCCGTCCGATCATATAGCCGTCCGAAACCAACCCTAATACCGGTTCGGTTCCGGACCGCGATCCGTCCGACTTTGGGCCGTCCGATCGGACCTGGTCGTCCGATCGGGCGGACCGAACAGGCCGTCGCCGTCCGATGAGGGCGTCGGAAGAGGCCGTCGGATCCGACGTTACCGGCCGATGAGGCCATCGGATCGAACACGCCGGGGCCGTCGGATCAGGCCGTCAGATCAGGCTGTCGGATGGATTTTAGGTCTTCAGGTCTCCGATCAAGCCATCGTCTCCTCTGCACGGACCTGCTGAACTGTCATCCTCCAGCTGTGTACGCATTGTTCAAACAACGGATCCTTGAAATAGTTAAATCACTGTAAAAAATAATCAATGAAATGTAGAAAGCATCCAATGTGTGAAAGCTTATTGTTCATTTTCTTCCCTACATTGTGAGACTGTTTTTAATGCTAAACCCTAGACCCTAGACCCTAAACCCTAAACCCTACAAATTATTAAATTTCCATATAAAATATTCACGTGCTCAACAAAGAATTGGTGCAGCATGCGGCATCACTTTTACGATTTCACCGAGTATTCCCACCATCCCAATATCCACTAGTAGCAATTTTGGCTCGCCCTCTATACATGGTTACATGGATACATTATTACATTGCAATTTGAAGACATTTATTTTTTTGGATCCACAAAGTACATGACTTATTCTATGATTTTAAGATATGATTTAAAAAGTCAATGTGGAAATGTTGGTTGAAAATTGAAATGTAATTTGAATGTAGAGACCATTGTGTAATTGATCCATTGAACTTGTAGTCTACATGTGATAATTTAAATGTACTATACATGATTACATGTGAACCTTGTCGACTAATTAGTTATTCATTTCTATGTTTCCGGGTATGAATTATTACATGGCACCGTGGAAATTGCAGAAGTGAAAGGTTGTCCCACAAAATTGACAATTGAATATGATGATCACTCATGTACGAGAATTAATAGAAGGAGAACGTCACATATGATCATTTGAAAGTTTTTTATTTACTTGTAAAATGTACTACTCATTCATGAATTCATGACATTGTAATATGGAAAATTTTTCACCATATACCCTATATTGATATATTTTTTCATTTCATTGAGAAAGAGGAAAGAGGGGCCAACTTGAAGGCCTTCACCAATTTTTCTAAAGTTGAATTCATTAATCTATTAATTTAGGTTTCATTAATTATATGTATGACGAAATGTTAAGCTTTCATACCTTGCAGTATTGCACAAAAATATATTATATTATAGAATTATGGATAATCTCTTTATTCAAAGTTCTAGCCTATTAGAGCATGTTCTTGAGTGTTGCCAAAATAAATCTATAAATCGGTAGAGTTCATTTCTGCATGCAATTGCTAGTGAGATTGATAACTATTAACTAGAAAAGAAGTTCTACATGTTTTTGTGGAACTGAAAGAGAGTGGGCACATTTGAGCAAAAAATAAATATTTCTTCAAATAAATTATGGAAAGGTAGTTTTTCTACTTTTACATGGTCAACAATTATGGAATCTCTCTTTCTTTACTTAGAAAATGCAGTTGTAAGTGCCCCATAAGGCCATAACCGTCTTGGGGGGTGCACTTAGTTCTACTATAACAAATCACGTGTGAACAAGTGGTTCTCTAATAAACTATAATTTCAACCTAAAATTTTGAACATTGTTTAATAATGACTATAGCTTTCTATTGCCAAAATTTCCAACTCAAATAAAATATGAAATGATTTCTAGAAGAGGTTGAAACTTGAAAATGAACTAAAATGGCATGTTTTTCAATTGAAATAATTATAGAGGACACATTTAGATGACCATTGAATCAATATTCAATTCAAAATGAGCTTTCAATAATGAGTTATTTTTAGGAATTTTTTGTTCATTTTTTAGACAATTTTTTCTTATATAATAGAGGGGTGTGAAAGCTATTTCTCAGTTCTACAGTGTATCTTTTTACTTCAAAAATTTGTAACTAATTATTATTAACAAATAAAAATATCAATAATTCAAAACATAAACTTTTAAAGTAGGAAAATCTATTCATATTTTTTTAATTTTGTTTTATTTAAAATTCAAAAAATATATAGGGGGTCCAAAGTTTTGTTCGCACTTGGTTTCTAATGGACACTCTAAATGACCCCCCGAGATAACCGTAGTTCATGAATTTCTACAATTATTTCAAGAAAGCAAATTAGAGGATGTACATGATTTATCCAAAAAATTACGCATTTCGAAGCAATGGGATCCTAATTTTTCAAGGGCATAGCCAAACCCTCATGAATTTGGGAATTCAAAAATTCCATACTTCTTTCTTCTTCTTATTTTCCTTCTACATGTTATACAAGGGTTTAGTGTGTTACAAGTAACATTTTAGATCGTATGGTTCAGTTCCAAAATTTTTTACGTGCTCACAGGGGGGGCCAAAAAAGGGTACGCTGAATTGCCCCCTTCATTGCCCCTGCTGCAGGGCAAAGCCTGCAATTTCGAAAGGGGCAAAACTTCCCTTGTTTTCCAAAATTCTCCTCGCCGGACGGCCCCTCCGCCCTTCCGACGGTCCCGAAATCCGAAACCGACGCCCCGTCCGAGCTATTCGTCCGCATGTCGGTGCGTCTGCACTTTCTCGGTGACCGTGCGATCCATCGTGCGACAGTTTCGGGCCACACGATGGGGGCGTCGGAAAACAGGCCGTCGGATTCGGACGGACCCTAAAGCGCCGTCGGAAGCCATAAATAGCGTTTCCGACGCCTCATTTTTCCACAGCCGTTTCCCTCCCGAAGTGGGTTTTCCAGTGCCCGATGTGAATCTGTGGCTCTGCGCGCCCCTTTCGGTTTGGTGTGTGAACGGTTGTGCTTGGATACTTGGTGGTTTTAAGTGATGTGGTTTGAATAATTTCTTGTATGCGAGGAATTGTGAATTAGAAAACCGTTTCACTCCATTGCATTTGAATTTTGAAGTGAGAAGCACTTGGTGCACTTGGTGCAATATTTTGGGAAAATTCGGACATCAATTATCTTCATTGTAATCAAGGTTATCATGTCTCGCCCTAAACCATCAAGTAAGAGTAAGAAAGGGAAATCTCAAGATATGAATTGGGTTGACTGGGAAAACCCTAATTGCGTAGCTGAAGATGGATGGGAAGAAGAGCCAAAGAAAGTTTGGGACTGCACCACATGCAAGAAGTACGTGAAGATGACTCACCTCTCCAAAATGTGGTCACGAGAACGTGCTG
This sequence comes from Rhytidiadelphus loreus, assembly GCA_947034895.1. Lineage (NCBI taxonomy): Eukaryota > Viridiplantae > Streptophyta > Bryopsida > Hypnales > Hylocomiaceae > Rhytidiadelphus > Rhytidiadelphus loreus. Next base: position 50,892,298 of record OX344761.1, read on the forward strand.
AAGGTCATGTTCGTCGATGGGAAGGACAAATGTCCACATGTACGAGCCGACACTTTCTACACCGTTACGAAGAAGTAACACGTTCAGCGGGTTTACGTGACTCCAAACCTAATATAATGAACTATTCTAACATGGCTATGGTTTGGGCAGAGATTGTACTCCACAAAGATGTGGATTGGCGTACCATTTATGGGAAACATGTGGATAGTTTGAATCGGAATGATGCAATGATTTATACTAGCTGGATTGCTGCAAGTGATTGCCAGTCAGAGTGGTCCAATCGAGGGCAGTTTGGATTTCCTGCAATTGTGGTGCCACATGGAGAAGATGAATGGTCGAGTGACGGTGATGAGGGTGAAGCTCCAGGATCAGTGACATTGGGAGAGGAGCACGAGCGTAAAAAAGATCGAGAAGACATTGAATACGAACAACAAATGCAAGAAGCGATGCGTAGAAGCGTAGAGGACCGTGGTCGACAAGATGGGTATGATGGATTCTACCAACGTGACCGTGGTGCATATGACCCACCACATGGGTCCTATGGTTCACACTATGGCCATGACCCCCAACATGGCTCTCAAAACGTTGGAGGCTCTTATTATGGCGGTTCAACTCAAAGAGGATCACTCCACGGTGATTCAATTCCTCCTCCAACTTTTGGAGGTCATTCCTCCGCAAATTATGGACCAGGAGGTGGGCAAAGCGGATATGTTCCCGACTACTATGGCGGAGGACCATATCTCGGTGTTTATGGTGGTGGTCCTATAGGCCCAAGTCAGAGAGATGACACGGATTCAGATTCCGAATGAAGCCGAATCAAACACTAATACACTATTGTATTGTTTGTCTTACAATATGGGCTCTAAATTTAGATTTAGTTGTTTTCCATACAATGATGCAATATAGAATGTAGCAAGCATAGTGTAATGGTGTCAATGAGTGGTCGTCCGTCGTCACGTACAATGCAAAACCGCTACAATTGCGATGTATTGAAATATATTATTAGAATGATAGATTTCTCATGTTCATGGTATTATTGAATGCCATTGCTATACAATGGATCAAGCCATGGTGTTCTGGAAGCTAAGTATAGCAATGGCCCAGCTTTTATCATTATGTTTTTGTTGGTGTCCGTGCGCAAATTTTTTTGCACCATAACCTATTAACTTCAAAATGGGTGAGACCGAGCAACCCAAAAAATCCACTAGAAATTTGAATCAAAAATGATTTTTTTTTTTCTTGTATATTATATTGGATTTTTCTAAATGGGATGCTTTGATTCATTCCAATTGGATTCATGATGCGAAAGTTATGGATTTTCTTGTTTTGTGGGCTATCATAGGATTATCTTGAAAGAAATTCTTTTCTTCCACTTGGAATGCTAATTCATGATTTTAAGTTACAAACTTTGAATGTTCGTATCGTGGAAAGTATAATCTAAATGAAAAATTTCATTATATCATTAGCTTGAGTGAAGAATATTGCATGCAAATTGTCCATTTGTTTCAAGCAAAAAAAAAAAGAATATTGGATGCATTGGTTTAAAAGAAATATTTTTATTAAAATAAATAAAAATCTCCATATAAACTCTTCGAAATTGTTGCAAAAATGTGAGTCCGAAAATGGGCTTCTTAGGAAGTAAAGGATTAACCCTTTAGGGCCTAAGGAGCCCCAAGCAAACTCTTGAATTCTTTTGGAATCAAATTTTCATATCAAAATTTTATCATTTAATTTAAGTTATTATTTTTCACAAATAACCATTCATGTCTTCTATCAGATCTGAATTTTTTTAAAATTTTGGGAAAAAAATGAAATTTATAAGATTTTCTAGAGTTTCTATCTTTGAAAAATCGTAGTAATTACAAAAGAGCTCACTTTACGATGAAATTTTTATAGAAAATAGGAAAAATTATAATGAACATTATGGTGAAGTTTTCATGCTCCCTTTCGTTATATACAAATAAATTTGATAGAGAAACATGTCCCACAGTGTATTTTGAAACTTTCTAAATCCCAACTTCAAATTGCCATAGATAAGTCATTATTGCTCCAAATTTGATGGCCAATGGCTCATTGGAAGCGAAATTCCCGTGCCCTCACATCTCATTTACACCTCACAGTCAAATGAGGTTAGGAAAGTGTTTTAATTTCCAATATTTAGTTTAAAACGACCAAATTTGGCATGCTCGGCCACCCTAAAGGGTTAAGGGGTGAAAATACCATTTATCGGAGCCGTCCGATCTGTCGGCCTGCCGCGCCATCCGATTTGTCGAACTGCCGCGCCGTCCGATCTGTCGCACGGCAGCCCGTCCGCCTCGCGGGGGCCGTCGGATTGATCGGCCGCGTCGTGGGCGTCAGATTTCCGACGCGGACCGTGCGTCGGAAAAGGGCGTCGGAAAGGTATAAGAGAGTCGGACGGGCCCATCCGATCCTCACTTTTGTTTTCCCCCTTACATATTGCAAGAGTGAAGCGGAGAGCTTGGTGGTTCATGCCCCCATTGGTTCCTCTTCTTGGGAAAGCAAGAGTGCGATTTTGGGGGCCCCTTATTGCCATTTTTTTCAGTTTTGGTTCGAGTTTCACTTGAACTTGAAATTATCATTTCATTTTGCGAATATTCATTCGTTCAAGAAGTTCATCACGATGCCACGAACAAAGAAGGCTGCAAAGAGGAAACAAATGGAGCATGAAGGAGGTTCACACAATGAGGCAAGTAGGGACATTCCCTCTGATGCATGCAAGAGATTTTTGATCAAGTTGATCGTCAATTTCTATGAGTCGGAAACGACGATGTCACTACACAACAAATACGTTAGGTACAACGAGGAGTGCTCGCAAAAATTCAAGGCGGACATGTGGCAACTGATGATGAATGCGCTTAGCGTTCCGGAATGGCACCACGAGACGGAGAAGAAAGGCTTTCCAAAATTCTTGGAGAATAGGGTCCACGATGCATTGTGGAATGCATCAATGGTGCTAGCAAGGTATGGCTCTCAATATCGGGAAAATGATGAGGATTTTCGTGAAGTCATTCTGAAAGTTGACTTGTTTGTTGCATGATGCAAGCCGTTTGCAAAGAGCCGTAACAGACGAGGATCTTTGGGTTGGTGGAATAGCACTGATGGAGTGGCTGAACTGGATCGGGGCAGACAACACCTCATAGCGCTTCCCGACACAGCACGAGTAATCGCTCAAGACCAAAAAACCATGAAGGGTGGATATGCAACAATTCGTAGGGTTCGAATTGAAGGGTGTCCAGGGATAGCTACATTTTGGGAGTTTGCAGCAAAGCTATCCAATCAACACCGCACACAGCCTCATCTTGCGAGATTGGAACACCAGAACGAGTCAATGGCAGTGTGGATTCCACATCCTGGAGTTATACGGTTTGCTGCAGTTCATGGAACAACAAATGAAGGATATTCGTATTGGTGGAATGGCGGAACACTACGGCACATGATGCACTTGGATAATGATTATCCAGACAACATTGCCATTCGGTTGCACTATTCGAGGCCAACAGAGGTAGAGTTGATTGAAGCTTACCGTCTCGAATGATTTAGGAAGAAGCGCACGCAACTCGCATGGGCATTATTGCACATCATGAATGCGGTGCACATTTCTGGACATCTTCACAATGACATCTCTCCAGACAACATAATGTTTCACTTTCCTGAAGACGAGTCACGCGTGTACATTGGAGTCTGCGATTGGGGCATGACTACCGTAGCTTCTGAACCAATGAAGTCTTTGTACACGTTTACATGTGCGAGGGACATGGAGGAGGCTTTGAGAAAGAGGTGGTGGGTGGACCCGAAGATTGCATATGTGCACAAAAGAGATGCAAATGGGTCAATCATTCCAAATCTATCACGTGCATCAGAAGAATATGCGGTTTGTAAACTTGCTCAACGCATCAACAAGGATTGCATGTCTGAAGAATACTACAAGTTGCATCGGGAATCAGCTAAACTGACGAAGTTGAGTCACCACGTTTTGGCCCTTATATTTCACTCATACATGGAGCGGCCTTGCAGTGAAGGTTCGAATTACCGTGGCGGTTTGTCTCACATCATCAATTTCTTTTCCGGTCGGTGCAATTGGCCTGTGCCGGATGAGCACTTCCGCCATTCATATTAGTAGTTCAACGTACTTTATAGTAGCATAGAACTATAGAGGTATGTAGTAAATATAGAATGAGGATGTACGCGTGCACACTATATAGTGCCTAATTATGCAATGTCGATGTATGATCATATATGTGGAATATGATAATTATACATTTTGAAAGTTCGGTGTATTTGAGTAAGTAATGCTTATGATTTTTTGTCACATGAAACTATGAAAGATACATATGACTTGAATGAAAAAGGCACTACTTGTTGTTGTTGAATGTTGAGGTGGCAATTAGCAAGGGTGTGTGGAGATTGTTTTCATTTTAAGCTTTGTAAACCCCATCGTCCAAGCAGCTTCAAACTTCAGAAGGTCATAGGAATCTCAGATTTTGAAATTTTCCCAAACAAAAATTTCTTGCTTGTCAAATATAAGTATGCCTTTGTATCCATCGTTCGGATTTTCAAAATCTCAAAGTATGTGGTGGGAAAACTGATTCAAAGATGACTTAGTGCATTGTCAATATTTGGAACATTGTGGCATAATGGCATTGCAAATTTTTTTTGGAGGTGTTAGGTGTGTTGGATTTCTTTGAAAATTGGTATGCATATGCCCAACTTCAATACCTACAAGAAAAAATTTTAATTTTATGGTGTGTAGTGCAAAAAAATTGAGCATGAGGCGGTCAAAGGCATCTGAAATTCTAGGGCATAGTGAAAAAAAAAAAAAAAAAAGACTTTGAATGCAAATATCTCTTTATCCATATGGTGAAAACTCCCAAAAAGTTTACCACACCCTCTCATACAAGTTCACTTCAAGATCTTACAGTTACATTTTCAAAGAAAACATTTTCACAACATCGTGAATGATCGCAGCTGGAATGGCAGTTTTCAGTGATTTTGGACCCAAAAAATGGCTCGGTCCTTTAGGGCTTAAGAAAGAAATGGTTAGAATAAAAATGTGTTGAATTCTACAGTTGGGAACGATACAGAATTTTTAAGAATTTTAATTTTTTTCGAAGTCAAATTACTTTCATGAGTTCAAATGGGGATTCTTTCAGTACTCCCTAAAGTACAAGAATGGGTTAATTTTTGGGCCTAAATCCTTGTTAATTAAAAAAATGACATTTCTATAAAACCCTAACAAAATAGTACCATCGTGCATTTCGACGCTATTTAGTATTTAGACCTTGTACCTTTTTCTTTTTCTTTTTGTTAGAATAATTTCCATGACCGTCAATAGGGACCTTAAACAAAACTTATTGTATACCGAAGTTCAACAATGGGTTCTATTTCTTTTCATAGCTCATTTGAACCCCTAAAGGACAAAGCGTCCCTTCCGTTGACAAATGGATTTCAGGTTGATACCTATGGGCTGAATTTGTCTCCTGATTTTCTTAAATTTTTTTTTAAGATAGAAAAATGGAAAACCTTTGTGAAAATATAATTTTTTTCTCAATCGGTACCCCTCTACAAAAGTTATGCCCATGTAACTCAAAACTTGGGAGACCGGGCAACACAAAGATTTTTCAGAATTAAAATTTTTTATTTCTAAATTTTTTTCACTCATACATTATACTTTTGTTAAGGAAAAGGGCTGGATTAAACCAGGCCGTCGAATCGGATGTGGCCATCCGATCAGACCGTCGGAAGAGGATATCCGATCAGACCGTCCAATAAGGCCGTCGGATCGGACCTGGCCGTCGGATCAGGCTGTCGGATCGGATGTGGCCATCCGATCAGACCGTCAGAAGAGCATACCTGATCGGACCGTTCGATTAGGCTGTCGGATCGAACCTGGCCGTCCGATCAGGCCTTCGGAAGAGGCCGTCCGATCAGGCCGTCGGATCGGGAGTGGTCGTCCGATCGGCCAGGCCGTCGGAAGCCCCGGGCAAGGTAACTTTTTATTTACCCTAGGTAAAAAACAGAAAAACTGGACGTCCGGGGGGGTTCGGACGCGGACGTTGGACGTCCGGACGTCCTGGTAACCCTGCATTACTGGAAGCAGCGGCCGACCACATGCCCCATTTGTCTCGCACGTTGCCTACTAGCGAAAGGGTGGGCTTGAAAGTTCTTCCAGCGGGTACGGAATGGAAGCAGTTCTTGGCGAGTGTGAATGAGGTAGTAATGGGACATGCACTCGGCATGACACATGGGTTTCCATTGAGTATGAAAGACAGCTCTCGGTCACTTGCTATCGATCAAATGATAGAAGAATGTATGGTCCGTTCATGTCTATTGAAAGTAGGGACCTAGAACCGTCGAGGTGTAAAGAAGTCCTGAAGTAATTCATAGAGATTTCGGAAAATATGTAACTCCCTGTGTTACATTTTCCATCCATTTCTTTGAAAAGGAATAATGTGGGAACATATTTCAGGCACAAGTCACTTACTTTACTGATTGTCTGGTCGGCTTTGTTTGCAGGCGAACGAGGAACTCGGACTGTCCCCTTTGTCGCAATCATGCTTTAGTAAAATACGTACAAAACATTTTCCGGAATACGTCATCAAAGGAAGAGGTGACTCGTTTGCGAGATGTAGCATTTGCGACAACTTGAAACAATTGAGGGCATCTTTTGCACTTGGGTCAGAGGACTATGGTCGCATCCAAAGGCGTTTTGAGAAGCACTTGTTCTTGCAAGAAGCGTGTCGGCATGCCTACTACCGCAGTAGGCAGTTGTCCAGATTACGACCGAAGCAACTGCTATCCATCATGCACGACAAGATGGACCATTCAAAAACAGTATGTCCCGCATTGGCGAGGAAAACAAAGGCACTAGATGGATTCATGAAGTTACCCGTGAAAGTGTCAGGAATTTTTGCACACAGACACGGGGATGGCAAGTACGCACACTGTAGTCATACGATCTATAGTGTAAACGTGCATAGTTGTAAATTTTTGGCAATTTTCCAATTTTGCTATAGTACTAGTATGGTTGCAATGGTTAAACTCGGTTTTTATCTTTTCAGTGCGGTTTTAGGTGGTTTATTATCAATGGATGTTAGTTGTGGTGGATGAATGGGGTGCAATTGGTTGTGGTGGTTACTGGCGGTTATCTTTGGAGGGGGTTAAAATCAATTGTCAGCGGAGTTGCCTTTGAGTCTGGAAGAGGATCCAGAGCTCCTGTGCGGCAGGTTGGCCGGCAGTATGTGTGTGTGATCGATAGTTGTGAAAGTGCGTGTATTCAGGGAGTTGAGTTTCTATAGTGCTGGTGATTGATTTTGTGTTGTGCTGGGTTCGGATGTTTGTACTATGCTGGGACCGATAGATTTTACGGAATGGAGTTATGCAGGAACGGGAAACTATTGTAATACTTTCTACGTGAAATATAATTCGGAGTTGGATGGAAAACTGACAGTATGTGTATGCGTGTGTGCTATTGAATTTCTGTGCTTGGATTGATTATGTAATTTTGAGTGTGATTTCAATTGCATGGGATGGACTTTATATTGCTGAAATCTATTGTGTGGAATGAGTGTTTGGATGTGCTGGGATAGTGTGAATCAATTGTGAAGTGCTTCGGTGTTGAGAACTAAGTCGATAGATCCAATCCTGTGTAGAAATTCTATTGTTATGTCTGGATCTGATTGAGTGTTTGCAATTGCTTTTAATTGTTTTATCAATTGTGTATGATTCTATGGTGCATTTCATTTTGGACTAAGTGTTAATCCATAGCATCTGTGAGATTAAGCAGCTATGGGAAGTAACTGTGGAGATTGAAATCAATAGTATAGAATAATGAGTGATTTAAAAGTAAAAGGAGAGCTGTCCAGAATTAATCGGAAGAAGTGCAAGTTTTGCAATTGTTCAAGTTATGTTAAATCTGAGTGTGGAATTAAAGAAGACATTACTATAGCGGAAATGCAAAGCAAAGATGTGATGGAAAACAAGTTAAAATTGACGTGCATTAAAAAGAATCAATTGAAGATGCTGGTGGATAAACGAGAAGATCAATAGAAGCTGTACCAGCCGGTTGGTGAGGTTGTAAAGTGGATCCAGAGCAAAGCCGAATCAATAGATTTGTGTACAATCGATAAGTTCTTCCACCTTGGGTTAATTATAATAATATAGCTTGATCTATTGTTTGGGTTAAGATGGAATTATTCTCCCGATCCTTTCAATTGTGCATAAACTGGGAAATGGATTAAATCCATTACCTTATAGAATTACCCATAGCACTTTGCCTCCCTGAGAACGAACTTAAAAACTATAGGAATTTATTTATGTTCATCCATAGTAAATTCCCATCTATACACACTACAATTTGGATGTCTTTAAAAGCGACAGCAACTTCACAGTGGGATCGGTGGCGAAGTTGTTGCGAGATTTGGAGGACCCCCCTACAAAGTCTTCACGATCATTGTTTCGCGGATCCGGTAGCACGCAATTGTATCGGGCATTGCTAAATGGTAGCGATATCTGTGTGGATGCGTTGGGAGAGATTCCGTTTCCACCTATCGAATCCACACCATTGCCACCGGTGTTACACATTCAAATGAACAACTCCTGGAGGGAAAACAAGAACAGATACGTCTTTTGTTTTTGGTCCCTCTTGGTGGCTAGGCGGATTGTGAAAGAAGTGGTGGTATCCTTCATGACTGTGGGACACACGCACGACGACATGGATGCGTCATTCGGTCGGTAGAGTCAACAACTCCGCGAAAAGGACCATCCTACTTTGCCGCCGTTGATGGAGTCGTACATGAAAATGGAGCAAGTTCCTTTCATTCCTCACCTGGTAGAAGAAATGCCCGATTTCAAAGCTTACGTCAAACCGTTTATTGGGATGAAGAAGCAGCAACTCGTGGGCCACTCCAACGGAAAGCAATACAAATTCTTCATGGATGACAAGGGCTGGCCAATCATGCAATACAAACTGGCATGTACAGACATCCCGTGGTTGCCCAAAGCGGGATTGAAGTTATGGAAGGAAGATGCAAAGCACAAACCGATCCTTCCCCAAGGTGATCCACCGTGCGTAGCTCCAAAGAAAATGACCAACGAAGCAGAGATTTTGCATGGACTCGATGGATACATCCAACATTGGACGGACATATCTCAAGACGATGCTCCACTGGAGTACAAGGCCCGACTTGCACACTTGATCATGTATTGGACCGGAGTGAGAAATGCCTTGGGCAGTGGCGCCGAAGAAGATCTTCCTCAATCCAATGAATTGAGGCATGGATTTTGGCCTCGAACTCGACAACCCGGGGATCTTACGACGGATTTAATGCAAGATGGAAGGACGCGGGAGGAGGTCGACATGGATGATCCTTACATTGGCACTCTGGAGGGGAGGCCACCACCAGCGTACAACGTGGTCACCGATGTCCGCGAGGGGTTCTACCTCTTTGTGAGGCCCGGATTGGATTGTGAAGAGCCCGTGTGGCTTGCTAGGGCAGTTGAAAATCCGCAATTTGATCCAACGGCGGAGCACTTTCGTGAAGTTTTGGTGCAATGGCACACCCCATGCGGAGCGTCGAAGGACCCTCAGCGATTGTACGCAGGTTGGGACACGAAGACCAATTTCAGATGGAGGGTTGATCGTACGGCCGAGAAGGCTGACTACATTTCTACGGACAGTATAATGGCATTGTGGAAACCAAAGAAGAATGATGGGAACAGTTTCATTGCCCCTCGTCAGCAAGTGCAATTTGCAGTGGATCATTTACGTCGAATTGCAGAGGACGAACAGCGAGGCTCTTGATTTTTTTTTTAGGGCGGAGGGCTCTTGGTAAAAAAAAATTTGTTGCTTACAATGCTCCCGTGCATTGTAGAAGTCAGTAGAGTGGCAGAAGATGCAAGAAATTGTGCTCATTTGCATGTTCATCAACATTTGTACCCTCCAATTTTATTAAAGTCCAAAAAATCAAGTTCCCGCACATGCCTCGTTTATTCTTCCAGGCCCTACTCCAAATTCAATCTTTGCGGTCCTCACGATCCTCAACAATGCAAATCTAAAGATTTTCTAAAACTTCTGCACATCATGACTCCTAACCAAAATGTAATCCAATGTTTGCTTTCCTTCCATTCTAGAGGTCGACATCTCCCGCGCCCACACTAGGAAGTATTCATGCAAAACTTTGACAACTATATAAAATTCAAGGCACTTTCTTCCTTACAAGTCCTACAAAGAAATCCACACCCCTCTGTTTCAAAAATCGCACTTCGCCAAACTTCCATGTACAAATGGCACATGGAATACCGCCATTTTAACGAAATTGCCCATAAGGGTTTATATAAGTGGATATTGTTTGTCTATATCTTGGTTTGAACCTTTCCTGGATTCTTTGAATAGCTTCTTTGAATGTCTTTTTAGGGTTGTGACTAGACATTTAAAGAGGCCATAGATATATTAGTCAAAAATTTAACAAAACCAGGGAAACACTGGGGACCCGCTATCGCAACTGATGAGGTAATGGGTGCCCAATGCTTTCCAAGTTATCTTTCTTATCCCCTCAAGACTTTTTATATAAGCCACTCAAGTTTTCTCCAATCAATATGGGTTTAAGTTTTAGTATTATCCTTCTTTACGGGCATATCAAGCTAAAAGCTGGACTTAGGGTATTTTTCTTTTCACTACACATAACTCAGGGATTAAAGGGGTACATTTTAGATCAACTAGTCCATAAGTAAAAACATATGTTTTATGTTCTATCTGTCAACCAGTCCAACCAGCTTGTACTCTAGGAACATTGGATTTTATAAGATGTTTTAATTTTCCGTATTGAAGAAACAAATAATGTAAGGGAAAAACTAAATGCAACTTTCCTCCTTTCACTACAATTTCTCTAAAAGGTTTTCCCCCATCCCAAACTTTGCTTAAGATTATTCTTTTTATATCTAAGGATAATCGATCAATAGAATTTTTAAATTCTATGTCTTTAATGTTTTCCCCACTTAAATGAAAACCTTGTCCAAAGTAAGCTCCTCTATAAAATCGATGTAAAGCTTTAAAAAGGCATGGGCCAGAAAAATAGTCTTCTAATATTTCCGGTACTTCCCAGGGAAGTATTTGATCCATGATTAACCCTATTCATTTTCTTTTTAAAGAGGTGGTGGACAATGTTGGTTATATGAGGAAGGGTGGAAATAAATTAAAGTATCTATAATAGTTCTTGGTTGTTTTAACTCAGGAATTGTTATTGGTTGAATTTGTAATAAATCTAAAAATTTAACAACTTTTAAAAATCCTGGTTCATGATCTAATACGGGTGGTAATTTCTAAATTAAGTCTATAAAAGCTTGATTTTTAGGACACACTCTTTTTATGTGGCCATTTGTGCTACAAAAATTACACTTAGATTTGGATTTATTTCTATATAATCCTTTTGTTGCTTTAGTACTTTCCCAATTCAATTTATGGGATGAATCTATAGGTTCTGTTGGTGTTTGAGGTCTACTTGCTAATAAATACTCCCTATTATACCGTATAACAGAATTCGGTTTGTTAATAGGTCCTTTTTGAAATACATCTACTAACATTTCATTTATGAGGTCACTATTTGTTCTGGTTTTAGATTCCATTTTTAAAGAATAATAAATTTTTCATTTTTCAAAAACTACCATTTTTTTTTTTTTTTTTTTTTTTTTAAATTGTAACGATGGGTTTTATTTAGGGATATAGCATAGGAAGAATACATGCCATTTTTCTTAAGGTCCTGAGAGTTTTCTTTGAAAAAGTTGCATCTTCTATTATTCCGAACTAATTCCAATTTTAACTACCTATCGTGATGAAATCCAGAAAATTCCATCCTACTTACATTCTTAGACACCGATAGCCAGGACCAATCCCCGGCAGTGGCGCCAAAAATGTAGTATAAAATTTCACTTGGGAACAAAAACCCAAGGAATAACCTAGTGGTGGACTAGTGGTTCTTTAGTTTGGGGAAAGGTCAAGTAGTCTATCGCTTTGTATCTAAGGTCACTTTTACGTAGGATTATCTCTCCATTTTATAAATCAATGTATAAAAGTTCTTTATTAATATATTTGTGTGTGGTATGATTGTATTCACTGTCCTGACCTATACAAAACACAGTCCATAACCCATAGAAATATCTATAAACTTACGGTCACAGTCTTGTACTAGAATTTCTAATGTCAAATAGTCCAAGGTATGTCAATTTGTCATGGCTCCTATTCTATCGACTTAATCACATACACAGTACTTATATAGATATATTTTTGGTGTACATAAACACCTTTGTATAATTCTTTAATTACTTCTTCATATTTTAATTCATTGTCAATTGGTCCAGTCACTGTTTTACTTTAGCCTAATTACTACTTATGCAGGGATGCAAATATCAAAGTCTGTAATTGTCAAATTGTCTCAGTATGCAGAGCATGCAAAGGTTGAGAGTTTGTCCATTTATCATAGGACAGGTCAAATAGTCTTGTCGATTCTTCTTTTGAACCCTTAGTTCACAGTATGTCAATTGAACCAAGTTTCACTGTGTACATTTATTATTGAATCAGCATCCTATCTGCTACTTTGTCAAATAGTCATTTGTCAATTGGTCTTGCTATACTAATGCATAGCTGAGTGTATAGTCTCCGGCAGATGGTCAATTCGTCCAAGATTTTACACCAACAATTTAACAAGGCTACTGCTAATTGGTCAAATAGTCATGTGTCAAATAGACTTGCTTATGGTAGCACCACAGGCAAACGTATGTGTGATGGTAGTCAATTTGGCCAATTTCCCACACAAGGTTAGAATATAAATCACATACAAAGATTTCATACAGGGCAATTTGTCAATTAGGCCAAGTTCACAACATCAGATCACAACAAGAGATATACAAAGATTCTATACTATAACACAAGATTATGCTCCTTATACCTGCACTTAGTATTCTCACACATCTTGGTCAATTAGTCAGCTCGATTTAATCACCATACACTGACCATTCGTTTTACATTAATTTCCATTATAATTATAAATCATCTTAATACAATTTCTCCAGACCATTTGACTACAACGACAACCAAACATAAATATTTATAGAAATGACTAATAGACTTTCTAACATGTGTTGTTTATACCACTTGACTATTAGTCCAGCAACCAGGGTCGCACACTGCCAATCACTGGCTCAGTTTATTTGTCATAGCTTTAACATCAATTCTTGGTTATTTAATGCTTAATAATCTTTTTATCTATTTGACTTATAACAAAATCACACAATGCAGATATATTTCATTTACTGTTTAATTAACTTAGACACAAAATAATATCCATAACTGACTATTAGACTTCTCCATAAATCTGGGTAACCAATCACTGGTATCAAGAAACTTAGCCTTTGTCCAATAGACTTCAAATTTGAAGAGAGATGATCTTAACGCTTACTACAGGTCATTATCAATCACTGCTTAATTGACCTTACTGAAGATTTTGCCAAACCCTGGCTCAGTTTAATTGACATACTTAGCACCAATCCCTAGTTGTTAATATTTGAGAATTTATTGTCTATTTGACCAAAGCTTAACATAATCCAATCACTGGTTATATGCTTTACTAAACAAGTTCTTTGACAATTTGACTATCCCCAAAGAATTAATTTGCCAATCACTGGCTCAAATTTAATTTATAATTTTAATCTCATAATATATCTCCACCTCATAATTAAGGAAACAGACTTATGACAAATCGACAACTGAACCAAACATAGCATTTCAATTACAAAAGAGTCAGTTAGTCACACTTACAGTCGATTTGTCTTTTTCTTTTCCCCGCAATCGCAGCTCCTGTCGATTAGTCTTTGCTCTCCATCCGCAGACAACTTGTCCTCGATCCGCTCTCTTGCCTTGGTCAGCTCCATCGAGTTCTCCGCCAGTCTCAACTATGGACCAATTGTCCTCGACCAGCTCTCACAGATACAGTCAAATTGTCACTCCTAGTTTTCACTGAACTTCGATCTATACTCAGATCAACAAAGCCACTCACTGGCACATAAGACAATTTGACCTACTTGCACAAACATACAAGATCAATTGACAAGCTCTCTCACTTCTGCACAGTTGTCTTAAAACAAGAAAATCCAAGAACACCGCCAATCCCTGGCTAACACATACAAAACACTAACAAGAACAAAGCCAATCACTGGCTACACCGAGCATTAGACAAATAGACAAAATTTGCATTAAGCTTGAAGGAATACACAAGTATAAAAATCGGCAATGCAATCATTGCAAGCCTGAGAGAGAGCTGAAAATCAGCGGTCGATTAGTCTTTGTACTCTTTCTTGGCTGTAACTACTTACACTAACTGCTTGGTCTATTAGTCCTTAACTGACCGTAACTAACCGTTAACGGGTTGTCTAATTGTCATTTCGGTAACCACATGTCTATTTGTCCCAATTCACACTCTGTTCTAGTTCTCGATTAATTTTTACTTGTCCAATTGTCTCTTTTTCAAAAAGTACAAAAGAAAATTAAAATTTGTATCTACATTGACTAATAAATTATAAATGTCATTGAAAGGAGTCACATTCCTTCTTATATAATCCCTCTCCAATATAATTGTTTCTTGTATATCTTTAAAATCACATGTATTTGTTTTTAACTACATGAAATCTTTTATTCAATTGTTAAATCATTTTAATGTATGATTGCAAATATGCTTAAGTATCCTACAACCGTTGTATGATTTGTTCAATTCACAATTCAAAATACATATCAATAAAAAAATGACTACTTGGAGTCACAAAATGATTATAATAATTTCCAAAAAATGACTAGGTGCTCTCAATCTGACCGAAAAATATGACTGAGAAGAGTCGTTTTACAAATCATCAAAAAATATGACTCACCGCAGTCATATTTCACATAATTGCAAAATATGACTCACCACAGTTACATTCCACATGACTGCAAAATGTGACTCATTGCAGTCATATTCTACATGACTGCAAAATATGACTCCCCGCAATTATATTCCACGTCATCAAGAAATATGACTCAATGCAGTCATATTTCATATTAATAAAAAATATGACTGACCGCAGTCATATTCTACGTCATCAAAAAATATGACTGACCACAGTCATATTCCACGTCATCAAAAAATATGACTCAACGCAGTCATATTCCACGTAGGATTTTTTCATTTACCCGAGCAGCTCAAGAAAAAGTCAAAGAAAGTTAAAATATACGCCTTATTAGCATACTATGGCTAATTATAGGTATTTATACCCCGCAACTTATATGACTGCCAATATGACTGATGTTTGAAGCGACTGCTTCTAAACGACTGCAGTCAGTTATATTCCGAGTCATATAGTGATTTCTGCACGAGTCATATTTTTTATTTTATGACTCACTGCAGTCGTTTTTTAATATGTATTGAAATCATGAATTGATTTCAGAGAAGCAACAAGCAAATCAGGATCAAAGTCTTCTTTGAAGATAATCTTGTTTTGATTGTTAAGTTCTTGTAGAACATAGCACCAACAACAAGAATTGTATCCAACATCTTTTAAGTTTCCTGCTTTATATTGAGCAGGGTAGTCACCTATAAAGATGAATAACGCGGCATGAATCCTAATGTTCAAAAATATATCATTACACTTGATTAATGAGAATTACATGAATAATGAAGTACTTGAATCATTTATATTGTAAAAAATATATAAAGAGTATTTTTGTAATTAATTTTTAAAATTTAAAGAAACAAATTTTTAAAACAAACCAAAATTTTGGTATATTGGAAAATAGTAATCACATTATCTTAAATATTGTGAATTGTGAATTTGAAAATTTAAGAAACTTATGAAATAAAAAAAGAATAATACAATATAAAATTACTTGCAGAATATATGAAATGAGTACCTGCATTGTGAATGAGCAAGGCTTTCATAAAAAAAAATTGGATCATATGAATATTGAACTTCAAATCTTTCAATATAATCTTTCTCCATTTCATCAATGAAGGGGGCATTAAATGAGATTTGGGGGGGCTAGAGGGCCGTTTCAGGGTGTTCCCAGCTCCGTTCCCCCGTCCGTTCCTCTAGGCCCCATCGAACACGGATGCCAGTTGTTGTTTTTCAAAAATAAATAAAAAATAAAATTTAAAAAATCAAAGTTCTTAAAATGAAAAACAAAGTTTAATTTTTTTAAATTTTTTGAAAAAATCAACGTGGCAGTCGCTGGACCAAGTCAGCAGGCCTCGTGAATGGCCACTTTCATCCAGTTTCGTCTAGTTTCCCACTTGGGAACTCGCGGCCCTTCCCAGTAGGGAAATTCCATCTAATGTCATAAAATAGTTCATGACATTGAATTACGTGGATTTATGCAACTCCGTAGATGACAAAGGAATGAAGACTATAGGCAATGGACCAATGGATGATGTTTTGCCATTATTAAGGATAGTAATTTCTAGTGTCCAACAATCCTTGTATATTGTCCTTGTTGACTGTCCAGAATCCATCCCAATGCGTCAATATGCTAAAACTAATTGGATCCCCTACATTTGCATGTATTTAATTGTCAAAAAATCTTCTAATATTTTAGAACTTGTAGGCAGTTGCAAGAAACACCTGCCGATTTTCGTTCAAAACGGCAATTTCACTCCTGTTCGTGGATTTTGGAATAATTTTTTTTTAAATAAAAAAAATATAGATAATGTGTAAAGCATTAAAAAAATGATATGTGCAAAAATTCAGACCTAAAATTTTTTATCTCTAAGAGTTATGCACGGTCAAAGAGGGTTGAAAAATGGAAGAAAATAGACAGTTTGGAATTTAATTCTTAAAAAATAGTAAAAAAGTTCAAAAAATTCTCAAAAAAAAATACATTTTTCCTTACTTATAGATACTCCTTTTCACCAATTTTTACTATTGGAAAAATAAAATTGTGTTCTCTACACTTGCGCAAAGGTAGTGCTCTTTGAGCACATGTGGAGGGTGGACAGTTTACTATTTTTAGAAAAAAATTCGTGAGATTGTGTAACTTTAGTATAAATCCTTGTATACCAATTTTGAGCTTCAAATTCTTATTTTTGGATCAAAAATAGTACTCCAAACCCCCAAAATGGCCAAGGTGGACATCCAATCGGGGGCAGTTTAAAAATAGTAAAATAATTTTAAGAAAACCCAAAAAATTACTCAACATTTAAAACTACCACATGTACCTTCATTTCAAGTTTCATAGAAGATGGACACACGATGCAAAAGTTATCAGCAAAAAACCACCTGTCTAAGGTCAAGGGGACAAAAAATAGGACAAGTGTTTCTTGCAATCACCCTTGTATAGTATTGGCATCAAATAAATAATTAGAATCCAATAAACTTTCCAAAAAGAGTCACGTAAAAAATCATGAATTTTAAAATTACACCAAAAGTAATTACCTTTACTATAAGTCGTGAAGCTTTGATGCAGTGTGAACAATTTCGACAAATAAATAATTATGTACATGTTCTTATTTGCATGCAATCCTCTCTCCAACTCTGGTGCCCGATTACTTTGTGGAAAAGTGGTGTACTTTTCATTGCATTTAGAACATGAGACAGGCAACTCATAGGTATTTGTTGGGTTCCAAAAATCACTCTAAAGTCTCACTTTAGCACCATCCCAAAAATCTTGTATAGTTTCTGGAACCACCTATCATCTAACCCTTTATCAAACCACCTATCTTGGGCTTTCCACATAGTTAGAAATTCACTATAAAAAGTTTTGCATTTGCATAGTAATGATAATTGCTCCATCACTAGTAAATAATCAAAGGATAATATGTCTTTTTTCATTTTACCACACTCGGTACAACTTTGTGAATCATCCTCTTTTCTAGTAGGTGGTTGCATCAAAATAGGCTCATGTTTAGAAGCAGTAGTCCCCGTGCATAGGCTATAACAGGAGGGTTTAAACATTCCCACGGTTTTATACAATTCATTCATATCTTTGAAAGATTCAAGTAAATGAGACCCTTCCAATGTGCCATCCTAAGGACGAGGGAGCATTCTCATTAACATTCCTATACTATAATTTTGAAAATTGGCATAAGGAAGAACTTCAATGTTTTCTACATCTTGAATATTATGAAATAGAAGTTTGAACATTTTTGTTTTGTTTGTGAGTGAAGTGTTACCATCATCCATGAGTGATTGTAGTTTTAGAAGTTTCAGTTTCAAAGTTTTCTCTAATGATACTTGAACACCTTCATGATGATGAAAACTTGCTTCATCAACAGATATTACTTCAGAGTCATCCCAACCTTGGTCACCTTCTTCATTATGGAAATCATGTTGGAGTTGTTCTTAGTTTGAACTTGGTTCTCCCATGTTTTCTACACTAAGAACTAGAGGTGAAATAGGCATTGAATTGTGCACTTGCCTTTCAAGATCATCTTGCAAATGACAATTAATGGTTTGACGAGTCAATACAATATTCTTTCCTATACATTGAGTACAAAAACAAGGTTCTAAACACTCAATTGTTGTAGCAATTCAATGTTGTTTTTCCCCCTAGCATCATAATTTGCATGCCTCTTCCTTGTCTTCGGATTTACTAATTTGACCCCGCTCTCACTATCTTTGTAAGAATAATTACAAGAACAAGGAACTCATATTGGTACCTTGCAAAACAATTGATCAATAGTTAAGTTAATGATAAGAAGATGATTAAATGCCAGAACATGCAATAATGTAATGTAATGTAAAAGAATAAAAAACACTAGAAGAAACCCATGTTTGAAGAAATAATGCCCGGAAATAATGGTACGAATGATTGCATTTGTGTTGCATTTGAGTTGTGTCACATGCAGAAATTCAATACCGTCTGGCTGAGTTATTTTTACTACAGTAGAACCTGCACATTGTCATTACTTCACAGAGCTTCACTTCCGCCTAGACTTGAGTACTAAGCGTGCAACAGACTGCGGATCCATGCTGAGATATTTTGTGTTTCAATGAGAGAGATATATATATCGACTTACCTTGTGTTTTGAGAGAGATATATATGAGAGACTCATTTTCAGAGTACTGGTTGTGGAGGAAGGCAATTATGGAAGAATGGGGATCATGGCTTGTGGAGAGGATGAGTAACCTCAAGGTGGTTTCTGCAGTTTTCAGCACCGTCTTGGCTTACCTTCTGTGGGCAATTGCAGATCGCTGGGTGCTGCACAGAGGACGCAAAGGGCCTGTGCAATGGCCCATTCTAGGTACCATTGGCTTCATCCGTTTCGATCCCTCACTGTATAAATAATTTATGATCTCTTCATCTTTGGGTTGTGCACGCTGTAGTTGGGACATTGGAGTCATGCATGCTTTGGTTTTGGAGGAATTGGATTTCTGTTTCTGTCGTGTACTAGTTGTTTTGAGATTTTGATCAGGTTGGGGTTCGTATTTGTAGTCTGATGGATATAATTTTGGTGCATTTGGTCAAAATCATTAGGGGCGACGGTGGAAGTGCTACGAAATTTTCACCAGTTCAACGACTTGATTGTGTTTTATTTCCTCCGAGACGGGCTCACTTTTGGCTGCAAACTGGCGAATGTGAACTTCATCTGCACGGTTGACCCTGCTAATGTGGAATACATTCTCAAGACTAACTTTGCTAACTACCCGAAGGTTAGTCGATTGGATATTCTTCATTTTCAGTGACCTTTTGCACATTTTAGGACTCACTCATTAGTGACATTGATAGCAATTTACAGAGCAACGAGCATAGTGCAAGTTCTTTTTTTTCAGGTAGTTTCACAGGTATACTGTGAGGAGATATACTGCGTCTCATTTATTACTCTTTACTGTTCGTTTCAACATTTTCGAACTTGTTGCGCCAGAGAAATCCAAGAGTCCCTAGTCGTAATTCCATAGAGCTAGAGAATCAAATAGAGAATCGAATAGAGCCCATAATTTCTTACTCGAGCTGTGCAACTGCATACTTAGTTGCACACAATATTGGACTTTTTGGATTCCTCTGGTGCTGGCTCCATGTTTTTGGTCCTGCTTTGCGATATAAATATGGCACGCAAAGTCTTTCAATTCCTGAGTAGGTATGCGAAAGTATCGATTGCGTCACACTGTAAAGTCACAGCCTTTCATTTACCTGAGTGCACGGAGACGAGTTTCCAAGTTGTTGAATTCGTTGTTGAATTGTTCCTAAATCATTCAGGGGAAAGTGTTTCACGACAACTTTGAAATATTTCTGGGAGATGGCATTTTGAACGTGGATGGGGAGAGTTGGAAGCAGCAGCGCAAGATGTCTAGCCATGAATTTGCTTCCCGAAAGCTGCGAGATTTCAGCACTGTGATCTTTCGAGAAAACTCCGTGAAAGCGGCGTTTATCATCAGCAACGCTTGCAGGACGCAGCAGCCACTTGACATGCAGGTCAGTTTCTCGATCATACCTTGGAGTGAGCTTAGCTTGGTCACCTGTGAATTTTTAAAACTAACAGAAAACATAGAAAAGGCATAATAATGAAATAAAATAATAATGAGCTACAAAACTGTTAGCTACAGAAATACGTAGGGTCAGTTTCGGAACTACACTCAAAGAATTTTCTTAAACTCTCTCAAGAATGTTATCTAAATTATGAAAACATTCTAAAGATATGCAGCTTTATGTATATTCTCAAGACTACCACAGACTTTTGTTCAGGTTTTGCCATTTAGAACAAGGGTGACCCCGGAGTCTCTCAGTTGAGCTTTCAATTGGAATAATTCATACTTATTCAAGTTCATTTGTGTCGTCCATTCTCAGTGGCAATTACCCTTACTGAGCACGAATCTGATGATTTTTTCTTTTATACATTGATATATAACACGAAATTTCTTGAAGCTCCTTCAAATGAATAAAGTGTGCTTTTCAAAACAGTCATATTTGTCCCTGTGGATGGAATGGTTCATGGTTGAGCGTTCCGGGGCTACTTCGTTGTTTCGATTTTGGACGAAGAAAACCTACCAACACTTATTAAAGTGTAAACAAAAGCGATATTACTATCTTTACCCTGAATGAGCACTCACAAGTCAATTAATGATTTTCTTCGTGGTGCTGGGGAGGACATGCATTGGCATGAGGAGAACCGTTGCAATTGCGTTTCGAAAACCACTTTCCTTTGAAAACCATTGCAATTGACTTTGAACAAACCACCCACTTGCTTACGATTCCAAGGATTTTCTTACCACCATTTTCCTACCAGAAATCTAACAAAAAATTTATGATTGCAATATGCGCGTTACCATTATTACAGGACTTGTTATGAGGCTTACTTTGGATTCTACCTTCCAAATAGTGTTCGGGTACGAGATTGACACGCTGAAGCCGGGGTTGCCGGAAGTGCCGTTCATCAAGGCGTTTGATACCACAAATGCGCTCGCATCCAAAAGGTTTGCGAATCCCTTTTGGAAGCTGCAGCGAGTTCTCAAAGTGGGCGATGAGGCTGCTGTGGTGGCCAGTGCAAAGGAGATGAATGACTTCACGAACAGTGTGATAAAGGCCAGAAAATCGGAGCTGACTGCGAGCATGAAAGGTCTCGGGAAAGAGGCTCTTCATACTTCGGTAAGTGCACAGTGATGTGCTTTCAAGATTTTCTCTTTCAGAGCTGACTACAGTCTTCCCGTTTTTGATGATGTGAGGTTTCTGATGAACCTAGCTGAGACTTGGAAACATGTGAAGAAAAACAATTGCAATCTTCAATACCCACCTGAGAGAAGTCCAAAGTGTGCATGTCTACGAAAGAAAATGCAAATGCAAATGACTAATAACTAAAATCTTGATCTTGTAAAATTGATTTTTGTTATCTGCACTTTGACCTTGAAGGGTAGTCTGTGCAATTGTGAAGGCCTCGTTATCTTAAGGAGGGATTGGTTTGAATGGCCACATTTTGGCACATTTGGACACACTGAAATTTTCCAAAATAATGATTATGACCATACTTGGTACACTCTTTCCATGGTCATGTTAATGCGACTCTTTGTGTCGTAATGCAGTAATGCAGTAAGGTAAAACAGGCCATTGTGGTCAGAATTAGGAATTTGACCTCATGTTGTTGCTGAAATTTAACAATTTTTTTGCCACATTAATATAAGTGTGAGAAACACTAAGAGCAATTGAAATAATGTTTCTTTAACAAAGTATGTCCTCATATAGATAATAAAAACATTTGGTCAAATAAAAACAAGATTGGGTTTATTACATATACTTAGTCCACTTTGGTTTTTGTCATCAATGGCAAGAGTCAATGTTTCATACACTCATTTAAAAAAAAGTAGAATTTAATAATTTTGTGAATTATCAGAGACAAAACTTAAAGTGCCACATCTAGGTGCATAATTGAATTGTCTTTAAAAGACTCACTAGATCATTCACTAACACTACAAAAAACGGGGGTATAAATGATTTGGCCACAATGACTGCATCCACAACAATGACTTCAAAGTGACTGCAAAATGACTAATTTGCAGTCATTGTTGTCGGTGGAGTCATTGTGGACAAGTCATTTATACCCCCATTTTCTTGTAGTGATAAAATCTCTCTTACTTTACAACCATATTGCACCATGTGAAAGTTAAAAATATTCTACAATGAAATTTTAAGCTTGCATAGATGAGGCCCTACCATCAAGGTAGTCAATAAAAAATGATTAGATTCAAAGATGAATGAAGTGCATTCCTCTTTGTTTCCAAGAGTTTTTGGAAAAGTCATTCATCATACAATTTTAGTCTTCTACAATGTTTCAAGGTTAACCTTGCAAAGCACTAGGGTTGTCTCCCAAAAATAATTAGATTTTTTGATGAATAGATGCATTCTTCATTTCTACATGTTAAAGTCATTTACCGGATGCATTTTTCGTTCCATGGTGTTTGAGGGTTAAGACCATTAAAGGCCCCTGAGGTAGGAGGTTCATAATGTACTTGACCTCTAAAATCACCCTGGCCACCTCTTCAAATGTATACTATTTGTACATGGTGTTTTTTCATTGTACCAGCAATGTACAAAAAAATTACATTTCAAGAGGTTGGCAATTTTAGAGCCCATTGCATTTCAACTTCAAAAATTCATAACTAATTCTACAAAGCTCTAAAAAATACGAAACTACTTGGTTTAGATGCCAATTCCATTTGTTTTTTAGGAAAATTTACTGAAAAATATTTCAAGAAGTTTCACATCCCCAAATTCAGTTTCAACTCTTAAGTGGGTGCGCTTTCTGGCCCTCCTGGCTACCTTATATGACAGAACAGGGGCCAGTTCAAAACATTTTACACAGTTCTACCTTATGTATGTTCCAAAACCTCCATCATGCAGGGGAAAGGTGACCTCTTCACCAGGTTCATGCTCTTGACCGAGGAAGCAGGAGAGCGGTTCACAGACAAGAACTTTCGTGATACGCTACTCACTTTTATAATCGGTGGAAAAGACACCACGGCCGTCGGTTTATCATGGTTTGTGTACATGATCACAGTGCACCCTCATGTTGGTGATAAAATTTTCCAGGAGCTTCGTGCTGTAGAAACCGAGTTACAAGCAGTGAATACCAGCAACAAATCTGAGCCTGAGACATTAAGCGGGGAAGGTGATTTCAACCAAAAAATTTTGCGGTTCTCCGAGTTACTCACTTTCCACAGCCTTCTCAAGTTGCACTACCTTCATGCCTGCATCATGGAGACCTTGCGCCTGCATCCTCCTGTGCCAGTGGTAACTCAATCTCTGCATCCTGAAGTACATTTTGTCACACATTAAGTGACTCATGTCACATAACCTGTGGAGTGTTAGGAAACATGGGTGAGAATGGTCTCTATTATTACCTATTAAGCTTGCTGACAACATCGAATAAACGAACTTTCACGTTGATATGAGGAGATGTTGTAATTTTTGGAGGAAATCTGTTCTCCGAGTGTATTTCCTACTTGCTCCGAGGTCCAGTAGTGTCAAGGTTCAATGTTTTGTTATGGGTTTGAGTGGGCGAGGAAGATTATGCGCCAGGGAACTCAAATCTGGAGCATGGTTGTGGAGCCCAGACACAGGGCCTCTCTGCGAGCAGTGCTGCTTCCACAACCATGCATCTTGGGATCTGAGTTATTCGTATTAGTTCAATAGATTTGCCACAATCTAGGGTGAACCACGATTGCTCGCTAAGTAAGCAGATCTTGGTGTTATATTTAGAAACTGGAAAGAAGGGAGTAGTGGATAGTTACCTCTTTTATTTCATCTCTTCTCATTACTGTATTACAATAGGCCTCTTTGAGATTCAATACAGAAGGGAGTGCTTGATCTTGTGGTCCAGCATACTGTGCAATTCCAATTGCATAATTTTGTCATTTGCTTTGAGTCTCATCTCAATGAAAATTATAGTGCTCTTGCTGAGATTTCAAAAAGTAATTTGTATTTCAAATTAACTGCTTCCATTCGAAGACCACAAGTCTTGAACTCCGACATCATTACCCTGGACTTGTGAATGTGTGCAGGAAATAAAAAGTGCTGCAGGCAATGACATACTTCCTGATGGGAAAGCAGTAAGGAAAGGCAACATGGTGATGTACTCACCTTATGCAATGGGGCGAATGCCTGCTTTATGGGGTCCGGACGCAACAGAGTTCAAGCCAGAGAGGTGGCTCGTAGACGGGGTTGTCCAGCCCCAATCTCCCTTCAAATTTTCTGCTTTTCAGGTAAGACAGCCAGTCTTTAACTAACTGTCACTTCAATATTTTGCAAAGTTGAAGGGAAATGTTGTTGTACAGTACATCAGTTATTAGAATAACTGTGCAGAACATCAACTTTGCTTTCAGAATCTCAATGAGGTCTTCCATTCTACTGATGGCAAGCTGCCATTTAAGAGGACTGAAGAGCTGGGTTCCACCTCCCTCCTGGTTTCCATTTTGGCACTCCATTTCTGAAGATCTTTCTTCTTTTGCCGTTGATCGAGTTTCTCAAAACTGTATCACTCTCCACGAGGTTAAGTCAGGTCAATGTAGAGCAGGGTTGTGGACAAGCATGAGACATCCTTCAAGATAGAATGACACATTCCAGTGAGTCACAAGTTTGGGAATTTGTGGTGTGCAATGTTCATCACATTCAAGAAGACTGTTGCCTGTGATGGGCTTACCCAAACTAGTGTCTGGAATGGGTTCTTACCTCCACGCGCTCTATTTTCCGCATCTGGGCTGCTGATTTGAGTTGCCTCACAGTATGTTTTTTGCATTTTCAAGGACCATGTTCCTGTAACTTAGTTTGGTTCCTGCTTGATACGGTTCAATGACGATCTTAATTGGGGTTGGGCCGTGGACGTGACAATGCAGGCAGGACCTCGGATTTGTCTTGGAAAGGACTCGGCCATGCTGCAGCTGCGGATGTGTCTTGCTCTTTTATGCCGGTTCTTCAAGTTCCAGTTGGAGCCAGACTGCGTTGTCAAATACCGCCAAACAGCTTTCTTGCTGATGGCTAATGGCTTACATGTCAAAATAGTCGAGCGTTGTGATTAGTTGATATATGAACTCAGGGTTTTGTAATGTATGTTAGAGCGTTGTCTGTCCATCACCAAAGTTGCCGTTGTTAAGTTGGAATTTTTATCAATATTTCTCACAACTGAAGGCACAACTTTATTTGAATATTCCCTCAATGGTAGCATCAAAACTCTGTTTGTCAGATAGTTTCTCAAGTGAGAAATTGCAGATCATATCTTAAGCATACACATGACGGTTTGAAACTTTGAATGACAGGTGAGAGATGGTACAGTAGCGTACATATCATCCCACCTTTCTAGTTTATACATTCCTTCTGATGTTTGATATTTTCTTTTAATATCATAAAGAGAACAATGCCTCTACATTTCTCCTTGGATCTTTTTTCATGCTTATTGAGGTGCTAAGGTAAACCAGCCTATGACAGGCAGAATGACTGATTTGGTATGTTGCCATTAGCAAAATAAAATCAGATTTTTTTTTAGCAGAGACAACTTTGAGAAATGAAAGAAGCAGTTAAAATTTTAGTTTTTGGACAAAGTAGGAATTTGTTATGAATTTTTAAGTATTTTTCCAGAACAGTCTGTAGACTATTTGAAATCAATAAAATATGTCTTCATGATGGTCATCTTACCACCTAATGCAGTCTTCAGATTTCCTAACACAACCACAAGAATTTTTAATGTGGCCATCACACAAAGGAATAAAAAAAAACTCTTTATGATGAGTTTACACTCACAATGTGTAAGTGTCCTATGATAGTCATTACTAATTCTATCACAATCACCTATGCACTGATGTGGGCCACTTACCAACCTAATTAAATTGTAGAAGCAAAAATCTGAAATGGACTATAATGGGAGCGTTATGTAGATGTCTGCATTAGACAGTTGGCCTGTCATAGGCTGGTTTACCTTAGTTGTGATATAAAATGATCTTGTAAAATCATTCTCTTTCTTGATGTTTCCTCTAAGAAGTATTTTGTATTTGTTACTAATGTATCCAATACTCCACTTTTGTTCTATTTTTTCTTTGGGATAATTAATGATCTCTAGGATTGTATGAGGATGGAGAAGGATTCTAAGGGAGGCAATCCTATTATGGTTACTATTCCCAATTGCATCCCTATCAACATCTATCTTTCACGTGGGGTTTAACACTTTCAATTAAAGTGGGGTTGAAGTATTTTCATTCTTAGAAATGTATTTAGGATTAGTCAACTTGATGCTCAATTTGATGAGTGATGACTATGTTGTCAATTTTGTTAAATTGGTTTGATCCAGGCTCCAAAAAACCAAGCAATTACCTTTACAAAGTTCCACAAGCTACTATTGGTTTACATTGATGTTGCAAGTAGTGTGGCTCCAAAGTACTAAATTTGTGGAATTCCACCAAAATAAATGAATTTCAACCATTGAAAGAATTTGAATAGTGCAAATTTTAATTTAAAATAGATAATTAATCAAAATCTATTTAATATTAAAATTAGACATCAAAGTTTGATAATTAAAAAATTTTAAATGTTATTATTAGGATATTAAATTATGTTTATTCACAATTTCAAAATAAATGATTCTAAAGTTGATTATAAAATATTTAACAAATATTATGTGAATCAAATGTCTACTTGCCAGGTTGCCTTGGTTGTTGTGTCATGTCAGTTCAACTAGGGCCTTTAAAGAGTCCGTATCTTTAAAAAAAAAAACTTCACTACATTTTGAAATCCTTACAAGGTTTTGTCACTATTTTGGAGGAGAATCATTGACATTAATGATGTTAAACTTTTCAAAATTACTTTAAATTAGTGAACTACTCATGTGAATTAGTATAAAACATCAAGGTGGATGCATGGTCAGATGGACCAATGCCAGTGTCCCATTTCAATTTTCAGGAACATGTGTTGATAGCAAGGTTTGTTTCTTATAAAGTCCATGTTCATTAAAATGAGACAAAATGGTCAAATTGAAACCTTAACCCCTAAAGGACCAAGGCCTTTTTTTTGCCAAAAAACATTAAAACCTGCCATTTCTAAAGCAAACAGTACAAATACAGGGGAAAAAAAATTTTCAACATCTAACCATGTGATCTTACACCTAACAAGTATAAAAATGTCTGGGAAAAAATTTCAAATTTTTTGACCACATATCTACATTGCAAGATATTTGTGTTTAACCCCTAAAGGACCATTGTCCCTTCGGGGGACAAATGCGTTTTCGGGCAGGTACCTATGGGCTGAAATTTTCTCCTGAATTTTTGAAATTCTTTTTGGAGGTAGAAAAGTTGATGAGCTTCGTGGGAATATAATTTTTTTCAAAATCGGTGCCCGGGAACAATAGTTATGACCAAATAAGCTCAAATGAGGGGACGGCGGGCAGCTCGGGCAGCCAGAAAAAAATGGACAAAAATTTGAATTTTATTTTTAATATTATTTTTACTCATATATTATATTTTTGTCTATCCGGAAAGCTTTTATTCATTTCATTTGGATATGTTATGAGAAAGTTATGGACATTCTTGTTTTTCGGGCAGTTAGAGCATCTTCTTGAAAAAAAAAATTGTAGGATTCATTTCTGAATGCAATTTTTCAAATTTTTCAAATTTTATTTTTTTCCATGGTCTGATTTACTTTCTAGAACCATCTCACCATTGGGATTAGTGCATTTTAATTCCATCTAAAATATATGAATATTTTAGATTTTCCTTCTATCTCATACCTACTTCTACTTAACAATTTTTTTAAGAATGATAATTTAATTTTTTTTTATAATTTTTTTTTTATCTAGACTCTCAACTCAATTATCCACTGTGGGAGTACGCATTATCTACATTGACAAAAATAATAGACAATAGTAATTATATAGAGTAGAAATTTTCAAAATTTCCGTAATAGGTAGGGAATAGGAAGCCTAAAACCGGAAATAGAAATTAGAGGCATTACGGAAAACCTTAAACTGTAATTAGGGTTACAGTCGGATCCGGAAACCCTATCCGGAAACCCTAACCCTAATCCGGAAACCGGAAAGTTCCGGCCGAGTAGGCCCTAGGGCCTAGTCCGGCTAGGGAACTTGCGGGAACGCCAGGCCGAAAAGCTACTTAACCCCCGCTGTTTGCTTCATTCTCCCTCTTTCTCCGCGTGATTATCGCGATGGCGCTTAGTGAGTGAAAGTGTAGTGAGATAGGAACGCGTTAAGGAGAGAAGGGGAGGCCGGTGCCGATCGCACTGGAAAGTAGAACGGAAGATTAGCGGAAACTTAGCGGAAGTGAGTCGGAAGTGAGGATAGAGTATGGCAGTTGTTATGGCAGGGCCCAGTGTACGGAAGTCAGGGATCACGGCCCGGATGATCAATCCGGAAATCCCTGAGAATCCGGAACACCACCACCAACTGGAGGATGACCTGACGGATATGGGGTGTCTGGGGTTTCTGAAAAGATCCTGGAGCATCCGGAGTGAGGAGATGATAGACGAGTTAGTCTATGGCGCTCCGAATCAATACCACCTAACCGTTAGAGGTCGTCCAAAGTCTTGGACAGTAGAGATATGGGCCGGAGTCTATTTCGCATCCTCTAGAGGATCCGGATGGGCCGGGCGGACAGAGAAATTCGCCGCGGATAGATTCCGGAACCCGGCGGATCCGAAGGAGGGATACACTGCATCCGACTGCCGGAACTCTAGGGACCAGAGACTCTTAGAGTTTCTGAGCCCCATCATGTATCCGGAAAAGCCCAGCCGGATTACAGTAACGCTGGCAAACACAGTATTTGGAGCCTTAGGGGAAAGGGGGAAACCGGCCCCAAGACTAGTTAGCTGGGGGCTCATCATCCAGTCCATAGTAGATAAACTTTCCGGAAACCTGGTGGGAAAGAAATCCAGCCCCATCAGTCCGTACCTCCTCCACTTGTATCACAAGCAGGAGGTACTGAGTAGTCCGGAAGACATCATCTACCGGCAGGGAGATAGTTTACTCTGATACGGCCTACCTCCAGATTCGGATCCGACGGATGAGGAGCCGGAAGAGGACGTGAAGCCGGAACTAGAGCATGACTCACCGGAGAGGCACGAATCACGCCGGAAGAGCACGGACCCGGATTCAAGAAGGAAGAACCAGCTTCCGGATCCTGTTCCATCCCGGAACACTGATCCGGATCCGGATGTCTTCGAGTCGACAATCACCTGGCTCCGGAGTCAGAAGACTGCCAACGACCGGATGGCAACCCTGATCCGGAAAGTCTGCACGGTGTTGAAGGTAGCAGACGAGACGGAGATCGTGGAGGCGATCAAGAGCAGACCGGATCCGGAGATGATCCGCCTGTTGGAGGGACGGATCCAGGCAGTAGAGGCGGAACGCGACCATCTTCAAAACCGCGCAACGTGGGCGGAAAGGGAGATGTACACCGCCAACAAACGAGCGACGGATGCGACGGAGCTGGTCCGGAAGCTGAGAGATCTCATCGACCCGCCAGCGGATATCATCACCAGATCTGCGCTTTGGAACAACCAGATGACCCGGGAAGGCCACATTTCCGGAACAAAGGTTGTGAAGATATTGGTAGAGTTCGAGGCACGGATTGAGGTTGCATTGAAGGAAATGCGGCACTTGGTGGGCCACTTCGATTCACTCAGCGGATTGGAGGAGTTTCCGGAGATACCCGGAGGTGAGTTTCCGGAGACAACTCAGCTGAACTTGGGAGAACGATCGTCGGCCCAGCAACCCGGAAGATCCTTGGGGCAAAAGGATATTACGGATGGGAGGAGGATTCCGGATCCGGTTTTGACACCCCGGACTACCTCAGTGAACCTCTTCCCATCTATCCAGGATCCCGCTGCAGACGTGACGGCGATGATGAAGGATCCGGTTGGGATTCAGAATCCGACCCGGACCCATCCGAAGGAGTTCATCCACATGCAGCAGGAAACTCCTCCGCGGCCGCCACCGTCAACCCCGATTGAGTTCATTGACCTGGAGAAGAAGAAGGCTACCAAGCGGAAGAACAGCAACAATCCGGTGGAGGTTCTCGAGTCGGAGGAAGAGGAGGTGGTGACGAACTCCTCTTCCGAGTCAGAATATGCGGAGACAGATCCGGGTCCGCCAAGGACCCGATCCGCAACCAAGTCCACCCCGACGAAGCAGATCCGGCCGAAGGCGCCGACCCGGATTACGAAGGGCGGAACGTCAGCGAAGAAGGCGCGGAAGGGTAAATGACTAGGTTGCGTAGTTGGATTGTTAGTTTTAGTATTTTGTCTTCATCGCGGGTTTTCCGGATGTGGGACCCGCTGATCCGGAATGCTAAGTAGTTCCGGATTTCTAGGAATTTAACGGCTTCCCATTTTTTCCGGAACGGTCACTTGGCCGTTGTCCGGATTTTCAGCTGGCCGTTGGCCGCTTTTTCTTTGGACCGTTTTGGTCGTGTTGTTTTGGTTTTTAAGGGCGGGCCGGCTTGTGGCCTATCATTTTCCATTTTGTGTCATTCAATCTGAGCACCCAAGAATAAACACCTTGGGAATCATTATCTTGCGTATCGCGTCTTGATTACTTGTGGGTGGGTGTATCCGGGAGAGTGTGCAAGGTAGGAATCCGGATTGGTTGTTATCCGGATCCAGCTGAAGGTGTCTTGCAAAATAGTTTAGATTGAACTTGAGGAGCTGCGCGCGGTGCCTTTAAATCGCTGGAACGGTGATCCGTTGGGATCCGGTAGTGGTCAGGGAGCTAATCCGGAACTCATGAGTAGTTTCGTGCGGAAGTCAGCAGCCGCCAAGAGGAACATTCCCAAACCATCGGAAGGTCTGCCAACCTCAAGAACAGTCGATAGCTAGGAAGTAAGTCCTTCAATTCCGGATTCCAACTATCCGCGGTTGTTTTGCGGTTGAGTCTAGTTTACGAGTGAGGAGCTGTGCGTGGTGCCTTTAAATTGCTGGAACGGTGATCCGGTGGGATCCGGTAGTGGTCAGGGAGCTAGTCCGGGAACTCGAGAGGAGTCCTGTGCGGAAGTCGGCAAGCGCCTAGTGGAATATTCCCAAACCATCGGAAGGTCTGCCAACCTCAGGAGTAGGTGAAAGCTTGATCCGGAAAATAGCTGAGTGTCGTTGTAGTAAGGGCGGGTGTGGGTGTAACTCTGCGTGACCTACCTTCCGGGTGGCCACCCGGAATGTTGTGAGAGGGACCATCTTTCCACCTTACCGGACTGAGAACTTTGAGGACGGATAGTTGTTTGTTGTTTAGGAGTTGATATGTGTGTTACTTGAGTGGTGATGTTCCCCACCCCTCGGAAAGAGCAAGTGAGGACCCTCTGAGGGTAAAATAGAGGTACCAAAAACCGGTGTGACGGATAGTGAGAGCAGGAATTCGGATCAAGGTGGATCCGGATTTGATTCCGGAAGACGGTATTTCCGGAACTTGGTGTTTGTGTTGTGCCGGATCCTACTGCGGATTGTCATTTCCGGGTAGATCCGTAGTTCCGGATACTTATCTACCGCGACAACATCTGGAATTCCCTGGGACGATAACTCGTGTCATCTTAACGCTTTTGTGGTGTTAAAGATACCTACGCCTAGACTGCGCGTACGACATCCACTGTAAAGATTTAAAGCTCAAAACTCTGTAGTGCAAAAATTTGAAGTTAAAAATGTTCAAAGTCAAAAAATCTAGTCCCGCAATGTTCTGAAAAACTTGTTTTGTCTACTTTAAACGCAGATATCTTGCAATCTAAGTGGTCAAAAATTCTGAAATTTTTTCCACACTCTCATACTAGTTAGGTGTGAGATCCTACGGCTCGACATGGAAAAAAAACAATTTTTCAATTTTTTTTACTCGCTATAGGTATGGCAGTTTTGAGTGTTTTCTGGCAGAAAAAAGGCCTTGGTCCTTTAGGGGTTAAAGTGAAAAAATAAGTTTTCCAACACATTGCAGGACTAGATTTTTCAACTTTGAAGATTTTTTACTTAATTTTTTTACTCTATAGAGTTTTGAGCTTTGAATCTTTATAGTGAAGAATTGAGTTGAGAATCTAGGGGGAATAAGATTCCAAAAAAATTAATTTTCATTCTTAAAAAAATGTCAAGTAGAAGTAGGTATGCGATCAAAGGAAAATCGAAAATATTAATATCTTTTAGATGGAATTAAAATTCACTTATCCCATGGAAAGATTGTTCTAGAAAAAAAACTAAACCATGTGGAACTTTCTTTTTTGAAAAATTGCATTCAGAAACAAATCTTACAAGTTATTTTTTTCAAGATGTTCTAATGTTTAAAAAACAAGATTGTCCATAACTTTATCATAAGAAATTCAAATGGAATGAATCAAAGCTTTCCATATAGACAAATACATAATCTATAAGGAAAAAACTTCAAAAAGAAAATTTGAAAATTTGAAATTTTTTTTGCTGCCCCTCATCCCTTGTTTTGAGCTTATTTGGGCATAACTTTTGTTCCTAGGCACCAATTGAAAAAAAATTATATTCCTACAAAGCTTATCAGCTTTTCTATCTTCAAAAAAAAATCCAAAAAATCAGGGCAGAATTTCAGCTTGTAGGTACCTACCCAAAATCCCATTTGTCCCCCAAAGGGACAATGGTCCTTTAGGGGTTAAGGCCCCTTTTTTCAAAGAAAAGTTATTGAAAGCAAAGATAAATATAGGCAATTATATACCTAATGAATCAAGAGAATACAAATTAGAAATGGACACCAAGATGAAAGTATGGTAAATTTTAAGAAGACTTAGAGCAATTCAAGACCAAAACAATCAAGATATGAGAATATGAGAAATAAAATTCTACATGAATGGTCAAAAAGTATGTGACATTTATAAAAGTGGGCCACATTACATTGAAGTACATGAATTTATTTAAGAATTCATGTACATATGAAACAATTTATCTTGCTTGTATATATATACTTCACTTCATAAGAAGTGAAATTTCAATAATTTCAATGATAAAATGTGTTAGTGTAAAAATGTAGAGGCTATGTGCACATGAAGCACTTGCCTTTGCTAAAAATTGTTTTTTATATGTGAATGACTAATCTATTAATAGGAATGATCTTTTTACAAAACAATCAACTTTGTAAACAAGAATCACTTGGCTAACCATCATTCTTGGTGGAAGAACTATTTTTCAATGCCTCATTGGCTACCTCCAAGAAGTGACATCTGAAGGGTGTTTTGAAAGTCTCAATAGTATGATTAGACATGTTGAAGGGAGTTGTAGACACCAACGTTGGTTACAAAGGTCAATCAATCCTTTGACCAAGGTGGACTGTGCAGATTATGTTGTTGCTACCCTTAAACACATCCTCAATTTTTTAAAGATGGAGTGATGCTTCTATTGGGGTTTTGTTTTTTTACTTCTAGTAGGCAACTGTTTAATTCTAGTCTTCATTTTCATACTCGGAGTATTTTTCTAATTTATTTTTGTATGTGAAAAGTTATAAAAAGATAAAACGATGTTATTTTGCCTTCTAGTTGAATTTTAAGGGAAATGAGTCTTTTAAATAAAGATAAGAAGAAATTGTATAGTCAAATATGTTAGCCATTTGTTTGGAGGCCCACCCATATAAATGAAGCCGGTATGGGCTAATCCATGTGGCTAGGAGTATCTCGGAAAGGAATTGGGAAGTTTTCCCAAGGAGGCTTGAGAGTAGTGTGGAGTTTAGGGGTTCGAAGAAGTATTGAGAGACAAATGTGAAAGAGGAGATCTTATGATTTATGAAGAATTTGGTAATGAAAATTTAAGGTGTTGTACATTATGAATTTTTGTTTCCAAAAAGTCTTTACTTTCTTGATTTTGAGTTGTCATTCAAAAGTTGTGTTAGTTTGAGTAGAGGGAAGTCTATTGTCTTCAATGTTAAGGGACAAAGATTTTTTTTTTTTTTTTGAAACATACAACCTTTGAGGGTCGCAACAAGGACTGACACAACACAACCATGGCAACCGGAGATTACCAAAATTATAAGCCATGGTACCTCCGTCAAAACACAAGAAGAGGGACATGTATCGTACCAACACATGATCAAAGTCAGCATGGGGTATTGAACCGGCAACCTCATGCATGCCACCAAAGGTCCCTACCTATGCCATCACCTAGGGTAGTTTAGGGTCATTTCGGATTGAGGGGCAAAGACTTTGACCGACTATAGAAGACGGAAAAGTCTTTGGTTTGCACTAAAATTTTGAGGGAGTGTGGTAAATTGTGTTAGCTATCCATGAAGATATCACTCATTCTATTTAGAGTTTTCTTGAGTGAGTTGTGAATGTCAAAGTGACGATGGGTCTATTGCCCTCAATTCTAAAGGCCAAAACTTTGGGTGGCCATAGAAGTTGAATAGAGTGTTATAATGATTTGAAATTTAAAGAAAAAATAGAAAATTGTATTATCTTTTCAAAAAGTTATGACTCACTTCATTTAGACTCTTGAGGCAATGGTGACATGAAATCCAAATTTGGTTAAAAAATTGAAGTTGAAATTGAAGGAGATATTGAAGACTTGTGTGTTGTGACTTATAGCTCTGTCTATCATTGTAAACCTTGTTGTTATGGGCGGCATGAGTTAAACCATTGTTTTGCCTCTTTTTGTATTGTGGCAACAAAATGGGGTTCTTAGTCCACATGGTCGAGACTTGCTCTATTTTCATAGTGAAGTTAGGTTAATGACCAACAAACCAAGAATTTGAAAGTCTAGGAGCTATATTCACCAACAATATCTCGTAGTATGCCTTCCATTCTACTGGTTCCCGTATTCCGTGATTTTTTATCTCTACTTTAACCCATAAACCAACTTAAAGCCCAGATAGGCCAACGGGGAGCAATTCCATGGCGGTGTAGAAAATTCAATGATCGAGTTTAAAGAATTTATACGACTATGAATTATTTTGTTCCTAAGCCATTCTTGGTCGCAGCCAGGATCCTCGTAATTTTTTGAGGCAAACCTCTCTTTACTCGACAATGAATAGTGTTGTATGACCCCTTCAGTCATTTCATTTGTCTTTTGATTAATGATTGCATGGATGGAGGGGAATTATTGCTTGGAGTTGTTTTTATTAGTCCCAAATAGCAATCAAAAGTTGAATTTGACCAATTTTCAACGTTACAAAGTGCAAGAAGAAGATCATTTGGAAACAAAAAATTTGAGACCAATAGCAAGATCATTTTGGAATGAAGGAAGTCAAATTTAGGATTTTTATATAATCTTCACATAATCATGATGTAACATCACATCACGATATAAAAACTCCAAATCATGTCAAGATAGACAACCCTGATGTGGCCATTGATTTCTGTAAAGGTTTCTACCTATTTATGAGACCAAGATTGGATTGTGATGAGCTCGTGTGGATTGGTAGGGCAGTGGAAAATCCACGATTTGATCCCAAAACGGACCACTTTCATGAAGTTTTGGTGCAATGGTACATACTGTGCAAAACATCAAAGGATGTGTGACGATTGTATACATGGTGGGATACAATGACCAATTTCAAATGGAAGATTGACCAGACGACTCGCCGGACGAACACCAAAGCCAACTATGTTTCAATGGACAACATTATGGCATTGTAAAAAACAAAGAAGAATGACTATAATAGCTTCATTGCACTATGTTGGCAAGTGTGATTTGCTATGTACAATGCATGTCAAATTGTTAAGGAAGAACAATAAGGCTTATTATTATAAATTGTTGGCAAGTGTGATTTGCTATGTACAATGGATGTCAAATTGTTAAGGAAGAACAATAAGGCTTATTATTATAAATTCTCGTGGGAAGGCTCTTAAAAAATCATTCTTGATGCACACAATGCACTAGTAGAAAAAAAAGGTCAAATGTAACCAATGAAAAAATGATTGGTTATTGAATAATGATTGTCACTAGCTAGGACAAGTTGAAATTTGAAGTAAATAATTTCCCCGTTGTCATATTTAATTAGGACTAGGTATAATTTAGGTATGGTTTAGGCATTGTACAATCATTGTTCTCCAATCATTGTAGTCAGAACGGAGTCATTTTTTAGTAACACTAGCCAATCATTGTTCAATCATATACCATTGAGTTAGTGGTATCCAACAAGTGACAAATTATAATTGCATCTTGAAGACAAATGGAGAAATGAATGACTCGATGAACGGCTTAAATGGACCACTTAGATGGATGGCTCAAATTGTCATATTCTAGGTTAGCGGCCTTTCTACTTTTATGGTGGTTGATAAAAGATGCAATTGGAAGAAGGGCCATAGTATATACATGCATGTTACTATGCAACTAA
The DNA here is from genome assembly GCA_947034895.1 of Rhytidiadelphus loreus. Taxonomy (NCBI): domain Eukaryota; kingdom Viridiplantae; phylum Streptophyta; class Bryopsida; order Hypnales; family Hylocomiaceae; genus Rhytidiadelphus; species Rhytidiadelphus loreus. The sequence continues at coordinate 50,929,059 of OX344761.1, forward strand.
CCACACTTGACCTCATGATGCTTTCACATTTTACTTGCTTGCCTAATTTTCATCTAGTTGCCACTTATTTGCAATATTGTCCTACCAATTTTTTGCATGAAATGTAAGCTCTTTAAACATAAGAGCTGTGAGGTGATTTGGAATACTCATATTTTGAATATTTTGAAACTTGTATTCCATTCATATGTTGTCCTAAAACTATATGTAAAGACAATCTCTAATATCCTTTTGACTTCTAATAAGATCTAACAAAGTTTAGGACAGTTTAGTAATGGGAACCATACTCAAATGTTTATTTTAGAAGATTAAAGGTGCAATTAGCCTATTGTATTTTTACTCTTAATTACGCTATTGTAATAGTAATTTATTAACCCCTTTAAGAATAAACATTCAAATTTTGAAAAATGGATGAGCACAAATATGTTCTAAACACACAAACTATTGATTTTTTCATCCATCTAAAAGTTTGTAGATTCTTGTACTAGTTATCTTACATTTGTATGGGATAGATTTGCAAATCTCTTCTTTCCAAGTATTTTATAGTTTAAGGGGTTAGGTATTTATTACTCAAAAATAACTTTTTCAATTGAAGAAATGACCAATCACAATCAACTTGAATAAAAAAAGTAATAACAAAACTTTAAAGTATACCATACTAAAAATTTAACATTTTGAACTTAAAGAATAAAACAATCTTATGAAAATTACACATAATCAATTTTTGAAAGGATTTTTCAGTTTCAAATTTTATTGCAAATTATTGGTCAATGTCTCAATGAAATGGTAGATCGAACCCTATGGATATGATCCATGAATCATATTTTTCAACTTTTGTTTTAAATTCATCATTAAATTATTATTCTAAGTTTCATTTTATAATTCATTTTCACAATTTTGGAAATTGGACCATCTCCTAGTCTTTAAGGGAGGATTGCTAAAAGCATGAGCCCATGAGCCTAAAAGATTATACACTTATGTTATAGGTGTCTATATTATAAAAACCTTCCATGAATACAATGTAATTATGTTATAGATATTGATATTATAAGTGTTTATTTTATAAGCACCTTCAATGGTTGTAGGATATCTACTTATACATATGTTGAAGGCTCACATACTCGAATTTTCATACTCTCACACTAGCATCATTGGTCTTTTAAGAGCTAAATTATCCCATTAGCAAAGACACAAAATTATTGACTTATAAATTTTTGTGGATGCAAATGATTATTATACAATATCATTACATGAATGTTTAGCTTGCATTAATTAAAAATAATAATTACTTTGATAGTAATAACTTAAGGATGTATTCAAAATAGTGTAAATTGGTAAATTAGTGTCACCTATACTAGTAGAAACTTAGTTTGTGTTGACCAAAAAAATGACCACAAAAAGACCCATTGTGGATCAAATTTATCAATCATGTCTTCTTATGGGTCCATTCCCTTATTTATGCAAAGTATGTTTCCATTATTGAGTTTCAAGTAGTGTGGTGGTAAGGTAATGTACCTCATTACGGACAAAATGGGAGCAAGCCCATTGAGGACAAAATTGTAATGATGGTATACATTCAAGTTTTGAAATGTACACCACCATTACAATTTTACACACAATGGGCTTGCTTCCATTTTGTCCGTAATAGGGTACTTTACCTTAGAGTGTGGTCTATCTCATTGAGATTTTTCATTCAATTGGAGATATAATAGCCTCCTATACTTAGCATAGGAGCTTCCATTACATCAAATACTAATTTCCAAATTCAAATTTCTAGGGGGGTGGGATATTTTTACTTTGTAATGGTGCAACTATATACATTGATAAAGGCTTTGAAAAAACATAAGACCATCTCAAGTATTTTATAATGATGATTGCCATACAAAAACTACTATGCTCACCAATATATGGCCACTAATTAAGATTGTCTCCGGGTCATAGTTACATTTTTGAAAGTGAGGGGACATAACATTGCAAAGCATTTGTAATTCCTTCTCATGAATCCTAGAAAGGGAGATATATTCCTCAGCAAGATACCTAGGGGAGGCCACCCTAGATTTTGGGAATGAGAAAGGCCCCCCTTTAATATTGGTTAACTCCTAAAGGACCATTGTCCCTTTGGGGGACAAATGGAATTTTGGGCAAGTCCCTATAGGCTGAAATTTTGCCTTGATTTTTTGAAACTTTTTTTGAAGATAGAAAAGCTGATAAGTTTTATTTTTTTTTTCAATTGGTGCCTAGGAACAAAAGTTATGCCCAAATAAGCTCAAAACTAGAAATGAGGGGCAGCAAAAAAAAATTTCAAAATTTCAAAAGAATCATTTTTTATTTGATTTTCTTATAAATTATATTTTTGTCTACATGGAAAGCATTGATTCGTTCCATTTGGATTTGTTATGAGAAAGTTATGGACAATCTTGTTTTTCAAGCAATTAGAGCATCTTCTTGAAAAAAATAACTTGTAGGATTCATTTTGAATGCAATTTTTGCAATTTAAAAAAAGAAGTTCCACATGGTTTAGTTTTCTTGCTAGAACAATCTTACCTTTGGAATAAATGCATTTTAGTTCCATCTAAATGATATTAATATTTTAGATTTTCCTTTGATTTCATACTTACTTCTATCTAACATTTTTTTTTAAATGAAAATTAAGTTTTTTTGGATTTTTTTTTTCCTAGACTCTCAACTCAATTCTTTACTATAAATATTTACAGCTCAAAACTCTGTAGTGCAAATAATTTAAGTTAAAAATGTTCAAAGTTGAAAAATCTAGTCCCACAATTTGGTGATTTTTGTTTTTTTCACTTTTAAACACATATATCTTGCAATCTATGTGGTCAAAAATTTTGAAATTTTTCCCACACATTCTCATACTAATTAGGTGTAAGATCCTATAGTTGGATGTCGAAAAAAAACAATTTTCAATTTTTTTACTTTTTGCTATAGAAATGGCAGGTTTGACTGTTTTTTGGCAGAATAAAGGCCTTGGTCCTTTAGGGGTAATTAAGGTTCTGAAGGGTCCCTTCTTGAATAGAGATCTTTTTGATGAAGAACTTTACAACATCAGTACTATCAAACTTTTAATTCAGTTCAATAATGCTAACTTATTGTTGAAGTACAATTTATCAATTGAAGCATTGTGAAAGAAATATTCTACAATATTAAGGTCTGTACATCCATAATCAACCCTAATTACAATTGAGAATAGTTATTGAGTATAAATTATTTTTATTAGGTCTTGTTGGCAATTGAAAGAGGATTCCAATGCATTTTGGCATGCATTATTTGGACATCATATGAATAAGTTATGAGCTTTTATAGTATTGTCCCTAGGTGTACTATAAAACCAACATTAAGCTCATATAGACTTTCATTTTGAGATTGTGTACAACTTGTCTAATCAATATCTAAGAAAAAGTGACGCTTTGGGGTTCAAATGTAGATGTTGCATTTTGGACAGTTAGGGTTGATTGTGGGTGTACGTACCATAATATTGTTGAAGAGGGACCTTGCATTTTGAGTAGAGACAAAAGTTCAACAAGTTTGCTAAACCCTTGACCTTCAACCACATTGGGACTTCAATTATAACTTCATTGAAACAGTCTACCTTACTGTGACTTCTCCTAATATAAGTTACATAACATTGTATAAACAAGTAATGGTCCTAGCCATGATGGGAAGGCATTATGCTTTGCTAGATGCTTGGAAGGGACTTATCAATTAAATCAAAGATTGTAGTCGGGTGAGGAGCTACATAAGACAATTTCAATCATTGTAGAGGTACACTTTTCAATTAAGGATGCAAAAGGAACACTTGCCTCATTAGTAAAATTTATTTTGATAGGTGTAGGTTGAACTTCACATTCATTGCAACGATGCTAGCATATGAATGCAAAGTCATGAACCTACAAGCCTTGAACCTAGTTGTAGGTAACATGTGTACTTATAACCATAAAACTTAGCACCTTTCTTTTCTTTTCTTTTGTGACACATGGACAATTTTTATTGAGCTTAACAACTTCTTTTTTCTTTTTTTTCCCACCGCAGCAGAGCAACAAAAAACAACAGCCAAGCCAAGAGGCTGGACAAGAGAAAGAAAACAGCTTAGCACCTTTCCATGGACACGCAAGTTAGGGCTGAATTCACAGAAAGGCTGAAGTAGTTGACATTGCAGAAGTGGAGTAAATTGATTCAGAATCAAACTCAACTACCCTGGCTACCAACTCCAATTGTTCAGTAAAAGTGCATCGTTCACCAGCATTGTCGATGAACAGTAACGGTACTAGTAATAGTCATATTTGGAAAGATGGGAAATTTCAAAAGTTGACACTTTAATTTCCACCCCCCTATCTGGAACCGACCTCAGCAGTTTTTGTTTTTTTCATTTAAGCTTATTTCAGACAGTGCAGAAAGCGTTAATCACTGGAAGGATGAAGCTATTTACATCCATGGAAATGGATGAAACTTGAAATATATGGATGAAATTTCATTTATTCATTCAATACAATGTAGAGCAATGTACATTCATCCCATGTAGAGCAATGTTGTTCCAAATTTGGTAGCAAATTGGCGATTTCATCCCCTATAAAGTAGGAATATTTTGCTCAAGATTCTTGACCAAAAAAATTATTACTTTTTAGTGAAAATCACTCACACACACACACCAACCTCAAATTCAAGTTATGGCAAGTCAAACTTAAGTTTAGTTGACACATTCTTTAGAAGGTTCGACAATACCTGACTCCAAACTGGCTTCTTTGGTGAACGACTTCATCTCACTATGAAATAGAGATTAATTACCCCCAAAGTGGAGTTGTTTGATTAACAAGTCTTGTCCGCAAGGTATTCGTTGCAGTTTATGTGTTAGCTCTTGTTCTTTGAATTCACTTTCTAAAAATCTTAAAAATTTGTTGCTAGAGAGGTGCTCCCCTAGTTCATTGTACCTTTTCCTTTTATCAATGGAAATTGTCCATGTATTTCAATAAATAAATAAAACTTAAGCTTAATTGAGGAGCTTTTAGCATTTGAATGCCACAATCTCAAGGCTTGAAACACATCATTTGTCACAAAGAAATCATGGATTGACTATGCTTATGGTACTATTGTACTTTGAGGGTGAGCTTCAAAGTTCCAAAATTGAATTTCCTAATCAGATTTTGAAAGGTCCACATCACTATAGGCCAATCACAAGATGAAATATGGCATTTTGTAGCAAAGAAATTATTTATGCAAAAGATGACCCTCATATAGGGTAGCTTCAAAAGGGCAACAAAGAGATTCAACCATCTCCAACTTTTGTAACTTAAACTCTTATTCAAATTATGGTCATGTCCTTTATTTTGGTGTACTATTTCACCAAATTAGAAAGGACTACAAACTAAATTGATTTGTACTATTAGTGTGCACGACACTACTTTACCAAAGTTGCATTATCTTTAAATTCTTGTAGCTTGAAACATTACCATATTGTCTCAAAATTTTGTGGTGACATTGATTTTGTAGGTAATGCTAATTTTTCACCTTCACTAATAGGACAAATCATTGAACCTAAGGACTACATCAATTTAATATACACATGTCTTTAACCCCTAATGTTATTGGAGGTTCAATATTGACCTTGTTTTGAGTTCTGACATCGGTTTTCACTATATTTTGCATATGTAGAATATAAATTGAAAAAAGGGTTTGAAAGAAAAATAGGTATCCTCTCATTCATGGAACCATATCGTTTATGTATGTTTTCTAAGGTAACTACACTAAAATGCATCCAAATAAGCAATTGAGCATTGTTCCTATTATTAAATCGACAAATTTATTTTTGGATGTTGTAGGAAGATTCTCAATTTTCTTTTTGTATTCTATGGACATTAAATGAATAAAATATAATCCTAATTTACATGTAGAACTTTGTTACACATCACTCTAATAGACATTGCAAAAATTATATGATTTAAAAAAATTTCAATGTCAAATCAAGTACCTAAAAATATATTATAAAAGAAGATTAATTATTTTTATTTTATTTTTTAGATTGACACCTACACAAAAAAATTTGAAACATTCATTTTTGAATACCAAGATGAAAGTTATGAGTTTTATTTCGTGGGCAATGAAGGTAAAAAGAGCACATAAAGTCGTTTTTGAATAAATCAAAATAGATAATACATGGTGGTTACTAGAACACTATTACCGTGGGATTTACAACTCTCAAAATTTTGTCAAAGTTTTTAGTGATTTGGTTTTCCTTCATCGATTACACCTTCTATTTTCAAGTTCTATAAAAGATGAATAAGAAATAAGTGTTGGTTAAAAAAATTATTGTATTCTCTACCCATTTTCAACCTATTGACTAAAATGCTTAACCCCTAAAGGACCATTGTCCCTTCAGGGGACAAATGTTTTTGGGCAGGTATCTACGGGCTGAAATTTTCTCCTACTTTTTAAAAAAAAAATTTGGAGGTAGAAAAGTTGATTAGCTTCATAAAAAAATAATTTTTTCAAAATCAGTGCCCAGGAACAATAGTTATGACCAAATAAGCTCAACCAAGGGACGGCGGGCAGCTTGGGCAGCCAAAAAAAATGGGCAAAAATTTGAATTTTCTTTTTAATATCATTTTTTTCTCATAGATTATATTTTTCTCTATCTGGAAAGCTTTGATTCATTTCATTTGGATATGTTATGAGAAAGTTATGGACATTCTTGTTTTCGGGCAATTAGAGTATCTTCTAGAAAAAATAACTTGTAGGATTCATTTCTGAATGCATTTTTTCAAATTTTTCAATTTTTTTTTTTGCATGGTCTGATTTACTTGCTCGAACAATCTCACCATTGGGATTAGTGTATTTTAATTCCATTTAAAATATATGAATATTATAGATTTTCCTTCAATCCCATACCTACTTCTACTTAACAATTTTTTTAAGAATGATAATTAATTTTTTTTTGAATTTTTTTTTTTACCTAGATTCTCAACTCAGTTCTCCACTATAAAGATTTAAAGCTAAAAACTCTGTGGTGCAAAAATTTTAAGTTAAAAATGTTCAAAGTCAAAAAATCTAGTCCCGCAATGTGCTGAAAAACTTGTTTTTTCCTTTTTAAACGCAGATATCTTGCAATCTAAGCGGTCAAAAATTCTGAAATTTTTTCTACACACTCTCATACTAGTTAGGTGTAAGATCCTACGGTTACATATGAGAAAAAAACAATTAAAACTTTTTTTTACTCCTTGCTATAGGTATGGCAGTTTTCAGTGTTTTCTGGCAGAGAAAGGTCTTGGTCCTTTAGGGGTTAAATTATTGAACATATCTAATTTTTTCTAAAAATGTTGAAAAACAAAACTTCAACTTTGGGATTGATTGCAGAAACCTACCTTTTGAAGTTTAGGCACATTAAACTTGCAATGGGTGTGGATTTTCACTCTAAAATTTTAGATGGATGTACTTGGATTTTAACTAAAGTATCCTACAATTAGATTAGTCATAGAATAAATATAGATGAAGATTTTAGCCTTGCTGTGGATATGAGTAATTTGAAGCACAGTCACTGTAAGACACCCACATCTAAGCAGACAAATTTGTTGAACATCCAATGTAACAACCTAGCTGTCTTTATGTCAACAATGATGTCCAATGTAACATCTTCATGTTGAATTGGATGTCATTGTTGACATAAAAACATCGATTGTTACATTTGATGTCCAACAAAATCTGTTTGTTTAAACATAAAAAAACACTAGTTTCTTATAGTGAGTTGTAGACCTCAAAACACCAAAGCCATTTAGAGGATAATGTAACAAATTTGACTCTATGAAACATGCCAATTTGAATAATTTAATTGTTCATTTGAAATAGTATAAATACTCCTTGTAGGCTTTTAAATATTTGTACCACATGAAATAGTAGAAAAATATGTTGTAAGGATATATGCACAATTTTTTGAAATGATAAACTTGGAATGACAATTAGGATTTGCAATAAAAAAAATCATTACTTTCTTCTCTTCCTAGATCAAGGGATTGGTTGGAGAAGTTACCCCCTTAAGTTCCCTGACTAAGTTTTCACCAATTTTTTTAAACATTTTTTTTTCATTATTTTCTCATTGCCCTAAGCGGAGTGACAATTTTAGACAATTTATGTATGAAATGTGCCCTAGCCCTTCAGGGGTTAAATTGAAAATGTTTTTTTTGGGCCTTGGTAGTCAAAGGGGATTCTTGATTCTTTTACCCCCCTAAAGTTCCTTTGGTCAAAAATGAGAACATACTCATAATTTTTTTTTTTAAAACACGTGCTATAATTGGTTTGTAAATCAAAATTTATCCATATTTTATAATTTGTAACCGTATCATCTTATTTTCAACTAGTACAAGGGCCTTGCATAAAAAGCATTGTATGTGTGAGATATGATTGAGCAAAGAGCAACACAATGTTGTTTTCAAGGTGGCCAAACTTTTGACAATGTGGCTATGTCGAGGGCTATGTCAAGATTTTGAATCCATAACTCAAATTCTACTTTGCAAAAAGATCAAAAGACTTCAAATTCAAATAAAGTCTCAAGTTAAAAAGAAGTATGCAAATTCTCAAAGCAAAATAATGCTTTACTTCATCTACTTGAATTAGAGGTCAAAAAAATAAAAACAAACCAACTGTTAGTAAAAATTGTCAATTCATTATAGACCTCCTAACTTACAAACCAATTGCTCAGAGCTCTTATCCAAAACATCACCAACCACTCACTATAAAGCTAACCAACTCGAGCTTGGGCAAAGCAGCAAGGAATCTACCTAGGGTTGCTTTGAACCTGCCTATGTCAAATTGGCCCTTCCAAACCCATGATACTATGCTTGTCAAATGATTGTCTGATTGTGAGGCACAAATTTTGACAATGGGTGTGTTATCTTCTTTTGTACTACTTCTGCTTAGTTATTGAGGTAACAAATTTTTCTTCTTCAAATTCCAATGGGGTTGCTATTTTGTAAGCGTGTGAGCGTGAACTTGTGAGCATATAATTTTATAAAGATTCCATCTAAAAATTTTGGTCAAAAATTATTATTTTTGGTAAATTTTATTAACTATTATTGTGAATCTATTACCATGGTCCCTTGAACAACCTTGATGTGCTACTTTGCTAGATTTTGCTAGACTTTGCTAGATTTTAAGAAGAAGAAAAATTGGATATTAATTAAGATTTGTTTGAAATCAACTAAGATTGTTCCATTGAGATTATAATTACTCCCCTCTTGTTGCTTGGATCCCCTCGGTGCTGAGGGGAGCTCCTTTATAAAAAAAAAGATTTTTTTTTTTTTTTTTTAATTTTTTATTCTCGCTGTAAGGAGGCTCCCCTCAGTGCCGAGGGAGAAACAAGAGTGGAGTGATTAACCAAACAACCATTTGATCAATAAATAGAAGAGTTGAACCCTTGGAGGTCCTATAAGAAGACAATGATCAACTAATCAACAATTTGGTGTAACTGAGCTCATTCCTTACAAAAATAATCCTTGTCAACCAAATATTTTTTTTCAAAATCTTAACAAGTCTGATTACCAACACGTCAAGGTAGAAGTGTAGGTACCTCCTATCCACCTTGAGAGGACCCATGCTACTACAAGATAGTAGTTTTTATCAACAATTATTTTTCTAAAATTTAAGCAAGTCCAATAACAATGCATCAAAAGAAAATTATTGGTATTTTCTTATTAGCCCCGAGAGAAGCTACATTGCTATATTAGGAGAGTGATCAACCAATATTCTATACAAACTTATTTCCATCTCCATTCATCTTTCACATAAATTAAGTTCATCATTTTCAAAATGTATACTTTTAATATTTTAGACAATACTGAAAATCATAAATTTCATGTGAATTCTATATAACCACGGTAATACGTCCATAGTAATAGGTACTAAAATTTACTAAAAATAGTAAATTTTGACCAAAATTTTAGATGAAGTTTATTGTTAAAGATATTATTAAGTTTTCTTCAAATTTCTAAGCTCAACACTCACATAAGATCTACTCAACACTCATAGGCTCATGCTCACAGGCTCACAAAATAGCACCGTTGAAATTCCATGCTAGCAAGTTACGTGGTGTGACATCAGCAATCTAGATATTGCCGCCACGGTTAAACATCAACGGCCCTGGTTGGAGATCAGTGACCTAGGCAAATGAAAAGTGGCAAATGACACTGCCGTGTGTGAAATCGAAGGTGGATGAATGTGCTCAGTTGCGACCCTCAAATCGAAATCTTCATTTTCCTCGTAATTTTTCCAATCTAGATTTAGCACGTCCGAATTTTTTTAGTAACCGAGCGAAATCTCGCCACTTTCGGGAAGCTGCTGGGGAGTGAGGCGCTTGAACCGGGTGAAGCGTGGAAAGAGCCCGTGGCAGCTCATTTGCCGAGTCCTGTCTGAAGAGAAATATGCCTGGCGATGCTCTCACAGAGAATCAATATTACCGTCCTGCTGAAATATTACCACTATAGTAGAACCTGCACACTGTCGTTATTTCACATTGCTTCAATATATTCACTTCCGCCTAGCCTTGAGTACGTCCTGAGAGTGCAACAGATCGATCGATTGCGGAACCAGGCTGCGCTGTTTTGTGTATTGAGAGAGATCTTGACTTCCTTTAATTTGTAGAGTACTGGTTGTGGAAGAACGCTATGGAAGACTGGGGATCATGGCTTGTGGAGAGGATGAACAGCCTCACGGTGGTTTCTGTAGTTTTCAGCACCGTCTTGGCTTACCTTCTGTGGGCGATTGCAGATCGCTGGGTGCCGCACAGAAGGCGCAAAGGGCCTGTGCAATGGCCCATTCTAGGTACCAGTGGCTTCATCCGTTTCGATCCCTCACTGTATAAATAACTTCCCCTCTTTCGTCTTTGGGTTGTGCAGGCTACAGTTGGGACATTGAAGCCATGCTTGGCCCTGAAGGAATTGAATTTCTGTTTCTGTTGTGTAGTTTTCTCGAGATTATGATCAGGTTGGGGTTCGTACTTGTAGTCTGATGGATATAATTTCGGTGCATTTGGTCACAATCGTTAGGGGCGACGGTGGAAGTGCTACGAAATTTTCACCAGTTCAACGACTGGTTGGTGTTTTATTTCCCCCGAGACGGGCTCACTTTTGGCTACAAAATGGCGAATGTGAACGTCATCTGCACGGCTGACCCTGCTAATGTGGAATACATTCTCAAGACTAACTTTGCCAACTACCCGAAGGTTAGTCGATTGGATTTGCTGCATTGCACAGTTGCACACTGTAGTGGACTTTTTGGATTCCTCTGCTGCTGGCTCCATGTTTTTTACCTGCTTTGCGATATAAATATGGCACGCGAAGACTTCAAATTCCTGAGTAGGTATGCGTAAGTGTCGTCTGCTTCACACTGTGTAAAGTCACAGCCTTTCATTTGCCTGAGTGCTCAAAGACGAGTTTCCAAGTTGTTGAATTCGTTGTTGAATTGTTGCTAAATCATTCAGGGGAAAGAGTTTCACGACAAATTTGATATATTTCTGGGAGATGGCATTTTCAACGTGGATGGAGAGAGTTGGAAGCAGCAGCGCAAGACGGCTAGCCTTGAATTTGCTTCCCGAAAGCTGCGAGATTTCAGCACTGTAAACTTTCGAGATTACTCCGCGAAAACGGCGTTTATCATCACCAACGCTTGCAGGACGCAGCAGCCACTTGACATGCAGGTCAGTTTCTCGATCATACCTTGGAGTGAGCTTAGCTTGGGGGTTCCAAAAAAACACTTCTTTTGGAACTGAACTGTAGAATCTTAAACTTTACTTGTTTTGAGATTATGTAGTAAAGAATTCATGAAGTTTGACCATACAGATTGAGAGATATGAGCATTCAAAGTTGAAAAAACAAGTTCTTTTAAACACTGTATTGCAATCTTAGATGACTTTGATCTCTATTTGTGGAAAAAATGTGCACTATAGAATTTGAATTTAAAATTTATTGTTTTGAAGAATTGAATTGGGAGTCTAGGAAAAAAATTTCAAAAAATAACAACTTGATTTTCATACCTCAAAAAATTGTCAAGTAGAAGTAGGTCGAAAATTGAAAGAAAAACTAAATTGTTAATAGCTCTTAGATGGGATTGAAATACAACAATCCCAACGGTGAGATTGTTCTAGCAAGAAAACTTAACCTTTTCAAAAAAATAAAATTGAAAAAATTTGAAAATTGCATTCTGAAATGAATCCTATATTTTTTTTTTATCAAAATGATATTTAGATTGCCCAAAAAAAAAGATTGTTCATAACTTTGACATCACTAATCAAAATGGAATGAATAAAAGCTTTGGATTTAGACAAAAACATAATCTTTGACAAAAAAAAAAAAATTTAATTTATTTTGAATTTTTGCAATATTTTTTGTGTTGCCCGCCAAGTTGAGTTCTAAGCTTTTTGTGGTATAATTTTTGCTTCCGAGCACCGATTGAAATAAAAATTATATTCCCACAAAGCTTATCAGCTTTTCTATCTTCAAAAAAAATTTCAAAAAATTAGAGTAAAGTTTCAGCCCATAGGAACCTATCCGAATTCCAAATTGTCCCCCGAGGGGACAATGGGACTTTAGGGGTTAAACCAAAGACAACGCAGTACAAAACAAGCAAATGAATGGATCTCCCCGAAAGTTCCGTGAATCTTTTCGGTGACTCTCACCAACTGAATGGCCATTTCTATTGAGTCTAGAAACATTGGACAAGAAAATTCACAAATTTGGAATGAATGAAGGCGTACTAAGTTGAAAATTGTACCCCTTCTTTGATCTCAATGGGCGTACTCAAACCTCCATCAACTGGCTAGTTTATGGAATGCAATGAGCTCATCGTAGTGTGTAGCCCATTGCTGACAACTACTTGGCTAGAAAAGTACACTAGTAACTTTCCACTTAGACTGAAAAAATCAAACAGAAATGGTAGGTAAGTATGAATTTCTCTGCAAGCTTCAAAAGGGGGATTTTTATCCTCCTAGTATAACTTTTGCCTCTCCGTTCTATGTAATTACAAACATATTGACTTGAGAATTTTTTTCAAAATTGTACAGGGTCAATACTTCTGGAAGCCCTGAAATATCATGTTTAAGTTTGGATACTCTACATTTAGGATGCTTAAATACAACCAACCTTTAAGCACATTACAGGAAATGCTTGGAAAGGGGATTTCAGAGATCATAATGACCTAAAACGATGAAACAATGTGTTGTTGATGCCTTCAGTAAGCTTGACAGTTGATGCAATTAGAAGCAAACGTCCTCTAGACCCCAACATTCATGGTTAATAAGCAGTAAGAAGCTGAATAGCAATCCATCGAATGTGAAAGAAAGATCACATCAAGCCATCAAAGAGAAAATGCGGAAATAATAAATTCAGAAAATGCGGTATGATTCTTCCATGTTTGCTTCTACAAATCTGATAAAAAGCACGTGCTCTTCTCAAGATAGTGCATACCTGTCATGAATTGGAGCCTTGACGATGTAAAAAAAAGCAGGGCTTGTTGTGACAGTTAGTATACCATTTCAAGCTTTCTTGGGGCGTTAAAATTAGAAGAGAAACAAGGCCAACCAACAAATACAAGTGCATTCTCTACTCTTGTCTGTGCAAGATTTGGAGAGGAGATGTTGCTCATCAAGCCATACACTTTCAGTACTTCACCAACACTAACATCTTTAGTAATGCATTCAACAATCTGCACAGCTTCACTACGAACTATGATGAAATTAGAAGTGCAGAGCAGTAAGGAGTTAGACTTTCTCAATAAAAGACTTGATGTTGATCTTGGTGGAAATAAAGATCACATAGTCAATATGAAAGTTTGAGGTTCTTCATTGCATTAATCCAACTTCGTTCATTTAGCTTATTCTTTTAAGGATATTCCATAGTACTATTTGACCTTTTATTTTGTAAAAAGACTAGGGTCCCCTGCAGTACAATTCACTACTCAAGTATTTTGATACAGATTTTAAAGAGCATATCATTCCACGCACCTTTCCACATTGACTAAAAAAACAGGTCTTCTCCTTCTTGTGATGATCTCACTCCAAGAATATTAATGTTGCTTTGATCTGACGATGTATCATTTTGGCCAAACATTGGTCTTGGTTTATCATGTTCCTCTGCTACATTTCAATGAAATTGGCGTAGTTACTATCGCCTCTCTAAAGCCTCAGATCTACAACCAGTAAGTACTAGTTTTAAAAGCTTTGGGCATGTGAAGGTCACAATCTTAGCACTCCGAAGCACGCCATTCTAATGAATTTGAACATCTCAATAATTGTGAATGGAAACTGAAGGTGGATAGAGAACTAGTAAATTGACTCGTGAGATTCTGGTTGCTAAGCCTGGGCAATATGATGGCAAACAATACTGAACATTGAAATGTGGCAGTAGAAATATATCACTCCAGAAAAAAATTCTACAACCTATAAATTCTTGTTAAAGGTCTACATATGACCAAACAAAAGGTAAGAATCAGAAGGCACGTTAATTGCACTAAACATTTTTGAGCCTCGTATCTCTCTATGAAGAACTAGTCCAAGCCTTATCCATCAGGAAGTTTTCAATAATACACAGGACCAAATCCTCTTTTTCCACGTTCCCTCTTGAATTGAATAGTTGCAATAGTAACTTCCACAAATGTGTAAGCTTTAGCACCACCAAGGGTGGTAATTCCTTTTAATAGACAATAGTATATGATCAATATGAGTTTACAAATGAAATAAGAAACCCTATTTCAATTGAGTTCAGAGAATCATTGTTGAAACCAAGACATAATTGTGGGTGCCATGTGCTCCTCATCAGAAACCTTACGCCATTGCAACTACTGATCATTGGTACCTTGCAAAACGGAATACCGCCACTTTACCGCAATTCTCCATTCAGTTGTTTCTAATAAATACTGAAATACCCAATACCTTCCTAGCCCTGGAACTTACTAAAGAACATTTACAAATAGACAGTAACATTTCTAATCTTCAATCATTGTCTATTTTTGCATTCAGTATCCAAATAACTCATTCTTTGTTGCATTGGAACCCTCTTCAACAACCACAACCACAAAAATAGAAAACAAAACAAGGCTGAGAATAGATGACTTTCTTTATGGGTGATTGCAAGAAACACCTGTCCTATTTGTTGCGTTTTGTCACACCCTACTTTTTCATTTGCTTTTTTGCTATAACTTTTGTGTTTTAGCTTCAAATGACTCAAAATTTTTAGGAAGGAAGCTCATAACCAAGATGTACCTTTTCTGATTTTTAAGGATTTTTCAAAAATATTTTATTATTTTTAAACAGCCCCGATATTTTTTCACAATGGCCAATTTAGGTTTTTTTTGCACTCAGTTATATCTTAACAAACGAATTTTGAGCTAAAATTTGGAGAGGATAGTCTCCTAGTATACTTTTAGCTACTGTCCAAAGGATATTTAAAAATACTTATTTTTAAGTCGTGTAGGAGTCCACAAAAAGAACATCTTTGTGCATTTATTTTGAAGTGATGAAACACTTTTTTGGTGATTTTTTTGCTTACATATCATCAACAAAAAGTTATCTCAACAAGAGATATTTTATTTGTTTTTAAAAAAAAAATCCTATTTTTTACAAATTAAAATGTCAGAAGTGGTATTTTCTTCACCCGTTTTAGGATTAAAAGCATGTCCAAAATTCTAGTGAAGAAAATACCACTTTTGACATTTTAATTTGTAAAAAATAGGATTTTTTTTTTAAAAACAAATAAAATATCTCTTGTTGAGATAACTTTTTGTTGATGATATGTAAGCAAAAAAATCACCAAAAAAGTGTTTCATCGCTTCAAAATAAATGCACAAAGATGTTCTTTTTGTGGACTCCTAAACGACTTTAAAATAAGTACTTTTAAATTTCCTTTGGACAGGAGCTAAAAATGTACTAGGAGACTAACTTTTCTAAGTTTTAGCAAAAAGTTAGTTTTTTAAAATGAAAAAGATTGCAAAAAACCCCTAAATTGGCCATTGTGAGAAAATATCGGGGCTGTTTAAAAATAGTAAAATATTTTTGAAAAATCCTCAAAAATTATTGAAGGTACATCATAGTTATGAGGTTCTCTCCTATAATTTTTGAATCATTTGGAGCTAAAATACAAAAGTTATAATAAAAAATAAAATAAAAAACTACGGTGTGACAATGGGCTTTAAGTGTTTCTTGCATTTACCCTTATTCAAATGATAGAAAACTTACTCAACAACAAAAGAGGCAATTTTTTATGCCCCTCCATGATACTTGTAGTTGCTCACAACTAGTTCACCGCTAGATACTCATTGTGGTACTAGGCATGCACCCACCCATTCCAAACAGACTCCACTACAAAATAGAATGAGTCACTAACAAGATCTTCAATTCCCACTATAAAACCCCCGCGTTCTAGGTGACATTTTGTAATTTTTTCAGGCGGATTTTAGATGACGTCAGAAAAAACAACTTGTGTTTTTTTGTCAAAAATCACGTCAAATATAACATGTGGATGTTATATTGGACATGATTGTTGACAACAAAACACAAGTTGTTGTTTTTGATGTCACCTAAAATTCGTTTAAAAAAATTACAAAACGTCACCAAAAATGCAGGTTTCTTATAGTGTTTTTGCTAATTAGGCAACCACTACTACACCCTAGAAGGCCACATGAGCACCCAACATTCACAACAAACCGACCAAAATCCTACCTAGAGAATTGTCAAGCTGGGCATATCCTGGCCTTCACAATCAAAACATCAAGGTGGGCACATCCTGCCCATCACAGTTGAAACATCAAGTTGGGTACATCCTGGCCTTCACTGTTAGAACAACTTCAATACTCTGCCATCGTGAAACTTTTACTTCTAATCCTTGCCCGACACACGTAATGGGAGAAACTCCTAATCTGTGCCTCAAATTTACGGTGTGCCTCAAATTCACGGGATGGCAAGTAGCTAGGTGCCAATATTTCTTTATCGCCACAAATATCAATGGATGCTTCTCTGTAAGCTTCCTACCACCCAAAGTTCCTTCATAATTGTCTTATAAAACAAGACAAAAAACTTAGAAAATCAATAATTCAATCCTCTACAATCCCAAATTCATTTGCTAAACACCTTCTCTCTAGCTTGTAGTCATGGAGTTTCTTTTGAAATTGAGTGTAGAAAAAATGGCGAAGGTTGCTGCCTTTTCTTCGAGAAATGACACCATATGTTGCTTCTCCCTCCATACCAACTCCAATTGTTGTTCCTATACCCTCCATTGTCCCTTCTTCTTCGTCCAATTTTCACCTCTCTACCGCTTCTAAGCACCCCTCTATGACTTCTGCTTCTTAGGGTCCTCTGTTACTTCTTCTTCTCAGCACCCCTATCAAACATCTCCCTTAGCTTCTTCTCCGTCCACTTTTCACCCCTCTGTTACTTCTAAATGTCTTTCTCTCTCAGTCTATCGTACATCTCATGTAGCCTCCAGTATGCCTCTTCCATCACCTCCAATTTGCCCCCCTCTTTCTGGTCGTACGCGACCTTGACCTCAAGTGAATGTTGTTCAATTACAAGTTATTGCCCCACCGCTACACAATGCTCGTGCCCGGTCCCAACTTGAGCACATACTTGCACATTGACAAAGCCATTTGCAAGAAGGACAAAGAGGGGCACATCTTCAAAAGTCAGAGTTGTAGTGATGGTTGTGGAGGCAGATCTGGAGTCCACCCATGAGCGCATCTTTCAAATGAAGGCCCCAAAGTGCTCCAAAACTGCAAGCAGTGATAGCCTCTATGGCACGAAGTACCTTCAAACTTATCATCACTCTACATATTTAGATTTTTTCGAGAATTTTCTTGAGCGCAAGCTAAAATCAATTGGTGGTTTACAAATCCTATTGATGAGGAGGTTTACGATGCTCTATTTTCAAACTATAAAAACAATATAGATGCTAGAAAAAATGCAATAAATTCATTGAACATGGGATTGATGGTTTGAGAGCACTTTAGTTTGTTATCAATGGTTTATCTTCACAATTATGTTGGAAAGTGGATGATGTCTATTTCTATTTTATGGACCACAATCAGTATTACCAGAAAATATACAAAGAGCGTGCAATGAGACTAACGGAGGATGGAGGAATCATTGAAGATGTGAAAGAAGAGAATGATGGTTTCACCCTCACTGCTAGTGACGTCGACAATGTTGTAGAAGATGAAGACATCAATGCAAGAAGACAAGTTGTCATTGCTAGTGAAGAAGACATCACTATGAACAAAGAAGGTATTCCCATGGGACAAGCAAGCAATGTTGTAATTGAAGAAGACGAAGGAATCTCTCAAAAGACTGAGAAGAGTAAGCGGATATTAAAAAAAGGTAGTTCTTCGACATCTAGAAAACACAAGAAAATTTGCAATGTATCTTGAAAGATTCATCCAAAGAATTTTGATGGGAGGAGCTGACATCTTTTGATAAGACAACTCTAGTGCAAAAGCTCATGGGTGTAGATTCCCAATTAGATGTAGAGAAATTTTTGAGGACGTGGATTGGAGATAGAAAGAAAATTTAAGAGCCCTATCAAAAAATAAAAAATACAAGGTCTATGGAAGACTATGCACTCACAAAAGCGGTTGCAGAATGGTCCTTCAAAACCAAGAAAGTGGTGTTTACAGGCACCAAAGGTTTTGAAGGTATTAGTTTAGAAGATTGGAAAGTCATTTAGAAATGACTAATGTCTCAAGTTACATTCATTATACCACAAAATTTGTCTATTTCAAGCTCGGGGGGTGCACTGAGTTCTACTATAACAAACCACGTGCAAACAAGTGGTTTCTAATAAACTATAATTTCAACCTAAAATTTTGAACATTGTTTAATAATGACTATAGCTTTCTATTGCCAAAATTTCCAACTCAAATAAAATATGAAATGATTTTTAGAAGAGGTTGAAAATGAACTAAAATGGCATGTTTTTCAACTCAAATAATTATAGAGGACACATTTAGATGACCATTGAATCAATATTCAACTCAAAATGAGCTTTCAATAGAGAGTTATTTTAAAGAATTTTTTGTTCATTTTTTAGACAATTTTTTCTTAAATAATATAGGGGTGTGAAAGTTATTTTTCAATTCTACAGTGTATCTTTTTACTTCAAAAATTTGTAAATAATTATTATTAACAAATAAAAATATCAATAATTCAAAACATAAACTTTCAAAGTAGGAAAATCTATTCATATTTTTTTAATTTTGTTTTATTTAAAATTCAAAAAGTATATAGGGGGTTCAAAGTTTTGTTTGCACGTGGTTTCTAATGGACACTCTAAATGACCCCCCCCCCGAGATTTCAAGAAATATCAAAATCTCTTTACTTTTCAATTTCAAAATTTAATTTTGATCTGAAACTCCATAGAGATGTAAAGATCACCCTTTAACTCCTAAAGTTCCAATAACTTTTTGACAATGGAGGTTTTCAATGAATTGTTCCATTTTCACATTTTTGGGTACATTGATGAACTTGACATTTTTAATTTAATCCCTAAAGGTTATTGACTATGTTTTTACCAAAATTGCTCCAAAATTGCCATTCCTAGTAGAAGTACAAAATTTTAGGAAAAAAAATAATTTTGGATACATATAACTAGAGGATCTTGACATCTTATAGTACATTGGTTTGAAAAGATGTGGAAAATTTTGGAGATTTCCACCGTATAGATTTCAAGATATTTGTATTATAATAGATAAAAGTTCTTTTTGTAAACTACCTTCCGAGCATTAAAAACTATATATCATGCAATAACTTCATAACTATATAGTCAAAAGTCATAAAAATTGTTACAACCTAAAGCTAATCCTCAAGCATATGTTGTGTGAAAATTTCAAAGGAAAAAATAAAAATTTCATTCATAAGGAATTGCCTAAAATGATCATGTTGCCAGAGAATTCAAATTAGGGTTGATTTTATGGGTTAAATTGTACAAAAGTAAATACTACTTTGAGTCGTCCGCATGGAATTAATTCACTACAAGAAAATGGGGGTACAAATGACTTGTCCACAATGACTACACCGACAACAATGATTGCAAATTAGTCACTTTGCAGTCACTTTGAAGTCATTGTTATTGGTGCAATCATTATGAACAAGTCATTTTTAACCCCATTTTCTTGTAGTGATTGTAAAAATTTTGACTATTGAATTTGTAGAATATAATAATTTTGGATGATCAACTTTATCTACAAAAAACACAACTTTTGGTTAACCCTTCAAGGATGAAGCACAGGGAGGACACTCCCCACGTTTTAGCAACCCACGTGCGGTGGAAAAAGTAATACAAGTAATACACCTTAAAATTTAATATTTAAAAAAAAAAAAAAATTATGGATAGATTTTACTACTTTAGAAGTTTATGTTTTGAATTATTGGTATTTTTTTATGCTAATAGTAATTAGTTATAAATTTTTGAAGAAAAAAGATACACTGTAAAGCTAAAAACAACTTTCACACCTCTATATTATATAAGAAAAAAGATTTGAAAAATGAAAAAATAATTCTATAGAATAGCTTTCTATTGAAAGTTCATTTTGGTTGGATATTGATGCAATAGTCATCTTCATGAGAGCTCTATAAATATTTTAGATGGAGAACATACCATTTTAGTTTATTTTTCAACCCTTTCTAGACAATATATCTTATGTTATTTGGAATTGAAATTTTTGTCAATAGAAACCTTTAGTCATTGTTAAACAAAGCTCAAAATTTTAGGATGAAATTATAGTTTATTCAAGGTGTATTACATGTATTACTTTTTCCACCGCCACATGTAGGTACCCCAAATGTAGTGAGAATGTCCTCCCCATGGGACAAAGGCCTTTTTTTTGCCAAAAAACACTCAAAACTGCCATTCCTATTGCAAAGAGTTAAAAAATTTTAACATTATTTTTTTGATAATCTAATTTTAGGATCTTATATCTAACTATTATGAGAACATGAGGAATAAATTTCAAAAATTTTGATTGCACACATTGCAAGATATATATGTTTAAAGTGAAAAAACAAAAAAATTTGCACATTGTGAATCTAGATTTTTGGACTTTGACCTTACTTAACTTAAATTTTTTGCACTACAAAGTTTTGAGGTTTAGGTCTTTATAGTAGGAAATGGAATTGAGGGTCTAGGAAAAAAATTATTTCAAAAAAACTTAATTTTCATTCTTCAAAAAAATTCTAAGTAGAAGTAGGTACAAGATAAATGGAAAATCTAAATTATTAATATCTATAAGTTGGAATTAAAAGTCACTAATCACAATAGTAAGATTGTTTTAGTAAGCAAACTAAACCATTTTGGAACTTCTTCATTTTTGAAATATGAAAATTTCATTCACAAAGGAATCCTACGATCTTGTTTTTCGGACAATAACTTTCACATCTTTTGTCCAAATGAAATGAGTCTAATCTTCTCAAATAGATAAAAATATAATCTATGAGAAAAAAAATTAAAAGTTCAAAGGTTCAAAAGTTTGAAATTTTTGTTTCTTGATTAGTCTCTTTTGTTTTGAACTTATTTGGGCATAACTTTTGTTCTTGGGCACCAATTGAAAAAATTACATTTCCATGAAGATAATCAATTTTTATATCTTTAAAAAAAGTTCAAAAAACCATGACAAAAATTGAGAACGTAGGTACCAACCCAAAATTCAATTTGTCCCGTGAAGGAACATTGGTCTTTTAGGGGTTAAAAATATTTATAAGAAGACAAATAATGTTTTTTTCATCCTCCCCCCCACCAACGTAATACGGAGTAGAATTTTGAAGTTTTTAGGAATTCAAAAATTAATTTTAATTGTCTTTTATTTTGGAAAAATCATAACTTTCACCTCCTATGTCCAAATGACACAAAACAAAACCTTTATCATCCTTTGTGCTTAGCACTTTCTATTCATGCTACTTCCATGGTGTTTGGACCTATGCTATGGAATTTATGGATTTTAATTATTTAAAAAATTAAATTAAATTAAATTAAATTTTGAAAAAAACATAACTTCTATACGTCATGGCCAAACATCACAAAACAAAGTCCTTGCACTCCTTTTTATGTAGGACTTTCTATTTGTACAAAGAATGCAACCTCTCATACTATTGTGTAAACGTTGTTGAATTTCAAAGTTCTAATTAATAAAAATAAATAAAAAATTTACTTTTATTTTGGTTGTGGAAAGAAGACAAGGGCACACTAGTTCTAATGAAAAACACACAATATGGTGTAACCTAGATTTTGACACATGTAACTTGCTATTGCAACAATTCTTTCCTTTTTTCAAATTTTTAATGACTAGAAATTATGTTACATTATATATATTTTTTAAATTCCTACACTATGAAAACAATTCTTCAATATAGTAAATTAGAATTTTTAAGTCATTATTGCAAAAAACTTAAGTTATAAAGAGTGAAAGACAAAAACTCAAGTTGAGCAAGTTGTAAAAAAAGTTCTTTTATTCACTATAAATATGAATATCTTGCAATCTTTGCAATGATAGTTTATAAAATACCTTCTATACAATTTTAATTTATTGTAGTACATAAGTACAACATCCTATAGTAAAATACCTCCTTTCAATAAAAATTTAGTTTGTTATTCTATTGGAAAGCTAATGTGTTTTTCTATCTTCACAAAAATATTTCAAAAAATGACAACAATTATTGAGACTGGAGGAGCTTGCTCGAAATCCATTGTGTCCCCCAAGGGGACACTAAGATTGTAGGGGTTAAAGATACCTAGGCATGGTGTCTTCTAATTCATAAGCCATTTGTGTGTTAGTACGCTCCAAATCTTGGTTGCCTAAAGTAGGCAATAAAATGAATTTGTGTAGTATTGAAGAGATAAGGTGAACAATCAATTGTGAATGCTTTCTTATTGTCTTCTTCAAAAAGGTCATATTTGTAATATGATGAAGTAATGGCCTATTATTACCATTACATAACATTTCAAAATGTTGTGAAGCAAATACCACATTCAACTTTGCATTGACTTCATGCACAAAAAATGATTTTATAATTGCCTCCAAAGGATGTATTGAATTGGATTTTACAAGCATTGTATATATAGTTGGCCTCTTAATGTATATAGTTGGCCTCTTATTGCTTGAAATGGATATATCCAATTGTCCAATTTGTTCACATCTCCGTCGAAAGCATCGTCCTATAATGAGTTTGCAATGAATCATCTACTTCAAGGGCCTGTGAAGTAATTCTCTTCTTCTTTTTTGGACCAATTAATATGTTGTGGATAACCAATTAGGGTGTTATTGTTGTTTGTTTTTTGTGAATATTTATATGTATTTTTTTATTTTTGACAAGTTGGTTGTTAGTTTTGTGTCCAATTGGGTCATTTTGCCAATCTATTGAATCCAATTTCAAGCCTATTTGGTGATGTTGTAGATGAATGTCTAATAAGATGTTGGGATGGTTTTGCTAAGTTGGTGGTTGTGTGTCCTAGTTGGATTGTGATTGTGATAGGTGTTGTATCCAATTTGGAATGGAATTGTCAATGGGTAGTCAATTGTAATTGTAATTTGGAGTTGGTAGTTGAGAGGTAGTTAGTCATCTCTTTCCCCTTGTTGTAACCGCCACTTCTGTCTTTCCTATTAGGTTGTGTTTTCTCTTCCATTTTTCTTTACCCATTGTTGAGAGAGCGTCTAATGCGAGTCCCAGTCCCAAGTCAATTGTGTATTTGATTTTCTATTTGGAGTGTGAGTATGTGTTATGAGATGAAATTGAGTTTGGATGTGAGTGATGGTATGGTTGTGTTTTAATTGGTGAAGGTTCAGTGAGATGGAGAGGTGATGCAATTTTAAAATAAATTAAAAATGTTAATTAGAGGAAGTGGAGGTGGATGTGCTAATTGAACAAATTGTGAAGATCAATGCCAAGTTTTAATGGTGATTTATTGACCAAGTCAGATTAATATGTTACGTCTTTAAATCAAATGGATGTGTTATATGTGTTGTGTATGTCCTTCATTGTGTTTTAAATTTAGAGTGAATGCAAGCTATGAAGTTAATTGAGTGTTAGTGAAATATGTTTAGTTTTTAAATTGGATTATATGTCACGTGGAAATTTGTGTGTACCAAGTTGGAAGTTTGAGTGTCGTTGTACTAATATTTTTGGCTATAGAATATCAAGTTGGATTATTGAATTTAAGTTGAGATATTTCAATTTTAAATATTGAACCTATTAGCATAGATTCTTTACTTGACCGTCTCCCTTGGAACAAACTTATTATACTAAAAGGATAATTTCCGAGTAGGTCATTATTCTTCTTCGACATATGACTTTTTGTCTTATTATATTTTTGCATGTGCAATGTAAAGGTAGTATTAGAAAATGATTTTTCTACATGAGCAAAGCTTCTGCTATAGAAGAAACCTTTACAATACAATGGTTATATGCCAATCTGGACATACATTTGTGAGATTTATAATGGGAGAAAGAGACATTGAAGATTCTTGTAGCTTACTATGAATTAGTTGCAATGCTCAATCTTCATGGTATAATCCATCATTATTATGATTAAGTTGAGAAGCCGTTTTTGTAAATAAAATTCAAGTGTAATATAGAGCAAAACTTACATCATATAAATAATTATTTGTATTTCTACTTGTTTACATATAAGCACTGACTTCCTATTCAAACTTGTAGAACCAATAAACATCTTGTGACCCATGTCGTAATACATCATCCATCAAATGTCTAGCACCTATCATGTGCTCCAATACTAATTGTCTTGGTCCTCCATGCTCCATTCAAAGTTTTCTCCAAACTTTTGAATAGATCTCGTGCTATGTTTATGTCATTCATTGACCATTCGTAAGTACGACTATAAGAATAATATAATCTTCTAATATTCACCAAAATCAATCCAATATGAATTAGTTTGGATCTAATATCAATGTCAATGTGAGTCATGGTATAATGAAGGCACTACATTATATATAATTGATATTCTTCTGCCTTGAAGAATTTGAAACAAGAAGTAGAAGCTTGAGGCCATCTCCCTACCATAGTCTTCAAACGAGCAATATGAACTACTACCAATGCATTTTCTAACTTTGCCTTCTCACTTGTTGTCTTTCCATATGTATTTATAAACTCTTCAACATATTTTTTAAAGATATTTAAAGATGTATAATGCATTCCATCAAATACTAAGTCCATAAATAAATCAAACCCATATAGTGCATGTAAACTCCACAACAGAGATTTTCCAGTGATGCCTTCATAGAAAACAATTGCAATAAGAGAGAAGACAGAATGTCAAGGCAAAATAAATTACAAGTGCTAGCAATTCCAAATTTGAATAAAAATGTAGTTTTGAATTTACAAGAATAGTTCAAATAAGAAACGAAATTGTTATTGAACTTCAAAATATTATAGAAAAAATATTTAAAGTTGGATATCTGAATGATTAGACAATATTGCATGTTGTTCAAATGTTGATGCTGCCATCTAGGAATTCAATCCTATCACTACAACAACGGTAGTGTTTTATGACTGCAAAAATATGACTGAGGATGACTGGCGACTACTTGCAGTCATATTCTTGGAGGTCAATACCTTGGGGAGAAATATGACTGCTAGTCGTTTTTGGGCCTTGTATTTCATGAGTGTATATTATATGTCCGTTGGGAACACCAAAGTATTTCATGGAGAATGGTAGGGAACTTGTTTGAGAACATTGAATTATATTATTAGTCATATTTTCATGGTAGTAACATTTTTTTGTTTTTGGGCAACCCAAGAAAAACATGGGCAATCAAAAAAAATATAGACAAGCCATTGTTTAAAATTTTGAAACCTAATCACTACTTTTTAAGGGTTTTGAAACCCTAGTTGTCATTTTTTTAGGGTTTTGAAACCCTAGCCACCACTTTTTAGGGTTTTGAAATCCTAGCCACTACTTCTTTTGACTCTTCTTCCTTACCTTTTGTTGTCTCTTGTCTCTTGTTTTTTAGTTGTTGTGTTTTGTTGCATTTTGAGTTCACTCTTGTTTCTTAATTGTTGTGTTTTGTTGCATCTTGAGTTCACTCTTGTTTCTTAGTTGTAGTGTTTTGTTGCATCTTGAGTTACTCTTACTTCTTAGAGTTGTTGTCTTTTGTTGCATCTTCACTCTTTCTTCTTGTTTTATTTTCTTGCATCTTAATTCTTTCTTCTTACTTTTTGTTCTTTCTTTTTGTTTCTTGTTTCTTTTTGTTGCATCTTAATTCTTTTTTGTTGCATCTTAATTCTTTTTTGTTGCATCTTAATTCTTTTTTGTTGCATCTTAATTCTTTTTTGTTGCATCCTAATTCTTTTTTGTTGCATCCTAATTCTTTTTTGTTGCATCCTAATTCTTTTTTGTTGCATCCTAATTCTTTTTTGTTGCATCTTAACTTCTTTTTGTTGTTTCTTGTTACTTCTTAGTAGTTGCTTTTTATTGTTTTTTGTGCACCTTAACTTGTATTTGTTGTTATCTTTTAGCACTTGTTGCCTTTTTTCTTCTTGTTCCTTACATCACCATTGTTTTTCTTCTTACCCTAAATTTGTATTACATATTTTCTATTGTTGTAAACTTTTGAAGATTGAGCTTTGTTGTGTGTTAATTAAAAATTAACCTCCTATTTCTTCAATTGTATATGCAGGCAACAAAATTGGAATAAAGTCGTTGGAGGCTACTTGCAACTCACTTCATATTATTGTAAGAAATATAGTCTCTATTGACTTGTGTAAATAATTCATTGTGATATACATATTTTGTATTTGTGACTAATAAATTATAAATGTCATTGAAAGGAGTCACATTCCTTCTTATATAATCCCTCTCCAATATAATTGTTTCTTGTATATTTTTAAAATCACATGTATTTATTTTTAACTACATGAAATCTTTTATTCAATTGTTAAATCATTTTAATGTATGATTGCAAATATGCTTAAGTATCCTACAA
This sequence comes from Rhytidiadelphus loreus, assembly GCA_947034895.1. Taxonomy (NCBI): domain Eukaryota; kingdom Viridiplantae; phylum Streptophyta; class Bryopsida; order Hypnales; family Hylocomiaceae; genus Rhytidiadelphus; species Rhytidiadelphus loreus. The sequence goes on from OX344761.1 coordinate 50,956,020, forward strand.
CCGTTGTATGATTTGTTCAATTCACAATTCAAAATACATATCAATAAAAAAATGACTACTTGGAGTCACAAAATGATTATAATAATTTCCAAAAAATGACTAGGTGCTCTCAATATGACTGAAAAATATGACTGAGAAGAGTCGTTTTACAAATCATCAAAAAATATGACTCACCGCAGTCATATTTCACATGATTGCAAAATATGATTCACCACAGTCACATTCCACATGACTACAAAATGTGACTCATTGCAGTCATATTCTACATGACTGCAAAATATGACTCACCGCAATTATATTCCACGTCATCAAAAAATATGACTCACCGTAGTCATATTCCATTATAACAAAAAATATGACTCACCACAATCATATTTCACGTCATCAAGAAATATGACTCAATGCAGTCATATTTCATAGTAATAAAAAATATGACTGACCGCAGTCATATTCCACGTCATCAAAAAAATATGACTCAACGCAGTCATATTCCACGTAGGATTTTTTCATTTACCCGAGCAGCTCAAGAAAAAGTCAAAGAAAGTTAAAATATACGCCTTATTAGCATACTATGGCTAATTATAGGTATTTATACCCCGCAACTTATATGACTGCCAATATGACTGATGTCTGAAGCCATTGCTTCTAAACGACTGCAGTTAGTTATATTCCGAGTCATCTATAGTGATTTCTGCATGAATCATATTTTTTATTTTATGACTCACTGCAGTCGTTTTTTGATATGTATTTTGATTGTTAAGTTCTTGTAGAACATAGCACCAACAACAAGAATTGTATCCAACATCTTTTAAGTTTCTTGCTTTATATTGAGCAAGGTAGTCACCTATAAAGATGAATAACGCGGCATGAATCCTAATGTTCAAAAATATATCATTACACTTGATTAATGAGAATTACATGAATAATGAAGTAGTTGAATCATTTATATTGTAAAAAATATAAAAAGAGTATTTTTGTAATTAATTTTTAAAATTTAAAGAAACAAATTTTTAAAACAAACCAAAATTTTGGTATATTGGAAAATAGTAATCACATTATCTTAAATATTGTGAATTGTGAATTTGAAAATTTAAGAAACTTAAGAAATAAAAAAAGAATAATACAATATAAAATTACTTGCAGAATATATGAAATGAGTATCTGCATTGTGAATGAACAAGGCTTTCATAAAAAAACTTTGGATCATATGAATATTGAACTTCAAATCTTTCAATATAATCTTTCTCCATTTCATCAATGAAGGGGGCATTAGATGAGATTCGGGGGGGCTAGAGGGCCGTTTCAGGCTGTTCCCAGCTCCGTTCCCCCGTCCGTTCCTCCAGGCCCCATCAAACACGGATGCCAGTTTTTTTTTCTCAAAAATAAATAAAAAATAAAATTTAAAAAAATTTAAGTTCTTAAAATGAAAAACAAAGTTTAAATTTTTTAAATTTTTTTTAAATTTTTTTAAAAAATCAACGTGGTAGTCGCTCGACTAGGTCAGCAGGCTTTGTGAATGGCCACTTTCGTCCAATTTTGTCTAGTTTCCCACTTGGGAACTCGCGGCCCTTCCCAGTAGGGAAATTCTATCTAATGTCATAAAATAATTCATGACATTGAATTACGTGGATTTATGCAACTCCGTAGATGACAAAGGAATAGAGACTATAGGCAATGGACCAATGGATGATGTTTTGCCATTATTAAGGATAGTAATTTCTAGTGTCCAACAATCCTTGTATATTGTCCTTGTTGACTATCCAGAATCCATCCCAATGCGTCAATATGCTAAAATTACTTGGATCCCCTACATTTGCATGTATTTAATTGTCAAAAAATCTTCTAATATTTTAGAACTTGTAGGCAGTTGCAAGAAACACCTACCGATTTTCGTTCAAAACGGCAATTTCACTCTTGTCTGTGGATTTTGGAATAATTTTTTTTTAAATAAAAACAAATATGGATAATGTGTAAAGCATTAAAAAAATGATACGTGCAAAAATTCAGACCTAAAATTTTTTATCTCTAAGAGTTATGCACAGTCAAAGAGTGTTGAAAAATAGAAGAAAATAGACAGTTTGGAATTTAATTCTTAAAAAATAGTAAAAAAATTCTAAAAATTCTAAAAATAAATCATTTTTCCTTACTTATAGATACTCTTTTTCACCAATTTTCACTATTGGAAAAATAAAATTGTGTTCTCTACACTTGCGCAAAGGTAGTGCTCTTTGAGCACATGTGGAGGGTGGACAGTTTACTATTTTTAGAAAAAAAAATCGTGAGATTGTGTAACTTTAGTATAAGTCCTTGTATACCAATTTTGAGCTTCAAATTCTTATTTTTGGATCAAAAATAGTACTCCAAACCCCCAAAATGGCCAAGGTAGACATCCAATCGGGGGCAGTTTAAAAATAGTAAAATAATTTTAAAAAAACCCAAAAAATTACTCAACATTTAAAACTACCACATGTACCTTCATTTCAAGTTTCATAGAAGATGGACACACGATGCAAAAGTTATGAGCAAAAAAACACCTATCTAAGGTCAAGGGGACAAAAAATAGGACAAGTGTTTCTTGCAATCACCCTTGTATAGTATTGGCATCAAATAAATAATTAGAATCCAATAAACTTTCCAAAAAGAGTCACGTAAAAAATCATGAATTTTAAAATTACACCAAAAGTAATTACCTTTACTATAAGTCGTGAAGCTTTGATGCAGTGTGAACAATTTCGACAAATAAATAATTATGTACATGTTCTTATTTGCATGCAATCCTCTCTCCAACTCTAGTACCCGATTACTTTGTGGAAAAGTGGTGTACTTTTCATTGCATTTAGAACATGTGACAGGCAACTTGTAGGTATTTGTTGGGTTCCAAAAATCAATCCAAAGTCTCACTTTAGCACCATCCCAAAAATCTTGTATAGTTTCTGGAACCACCTATCATCTAACCCTTTATCAAACCACCTATCTTGGACTTTCCACATAGTTAGAAATTCACTATAAAAAGTTTTGCATTTGCATAGTAATGATAATTGCTCCATCACTAGTAAATAATCAAAGGATAATATGTCTTTTTTCATTTTACCACACTCGGTACAACTTTGTGAATCATCCTCTTTTCTAGTAGGTGGTTGCATCAAAATAGGCTCATGTTTAGAAGCAGTAGTCCCCGTGCATAGGCTATAACAGGAGGGTTTAAACATTCCCATGGTTTTATACAATTCATTCATATCTTTGAAAGATTCAGGTAAATGAGACCCTTCCAATGTGCCATCCCAAGGACGAGGGAGCATTCTCATTAACATTCCTATACTATAATTTTGAAAATTGGCATAAGGAAGAACTTCAATGTTTTCTACATCTTGAATATTATGAAATAGAAGTTTGAACATTTTTGTTTTGTTTGTGAGTGAAGAATTACCATCATCCATGAGTGATTGTAGTTTTAGAAGTTTCAGTTTCAAAGTTTTCTCTAATGATACTTGAACACCTTCATGAAGATGAAAACTTGCTTCATCAACAAGTATTACTTCAGAGTCATCCCAACCTTGGTCACCTTCTTCATTATGGAAATCATGTTGGAGTTGTTCTTGGTTTGAACTTGGGTCTCCCATGTTTTCTACACTAAGAACTAGAGGTGAAATAGGCATTGAATTGTGCACTTGCCTTTCAAGATCATCTTGCAAATGACAATTAATGGTTTGACGAGTCAATACAATATTCTTTCCTATACATTGAGTACAAAAACAAGGTTCTAAACACTCAATTGTTGTAGCAATTCAATGTTGTTTTTCCCCCTAGCATCATAATTTGCATGCCTCTTCCTTGTCTTCGGATTTACTAATTTGACCCCGCTCTCACTATCTTTGTAAGAATAATTACAAGAACAAGGAACTCGTATTGGTACCCTGCAAAACAATTGATCAATAGTTAAGTTAATGATAAGAAGATGATTAAATGCCAGAACATGCAATAATGTAATGTAAAAGAATAAAAAGCACTAGAAGTTGAAGAAGTAATGGTACGAATGATTGCACTTGTGTTGCATTTGACTGTTGTGTCACATGCAGAAAGTCAATACCGTCTGGCTGAGTTATTTTTACTACAGTAGAACCTGCACATTGTCATTACTTCACAGAGCTTCACTCCCGCCTAGACTTGAATACTAAGCGTGCAACAGACTGCGGATCCATGCTGAGATATTTTGTGTTTCAATGAGAGAGATATATATATCGACTTACCTTGTGTTTTGAGAGAGATATATATGAGAGACTCATTTTCAGAGTACTGGTTGTGGAGGAAGGCAATTATGGAAGAATGGGGATCATGGCTTGTGGAGAGGATGAGTAACCTCAAGGTGGTTTCTGCAGTTTTCAGCACCGTCTTGGCTTACCTTCTGTGGGCAATTGCAGATCGCTGGGTGCTGCACAGAGGACGCAAAGGGCCTGTGCAATGGCCCATTCTAGGTACCATTGGCTTCATCCGTTTCGATCCCTCACTGTATAAATAATTTATGATCTCTTCATCTTTGGGTTGTGCACGCTGTAGTTGGGACATTGGAGTCATGCATGCTTTGGTTTTGGAGGAATTGGATTTCTGTTTCTGTCGTGTACTAGTTGTTTTGAGATTTTGATCAGGTTGGGGTTCGTATTTGTAGTCTGATGGATATAATTTTGGTGCATTTGGTCAAAATCATTAGGGGCGACGGTGGAAGTGCTACGAAATTTTCACCAGTTCAACGACTTGATTGTGTTTTATTTCCTCCGAGACGGGCTCACTTTTGGCTGCAAACTGGCGAATGTGAACTTCATCTGCACGGTTGACCCTGCTAATGTGGAATACATTCTCAAGACTAACTTTGCTAACTACCCGAAGGTTAGTCGATTGGATATTCTTCATTTTCAGTGACCTTTTGCACATTTTAGGACTCACTCATTAGTGACATTGATAGCAATTTACAGAGCAACGAGCATAGTGCAAGTTCTTTTTTTTCAGGTAGTTTCACAGGTATACTGTGAGGAGATATACTGCGTCTCATTTATTACTCTTTACTGTTCGTTTCAACATTTTCGAACTTGTTGCGCCAGAGAAATCCAAGAGTCCCTAGTCGTAATTCCATAGAGCTAGAGAATCAAATAGAGAATCGAATAGAGCCCATAATTTCTTACTCGAGCTGTGCAACTGCATACTTAGTTGCACACAATATTGGACTTTTTGGATTCCTCTGGTGCTGGCTCCATGTTTTTGGTCCTGCTTTGCGATATAAATATGGCACGCAAAGTCTTTCAATTCCTGAGTAGGTATGCGAAAGTATCGATTGCGTCACACTGTAAAGTCACAGCCTTTCATTTACCTGAGTGCACGGAGACGAGTTTCCAAGTTGTTGAATTCGTTGTTGAATTGTTCCTAAATCATTCAGGGGAAAGTGTTTCACGACAACTTTGAAATATTTCTGGGAGATGGCATTTTGAACGTGGATGGGGAGAGTTGGAAGCAGCAGCGCAAGATGTCTAGCCATGAATTTGCTTCCCGAAAGCTGCGAGATTTCAGCACTGTGATCTTTCGAGAAAACTCCGTGAAAGCGGCGTTTATCATCAGCAACGCTTGCAGGACGCAGCAGCCACTTGACATGCAGGTCAGTTTCTCGATCATACCTTGGAGTGAGCTTAGCTTGGTCACCTGTGAATTTTTAAAACTAACAGAAAACATAGAAAAGGCATAATAATGAAATAAAATAATAATGAGCTACAAAACTGTTAGCTACAGAAATACGTAGGGTCAGTTTCGGAACTACACTCAAAGAATTTTCTTAAACTCTCTCAAGAATGTTATCTAAATTATGAAAACATTCTAAAGATATGCAGCTTTATGTATATTCTCAAGACTACCACAGACTTTTGTTCAGGTTTTGCCATTTAGAACAAGGGTGACCCCGGAGTCTCTCAGTTGAGCTTTCAATTGGAATAATTCATACTTATTCAAGTTCATTTGTGTCGTCCATTCTCAGTGGCAATTACCCTTACTGAGCACGAATCTGATGATTTTTTCTTTTATACATTGATATATAACACGAAATTTCTTGAAGCTCCTTCAAATGAATAAAGTGTGCTTTTCAAAACAGTCATATTTGTCCCTGTGGATGGAATGGTTCATGGTTGAGCGTTCCGGGGCTACTTCGTTGTTTCGATTTTGGACGAAGAAAACCTACCAACACTTATTAAAGTGTAAACAAAAGCGATATTACTATCTTTACCCTGAATGAGCACTCACAAGTCAATTAATGATTTTCTTCGTGGTGCTGGGGAGGACATGCATTGGCATGAGGAGAACCGTTGCAATTGCGTTTCGAAAACCACTCTCCTTTGAAAACCATTGCAATTGACTTTGAACAAACCACCCACTTGCTTACGATTCCAAGGATTTTCTTACCACCATTTCCCTACCAGAAATCTAACAAAAAATTTATGATTGCAATATGCGCGTTACCATTATTACAGGACTTGTTCATGAGGCTTACTTTGGATTCTACCTTCCAAATAGTGTTCGGGTACGAGATTGACACGCTGAAGCCGGGGTTGCCGGAAGTGCCGTTCATCAAGGCGTTTGATACCACAAATGAGCTCGCATCCAAAAGGTTTGCGAATCCCTTTTGGAAGCTGCAGCGAGTTCTCAAAGTGGGCGATGAGGCTGCTGTGGTGGCCAGTGCAAAGGAGGTGGATGACTTCACGTACGGTGTGATAAAGGCCAGAAAATCGGAGCTGACTGCGAGCATAAAAGGTCTCGGGAAAGAGGCTCTTCATACTTCGGTAAGTGCACAGTGATGTGCTTTCAAGATTTTCTCTTTCAGAGCTGACTACAGTCTTCTCGTTTTTGATGATGTGAGGTTTCTGATGAACCTCGCTGAGACGTGGAGACATGTGAAGAAAAACAATTGTAATCTTCAATACCCACCTGAGAAGTCCAAAGTGTGCATGTCTACGAAAGAAAATGCCAATGCAAATGACTAATAACTAAAATCTTGATCTTGTAAAATTTATTTTCGTTATCTGCACTTTGACCTTGAAGGGTAGTCTGTGCAATTGTGAAGGCCTCGTTATCTTAAGGAGGGATTGGTTTGAATGGCCACATTTTGGCACATTTGGACACACTGAAATTTTCCAAAATAATGATTATGACCATACTTGGTACACTCTTTCCATGGTCATGTTAATGCGACTCTTTGTGTCGTAATGCAGTAATGCAGTAAGGTAAAACAGGCCATTGTGGTCAGAATTAGGAATTTGACCTCATGTTGTTGCTGAAATTTAACAATTTTTTTGCCACATTAATATAAGTGTGAGAAACACTAAGAGCAATTGAAATAATGTTTCTTTAACAAAGTATGTCCTCATATAGATAATAAAAACATTTGGTCAAATAAAAACAAGATTGGGTTTATTACATATACTTAGTCCACTTTGGTTTTTGTCATCAATGGCAAGAGTCAATGTTTCATACACTCATTTTAAAAAAAGTAGAATTTAATAATTTTGTGAATTATCAAAGACAAAACTTAAAGTGCCACATCTAGATGCATAATTGAATTGTCTTTAAAAGACTCACTAGATCATTCACTAACACTATAAAAAACGGGGGTATAAATGATTTAGCCACAATGACTGCATCCACAACAATGACTTCAAAGTGACTGCAAAATGACTAATTTGTAGTCATTGTTGTCGGTGGAGTCATTGTGGACAAGTCATTTATACCCCCATTTTCTTGTAGTGATAGAAGCACTCTTACTTTACAACCATATTGCACCATGTGAAAGTTAAAAATATTCTACAATGAAATTTTAAGCTTGCATAGATGAGGCCCTACCATCAAGGTAGTCAATAAAAAATGATTAGATTCAAAGATGAATGAAGTGCATTCCTCTTTGTTTCCAAGAGTTTTTGGAAAAGTCATTCATCATACAATTTTAGTCTTCTACAATGTTTCAAGGTTAACCTTGCAAAGCACTAGGGTTGTCTCCCAAAAATAATTAGATTTTTTGATGAATAGATGCATTCTTCATTTCTACATGTTAAACTCATTTACCGGATGCATTTTTCGTTCCATGGTGTTTGAGGGTTAAGACCATTAAAGGCCCCTAAGGTAGGAGGTCCATAATGTACTTGACCTCTAAAATTGCCCTAGCCACCTCTTGAAATGTATACTATTTTGTACATGCTGTTTTTTCATTGTACCAACAATGTACAAAAAAGTTACATTTCAAGAGGTTGGCAATTTTAGAGCCCATTGCATTTCAACTTCAAAAATTCATAACGAATTCTACAAAGCTCTAAAAAATACGAAACTACTTGGGTTAGATGCCAATTCCATTTGTTTTTGAGGAAAATTTACTGAAAAATATTTCAAGAAGTTTCACGTCACCAAATTCAGTTTCAGCTCTTAAGTGGGTGCATTTTATGGCCCTCCTGGCTACCTTATATGACAGAACAGGGGCCAGTTCAAAACATTTTACACAGTTCTACCTTGTGTATGATCCATAATGCAGGGGAAAGGTGACCTCTTCACCAGGTTCATGCTCTTGAACGAGGAAGCAGGAGAGCAGCGGTTCACAGACAAGAACTTTCGTGATACGCTACTCACTTTTATAATCGGTGGAAAAGACACCACGGCCATCGGTTTATCATGGTTTGTGTACATGATCACAGTGCACCCTCATGTTGGTGATAAAATTTTCCAGGAGCTTCGTGCTGTAGAAACCGAGTTACAAGCAGTGAATACCAGCAACAAATCTGAGCCTGAGACATTAAGCGGGGAAGGTGATTTCAACCAAAAAATTTTGCGGTTCTCCGAGTTACTCACTTTCCACAGCCTTCTCAAGTTGCACTACCTTCATGCTTCCATCATGGAGACCTTGCGCCTGCATCCTCCTGTGCCAGTGGTAACTCAATCTCTGCACCCTGATGTACATTTTGTCACACATAAATTGACTAATGTCATGTATCCTGTGGAGTGTTAGGAAACATGGGTGAGGATGGTCTCTATTATTACCTATTAAGCTTGCAGACAACATCGAATAAACGAACTTTCACGTTGATATGAGGAGATGTTGTAATTTTTGGAGGAAATCTGTTCTCCGAGTGTATTTCCTACTTGCTCCGAGGTCCAGTAGTGTCAAGGTTCAAAGTTTTGTTATGGGTTTGAGTGGGCGAGGAAGATTATGCGCCAGGGAACTCAAATCTGGAGCATGGTTGTGGAGCCCAGACACCGGAACTCTCTGCGAGCAGTGCTTCTTCCACAACCATGCATCTTGGGATCTGAGTTATTCGTATTAGTTCAATAGATTTGCCACAATCTAGGGTGAACCACGATTGCTCGCTAAGTAAGCAGATCTTGGTGTTATATTTAGAAACTGGAAAGAAGGGAGTAGTGGATAGTTACCTCTTTTATTTCATCTCTTCTCATTACTGTATTACAATAGGCCTCTTTGAGATTCAATACAGAAGGGAGTGCTTGATCTTGTGGTCCAGCATACTGTGCAATTCCAATTGCATAATTTTGTCATTTGCTTTGAGTCTCATCTCAATGAAAATTATAGTGCTCTTGCTGAGATTTCAAAAAGTAATTTGTATTTCAAATTAACTGCTTCCATTCGAAGACCACAAGTCTTGAACTCCGACATCATTACCCTGGACTTGTGAATGTGTGCAGGAAATAAAAAGTGCTGCAGGCAATGACATACTTCCTGATGGGAAAGCAGTAAGGAAAGGCAACATGGTGATGTACTCACCTTATGCAATGGGGCGAATGCCTGCTTTATGGGGTCCGGACGCAACAGAGTTCAAGCCAGAGAGGTGGCTCGTAGACGGGGTTGTCCAGCCCCAATCTCCCTTCAAATTTTCTGCTTTTCAGGTAAGACAGCCAGTCTTTAACTAACTGTCACTTCAATATTTTGCAAAGTTGAAGGGAAATGTTGTTGTACAGTACATCAGTTATTAGAATAACTGTGCAGAACATCAACTTTGCTTTCAGAATCTCAATGAGGTCTTCCATTCTACTGATGGCAAGCTGCCATTTAAGAGGACTGAAGAGCTGGGTTCCACCTCCCTCCTGGTTTCCATTTTGGCACTCCATTTCTGAAGATCTTTCTTCTTTTGCCGTTGATCGAGTTTCTCAAAACTGTATCACTCTCCACGAGGTTAAGTCAGGTCAATGTAGAGCAGGGTTGTGGACAAGCATGAGACATCCTTCAAGATAGAATGACACATTCCAGTGAGTCACAAGTTTGGGAATTTGTGGTGTGCAATGTTCATCACATTCAAGAAGACTGTTGCCTGTGATGGGCTTACCCAAACTAGTGTCTGGAATGGGTTCTTACCTCCACGCGCTCTATTTTCCGCATCTGGGCTGCTGATTTGAGTTGCCTCACAGTATGTTTTTTGCATTTTCAAGGACCATATTCCTGTAACTTAGTTTGGTTCCTGCTTGATACGGTTCAATGACGATCTTAATTGGGGTTGGGCCGTGGACGTGACAATGCAGGCAGGACCTCGGATTTGTCTTGGAAAGGACTCGGCCATGCTGCAGCTGCGGATGTGTCTTGCTCTTTTATGCCGGTTCTTCAAGTTCCAGTTGGAGCCAGACTGCGTTGTCAAATACCGCCAAACAGCTTTCTTGCTGATGGCTAATGGCTTACATGTCAAAATAGTCGAGCGTTGTGATTAGTTGATATATGAACTCAGGGTTTTGTAATGTATGTTAGAGCGTTGTCTGTCCATCACCAAAGTTGCCGTTGTTAAGTTGGAATTTTTATCAATATTTCTCACAACTGAAGGCACAACTTTATTTGAATATTCCTTCAATGGATAGCATCAAAACTCTGTTTGTCAGATAGTTTCTCAAGTGAGAAATTGCAGATCATATCTTAAGCATACACATGACGGTTTGAAACTTTGAATGACAGGTGAGAGATGGTACAGTAGCGTACATATCATCCCACCTTTCTAGTTTGTACATTCCTTCTGATGTTTGATATTTTCTTTTAATATCATAAAGAGAACAATGCCTCTACATTTCTCCTTGGATTTTTTTTCATGCTTATTGAGGTGCTAGTTGTGATATAAAATGATCTTGTAAAATCATTCTCTTTCTTGATGTTTCCTCTAAGAAGTATTTTGTATTTGTTACTAATGTATCCAATACTCCACTTTTGTTCTATTTTTTCTTTGGGATAATTAATGATCTCTAGGATTGTATGAGGATGGAGAAGGATTCTAAGGGAGGCAATCCTATTATGGTTACTATTCCCAATTGCATCCCTATCAACATGTATCTTTCACGTGGGGTTTAACACTTTCAATTAAAGTGGGGTTGAAGTATTTTCATTCTTAGAAATGTATTTAGGATTAGTCAACTTGATGCTCAATTTGATTAGTGATGACTATGTTGTCAATTTTGTTAAATTGGTTTGATCCAGGCTCCAAAAAACCTAGCAATTACCTTTACAAAGTTCCAAAAGCTACTATTGGTTTACATTGATGTTGCAAGTAGTGTGGCTCCAAAGTACCCAATTTGTGGAATTCCACCAAAATAAATGAATTTCAACCATTGAAAGAATTTGAATAGTGCAATGCACTTGTACACAAATTTTAATTTTAAATAGATAATTAGTCAAAATCTATTGAATATTAAAATTAGACATCAAAGTTTGATAATTAAAAAATTTAAATGTTATTATTAGGATATTAAATTATGTTTATTTACAATTTCAAAATAAATGATTATAAAGTTGATTATAAAATATTTAACAAATATTATGTGAATCAAATGTCTACTTGTCAGGTTGCCTTGGTTGTTGTGTCATGTCAGTTCAACTATGGCCTTTAAAGAGTCCGTATCTTTAAAAAAAAAAAAACTTCACTACATTTTGAAATCCTTACAAGGTTTTGTCAATATTTTGGAGGAGAATAATTGACATTAATGATGTTAAACTTTTCAAAATTACTTTAGATTAGTGAACTACTCATGTGAATTAGTGTAAAACATCAAGGTGGATGCATGGTCAGATGGACCAATGCCAGTGTCCCATTTCAATTTTCAGAAACATGTGTTGATAGCAAGGTTTGTTTCTTATAAAGTCCATGTTCATTAAAATGAGACAAAATGGTCAAATTGAAACCTTAACTCCTAATGGATTAAGGCCTTTTTCTTGCCAAAAAACATTTAAACCTGCCATTTCTATAGCAAAAAGTACAAAAACTGAAAAAAAAATTCAAAATCTAACCATGTGATCTTACACCTAACAAGTATAAAAATGTGTGGGAAAAATTTCAAATTTTTTGACCACATATCTAGATTGCAAGATATTTGTGTTTAAAGTGAAAACATTAGATGTTTTCTGGGGGGTGGGGAGGGCCGTTTCAGGCCTGTTCCTGACCCTGATCCCCCGGCAGTTTTCGGGAACAATCGTTCCCGATAGAAAATTTGTGAAAAAAAAAAAAAAAAAAAAAAAATTTACATTCTTGAAATGAGAAAAAGAACAGAAAAAAAATTCATTTTTTTTTTGAAAAAAAAAATTAAAATTTGCCGATGTAGCAGTTGCCTTACCACATCAGCAGGCAATTCGCAGCAGTTTGCAGGGAGTTTGCAGCAGTTCCCAAGGCCTGATAACTCGCGGCCCTCCACAATGCTGGAAACCCATCTAATGAATAAGTTTTTCAACACATTGCAAGACTAGATTTTTCAACTTTGAAGATTTTTTACTTAATTTTTTTGCTCTATAGAGTTTTGAGCTTTAAATCTTTATAGTGAAGAATTGAGTTGAGAATCTACGGAAAAAAAAATCCCAAAAAACTTAATTTTCATTCTTAAAAAAAATGTCAAGTAGAAGTCAAAGGAAAATCGAAAATATTAATTTCTTTTGGATAGAATTAAAATTCACTTATCTCATGGAAAGATTGTTCTAGAAAAAAAACTAAACCATGTGGAACTTTCTTTTTTGAAATATTGCAAAAATTGCATTCAGAAACAAATCCTACAAGTTATTTTTTTCAAGAAGATGTTCTAACTTTATCATAAGAAATTCAAATGGAATGAATCAAAGCTTTCCATGTAGACAAATATATAATCTATAAGAAAAAAAGTTCAGAAAGAAAATTTGAAATTTTGAAATTTTTTTTTGTTGCCCCTCATCCCTTGTTTTGAGCTTATTTGGGCATAACTTTTGTTCCTAGGCACCAATTGAAAAAAAATTATATTCCCACAAAGCTTATCAGCTTTTCTATCTTCAAAAAAAGTTTCAAAAAATCAGGGCAAAATTTCAGCTTGTAGGTATCTACCCAAAATCCCATTTGTCCCCCCAAAGGGACAATGGTCCTTTAGGGGTTAAGGCCCCTTTTTTCAAAGAAAAGTTGTTGAAAGCAAAGATAAATATGGGCAATTATATACCTAATGAATCAAGAGAATACAAATTAGAAATGGACACCAAGATGAAAGTATGGTAAATTTTAAGAAGACTTAGAGCAATTCAAGACCAAAACAATAAAGAGATGAGAATATGAGAAATAAAATTCTACATGAATGGTCAAAAAGTATGTGACATTTATAAAAGTGGGCCACATTACATTGAAGTACATGAATTTACTTAAGAATCCATGTACATATGAAACAATTTATCTTGCTTGTATATATATACTTCACTTCATAAGAAGTGAAATTTCAGTCATTTCAATGATTAGATGTGTTAGTGTAAAAATGTAGAGGCTATGTGCACATGAAGCACTTGCCTTTGCTAAAAATTGTTTTTTGTATGTGAATGACTAATCTATTAATAGTAATGATCTTTTTACAAAACAATCAACTTTGTAAACAAGAATCACTTGGCTAACCATCATTCTTGGTGCAGGGTTGCTAGCGTGTGAGCCTGTGAGCCTGTGAGCGGGAATTGTTTTTGGTACTATAAACTTGTCGGGACCTATGACCGTGGTTTAGGGTTCATTACAAATTTCAAGATATTTAAAGTTATTAAAATGAAATTTAACGTACTTACAATTGTACATTAAAGATTTTTTTTGCCAAAGATATATTTAGTCATTATTTATAGACATGATAATACATACAATCCAAATAGAGAATGGAAATGTTCAAAATGTAGCCATAAAACATACAAATCCAGTAATAATTCTAAAATCCACACATTATAAATTGGCACAAGGGATATGTCAATCTCAAGGGATATGTCAATCACAAGGGATATGTTAATCTCAAGAGTGCAATTTTTATGGACTTGGTTGTATAACCCTTAGATGTTGATGCCATTTGCTGGACAGACACAAGAAGGTGAAAATTCTTGACTAAATTGATAAAATGACTTTGTGCCTTCATCATTCCATCCATAAACATCAATTTTATATGGTTACAAAAAGATATTAACAAAATGTTAAACATATAGAATTGAAGACTAGACATAAAATAAAGGAAACAAAAAATTGCATGTTTACGTCTATGATATTTGACTTCTAAGCAATTTTGGGGATGTGCCATGTTTGTAGTGTTCAAATCACAAACACTAATAAAACTTCATGCTCTTCAATTGAAAAATGACATTTCCAAGTTTGTTTCTATTTTATTTCCAAATACCAAAAATGGGGGGTCTGATTGGTACCTCTAGAACCCCAGTCGGGTCCGACTTGGGTTTTGAGAGTAACTGGTGGCACCCCTGTTTTCGGTATTAAAAAAAAAAAAAAAAAAATTTAATTTTTTTATTCAAAATAGGGGGTCTGGATGGAACCTTCAAGAACCAAGTCGGGTCCAACTAAGGTTTTTGGAGTACTTGGTACTACCCCTCATTTTGTTATTTTAACAAATTGAATTTTGTTTATTTTTTGACCAAAAACTTGATGTTATAGTAAAAGGTATATGGGGTGTTTATGTACACTACCTTTTCTCATGTCCACATACTAATTGTAAACCAGAATGCTACATGTTTCATCTTCATAATCTTCAATCTTCGGATTTTTTCTTGGTGGAAAATTGTAGGATTGCACTCTAACCATGAATCAAGTAAATTTGGGATTTAAGATACATAGGAGATCATTCGAAGAAATTACTGTCACTTACTATTCCAAAATTCTTAGGGCAACAATTCCTTTTGTTTCTGTCAAACAAATATCACAAAAAATGAAAATTTGAAATGAAACAAATAAAGACAACAAAGTAGCCATAAAACACTCAAATCCACTTATAATGAAAATCAACACAAAATAAAATAGCTCTCGAGATATGTCAATCTCGTGAGTCTAGGTAGCAGTAGACTCAGTTGCAGAATCGTCGTTGGTAGAGGACTCAGAAGTCTCTCTACCCTCGGATGCACTAACATCTACAAATTCTAAAACATTCAAAGCATAATTAGGTCTACGCTTCTTTGGCTTAGAAGAACCAAATTCCACGAAAGCCAATGCCAACTGCTCTGCATAAACTGGCAAATCAAAAGACTTGTTTGGACTCAAAACAAGCCTTCTTCTTTGTCGAGTTCCATCCGCCATCATCAACCTCTGACGGCTACACAAACACATTAAAACATGTTAAAATTATAAAACATATATAATTTAATAGTACATACGTATATGAAATACAAATGTATGAAAACTTACTTACAAGATTTTGTCTTCCGTGCAAATTTGTGAACTACGATGTCCATCGCATCTGGATCTTGAGATGGTGTAGTTTTTTTTGTTGGTTCTGTAAGCACCGCGGCTGGTGTACTCTTTTGCATGGGCAAGAGTATGGCATTGAAAATGTCCTTGTCCTCCTCCAATGCCACAATGTGCCGGCCTGTGCCACGGCAAGCTGTAATTGACGCACCTGTTACAAACAATACACAATTGATTTGTTGAATGATTTACATGTAAAATATAAAACTCATTTAAAATAATGAGATTTAAAACTAACCAGTAGCGGATGTGCAGTCCAAAACTACATCTCCTTCAATTGTTGTCCCTTCTATGAGGAACTGAAAAAACCTCGCGTCTTTCTCACGAGGCCCACGCCAAGGTACTCGTTCATTCATAAGCATGGTATCCTCTGTAGTGTAGTTGATGAGTGTGTCATCTCGCTGAAGGTCTACTTTGGCCTTCTTCATGGAATTTGTTTGATGAAAAACAAATTCCGATTTCACTCCCTTCTCGAGGTCTTTCACCAAGAGGGTGACTCCAAATTTCATTGTCTGTTAGCATTCAACCAAGAACACATTAGAAACGAATAATATATTAGATGTTGCAAGTAGCCACTGAAATTTAAAAATCATCAAAACATTATACCGTATTTGAAGGGTCCACAGCTGAGGTCAAGTGGACACGGTTGATTCCCAACCACTCTTTCTTCTTCATCATCGGGTATACCTCGCACAGCCCAGCAATGACGCCCTTTGCATTCGCGCTCCACGAATGAAACACCACAAAACAACCATCATCTTGCAAATATTTATCTGCAAAATGGAAAGCCTCCTGAATTCCCTCGTACTCCTTGTCGGCGTTCCACGTAGGCACTTGAGTGTCCGGAAAAGACACGCCGGGGACTGGCAAATTCTCGTGGCAGTCAAAGAAAATGAGGTCCACTCCTGGCTGTTGCATTACTTTACCACCATACTTCCGAACCTTTCCAACCGACAACTACAAAACAGAGGTGTGCAAACAAACAAGAATTAATACATGTCTCAATCATGCAATTTCATAGAAATCATAATATTCAACAATAGAAAAACTAGAGAATTACCTTTCTCAAAAAGTCCATAACTTCTTTGTAGCATGTCTTCCCTTCTTCTTCCTCGTTCTCCATTACGTCCACGATGGAGACATTCAAGATCTGCTCTTCTGAGTTCACTTCATCTTCATCACCAATGACAATTACTTGTGTGCCCTGTGTGACCATTTCTTCCGTGAGCTCTTTCAAAACAGTCTTCCTCTTCACCCCACTGCGTGATCCGGATTCCATTTGTGATCCCTGATCCACGGTTGAAGAGGCTGGAACTTGGTCAGTTCCTTCGGCCTTCTTCTTGCCTTTGCCTTTAGACTTTCCCTCCTTCTCGGCCTCCTTCTCCTTCTCAGCCAACTTCGCCAAACGCTCTGCTTCCTTCTTCTCCTTGTTAGCCCGAATCTCTTGTTCCTTTTCTTCTTTCTTCTTGTCAGCAACTGTTCTTCGCGCAATGGCCCTCTTCTTCTTCGTGTCACTGAGATCGGCAAACTCAGGGACCTCCAAGTCAATAACACCAAGGCCGTCAAATGACTTCCTAAGTCCCACCTCAGTTGGATGGGTGAACGTGATTGGACAATCCAAATACCACCCTCCACCGTTCAAGTTTGCCGTTGTAAATGTTCGAAGCTGAGTCTGTGTAAACATACACTCTTGCGAACTGCGGTCCATCCACAAGGACAAAAACGGAGAAAGATCCTCCCGTGATAAAGCGTTTTTCGCTACTAGCTCAAGCTTCAAGTAACTGCCACAACAACAAACATATCCACTGTCAATTTTTTAACTACTAAGGAGAATCTTACATTATACAAACAAATTGCACAACAAAGACTTTGACATTAGTCTACTATTTCAAAAATAAATAAAAAATAATACTCATCAATTTCAATTTAAAAAAAAATTTAAAAACAAAAATAATATTTAAATTAAGAAAAAACCCACAAGTTGGAGTACTGCAAGGTACTCAAAAAACCTCTATCGGACCCGACGGAGGTATCTTGAGAGCTTCACAGTACCCCCACTTTCGGTTCAGGGTTCATTTTTCATGAAGTCATGTTGTAAAATCTTAATTGACTTTGCAGATTTCTAATCTAGTCTAAACAAACACAACATTCAAATAAAAGAATTTTAGGTGTTCAATCCATCAATGTAGTAAAATAAACATAAACTTTGAATCCATACCGAAAAAGCACTCTGCGCACGGCCTGCACTGACCCTTCGTAAGTTGAAAACGAGTCTGACTTCTTAAAAGCGTTGGCCCCCTTCTGAAAAGGTCCAAAACCCTGCTCCCAAATTTTTCTTCTCCATGATTCAATGTACTGTCCAAGTGATTCCGGTTCTAGTGGAACATCCATCTGGATTTGAAGATTGTCCTTACTCACCACGTTATCGAAGTATTCCAGAGCACCTTCTTCAATCTATAGAAGAAGAAGAAGAATGAATTCATGTATGAATTATATTTACAAAAATGTATCAATTAACTTACAACAAAGAAACGATAATCCCATAAATAAATTAAAATCAACATGATATTCAAATTCCAACAAGGAACAACTTACCCCAGACCACCATACACACTTGTGAAGGAAGGGCAACAGTTTCTCTTCTGACACAGGACGCGTTGGAAATTTTCGAGCTTCACGAG
This sequence comes from Rhytidiadelphus loreus, assembly GCA_947034895.1. Taxonomy (NCBI): domain Eukaryota; kingdom Viridiplantae; phylum Streptophyta; class Bryopsida; order Hypnales; family Hylocomiaceae; genus Rhytidiadelphus; species Rhytidiadelphus loreus. The sequence goes on from OX344761.1 coordinate 50,974,411, forward strand.
AAATATTAGACGAGTTCCACCACTTCAAATACTTCAATTTTTGGGCAGGGGTCGTATTGCATGTTGCAATCATTTGCAACTTCTCCAATGTCATTTCCTGGACCTCATTCATAGTCCAGTGCTTCTCCACCTGCACAAAAAAATAAATTTATACTACAGAATTTGAAGTTCATGAATCTAAAAAAATATATATAATTCTTTCTCATATTTCAGCCAGTCATACCTCTTCCAAAAATTCGGGACCAAGAGAGGGATTTGCCACCGACAGCAACTTCCCCATCTTCACATACAATTTCGTTGCCTTCTCTTTCGCACCAACCCTCATGGCATTGGCAATCCCTTGGTCACTTTTTTCTTCAACTGGAGTGGTCTCATGGTATTTGCGTGCCGCACTATCCGCTGCTTGAGAAATTTCTTGCTGGCAATATCAAAAAACATTTTAATTATCTTCCCACTCAAAAAAATAAGTTCAATGTTGTAACATGGTCAATAAAAATAAAAGAAATGTAACTTCTTCAAGAAATATAAATTGTACCCTGAAATTGAATGCCGTGAACACTTCCATAGGCATTGAATACCATGTCTTCCTCCCGATTAGGAAACCACAACGTTTCCTCTCTGAAGGTCTCAACATCTCCATGAACTTTGTCAATGGCAGAAGCCCATACTTCTGCACACGGTACAAGGTGTGTACCAAATTGGTCTTCACGTGAGAATCCTCTGTGGACCTAAATACCAAACAACAAGTTCAGTATAATGAAACCTGTTTGTAGAAAGTAAAACATAAATTCAAAAACTATAAACAAAAATTAGATTTACACATGAAATGGAAAGAAATGACATACTTGTTGATGTCATGCATCACTTGCATGACCAACTCTATCCTGCCTTTTGTTTCCAAAACAATACAGTCCACTGAGATGTGCCAATGAGGGTCTGCTGGAAATCGCCTTCTGATGTGACTCATCCAAGCAATGCAACGGTGATTTCCGTCGCACACAAAGAACTTTAAGTTCTTCATGAACTTCAGCTTTGCAATCGACTCAATATACACATTGAACTCCTCGTTTTTCTTCTTCCACTAAGGGTCCCAACGGTTCATCTCATCTTCTGAGAACTCCGACCTTTCTCCTGCTTCATTGGTAGTAGAAACATAGAATACTGCCGCTCCTTCACGATAACCATGAACGAACTCTTGCTCAAGTTTAATCAAATCTGAAGATAGCGTTGGTCTCACCATCGGCATTGGTACAAGCCTGCAAAGTGGAATTTCCATTCTTGAGTTCTTTTCGGGCTTCAATCTTAAGCTAGCAATGGTGGCTACGGAGTCCACCTTCTGCAAACGACGTAGCTCATCCTCCAATAACTCTTTTTCCTCTTCATCTTCATCTATGTCTTCCATCTGCAAATCTTCTTCTTCTTCATCCCCAATATCTGGTTGCTGCATCTCATCGGTTGTTGGTGTCACTTGGTGTTGTTCATCCTGTGACAATATTATTGGTGACTCCTCCATCTACAAATTAAAACACATTCTTCAATAATTAAACCACAACTTCAATTAAAATAAGAACAAGCAATTCAAACTTTATGACCTTCTGAATGAATAGTAAGTTAGATTTCATTTACATTGATTTGAACATGACAACAGACATTTAAGGTAGAACATGTGTATGCCAACAACATATGAAAATGTTTGCAAATATAAACTGCATAAATGAAAACTTGTATTATGAAATTTATGGTTTACATTTTTCACTCAATATCAACACTAGCCTCATAGTCCGAACATTGGTGTATGATGACCACATCATTCCACCGCAAGCGAACACGGCAAGAGCATTTACATGACTTAGGACCCCATGGGCTTGAAACCGATCCTGAAGACCGTGAGTCTGGACTACATTGGATCTTTGAGCTATACTCTGTCTCAGAGCTTTCGGTAGAAAAAACTGGCATTCGACGTTTTCTGGATTTGGGAACACTAACATGACTCTGTTCGTCCACATCCAAGCGATCTGCAGCACGATCACATGCACTCAATATGTCCCCCCAACTTACCACGTCTGCCTCTTCCTGTGCTTCAGATTCAATGCCCACATCCACGTCCGCGGGCCTTGGAGTCTCCGATACCAATTCTTCTACCAAAGGTCCCTCCACACTTGTATTGCCTAATGGCAATGAATGATCTTGATCACTGTGAACATCTGGAAGTTCCATCTGTACATTTCATAACATTTATGTTAGACATGCAATTTGCATCACAATCTAACATATATGGGGAATTTCGTTAAAATGGCGGTATTCCATTAAAATGGCGGTTCAGAGCTCCCAAGTCTGAATGAAATCCGACCGAAAATGGTAGCCGGGGGGATGAAATCCTGCAACAATGATGGGTTCCTGTGATAAAAACACCTTTTCCTCGATTCAATCAAAGTTGGAGGGGTCCAGTTCAGGACGAAATCATATCTATTCCATGCCTTCTTAGAGCGGGCTACTTGAAAGAAAGTTCCAAAACAACTCTAAGCGCCATTTGTTGTGCGAGGCGTGCATGACTCTTACAATTTGGGGTGGATCACAAAGACACATCACATGGCCACTTGTGTGTGGGGCAAAGTGGCCGAGAGGAAAACAATTCACGGATCTAGATGCGCGGCCATGCACGGGAGAAGAGGGGGCGGTGCAAATGAAAGCACGGCCTCGGTGTAAAGAAGACAGTCTACATTCAATAGTAAGGGTAATTATAGTGGTTTTTGCATAGGGATCCGAACCCGCTTACATCCAACAGTTGGGGTGGATCACACACACACAGAACATTCAATTGGCCACTCGGGTTTTGGGCAAAGTGGCCAAGAAAAAAACAATGTCTGGATCTGCATGCGTGGCCATGCACGGGGAGCAGAGGCAAAACAGCTCTAAGCGCCATTTGTTGTGCGAGGCGTGGATGACTCTTACAGTTTGTGGGGGATCACAAAGACACATCACATGGCCACTTGGGTTTGGGGCAAAGTGGCCAAGAGGAACACAATTCACGGATCGGGATGCGCGGCCATGCACGGGGAGAAGAGGGGCGCAAATGAAAGCGCGGCCTCGGTTTAAAGAAGACAGTCTTTATTGAATAGGGTAATTATAGTGGATTTTGCATAGGGATCCCAACCCGCTTACATCATTTCTAGCTCTCTTCTACGGGAGAAGGTGCAGTCCAAGAAGAAACTATTTACGCCCAACTTTTGGGGACCATGTGCTGCAGGACAAACTCAAAAATGGAGGAAGGTACAATCTGAACTATACCATTCTAAGTTCACGCCGGGACGCACGACTCGTTTTTCATTCGCCGACGTAGAGGGGTGAATCTGCACTCCGCATTCTCAAGTCGCGCCTCCTAAACCGCATGCAACCATCTTTGAGTGAAGGGTCTTGAGCTTCATGAACAAAAGCAAGCGCTTATTGGCCAATCATGTCGTTGGGAAGTCTTTACAGGGCATTCGCAGATTCCCAGACAAATGCTCGTCAATTGCGACATGGACCACTTCCGGCGTCGCCTCTTTGCCAAATACATCATGGTTCAACCGGTCGACCGGGAGAGGTAAAAGCAAGAGCACTCACAACCCATCCACGTTCATAGGGGAAGTCAACTTCCTCATCGGAAGAGGTTGACACATGGTCACCTTTGAAACACAACAGGACCCACCTCGCGAAAAGGGCGTCGCCGGCATACAAGGAACTCATCGACGCAAGGAAGGACGGCGTTGTCATCCACATTTTCCTCCAGCAGTTCGAGTGTACCTGGTGGGAGCAATAGCCATCCACCGTCCGTGTCCTAGCATCCGGAGTTTTTGAGGGTGAGAACCAAAAACGCTCGACTTTTCTCGGGAAGTGCACCGGTGTGATGAGGCTGTTGATCGGAATACCTATTGGCTGCTCATAACTCAAGCCGTCTAGCAGATGGGGGGTCGTCCGCATCTAACCTTGCACACTGAGAGTCAAGTTGGATATGAAAGACCCATGTGCATCCACTCGGCGGCTTGAGTTATGAGCAGCCAATAGGTAATCCAATCGACACCCTCACCACACCGATCCACCGTCCCGAGAATAGTAGACCGCATCTGGCACATGTCCACAAAAACCCCGGATGCCGGGAGAAGGAAGGTGGATGGCGGTCGCTCCCACCAGGTACACTCGAACAGCTCGAGGAAAATCTGCATGACAACGTCGTCCTTCCTTGCGCCGATGAGCACCTTGTATGCCGGTGATGCCCTACGAAGAAAAGGGCCCTCGATTCCAGTGCCATGAATCCCCTATGCATATTCATGTTCGGACAGAAGATGGGCCGCTGGGCGTCCCTACTTTTGCTCTACACAGTCAGCAAGTTCAACCATGAACGAGCCAACATGATAACAACGCTAGAATGGATCCACACCGCACTTGACAAGCATTTGTCCGCGTGTCTACGAATGCCCTGCAAGGTCCTCACAAGCGACATGAATAGCAAATAAACACCCGCTGGTATTGGTGAAATGGTGGTCCGCTGACAATCTACAATTTTGCAAACTAGAGGGGTAGTAAGCAACGTGGGGAAGTGGTTGACACCCGGAAACTAGGTCGCCCACTCCACATTCTCAAATTGCGCCTCCAAAACCGCATGCAGACAACTTTGAATGAAGCACTAGAAGAAAACTGTGTTAGAATCCCTGAAAACACATCACCTTGTTTTTGTTAAGTTCCCGTTTCAAAACGCAAGCAAAATGCGGAAGTCAAAACATTTTTCTACGTTTTGAAACGAGAACTTCACGAAAACAAGGTGACGTGTTTTTAGGGATTCTAACACAGTTTCTTCTAGTGAAGGGTCTTGAGCTTCATGAACAAAAGCAAGCGCCTATTTGCCAATCATGTCGTCGGGAAGCCTTTACAAGGCATTCGGAGATTCCCGGACAAATGCTCGTCAATTGCGACATGGACCACTTCCGGCGTCGCCTCTTTGCCGAATACATCATGGTTCAACCGGTCGACCAGGAGAGGTAAAAGCAAGAGCACTCACAACCCATCCACGTTCATAGGGGAAGTCAACTTCTTCCTCGAAAGATGGTGACACATGGTCACCCATGAAGCACACCAAGACCCACCTCGCAAACAGGGCGTCACTTGCATTCAAGGAGCTCTTGGGCGCAAGGAAGGACGGCGCTGTGATACACATTCTCCCCAAGTTGTTCGAGTGTACTTGGTAGCAGCGACGGCCATCCACCGTCCACGTCCTAGCATCCGGAGTTTGGGAGGGTGAGAACCAAAAACGGTCGATTTTTCACGGGAAGTGCACTGGTGTGAAGAGGGTGTCCATTAGAGTACCTATTGGCTGCTCATAACTCAATCCGTCAAGCGGATGTGCCGTCGTCTGAATACCATGGTGCACAGCGAGAGCCAAGTTGGTTTACGATGACACACATGCACTCGACGGCTTGAGTTATGATCAGTCAATAGATACTTCGATGGACACCCTCCCCACACCGATCCACCGCCCCGAGAATAGTAGACCGCATCTGGCACATGCCCACAGAAACCCCGGATGCCAGGAGAAGGACGGTGGATAGACGTTGCTGCTACCAAGTACCTTAGAACAACAGGAGGAGAATGTGCATGACAACGTCGTCCTTCCTTGCGCCGAGGAGCTCCTTGAATGCAAGTGACACCCTACGAAGATCAGGGCCATGGATTCTTGTGCCATGAATCCCCTATGCATATTGGTGTTCGGACAGAAGATGGGCCGCTAGCGTCCCTACTTTTTTGCTCTACACCGAGTCAGCAAGTTCAACCATGAACGAGCCAGCACGATAACAACGCCCGAATGGATCCACATCGCACTTGACGAGCATTTGTCCGCGTGTCTCCGAGTACCCTGCAAGGTCCTCACAAGCGACATGAATAGCAAATAAACGCACGCTGGTGTTGGTGAAATGGTGGTCCGCTCACAGTCTACAATGTGCAAACTAGAGGGGTAGTAAGCAACGTGAGGACATGGTCCACACTGAGAGTCTAGGTCGCCACAATCTCAAATTGCCCCTCCAAAACCGCATGCAGCCAACTTCGGGTGAAGGGTCTTGAGCTTCATGAACAAAAGCAAGCGCCTATTTGCCAATCATGTCGTCGGGAAGCCTTTACAAGGCATTCGGAGATTCCCGGACAAATACTCGTCAATTGCGACATGGACCACTTCCGGCGTCGCCTCTTTGCCGAATACATCATGGTTCAACCGGTCGACCAGGAGAGGTAAAAGCAAGAGCACTCACAACCCATCCACGTTCATAGGGGAAGTCAACTTCTTCCTCGAAAGATGGTGACACATGGTCATCCATGAAGCATACCAAGACCCACTTCGCAAACAGGGCGTCACTTGCATTCAAGGAGCTCTTGGGCGCAAGGAAGGACGGCGTTGTGATACACATTCTCCCCAAGTTGTTCGAGTGTACTTGGTAGCAGCGACGGCCATCCACCGTCCACGTCCTAGCATCCGGAGTTTGGGAGGGTGAGAACCAAAAACGGTCGACTTTTCACGGGAAGTGCACTGGTGTGAAGAGGGTGTCCATTAGAGTACCTATTGGCTGCTCATAACTCAATCCGTCAAGCGGATGTGCCGTCGTCCGAATACCACGGTGCATAGTGAGAGCCAACTTGGTTTACGACACACATACACTCGACGGCTTGAGTTATGATCAGTCAATAGATACTTCGATGGACACCCTCCCCACACCGATCCACCGCCCCGAGAATAGTAGACCGCATCTGGAACATGCCCACAGAAACCCCGGATGCTGGGAGGACGGTGGATGGACGTTGCTCCTACCAAGTACCTTAGAACAACAGGAGGAGAATGTGCATGACAACGTCGTCCTTCCTTGCGCCGAGGAGCTCCTTGAATGCAAGTGACACCCTACGAAGATCAGGGCCATGGATTCTTGTGCCATGAATCCCCTATGCATATTGGTGTTCGGACAGAAGATGGGCCGCTAGCGTCCCTACTTTTTTGCTCTACACCGAGTCAGCAAGTTCAACCATGAACGAGCCAGCACGATAACAACGCCCGAATGGATCCACACCGCACTTGACGAGCATTTGTCCGCGTGTCTCCGAGTGCCCTGCAAGGTCCTCACAAGCGACATGAATAGCAAATAAACACCCGTTGGTGTTGGTGAAATGGTGGTCCGCTCATAGTCTACAATGTGCAAACTAGAGGGGGTGTAAGCAACGTGGGGACGTGGTCGACACCCGGAAACTAGATCGCCTTGCTGTTGGAGAGAGACCAAGTATCCTGTACAAAAAGGCCAACGGTCAATTCCGGACTTGGGGGGACCAAACAGCGCACTCAAAGACCACGTAGGGTACTGATAAGTCCACCTTATGATATACGGAGTCCTCAACCTCATTTACAATCGCACCAGGGTGACGACCAGGCCTTCTTCCTTTGGGGCCACGAAGCCAAAGCCAGAGCACTTTGAGTCCCACCTTCGTCTGCCTGTGATGAATGTCGAGGCCCCAAGAGAAGGGGTTGGTGGACAAGTATTGTGACACCATTGCCGGGATGGGGACTATTGTGAACAGGGTGCCTATCAGCGCACCTGTTGGCTGCTCAGAACAAGGACCTTCAAGTGGGAGTGGAACATTCATATCTAACAATGCGCAATCATCGAACACATGCTGTTATGCATTTTTCGAGGAATGAGCAGAGCTGGATATCATTGCTCCACTCCCACTTGAGGGCTCGCATTGTGAACAGCGAACAGGTGCGTCGATAGGCCCCCTGTCCACAATAGTCCCCATCCCGACAATGGTAGAGCGGCTGCAGTCAAAGCCCACGGAGATGGAAGGATGTCGCGGAGGACGACGCATGACGGTGGCTCTCATGGTGTACCTCGAACGATGACGGAGGGAGGGGTTCATGGTACCGCCTCCCGTCGTTGCCCTTGCCATTCCCGTGAACGCAAGGAGCAATGCCTTCCGAGTTCTCCGCGTGCGAGCTGACGATGCTGCCCACGGTTCAGACCGCGCGGTCTGAACTGCAGGTGCCGACGCTCCAACCATCGTCGCTTCGTGATGATTCTCCAGCTTGATCAACACCAGCAAGAGTCTATTCGCCGATCACATCGTCGTGAGGTCCTCGCACGGCACTCCGAGGTTCGCGGACAAATGATCGTCCATTGTAGTGCCGACCCATGCTGTCGTCATCCCTTTGCTGGATGGATCATTGCTGAACCCGCTCTTGTGTTCACGGGAACCCACCCCGTAACAAAGTGCGCCTTGCGTTCACGGGAGGCGTTGGCATGGACGCCCTCCTCGCATCGTTCAAGGGCACCGATTTCGAGGGTTGGCACCGAAACCGATCAACCTTTGCCGGGATGGGGACTTCCGCGAAAAGGTGCCTATCAGCGCACCTGTTGTCTGCTCATAACAAGGGCCCTCAAGTGAGATTGGAATAGTCATATCCAACAATGCTCAATCATCGAACACATGCTCCTGTGCATTTTCCGAGGAATGAGCAGAGTTGGATATCATTGCTCCACTCTCACTCGAGGGCTCGCATTGTGAGCAGTCAACAGGTGCGTTGATAGGCCCCATCCACGGCAGTCCCCATCCCGGCAATGGTAGACTGGCTGCGGTCGAAGCCCACGGAGACGCAAGAAGTCGCGGAGGAGGACGACGCAGGCTGGTGGTTCTCCTGGTGTACCTCCAACGATGACGGAGGGAGGGGTTCATGACAACGCCTCTCGTGGTTGCCCTTGGAAGTCCCGTGAACGCAAGGCGCATCCGCTCCACACAAGAGACGCGTTCAACAACGATCCATCCAGCACGTTGACATCGTTCGAATTGGTCAGCACTACAATGGACGAATATTTTCCGGACCTTCTCAGTGTGCCGTGCAACGACCACCCAAACGATATGATCGGCAAATAGATGCCTACTGGCGTTGGTGAAATGATGTTGTGAGGACCTTTCATTTGCGTGCTACGATGTACAGAAGCCTACTCTACGGGGTCGGGGACTCGTGTTCAAAAAGTGAGAATATTTGTATTAGTGTATCCAATGTGGGAATGAGTATATTGTTGACAAGAATGAACTGAAAATGTCTCTACAATTCTCTAATAAATGAGATGCATCTGTAAATGTCATTTATGTTGTAGCAATGTTCAGCAATGTCAATGTGACCTTCGCAGACGAGTTGAGGATGCTGCCCACGTTTCAGACCGCGCGGTCTGAACCGCAGGCGCCGACGTTCCAACCTCCGTCGCCTCGTGATGACGCAAGGCGCATCCAATTCCCGTGAGCGCAAGGAGAAATGCCTACCGAGTTCTCCGCGTGCGAGCTGATGATGCTGCCCACGGTTCAGACCGCGCGGTCTGAACTGCAGGCGCCGACGCTCCAACCATCGTCGCTTTGTGATGACTCTCCAGCTTGATCAACACCAGCAAGAGTCTATTCGCCGATCACATCATCGTGAGGTCCTCGCACGGCACTCCGAGGTTCGCGGTCAAATGCTCGTCCACTGTAGTGCGGACCCATGCTGGTGTCGTCCCTTTGCCGGATGGATCATTACTGAACCCGCTCTTGTAATGAGAAGAGGCAAGGACATGGACACCCCATCCACGGTCACGTCAAGAACGTCCTCTTCACATCCCGGAACCCACCGCCTAGCGGAGTACGTGTTGTGTTCACAAGACTTCCAGTGCACAACCAGAGGAGGCGTTGTCATGAACACCCTCCTCCAACCGTTCAAGGGCACCCCATCCGTGCGACCGTCGTCTCCCTCCGCCACATCCTCGTGTTCTCCGTGGGCTTCGACCGCAGCCGGTCTACCATTGCTGGGATGGGGACTGCCGTGAAAGGTGCATATCAACGCACCTGTTGGCTGCTGATAACAAATGCCTTCAAGTGAGATTGGAACACTCATATCCAACAATGCGCAATCATCGAACACATGCTCCTATGCATTTTCCGAGGAATGAGCAGAGTTGGATATCATTGCTCCACTCTCACTCGAGGGCATTGTGAGCAGCCAACAAGTGCGTTGATAGGCACCCTGTCCACGGCAGTCCCCATCCCGGCAATGGTAGACCGGCTGCGGTCGAAGCCCACGGAAAACGCGAGGATGTGGCAGAGGGGGACGCATGACGGTGGCTCTCCTGGTGTACCTCCAACGATGGTTGCCCTTGGAAGTCCCGTGAACGCAAGGCGCATCCGCTCCACACAAGAGACGAGTTCAACAACGATCCATCCAGCACGTTCGAATTGGTCAGCACTACAATGGACAAATATTTTCCGGACCTTCTCAAGGTGCCCTACAACGACCACCCATACGATATGATCGGCAAATAGATGCCTACTGGCGTTGGTGAAATGATGTTACGACGAAGGGAACCACGCTCTATGGGATCGGGGACTCGTGTTAAAAAAATGCGGGTATTTGTATTAGTCTATCCAATGTGGGAAAGAGTATATTGTTGACAAGAATGATGAACTGAAAATGTTTCTAAAATTTTGAAAATGTTTCTAAAATATCTCTAATGAGATGCATCTGTAAATGTCATTTATGTTGTATGGGAAAGTCATCCGTGGCTCACCATGAGTCCACGTTCAGCAATGTTAGTGTGGAGCTATTACTAAAAGCAATGAAGGGTAGACCGGACTTTGGACTTGGAACGCGACTGTGCAGCCTTCCGTCGTAACCTTCGCAGACGAGTTGAGGATGCTGCCCATGGTTCAGACCGCGCGGTCTGAACTGCAGGCGCTGACACTCCAACCTTCGTCGCGTCGGCCACTTGGGGAGGTGACTGCCCGGAGGGATCCTGCACAACGAAGACAATGGTCACGACCGTACAAACGTGATTGCGATTTTCTGGACGAGCTCCGGAAAGACAAAGTTCAGAGTGGGAAAAGAGGAGCAACGGAGTATTCGATGGACAAACAATTTCACCCCATCCTAGACTACAGCCTAGTGTAGGGCGGGAAAAAATTGTTTCTCCATCAAACTCATCCGTCGTCCCCTGCGTACCTCAATTCAACCATCCAAGGGAGCAAACAACCCACCTTACCACATACATACACCGTCGCACCACGCGCTCGTCAGCAGTGATGTCTTCTTATAGGAAAGTCGAGGTCACGTCCTCGCCCGCGTCGCCCGCCTCGCCCGGCGCCTCGCAATTGTCGGAGGAGCCCACTCTTTCCGTCGTCTGGGTCCGCCGTCGCTTCATCCGTCGAGGGCCCCTTCGCGCACTATCGACGGAGTGCCCGCCAAAAGCGCGAACGCGGCGCAGCCCCTGCACACCCATCCATTTCCGCTTGGTGCATCAACCCTTTTCTTTCTTTTGCACCACGTGCTTCGCTCTTCGACAAACGAAATGATCGTTCCTGTCTCTACTGTACGTGCCGACGAACTCTGGATACTCCAGCAAGAGAGACCTGTCCTACAACGTAGCTAACCCGCGCACATTGAGTCTGAAAAAGGGCGTCGTGAGGTTTCCGAAAAACGGATTCCGAGACACGTACTGCGACACGCTAAGACCGGACTCTAGCAGGCCCTTGAGATAGAGTCGCAACGTCCTGTCCAGGGTGGAATCGTGCGGGCTGCCAATGTACGACAACGGGAAGATGGCATTGTGCACGGGATTGAGGATGCTGCTCTCGGGGGAGGAATCGATGAGCAGTGTGTTGCTGGAATTGGCCCTGAATGTGCCGGATTTGAACCTATCTCCATCCCAGACGGCCTTGTGCAGAACCTTGAGCCTCAGCCTCCCCTCGGGATGGTCGGGGAACTGAACGTACGTGTCCTCGTCCACGTCGGTATCCCACTCGGGTTGGTAGGGGTGCGCCGGACAAGGCAACGAGGAGAGGTGTGGGGGGGGGCCTACACCTGCACAACCGCCACGATCGTCTCTCCACGATGGAGGTGCAGTCCTCGAGCGTGAGCACGCGCATGGACGAGCGCTCCAAGCCGCGGAAGAGGAAATCGATCATGGGATTGGCCACGACGGCCGGCAGCCTTGTCCACATAGACAAGCGAAACCTCTTCGCCAGGCCTCTGAGGAATTCACGCACTTCCGGACGACACGAGAGGGAGAACTCGCCGAAGACGTGGCGTTTCGTCGGATCGTAATCGTCCTCCGATGGTGCGCTTGCTGCGGGCAAGCGACTGGATCCGAGGGGCCCGACGTGCTCAACTTGGCATAGGACTCCTTCCAACTCCAAGACAACAAAATAACTGTACAAGGGCAAAGCAACGGGAGGCGGCGGCACAGGCAACGGCAACGAGGCCTGTGTATGCGAAATCCCTTGTTCAAAGTAGTATTTGAAAATTGAATAAACGGGAGTCCACAATTGAAAATGCGCCCCCCCCCCCCCCAACAGGTGTGGGAGGCTTGAACAAAGAGATGTGAACCCTTGTCCATTATCATACTATTTCTAAACGAGATCCACGTCTGATCCCTACAAACTATCTAGGCAAGCGCTACGGAGGTAGTGAGCAGAGGGATGCAAGGAGATCGAGCCTCACCTTTGTTACATCCGGAGTGGTGGCACGCCTCATGGCGGCGCGAGTCTGGACACCCGCGACGATGGGAGACACGACCTGTGCAGCTTGCGGAGGGGGGAGTTCCACCTCAGAGACCGGAGGGGGGACTTCAGCAATGGCGGGAGCCTCCAGTGCCATCGGTGGCGGACAAGGAGGGCAACTCGGTCGACGGAGTACCAGTGCAGACTCTTCGCCCAACCCAAGAGCATGGCCACCTTGAACTGCAAATGCCAATTGCCAAGAGCGTAACTACATTGCCCAAGAGGACTCGGGATAGAAAGCACAATGCACAACACTCTACATTGCACATCACTCAACGCCACGAATTCCCGAAAACATGAATTGCCAAAAAACGAAACCGATATATTACAAATAGAATACAATGTTTGTACAAACTTTACGAACAGTGTTTCACGAACAATCCGAAAATCACGTCTGTACAACTAAAATGTCTGTACAACTAAAATCGTCACAGGCCTCGCCAAAAGGGCTCCTACATCTATGGGCCTGTCGCTCCATGGACGGTGGACCCGTCGGGACGACCTTCGATTGGCCCGACGTAACACCCTCACATAACTTCCACACCTGGAAGCGCAATTCAAAAGATGGGGAGCTATGTGGAGGGGTTACCCACCGTGGGAGTCTGGACGTCGTCGGAGGGTGAATTGACTAGCGTATGCTCCTCGTGCCTCGTAGGGGGCAGCGCCGGAGCGATTGGGGCCTGCAAGGGAGCATACTGCTGGGTCAAGTTAGTGAAGGAGACCTCCATATCTCCCAAGTCGACTTCCAAGTCATAAGGGTCATCGTCGTGGATGCTCGGACGATGCACTGGCCCAGCGACATGCACAAACGGAAATTGATTGAGGGCTAGGTCATCGAATCTGTCTGGATCGTCAACGACACTCACCGAAATATTTGCAGCCTCTCCTGAACCCAGCTGTCGAAGTCCGGACGCTACGGTGGTCGTGGCAGCGGAAATCGAATTCGTGGTGGAGACTCCGGAGACGTTGTGGAGCTCGCTCACAGGAATGGGAGTTGCAGCCATCGGAGGGGCACTTGTCTGCGCGGCCTGCTTCGCCAGAATCTGCTCGTGCAGTTGCTTGAGTAGCAAAGTGTTCGTCTCGCGATCCCTCCTGTACTCCATTTCCTTCTCGGCCTGCAGCCTTCGCTCCTCCGCGAGTTCCTTCTTCTTCTGTGCCTTCTTGGCCTTCCGCTTCACCTTCTTCTCCTCCTCCACCCGCTCCCTCTCCTCCCTCTCCCTCTTGAGCTCCCGATCCTTCTCCCTTAAATCCCTCACGAGGTTGTCGATGGCGTCATTGCGCTTGTCGAGCGCCCCCGAGTGCCTCTGCCTTTCCCGCTCGAGCATCATCTCCACGTACGCGAGGTTGATCCCTGCCTTGACGTCCATGTGGATGGGTTTGGCGTCCATGTCCACCGCGGCCGGAGTCCCTCCTGCCTCGGAGGAAGTCCCCGCGTCCGATGTTGCCGCTTTCGCCGCGGCCTTGGCCATCTTGCTGTACTCGTCTCTACTGGTTGCTGCCAAGGCCAGTCGGTTGTCCAAGTCTCCGTCGTCCATCTCGTCCAGATCGATTGGGCTGCTCTTTGTATTCGTGGACTTGAGGGCGAGTTGCCGGTACACGGCGCGCGTATGGGCCATGAGCAGAAGCTCGCCCGCGCTGGCGGCAGGCAGTTCCGAATCCAGGATGTCGACGCTGACCTGCGCACCGATCAGCTTCATCATGTTCTCATCCCCATTGAGATCGGATGGATCGCAGATGGACCTCAATTCCTGGACAATCGCCTGCGACGCCTGAATCCTACATTCCACGGAGTCATCACTGGGATTCGCAGGAGAGGCGGCGAGGTCGGTCCTCACACTTGCCACCTCCGCCTGCCTGGCCGAAGATAGTAGTCTCTGCAATGCAGCCAAATCAGCCTGGAGGTCCTGAATGAGCATTCTCGAGGGAGGGGGCAGAAGAGACTCCTCCATAGGAGTAGACACCTCCACTGCAGCCGCTTGCGGTCGGGGAGTGGGAACGCGGAAGGCATGTGGCCGTGTTTCAGACCGCGCGCTCAGAACTGGAGCGCGGCGATCCTCGGAAGATTGGGTGACGGGATCCAACTGCAGGGCCGGATCTTCAGGTCGGGGGGAAGCAGAGGGAGTGCGAGGAGATGGAGGTGGAGGTGGAGGGGACAGTAGTTGGTTTGCGGAGGGAGATGGGGGGTTGGAGGGAGAGAGAGGAGTGTGCGGGTGCATATCAGACTGCGCGGTCTGATTCCTGCGTGGCGGCGCACTCAAGCGCCACGGGGAGGCAGGCGTCGAATCAGACCGCGCGATCTGATCCGTCTCCCTCTGAACAGAGTGGACGCCGGACACCGAGGCATCTCCGTGGTCTGAAATGTCGTCGCCTTCGCCGTCTCGCCCTCCCGCGCGGTCGACGTCTTCATCTTCGTCCTTGTCCTCGTCGTCCTTGTCCTCTTCCTTGTCCTCGTCGTCCTCGTCCTTCTCCACTTCCGAGTCGGAGTCGCTTCCATCGCGGAGGTTGAGGGCGCCCTCTTGCGATTCCTCCTTGCCCTCTCTTTCATCATCCGAAGACTCGCTCTCCACGGGGTCGGGGTCCTGGAGCCTCTGTGTCTGAGACTTGGGGTCGTAGATGAAGTCGAGGGTGTGCGGCTGCGGCACCAAGATGTCGGGCCACATCTGTGTACCGATTCGAGCGTGCACGCTCTGGCGCAGGAGGCACTTGTCGGTGGGGCGCACGAAGGAGACGGAGCTCCGACACAACATCTGCAGTGCCAAACAAGGCACACGGCATAAATTCTCCGAATGACGCATTCAGACGGTCAGATGAGCTCTACATTGGAAGCGAGAAAGGGAAGGAGTGGAGAGCTTACCGAGCACGCGGAGACGGGCTTGGATCCCGCAAAGACGAGCATGACCGTTCCCTGGTCCCTGCAGAACTTGTCGATGAAGCGGAGGTACACTTCGTACCGCAGTTCGCGATTCGTCAAGATCCAGGGGTTATCGTGGCGACAGAGCTCCCGGGTCTTGTACCTGACGTCATCCGTCGCTAGAGGCTTGTCCTCGGCAGCCGAGAGTCGGGGAATCGATTCCCCGACATTGACGAGTGGGGAGTTCGTGAAATGCTTCGTGGTCCGCTGAATGTACATGACCCTATCCTTCCCCCTGGTGTAATAGTTCGGCTCGCCCTTGGAATACACGTACGTCGCGATGCGCCGAGTGTTATGCTCGGGGAAGAATTTCTCGAGCGCCTGTTCCACTCCCACCACCCTCTCGGCGCCCATGATGAGCATCCACGTGTGGACCCCCTTGGCCATGGTATTTTGGGAGACCCACGCGACTTGTTTGATGATTTTCTCGTACGCGTAGTGAATCTCCATATTCCCGACCGCCGGGAACAGGCGGAAATCCATAATCCCCACCTCGCAGAAGTGAATGCTGGTGGGTCCGTCCACGTATTCCACCCATTCGCACTTCTGCTTCACGTAGACAAAGGGATCGAACACCCTCCTCACGCGATCCCACCGGCAGACCGTGGCCCGCGCACACCTCTTGACGGTGTTGCAGCGTTCGTTGTTGGTGAGCAGTCACTGGATCATGGCGACGACGTCCGAGGGAGCAACCATTGTTTTCTTCCCCGAGCCACATTGGTGCCTGAGCCACTTCTGCCCAATGTGCATGGCGGCCCACATGTTGTGCCCCCGAATGCACAGCAGCGCCTTGAACTCCCGCCAGGCTTTAGGGACGACCTCCCCCTGGGAAATCACCTCCTTGGCCTTGTCGATGCCCAGGACGTCGGCCTTCTCCTTCATCTCGAAGATGAGCACGGCCTTGTGCTTCTTGTTGGTGCACCACTGGGCGAAGGGAATGGCCGCCGTCCAACTGGTCGGCCTCTTCAGGTAAACCTTGGGCGGCGTCTGCAGGATTCTGCTCGCGAGCTCACCTACGGCAACGTCATCCATCCCCAGAAGGTTCTTCATCTGGTTGTGATTGATCGCCGTGAACTTGTAGATTTTGGAGCCCCCCTTCCCGTCCGGAATTTGGTTGAACAGGACGCCGGTGTCGATGTCGAGCAGCGCCCCGGACTCGTGCTTCTGGAAGACCTCTTGCCAACTGGTCCAGGTCGCATTCGAGGCCATGACGATCTTCCGGTCGCCCATCTTGTCGAAGTCCAAGGTCCTCCCCCCCCCGTTTCGGTGCTTGGCGCTCCCCACCGCCTCGAAGCTTTGGTGCGCCTTCTCTTTGAAATCCTGGATACGCATCGGCGCGGTGAGTATGTGTTGTGATCTGACCGCGCGGTCTGAACTGTCCCCGAACAATCCACGACACCAAGTGGCGTCGAGGTCTGAATATCGCGGGATCAGACCGCGCGGTCCGAAGTGACCATGAATCAGAAAGGTGACGACCCTAACGAGGACAATGGGAGCCTACCGATATGGAATGGGACGGAATTGCATCACTGGGATTCAGACCGCGCGGTCTGAAATGTGTAGGGAAGTTGTGCGTACCTCATAGACCTTCGGGTCCTCCCCTTCAATGATGACCTTTGCGTTCTTCCGATGTTGCGCAGGCTTGTCCGCGTTTTCCCAGAGGTGGCGAACATGCATGAGTGTTGCCGGCAGGGACGACAAGTACGGGCCCGCGACGTTTCCGTCGTTGCACTTGGAGGACAACGCGTGGAGGTGGTCCTTGTTCTGGGACCACACGATTTCGCACGTCCACCTGTGCATTTTGGCGACGACCTTCTCATCGTCGACGGTAGTGTTCCCGGAGATGATGTCCTTGGCGGCCATCCAGGTGTGCTGCCCGTTGATGACGAGCAGCGGCCGCGCCTTCCAGTAATCCGCCCAGCACATCGGTTTGGTGCGCGTGTCCGGCATGACGGTGAGGATTTGCTTGGCGTAGTTCACCTTCACCATCCTGTCCAAGACTGCCAAGACACCGTCATTCTCGAGGGGCCTCACGATGATTCCCGACTCCTCCTGGGCATTCACCATGTCGGCCACGTCCAACTCGAAGTACTGTCCCCGACCGAATATGTACATGTACGAGGACAGTTCCTTGAACACCTTGTTGGCCGCCGCTTCGGCCTTGAGGCGCGTCCGCGTTTCCAACTCAACGCTACGTCGCGGATTGCGCTTGTACTCCGTGGGCACAGACACGCTAGCCAGGATGGCGTCGGCATCAAAGGGCACGGTTCGTGGATTCTTGGTCCACTTCCCGTTCACCTTCTTGATCGCAATCTTTTGCGCCTCTTCCTCGGACACCTCTGCCAGTTCCGTGTTGGCCTCGTGGGTCGATGAGCTGGAGGTGCCATGCGATTCCTCGGCCACGCGTCTCGTTCGGACCCAGCGCCCCGCATCTTCTTCCGAGGATGCTTGCGTCGCCACGGGCGGGCCCGCTGACTTCTGTTTCACGGCCTTCTGTTTAGACCGAGAAGTCGGCGCTGTGGTGGCTCGGGCCGCCGACTGAGTCGCCTGTGGCGGTCGTTGGATGGGTCCACGCGCCGGTGGGAGTGGGTCGGTACGCTCGGACGCACCAGCAAGGGCCGACGCAGGGGGGGGCCGGTTGCGCGTTCCCGCTCCCGACGCCTTGGCGACATTCTTGGCGGACCCCTCTGGCAAAGCCATTGGTCGACTTCCTTCACCCTGGCAGACGTTCAAGGGCGACACACTCAGTGATTTGTTGTGAATGGCAAACGCTTTGGCGACGTACGAGTTGGCTACCTTTCCGGTCTCGTGGAAGTCACTAGAGACGGCTTCATAGTGCGATTGGGTTTCGGCCATCAAGAGTTGATATGCACGAGGGACGGACGCGTAATTCTTCATGAGGCGTTTGCTATAGAAGGTCATCTCATTTTCTACACGGATGGCGATGACTCCGAATGCATTATTACTGGCATTCACCACGTCGACGAGAATGGACTCCCTCATCACATGGACATTCACAAGTACCAAAGTGGAGAAGGATTTCCATCGAGGATCCCCCGTCTTCGTGAATCCCAGCTCCAGATTGAAGATGGGGGAGCCCATCAGGAAATTTAGTTCGATCGTCCACAATGACTTGGACGCGACGAACTCCAAGGGGAATTTCTTTTCGATGTGCAGCTTCCAGGACTCGTGGATTCGGTCAGGCGAGATGGGCCTCAAGTATCCCGCAAGCGGTAGACTGCTCTCCAGGAATGACTCCATGCCACTGTCCACAAGCAGTACTTCAAATCAGACCGCGCGGTCTAAATTGGACGACTCAGGAGATTGCTACACGCCCAGCATGTAGTGGTCATGCGATGCACTAACGAGTTGAGGATTCATTTCCTACGGTCGTTGACGATCTATTGCATTCTAGCGTACTTCTGATAGGCCGATACTCCTTCATGCTATGCTAAGTCCATGGCGTGGTTTTGACCGCGCGGTCTAAACCAGGGACACGATTCATAGCCTAGACAGACCAGGCTAGCATGACGGTATTTCTACAATGACTGCTGCTCGAGGTTTTGACCGCGCGGTCTAAAACGCCTTCCCTTTCTATTCGGCTGATGACGATGCTCCTCGCTGAGGGACCCTACGAACGACATTAATCTCGTCTCGCCCATCACCTGGAACAGTCCTTCATCTATTAGATTGGTGTAGGTCCTTTATTCGTCATCCGTCGAGGATCTGACCGCGCGGTCTGATTTACTCCTTTGGAGGCTCTGCACAATGCTACCAGCCATCGTGGCGTCTAGTTCCTTTTACTTTGTATCCAATCACTCTTGAATCGATCCTACAATACTAAAAGTGTTAGGTTTCTAGGAGGCTGAGTGATCCATGTGTATTGCTCATTCATGGTGCGTGATTAGATGAACATGGAAAGGCCTTCTATTCGAGATGCATATTTGGGTATGGTTTAGACCGCACGGTCTGAATCTACCAACATTCGGTTATTACTCAGACGTGCCCATTGATATAGTGCAGACCCCATGGCAATGGGTCTACATAATTAGAGGCGTCGGTAATGGATCAGTCTTGACAGCATGACATGATCGCATTTACCACTGAGGAAATCTTCTGGCCGCCCGGTCTAAACGGACCGTTCCCATCTATTTTATGGCCGGGGGACCAATTCAGACCGCGCGGTCTGAACCAGTATCTAGAGCAACATGGACTAATTTGATCAACAATTCGTCCTTAACATTCTGTAGACATTTTATCACTTTTGACCGCGCGGTCTGATCCTATATCTAAAATAACATGACATAATTTGATCAACAGTTTGTCCAGGACATTTTCGGAGCCTTGCATCACTTCAGACTGCGCGGTCTGAATCTGTATCTAAACTAACTTGACAGATTTGATCTGCATTTAGTCCAGGTCATTTTTGGGACGGTTCATCACTTCAGACCGCGCGGTCTGAAACTGTTATACCTAATGTTCTCAGAAATTACTACGTCGACAACTCCGGTCCATTTCGGGGACGCTAGAACACTTCAGACTGCGCGGTCTGAACCATGGCTGTCGCTACATACACTGTGCGGTTACAGGTGCCTCTTCTAAATTTCCGCAAGATTCACGAGTTTGGCGTAGGATTTGCAGGCAGCTTACCTCAATTGCGCACTTCAAATTGCTGTGGAAGCACGATTGCGAATCCTACTCCAATGTCGTGACGCCAATGAAAGCAAACTAAATTCGGTGTTCTTCGCGTTCCCTGCAATAGACAATGCCAGGATGACAATTGAAATCACAAACTCTGCAAGGCATGACAATTTGAAATCACAAACTGCAAACATGACAATTGAACACACGAACAATGCAAGCATGAGAATATAAATGGGAAACTACGCAACCAGTACAAACACAATGTCAATGGAAAACTACGCAACCAGTAGAGACACAATGTCACTAGAAAACTACGCAACAAGTAGAGACACAGTACTGACTGCAATCAACACGTCAAACACAAACCCATACACTACTACTAACGTTACATCATATGATACTATGCTATCAGAACACAATCCATAATTTCTGTTCCTATTGGGTCGGCTTGTAAGTTATGAGTGACTCGAAGAAATGCTAAGCATAAGAGTGTCATGTGCAAAGGCAAGAGAAAGGTTCTAACACGTCAAGAAAAAAAACTAGTAGACCATACGGAACTTTCGAATGATCAAAACGACACATGAATCTGAAGACGATATAGAAAACCATACCTTCAGCAGTTGACAAGGTAACAGCTGCAGAAATTCAACAAACACGCGTCACCCCACCAAACTCCTCAGCAAACACGCCCCGCCCCACCGAACTCCTCAATGAACGCCCCAACGAACGCCTCAGTCGCCGACTGCTTCAAATGCGAAATCAATGCAATATGTGATACTAGATGTAGAGGAGGGAAACTGTGGAAGGAAGGAAGGCAAAATGGAGGCGCAAGGACAAGATTTTACAAAAGAAAGAGCAGCAACAAACAAAATTCAAAGAAGGCACAACAGGAAGACAAACACGAGAAATGGCAGCAAACTGAAGCGAAACCCTGGCCCACGGAGAAGACGACCAACCGAACCTCTCGATAACCGAACCTAACCCGAACTTGCATCGAGCCGCCAAGTTGGTACGGAGCTCCTCCGAACCTGCACGCGCCTCACGAAGCACACCCGAGCCTCCCACGAACCTGCGCACACCACACAAAGCTGCCCCAAAGAAATCATGATTAAGCATCAATTTAGGGTTAAAAGAATGAGACTTAAAAGCAAGCTTAAAAGGGACTAGTGAAGGGCAGCTCTGCCTTTTTCCATACGCATCCGTGGAAAGAAATAAAAAATGGAGTTATTCACAAAAAGAAAAATACATGTGCAACCTAACACAAGTAGTTTCGTATTTTTCTAAGCGTTTTTGAATTACTTATAAATTAGCAAAGATAGAAGATATAAGCACGTACTCGTAGACATAGGTCTCCCAAAATACGTCCACTTGCAACTTGTACAAAAATGTGAGGAAATCTAAGACAATGATTCACTCTTGCAATACAAAAATAATTTTTCCTCCAGGCGATGAATTCAATTGATAAAGCTCAGTGCTTCGTTGAAGAATCACCCCATCTCTATTTTGCACTTAAAAATAGGGGTGGTTTGAAGAAGAGGGGTGCTCTTAGAACACACATTGTCAACCTTAAATCAACCCTAGTTTTTTCAATCAATTCACCCAAAAGCCCTTTTTCCTAAATTCTTGGAAGTTGTACAATATTGAACAAGCTCTAGGATATTTGAGGCACGTTTCTATGAATCCTCAATCCTAGAAAATAAAGATTTGGGATGGGCATGGAAAAAAATTAGGAACATCAAAATCATAATCAATCATTTCCAAAATTGGATTTCGAATGCTAAAATGAACTTCCAAAATATTTGGATCATTTGCACTTGGCACTGATGGACAAACATGAAAGGGACTGGCAACATACTCAAAATAGGCCATATGTACATTAACTCTTATTCAAATCTCACAACTCACATGCACTCGTGCACTGCCTACAAATTAAATCAACGATTACAACATGTATATTATGCTTAGTTATGGAAGGGGGAAGAATTTGCTTAATTGGAGAGGATTAGGAGTTCTACTTATTCTTAATCAATCATTTAAAATGTACTTCAGAAGATCGAGGTATTTACCAACTCACACGGGAAATCTTCAACCAAAATACAAAAAATACAAAAGGCATAAGGGTTGCTTTGTAACCTCATAAATGTCCACAATAAACTTATGCATCGGTATTTATGTAGCATAAATTGTAAAGGGTCATTTAAGGCATTGATTTTTGAGAATTAAGGAAAGCAACTCAAACTCCAGCAAGGCTCTAGAAGCAAACATGATTTAGAGGTACATTTCAATGTACCCATTTTAGAAGGGGTTTTGTTTTGATGACCATTTTTTGTGAACTTCAAGAATTTGTAACTAATTTTACAAAGCTTGAAAAAATAGGAAGTGACTTCGGTTAGATGTCTATTCTACTTGTCTGTTGAGGGAAATTTACTACAAAATATTTAAAAATGTTTCACTTCCCAAATTTCAATTTTAGCCTTGAATTGGTTGATTTGTGAACCTCCTACCTCATTTATAGCAATTTGTACCGTTGGATGAGTTTCATATTTTGTTAGGTTGAAGAATCTCCCTTATGGAAACACCTTGTACGGTTTGATATAAGACTGCATCTTTGCAATGGATACAAAATTCAGTTTCTAGAAAAACTAGGCCCGCCCCTCAAATCAACCACGGTCACTAAAGGGTTAACTTCCTTAGTGACCAAAACGTGGTCACTTTGATTTCTAAAGTACTTATTCAATTATTCGCAACATTCAAATGATATGGCACTTCTAGGGATCCTTCGGAGAATCAAATTCATTTGGTCATCTTTCAGTACAATTGGATGTACATAACTAGCTTTTATGTAAAAAGAAAATCCCAAACTTTGAGTGTTTGGGTACTTACCCCGATAAAGCAACAGGTTGGGGGATTTGGTCAATGAAAGCATATATTACACCACTGACTTGTCCATCCGCCAACTAATGCTTGGCGCTAGCAGGGTTAGAGCTTCATTTCCTCCATGTATTGTATAATCCCATTTAATGGTCAAGCAACCACGTTATAATCACTTCAGCGTCTGCGATAAAAAGAACACAAAATGCGACCGTGAAGAATTGGTACTCAATCCTGTTCATAAATAGTTACATATTTTTCCACTCATAACACACCATTCTAAAACGAAAAAAAAAGAATTTAGAATTTTGCAACTATCATATTTCTTGTGAACTAAATCCAAAAATACTTGATATATAATTTGAAAACACAATACTGGGTACTTAGAAATATAACGAACTTACTAGGATGGTTTATTAAATTTGGGATTTTGTTATCTTGATTTGTTTGTTTGAATTATTGTGTTTCGTTGTTGCTATTCTAGAAGTGGAGGTATTTTAACTTAGATCAATGTACCAACTCTTCTCAATTTCCAACATCTGAAACTGTGTCCGAAATTGTACCTGGCCAAGTTGTTGTTCCTCCTACACTTCACAACAATTATGTGAGTCTATTTGGGATATCAAAGAATGCAACATGGCTTGCTCTCTAAACTTGTCACTGTTCTTTCATTTATGAAAATTGAAACTTACACAATTCTATTAATGTACCATGATGCACAAATTAATTTCTTCTCTTCTTCGATTTTATTCACCATTGCATTCATATCTCCTATTTTTTTTAAATCAAGAGATTTTCCAATACCCTATTTGATATATAATCCTATTTCAAGAATGAAATGTAGGCTGAAGTAGACATTTGAATCATATTTGATATTTGATATTAATTTCTTCACTTAGTCTATCTTTTGAAGATGGAACAATAATTTCAAATCGTCACAGACTTAGACTCTTACATTAACAAATTCTACACACAATGAGATTCCATCATAGAAAAGAAAAAATTGCAATTTATATCACACCTTGATGATTTGAAAAATGGATCTATACTAACTAAGACCTTATAGGGGTTCATGACATT
This sequence comes from Rhytidiadelphus loreus, assembly GCA_947034895.1. Taxonomy (NCBI): domain Eukaryota; kingdom Viridiplantae; phylum Streptophyta; class Bryopsida; order Hypnales; family Hylocomiaceae; genus Rhytidiadelphus; species Rhytidiadelphus loreus. The sequence continues at coordinate 50,998,505 of OX344761.1, forward strand.
GTTAGTAGCTCAAATATTATTGACACCTAGGAATTTTGAATATTGTGCTTTTATGTGAACGCTAAACAATTGATTTATAACCATGATATTTTAAATAGCACATACGACAATAAACCAAAAAATTTCTTTCAAATTTTGAACAAGCTCAGTTATACGCTCATTAAGACAAACGTACAAATACCTTCCATCAGCCCTAAGAAGATCCATGCTACTACAAAATAGTGACCAACAAAAATGAAATTTGCTTCACCTAAGCTATTTCTACATATAATGAATTATTTGTTATGAACAATTTTTGTTTCGAAAATCTAAACAAGTCTACAGACTTACAAATCAAGACGGAAGTATTGATACCCTTTCATTGACTTGGAGAAGATCCATGATGCTATAAGACAATGTTCAACGAAAATAAAATTCAATGTGATAAAGATCATTAGATATAAAAATAATTATTATCAACCATGTTTTTTTTCTAAAATCGAAACAAGTCTAACAACAATGCATTAAGAGAAAATTATTAGTACCCTCCCATCAACCATTCAATCCTAAGAGGACCCTTGTTGCTATAAGATCGTAATCAATCATTATTCTATATGAACTTATTTCCATCTCCATTCATCTTTCACATCAATTGAGTTCATGATTGTTATAATTTCTACTTCTAATATTTTAAGAAACATTGGAAATTTTGATTTTCATTTGAATTCTACAAAACCACGGTAATAGGTTCACGGCAATAGGTCTATAGTAATAGATATGATAATCCACTAAAAATAGAAGATTTTGATCAAAAATTTCAGATGGATTTTTATTTTTAGCAATATTCTTAATTTTTTAGTACTTCTTTAAATTTTTGAACTTAATGCTCGCAGAATCTTGCTCACCGCTTGAAATCTCATCATGCTCGCAAGCTCACAAACTAGCACCGCTGACTTTGGCAATTTTTTCAATTTCGACCGGGTAGTCTAAAATGTTCAAATGTCCTAGATTCGCACCTAGATTTCTTAGAACTTCATCATTTTTAAATGTCTGAAATCTACATGAGTCATAGATGGCACTTCTGTAGTTCAAAATACACCGCTTGAAATCTATAGAGATCCTAGATTTCTGAAATCTATATAAATTCAAGATTGTTGAAATCTATACCTGTCCGAGATGTCACTTTTGTGGTTCGAACTAGGTACTTTGAAAATGGTACACAAAATATGGATAATGTGTATAGCATTAAAAAAATGGTATGTGCAAAAATTCAGACCTAAATTTTTTATTCTCTAAGAGTTATGCACGGTCAAAGAGGGTTGAAAATGCAAGAAAATAGACAGTTTGAAATTTAATTCTTAAGAAACAGTAAAAAAATTCAAAAAATTCAAAAAAAAATCTATTTTTTCTAACTTATAGATACTCCTTTTCACCAATTTTCACTATTGGAAAAATAAAATTGTGTTCTCTACACTTGCGCAAAGGTAGTGCACTTTGAGCACATGTGGCAGATGGAAAATTATCTATTTTTAGAAAATCTTTGGTAAGGTTGTGTAACTTTAGTAGAAGTTCTAGTATACCAATTTTGAGCTTCAAATTCGTATTTTTGGGTGGAAAATAGTGCTAAAACCCTTCAAAATGGCCACGGTAGACATCCAATCGGGGGCAATTTAAAAATAGTAGAATAACTATAAAAAAAAGCCTTAAAAAGTACTCAACATCTGAAACTACCACATGTACCTTCATTTCAAGTTTCATAGAAGATGGACACACGATGCAAAAGTTATGAGCAAAAAACCAGCTATCTAAGGTCCAAGGGACCAAAAAAACGTGAAGTGTTTCTTGCAATCACCCTATATCAAAAATCTTGTTCATTTTGCTTCTAATTATGTGAAAATGAAACAATTGATTCATAACCATGACATTTCGAATAGCATATATACTACCCAAAAAAAAAAAAAAAATAGGTACACCTAAGGTCAATCACTCAATGATCAAACTCAATTGTCATTTAAAAAATCATGGCTTTTTAAATGATTCTCACACATATGAACTTGATCATGTATCTCATAGCAAGATGTCTCATCCGATGCTTTTTAAATGCAAGTTTCTTGCTCACCTTTGTGCGTGAAGTTCAGAGCTTACTGTACCTTCTCTAAAGCTCACTCACAACTTGAGAAACTGAGTGTTATATTTCAGACTTCTGAAGTTGAAGTTTTCCCGGAGTTGCAAGTGAACGCCAGCATTATCTAACTTGGATTATTTACAAATTCGATATAATCATGACTGTTCCAATACTACAAAATGATTGAGAGCTTCACTCTATGATGAATTCCATGGAAACGAAATATAGCAAAGAAGCATAATTATATGAAATATACAACATAAAATGTGTTGAATTTCCAATGAAAAAGTAGACATTTATTCTATGAGATATCCTAGTAAGTGGAAAATATAGATGTAGAGCATTTGCGGCCCGCCCAACTATGGCTTGAGAAGATCGGTGCTAATATGCTCACATTTGTTGAAGTTGCCATTTCTTTGTATTCGTATATAATTAGACCAATTCATTGAGAGGCTTGTTGAAACACACCATCTGTAAGTCCAATACTATTGCTGAAGAAAAGGTAGAATTATTTGAAAATTCTAAAGCTTAAAGAAACTCAGGATTCAACGTTGCTGAATGAATGACTGTGTGTAGTTAGAGGCTTGTTTTTTTGGATCATTCGGAGGCAACCCATTCTAAGTATTGAAATATGAGAGCCACCCCCCCTAGGTAGTTGAAACCCCGGATGCAAATATAGACCACCATAACAAATCTTATATTCATAAAGTCCCAAAATAACTGACATTGGAAGGATCTGGATTGGAAGCCAGAAGTGAAAAACCAAGCAGTATAGATGATTGCCATGAGTAGGAATTCACAGCATACATCTTTCGTTCTAGGAAAACAAGAGACTACGAACGGAATATGAAGCAATATAACAAGGGCAATGTCTTTTTTCTATAAAACCTATTCCCCATGCAATGCTACTCAGCAAGAGCTGATTCCTCATAGATACAGTGAGCCCGCAAAAAAGTGCGATCAGCGGTTGCGACGTCGAGCCCCGCGAGGTTGAGGCGAGAGGTTTGCCAGATTCACTTGTGCTTGATTCAGCCGAGCCCGCACTTGCTCAAAAATATCTAGGTCGACATGAACGGCTTGCGACTCTCTGTGGAGATGTTCGGTTCCGTGCTCATCATCCTGAGAGAGTAGTGGTGGAAACACGTATTCCAATGAGTCAATATTGGTATCACGTACTTGGCAATTGAACCTTGATGAATTTAGAACATTCGTTTACCAACTTAACCGACATCATTGCATATCATGGATGACTTCTTCCCAAGTGGGTGAAGATTGTTGTGTCCCTTCCGAAGTTTGACATGGATTTGAGAGTGGAGTCCCTTCGATGACAAGGTAGCATTGGATATATTAATCTTTGTCTATCTCCTAGTAGATGCTATTCGTAGGTAGGGACGAGCGTTTACTACTAACCTGAATGAGTTGTAGTAATAAGGAACCATTCTCGGAGGTTGATAGCTTGTTGGCATCGTCGAATTCTTCCATGAGAGCTCTGTATGTCACGCCGCAGCCCCCACTTGAGCATGATTAGGACGAAAGAAATTGTGAAGTGAAGAACATGATTGCATGGTACAAACCCACTGTACTACTTGTTGCTCCAAATGGGGTCTGACATGATTGACATGGAGTGGTCACCTGAGGTTCTTGCAGTCCTTGCCATGGCGGATGTGGACATACTCCTCCATCATGACCCACACATCCCGAATCGCTGCATCAAATAGTGCACCCCATGCCACTTCCATTGTGTTTTGCAACGCACACATAACTTGACCTATAGAAAGGAAGCCATCAATGTTGTCCGAAGTGGTATTCACGAGCGCGCCATTTAAAAAATAAATGATTTGAATTGAATGCAGCATACAAATGCACGAAGCCCAACATGGTCCATATAGCACTCACCCATCTTGCTGTCTTGGAACAGCCCCTTGGATGTATCACAGTGAGAATAATGGGCAAAGCAGTACAGTTTGTATCCTTGCCAGAAATCTTGAGCTCTGTTTGGGAAATCATTCCAATTGGAATTCGCAAAGATTGATGTCAGAAGTAATGGTCATTTCCAGAATACATGGGCAAGCACACGAGCATCAGATTCTACTTTAATTTCGTGAAAATGGCGGGTTTTTGTGGAACATTTCCGAAGACCGCATTTCGAAGTGTCCGACTTCCTGAGTGAGTTGTACCGAGTTCAGACCGCGCGGTCTGAACTGTGGAGGTTGCGTCATTGAAATTTTCTACTGTTGGACAGCTTTCTCAAATCTTCGACAGTTGGCGTGAAGCGACGAAGGGAAGGTCACTATCGTCATGGAATTCCGTAGTCTCGGACTCCAGACCGCGTGGTCTGAAGTCCGTGAGTCCCGTTCGTGTCAATTTTAGTTTTCGGACTTCTAGGAAGCATGTCATCTCGTTTTCCTAAATCTAGGACTATGGGAGAATCGTAAAAGTGACTGACAGGCCCTACAGCGTCTTGGATTTCCTAAGTCGTGGACTTCGACGAACTTCAGACCGCGCGGTCTGAAGTGTGACAGTCCCGTCCGTGTGAATTGTAACTTTCTTCCATCCACTTGTGATCCAGTTTTCCGAAATCTAGGACAGTTGTGGATTTCGGACCGCGCGGTCTGATCTGCAGAAACTTGTAGATTTGCGAAACCTCGTTGCTAAACCTCGTCAGTCGAATGGGATTATCATAATGGCCGTGATGGCTTTCAATGAACACAATGCTCGGAAAGCAACAACTTGAAGTCAGTTCAACGTACCCGAAGTTTTGATGGTCAAGTATAGTTTTGAGGTTGTGGGAGCACTTGCTGAAACGTGAGTCTGCCATTGAGCCTCGTCGAATGTGCACCTACCCCCAAATCCAAGAAACTTGACTGTATGCTTTAGTTGTGCAATTTGGAGCAAAGGGAGGTACCTTTTGAATCCCACTTCGGAAATGACAAGCATTGCAAGTCAGTAGGGAGCGAAGCCGTGATCCATTGACATCTACAAAGTTCAAAGTTCAAAGTTTAACGAAATTGACCATACAGTCACGTAGTTACTAAGCGGCGAGTGAAACATGAAGTGTATTATTTATTTCCTACAATAGGCTCCATGAAAGCGCGTACTAGGAGAAAGCATTCTCTCTTTGCGCAGTCTGTGACTCCTATAATTCCTAAACCGAAAACATGTTCTTTATGACATCGTGCAGTGGATGGAAATAGAACTCTTGAGACTTGCATGCATTTGCGTGTCATCTTGACTGAAATCAATCCATTGACAATGTCCATTTCTTGAGTTGATCGGTTTTGACTAGCGCAATCCGAAGAAAGCAAGAATGGAAACAATTGAAATATGTTTTACCTTGTGAAGAGTGTCGCGAAACTGCCCTCCTCTTCCACATTTGGATGTTCGCCTTCTTCCTACCGTCCTCCGTGCTTGAGTTTGTGCCGCCTTCTTCCCACCCGGCCGTCCACCTCCCTTGTGTCGATGTTGCGAAATGTAGCGCAAGTTGAAATGAACGCCGCTACCTTGTTGCGCCCAAATACTTTGGACGCCGCCTTGAAGTTCGCCCGAGAATCCCAGGTGAAGTATCCTCGAAGGTACAAGGCTTGTATCCGTTTGCAATGCGCCGCCACTTACACGAGTTTCCCTTAAACTATATTAAATGGGAGAGTATCACACGAGTTTTCTATAGATGACCCTACTGTACGTCCCATGATTCTCTTGTATTTGTCGCTTCCCTCGTATTTTGAAGCCCGAGCCATTGACAGAGCTTGATGGACAAATGAATGTGTTGTACTATTAGTAATTCTTGTTCCATCCCACTTTGACTAATTCCTGACTTTCAACGACATTTTCTTTGAAATGAAATTGAATGCATTGCATTGCCTTTGGTCGCGTGTTTTTTCAATAATTTACATGAAATCAAATTATTGTTCCCCTTGGAGCTTCCAAAGGTATCATTCCCTTTCTATTTGAGTTCGTAATTCTGATTCGTGATTATTCAATGACATGTAGAGTGCCTATTAGATTGAATTTCAGTACACCTTCACCTCGTTCGATTTCCGCGAGGTCCGTGACTTTCACATTTGAGATCGCGGGGTCTGAAATGCAAATCTGTCGATATGAAAGGACACTCCGAGGTCAGGCAGAAGGCCTCGTTTCGAGGATGACAAATTTCTATGACTGGATTCCTGTGAAGACGTCCAGTCCCTGTCGTGCAGGAATTTCTCAAGTTCTGCCATTTTCACAGTTCAGACCGCGCGGTTTGAACTGTGAATGTTCACTTTCTGGTTTTGTGAGCATGTTTTTGGGAAATGACTTTCGTGACTGAGTTCTGAATGCAGTTGTTCCAATATCCCAGTGGACATTGTTCGAATCGGTCGTCGAACCAGGTCCCCGTTGGAGTTCACATAGTTCAAATCCAATTTAGAACAAGTCTATGCATGGTCGGGTTCAATTCTCCCTTTAATTGTGATCCTTCTTTAATTTTTCGTGCCCGATCCAGTTTTGAATGCCTCGGAAATGAAGCAAATCGGAATAGGATTCTCCTATTTTATCCCCCTCTTCCCTCCATTCGACAATTCAGAACTAATACTCCCAAACTGAAATTGAAATTAGAGTATAAAGTGTGGTCACAATATATATGATGTATATGTCAATGTTTGCGCACATGTTTATTTTTTCATAATGTGAACTTTGTTCTTCTTGTGTTATTTGATTTGCTTATCACCAACATCTTTTCTTATCATTCGGAAATTCCGAATTCTATGTCATCACCTACCTGCAGCATACTTAGGTGGAAAAAGATACACAACGAACGGGCTTCCAAGTGGGCCCCACGGGCTTTTATATGCTGGCCGCCGAGCGCATTAAATGAAGGAAGTCTAGCACTCTAGGTCGCTGGCTTCGTCTGCCGCATGTCTCCCTCCCGTCGCCGTTCTCCCGCGGGCTCCGTCGCTGCATGTCTTCCTCCCGTCGTCGTTCTCGCGTGAGCTCCGTAGACACACGTTTGGGGCGAATTTTGGATCGCTGCGCTACCGCTCGTGAGTCGCTGCGTTGCCGCTCGTCGGCGCCTTGAGTCGGAAGATCACGTCGGACCGCCTCCCTTTCAGGTACGAAGACGTCTCCGTGTTTGATCTCGCTTCCTAGTCAGAGAATGTAGGGTTCGTTCCTTTGCGTAGTGTGACTTGCGTGGTCGGAATGGAAGGCTCGGCCTCATCGAATCCTACTGATTTCGGATGAGATGGATGCAAAGGTGTTTTCCGAATTCAAATCAAGTACTTGCAATTTCATGGATGTTTGATCTGCTGTCAATGCCAAATGAATGCTCGATTTCATTCCATTCAATGTTATATTGTCCATTGCAAATGTAAGTCATTCTCCGCGTGCATGCATTTAATTTGTGGCTTACCTCATTCAGTTTCGGGTGTACCCCGATTTCAAGAATTGTGATCGGTTGTTCAATTATGCTCACTGGGTCCATTTTGCAAGAATGGCGGCAAGCTTGTCATTTTTCCGGAATGTAGTATTCTTGTCTCGCGAATTCAGTGCCATTTTAATGGAATGTGGTGCCATTACATTGGAATACCGGCATTGCAACTAGGAATACCATTCTGGATTTCTAGAATATCAATTGTGTTTGGTTGTCATTGTTATATTATCCACTCTTCCCCTGTGGAATTGCCTTTCGATTGGTTGGCATTCTGGACAACAGTTCATCGTCATTTGTGTTACCTCCCTGACTGCACATTAGTTACTTAGATGCTCCGTTTTATTAGGTACGTCTGTACACCGACTTGTTCACGTTGCACGGTGTGAACACATTGAGGTTGGAAGTCACCTTACGAGTGAGGCCTTTTTGTTTTTGACCGCGCGGTCTGAAACGTTTTGAGACGGAGGATTTGATATCCGGATACTTCACCCCCACTCATTCCAGACCGCGCGGTCTGAAATGTTTTTCGACCGTATTCAGAGATCCGACAACGGAGAGTCCATTTTGGAGATCCATCGGATTTCACATTTCAGACCGCGCGGTCTGAAATGTTTGATACCTCACCTCGTGTTCCAACATCGGATTTTCATTTATGTCCAAGCGATGACAACTGTTTCCTGCTCGTACAGCATTTGTCGAAATTCTGGATTCTCATTCCAGACCGCGCGCTCTGAAATGCTCCATGTTACCTCTACTTGGAAGGACTGGATCCGAGTAGTTCGGACAACAGTTCAGACCGCGCGGTCTAAAATGTTCCGAGCAAGTTACTGCTCCGGGAGGTTACGCTCATAGGATTCCGAAACATGCATGGTCTTATTTCTATGAATCCACAGACCTCTCGAATTAGACCGCGCGGTCTAAACGAACGACACGTTCACTGCCAAAGATATCGTCCTATGCAAGTATGGAGGCTAGCAGTGAGTTCGAGGCCGTCGAATTCTGACTAGTACCGGTTGTCGTAGGTTCTGTGGGAGTACGCATTATCTACATTGACAGAAATAATAGACAATAGTAATTATATAGAGTAGAAATTTTCAAAATTTCCGTAATGGGTAGGGAATAGGAAGCCTAAAACCGGAAATAGAAATTAGAGGCTTTACGGAAAACCTTAAACTGTAATTAGGGTTACAGTCGGTTCCGGAAACCCTATCCAGAAACCCTAACCCTAATCCGGAAACCGGAAAGTTCCGGCCGAGTAGGCCCTAGGGCCTAGTCCGGCTAGGGAACTTGCGAGAACGCCAGGCCGAAAAGCTACTTAACCCCCGCTGTTTGCTTCATTCTCCTTCTTTCTCCGCGTGATTATCACGATGGCGCTTAGTGAGTGAAAGTGTGGTGAGATAGGAACGCGTTAAGGAGAGAAGGGGAGGCCGGTGCCGATTGCACCGGAAAGTAGAACGGAAGATTAGCGGAAACTTAGCGGAAGTGAGTCGGAAGTGAGGATAGAGTATGGCAGTAGTTATGGCAGGGCCCAGTGTACGGAAGTCAGGGATCACGGCCCGGATGATCAATCCGGAAATCCCTGAGAATCCGGAACACCACCACCAACTAGAGGATGACCTGACGGATATGGGGTGTCTAGGGTTTCTGAAAAGACCCTGGAGCATCCGGAGCGAGGAGATGATAGACGAGTTAGTCTATGGCGCTCCGAATTAGTACCACCTAACCGTTAGAGGTCGTCCAAAGTCCTGGACAACAAAGATATGGGCCGGAGTCTATTTCGCATCCTCTAGAGGATCCGGATGGGCCGGGCGGACAGAGAAATTCGCCGCGGATAGATTCCGGAACCCGGCGGATCTGAAGGAGGGATACACTGCATCCGACTACCGGAACCCTAGGGACCAGAGACTCTTAGAGTTTCTGAGCCCCATCCTGTATCCGGAAAAGCCCAGCCGGATTACAGTAACATTGGCAAACACAGTATTTGGAGCCTTAGGGGAAAGGGGGAAACCAGCCCCAAGACCAGTTAGCTGGGGGCTCATCATCTAGTCCATAGTAGATAAACTTTCCGGAAACCTGGTGGGAAAGAAATCCAGCCCCATCAGTCCGTACCTCCTCCACTTGTATCACAAGCAGGAGGTACTCAGTAGTCCGGAAGATATCATCTACCGGCAGGGAGATAGCCTACTCCGATACAGCCTACCTCCAGATTCGGATCCGACGGATGAGGAGCCGGAAGAGGACGTGAAGCCGGAACTGGATCATGACTCACCGGAGAGACACGAATCACGCCGGAAGAGCACGGACCCGGATTCAAGAGGAAAGAATCAGCTTCCGGATCCTGTTCCATCCCGGAACACTGATCCAGAATTGGATATCTTCGAGACGACAATCTCCTGGCTGCGGAGTCAGAAGACTGCCAACGAACGGATGGCCACCCTGATCCGGAGAGTCTGCACGGTGTTGAAGGTAGCAGATGAGACGGAGATCATGGAGGCAATCAAGAGCAGACCGGATCCGGAGATGATCCGCCTGTTGGAGGGACGGATCCGGGCAGTAGAGGCGGAGCGCGACCATCTTCAAAACCGCGCAACGTGGGCGGAGAGGGAGATGCACACCGCCAACAAACGAGCAACGGATGCGACGGAGCTGGTCCGGAAGTTGAGAGACCTGATCGACCCGCCAGCAGATATCATCACCAGATCTGCGCTTTGGAACAACCAGATGACCCGGGAAGGCCACATTTCCGGAACCAAGGTTGTGAAGATATTGGTAGAGTTCGAGGCGAGGATTGAGGTCGCATTGAAGGAAATGCGGCACTTGGTGGGCCACTCGATCCACTCAGCGGATTGGAGGAGTTTTCGGAGATACCCGGAGGTGAGTTTCCGGAGACAACTCAGTTGAACTTGGGAGAATGATCGTCTGCCCAGCAACCCGGAAGATCCTCGGGGCAGAAGGATATTACGGATGGGAGGAGGATTCCGGATCCGGTTCTAACGCCCCGGACTACCTCAGTGAACCTCTTCCCACCTCTCCAGGATCCCGCTGCAGACGTGACGGCGATGACGGAGGATCCGGTTGGGATTCAGAATCCGGCCCGGACCCATCCGGAGGAGTTCACCCACATGCAACAGGAGACTCCTCCGCGGCCGCCACCATCGACTCCCATCGAGTTCATTGATCTGGAGAAGAAGAAGGCTACCCGGCGGAAGAACAGCAGCGATCCGGTGGAGGTTCTCGAGTCGGAGGAAGAGGAGGTCGTAACGAATTCGTCTTCCAAGTCAGAGTATGCGGAGACGGATCCGGGTCCGCCAAGGACCCGATCCGCAACCAAGTCCACCCCGACGAAGCAGATCCGGCCGAAGGCGCCGACCCGGATTTCAAAGGGCGGAACGTCAGCGAAGAAGGCGCAGAAGGGTAAATGACTAGGTTGCGTAGTTGGATTGTTAGTTTTAGTATTTTGTCTTCATCGCGGGTTTTCCGGATGTGGGACCCTCTGATCCGGAATGCTAAGTAGTTCCGGATTTCTAGGAATTTAACGGCTTCCCATTTTTCCCAGAACGGTCACTTGGCCGTTGTCCGGATTTTCAGCTGGCCGTTGGCCGCTTTTTCTTTGGACCGTTTTGGTCGTGTTGTTTTGGTTTTTAAGGGCGGGCCGGCTTGTGGCCTGTCATTCCATTTTGTGTCATTCAATCTGAGCACCCAAGAATAAACACCTTGGGAATCATTATCTTGCGTATCGCTTCTTGATTACTTGTGTGGGGGTGTATCCGGGAGAGTGTGCAAGGTAGGAATCCGGATTGGTTGTTATCCGGATCCGGCTGAAGGTGTCTTGCAGAATAGTTTAGATTGAACTTGAGGAGCTGCGCGCGGTGCCTTTAAATCGCTGGAACGGTGATCCGGTGGGATCCGGTAGTGGTCAGGGAGCTAATCCGGAACTCATGAGTAGTTTCGTGCGGAAGTCAGCAGCCGCCAAGAGGAACATTCCCAAACCATCGGAAGGTCTGCCAACCTCAAGAGCGGTCGACAGCTAGGAAGTAAGTCCTTTAGTTCCGGATTCCAACTATCCGCGGTTGTTTTGCAGTTGAGTCTAGTTTACGAGTGAGGAGCTGTGCGTGGTGCCTTTAAATTGCTGGAACGGTGATTCGGTGGGATCCGGTAGTGGTCAGGGAGCTAGTCCGGGAACTCGGGAGGAGTCCCGTGCGGAAGTCGGCAACCGCCTAGTGGAATATTCCCAAACCACCGGAAGGTCTGCCAACCTCAGGAGTAGGTGAAAGCTTGATCCGGAAAATAGCTGAGTGTCGTTGTAGTAAGGACGGGTGTGGGTGTAACTCTGCGTGACCTACCTTCCGGGTGGCCACCCGGAATGTTGTGAGAGGGACCATCTTTCCTCCTTACCGGACTGAGAACTTTGAGGACGGATAGTTGTTTGTTGTTTAGGAGTTGATATGTGTGTTACTTGAGTGGTGATGTTCCCCACCCCTCGGAAAGAACAAGTGAGGACCCTCTGAGGGTAAAACAGAGGTACCAAAAACCAGTGTGACGGATAGTGAGAGTAGAGATCCGGATCAAGGTGGATCCGGATTTGATTCCGGAAGACAGTATTTCCGGAACTTGGATTTGTGTTGTGCCGGATCCTACTGCGGATTGTCATTTCCGGGTAGATCCGTAGTTCCGGACTCTTATCTATCGCGACAACATTTGGAATTCCTTGGGACGATAACTCGTGTCATCTTAACGCTTTTGTGGTGTTAAAGATACCTACGCCTAGACTACGCGTACGACAAGTTCATCTCCTGCTCTAGTGGTCTTCCCGTGGCTCCTCACGAACAAACCGCGCGGTCTGATCTTGGAGAGCACTTGGCAATTATGAATGACATTTTCAAGACAAAGGTTGTAGTCCGTCGGATGAGTATCATGTCATGCATGCACATGGGATGTCTGAATGATTTGCATATCCTGTCTTCCAGACCACGCGGTCGGATCGAATTCGTCGGGGAAGCATTTACCACTTCCTGCGACAACTTACGAAGCTCCCGTGCGGGCCCTCCGTGGAGTGGGAGACTTCGTTTCCGGAAACAACTTCCGAGGGGCCAGTATGGCTTCTGGCAGCGAATCCGATGGCGACGAGGTACCCCACTTACTCATCGACCCTGCGTCACCTCTCGGCATTCTGCTCCGCGTCCCAAGTTGATTCTTGACCGCGGCATGCACAGGGGTTCCAAGAATGTGAAGAGGAAGACGTCGACTTGGAGGCACCTGCCCAGGCAGATGTGGACGCCACTCCCATTCCGGATTGTGAGGGCATTGGTCGGGACGCATGGTCTGGCAAAGCACTGCTCGTGAGGCACGCCGACGGCACCGATTTCGCGGAAGTCATCATCATCAATGCCAGTCCAAACGCATGCATTGATGGTAACAGCAGGCTGGGCGTGGATGACGTCGGCATTGTTGTGCTCGAGGTCCTCAATGGGGACTACAGCGTCAGCGACATGTGCTTGCGATGGCCTGTGCGACGCGTCTTTTATCACGGTGAACACGGGTATGTCAGTGTTTATGATCACGCTCGCAAACAACGGGCTATCGAGGAAGAACTGCAAGGAAACCGGAAGAGAACGGGCGGACGACAATATCGCTATGACAGGAGAACTTGAGCTGCCGCAACATTGAACAAAAGGACCAAGATGCTATCACATGAGTCCATCGCCGAGGTCTACGCGCAACTTTGTTGCGACAAGGAATGCACTCGCAAATTCTCTCCTTCCACCATTCGCGCGATGCGGACAGAAATGCACATGCAGTCATTTCAAATCAGGAGCACCCGGAATTTGGACGTACACAGGGCGCTGCACGAAGCATGGGGAAGCGGAAGGAGGAAAATGGTCACCGTAGAAGGCATAGACATTTGTCCGCATGCCTGGAGGGTTGTGCACAACATTACTCGCCGCACGTTCGAGAGGTACAAAGCCAAGGCCAAGGTCGGCATCAGAGGCGCTCCGCACGGAAACCACCACCATACAAAGGCTAGGGATGCAACTGTACAAGCCATCGAGACTTTGCGCTCATTATTGGAGGCAAGGGTCGACCACATGCCCCATTTGTCTCACACCTTGCGCACGGGCGAGAAAGTGGGCGTCAAAGTGCTCCCCACCGGAACCGAATGGGGGCAATTGTTGGTCACTGTGAACGAGGTAAGCTTCCCACGTACCTACAGCATCACTTGAGATTCAGAGAATTAGGCACTGGCTCCACTGCGCATTACTCATGACAATGATCCAAAGTCCTTGTCCATTGTGATCATTCATCCAACAACCATGTGCTTGGCACTGTTTGCAGGCCAACTCCGGACTCGGGTTGTCCGCCCTTTCGCAATCTTGTTTCAGTAAGATCCGGACAAAACATTTTTCCGAGTACGTCATCAAGGGAAGAAGAGATTCCTTTGCAAGATGTAGCATTTGCGACACCTTGAAGCAATTACGTGCTTCTTTTGCACCTGGGTGCGAGGACTACGAACGAATCCAGAAGCGTTTCGAGAAGCACTTGTTTCTGCAGGAGGCCTGTCGGCATACCTACTACCGGAGTAGATGGTTGTCCAAATTGCAACCCATGCAATTGTTATCCATCATGCACGACAAGATGGACCATTTGAAAACAGCGTGTCCCGCATTGGCGAGAAAAACGAAGGCACTCGATGGACTCATGAAGTTGCCCATGAAAGTGACGGGAATCTTTGCACACGGGCACGGGGATGGCAAATACGCACATTACAATTTGGACGTGTTTCGGAGCGACAGCAACTTCACCGTGGGATCCATCGCCAAGTTGTTGCGAGATTTGGAAGCCCCTCCCATCAAGTCTTCTCGATCTTTGTTTGCTGGAGGCGGCAGCACAGAGTTGTATCGAGCATTGCTGTCGGGTAGCGAGATTTGTGTGGCTTCTTTGGGAGAGGTTCCTCCACAACCCATCGAAGCCCAACCATTGCCCCCGGTGCTCCACGTTCAAATGGACAACTCGTGGAGGGAAAACAAGAACCGGTACGTCTTTTGTTTTTGGTCGCTCTTGGTGGCAAGGCAGATTGTGAAAGAGGTGATCATATCCTTCATGATCGTGGGACACACGCACGACGACATGCATGCATCGTTCGGGTGTTGGAGCATGCAACTCCGCGAAAAGGACCATCCCACTTTACCGTTGTTGATGCAGTCGTACATGGAAATGGAACAAGGCCCCTTCATTCCCCACCTGGTCGAAGAAGTTCCGGATTTCAAGGCTTACGTGAAACCTTACATCGGGATGCAGAAGCAACAACTGGTGGGCCACTCGCACGGCCGGCAATACAAGTTCTTCATGGACGACAACGGTTGGCCGATCATGCAATACAAACTAGCGTGTACAAACATTCCTTGGTTGCCGGAAGCGGGCTTGAGGTTATGGAAGGAAGATGCTGAGCACAAGCCTCTGCTTCCGCAAGGCGATCCCCTCCGCGTGTCTCCCAAGAAAATGACCAGCGAAGCCGAGATCGTGCGCGAACTGAACGGATACATCCAACACTGGACGGACGTATGCAGAGACGGGACGGCGGAGTACAAGGCGCGCATGTCCTATTTGGTCGCGTATTGGAGCGGCGTGAGAAATGCGCTGCGTGACGGAGCGGAAGAAGACCCTCGCGACTCTGATGAGTTGCAGCAGGGGTTTTGGCCTCAGACTTGACAACCTGGGGATTTCACGACGGACTTCATGCAAGACGACCGGACGCGGGAGGAGCACGAGGCGGAAGACCCTTACATCGGCACTCTGGAGGGGAGGCCCCCGCCAGCGTACAACGTGGCCACTAATCTGCGCGAAGGCTTCTACGTGTTTGTGAGGCCGGGCTTGGATTGCGAGGATCCGGTGTGGCTTGGTAGGGCCGTGGAGAATCCTCAATTCGATCCCGCGGGAGTCCACTTCCGTGAAGTTTTGGTGCAATGGTACATCCCGTGCGGCACCTCGAAGGACACCGCGCGGTTGTACGCCGGGTGGGACACGAAGTCCAGTTTCAGATGGAAGATTGACCGTAGGGCGAGCCAGGCGAACTACGTATCCACAGACAGTATTATGGCCTCGTGGAAACCGAAGAAGAATGACGGGAAGAGCTTCATTGCGCCGCGTCAACAAGTGCAATTTGCGGTGGACAATTTGCGTCGCATTGCAGAGGAAGAGGTACACTAACTTTTGAAGAATAATTATGATGGGCTTTGCTGGAGAGGGATGTTGGAAGCTGTATCTTCAATGCGCGCTCAGCTACCATGCGTTTTGGCCGAGTGATGGCGTTTGACATATAATGTAGCCAACGGTGAGCGGTCAATGGCAATCCATGTAGTTTTGGACTCGTGCTTGAGATTGCATTGTTGAGGTCCTTGGTAGACTCTAGGAAGCGTGGCGTGCATGCTAGCCGATTTTTGTAACGACCATTTTCTTCGAGGAGAAATAATATTAAATGATGCGTTTCGTTTTGGGGGGGGCTCGTCTATTTGAAGGAGTCCTATTTTGAGTTCTCTTTGTGCAATATTTGTTGATCCCGCGTTCATGAATGATCTCGCCGAATTGTCCATCGTGGGTTCCTGACCCCTACCCCTGATGCCCCCCCCTTCCATTTGAGGAGGCGACGACAGAAAGCCTGCGGTTCCAAAGATTCCAGGAATATTCCACCATCTCCCCGTTCGTTTTGCCCGCCTTTTGCGAACTAGATTTGTGCCCATTGTCTGTCCTTCCTCTCCTAGTACGCAGAAATGCATCTTCTTGTGCCGTGGGGTCACTTTGTCGCCCCCCACCATCACATCCAACTAGCTACGTAGCACACATCCTAAACCACCTTTCCGGACCTTCATGTACAAATGGCATTCGGAATACCGCCATTTTAACGAAATTCCCCATATATATAATGACTAACAACAAATTCAAAAAAAAACTCCCTAACCTATAGAAGTTACTTACGTTTGATGAATTAGAATAAATTGGAGATGATTGGAACGCAATTTCAAGTGTTTAGATTTTGATAGTCACAACTTAAATACATGAAACTATCTAATTTAGTCATCATTCATTTTCATTCATGAACAAACTAATGACTTCCAAATGTTTTTTAAGTGAACCAAAAAAAAAAAAATCCTAGAGATGCCTTGAAATGCGTACTCATTCAAATAAAACATATTATAAATTAATCAATACGAGATTCAAGAAAGCTAATACTTTAAGGTTTCATAAAAAATTATAAAATGATTTACTATGTTCAAGATAAATTGTCATGTCAATACCTACTAACTTTATTAAAAATGATCGCTAAAGCATGGTTTGCCTTGTCCCTTTTCCCCTCCAAAAAAATAAAGTCCCGAGGTGCGTATCACCGTTTAGAAATCTAGCCTTCTCACTAAAAATATAATAAGGGTGCCCAGATTTGAGGTGCTTCAGATTGGATGGATTAGACGGAGGTTGGACTAAGAATAGCAAGTTCAACTTTCAATCAATAGTGCATTGCTAGAAAAGTCAACAACTTACCAAGTGAGAAATTCATATTTAAATCATATTAAAAATCAAACTGCATTTCCAAGACCGATTCTTGGGGGTGCGGCAAAGGCATGCCAGACCCCTATCGGGTCCGACGGGGTTCATGGCGTGAGGCTACCCACCCCCCAAAATCGGTCATTAGTTGCTGTTGGAGTAGTTGGATTCTACGAATTTTTTTTTTGCGGCGGTTTAGGGATTGGTGGATCAGGTCATTGTACAGAAAATATCAGAGATTTATGCTAGCCCTGTCAAATTCCTAAACCTTAGGGAAATGAACCCGGGGAGTCCACCATGATGATGTGTCCGGAAAAAAAAATTATGAGAAGAAAATCAACTGTTATGTACAACTTGTTTTACGGAGGACTGAATGATGCAGAAAATCGACATTGAACTTAAATACTCATGACTAAACATTCAACTAAGCCCTAGATCTAAAGTCTCCATCCTTTATATGACTTCATCCCTCGACAACTGAATTGAGAACAACAAAAAAGGATGACATAACTCAAAAGAAGATTTGTTGCCACTAAAAGATGAACACAATCCAGATGAATTAGGAAAGATGACAATAAATGGATTAGGAAAAATGACTTTATGCCTATGATCAGCCATAACTAAGCCCATGATCAATAGTCGTCAAAAATGCATTTGCAGAATCTAGCTTCAGGGATTTCTGGAGTTCGAGGGTGGTGCTTTGACTTCTAGATCAGCGCTGCAGCATGTGCGTATAAGAAAATCTGTAGATCTAAAAAATTAGCTGAAGACAAAAAAATGTTAAAGGAGAATTCGCAGGACCGATTCTAGGGGGTGCGGCCAGGCCATGCAACACCCCTGTCGGGTCCGACGGGGTTCGCAGGCTCAGCCCACGGACCCCCTGATATCGGTCTTGGACGTTGGACAGGTGTCGGCCCTTCGTGAAATGTCAAAAGTCGAAAGCACAGGCAACCCCAAACACGGACAATGCAAACAAAGAGCCGTCAACAAAAGCTTCGGCGGTTTCCCAAAATTACTGACAGAGAACATTTAGGGACCCGAAGGTCGAACAACATGCACAGGTACCCGAAGCTCTAAGAAAATGGACAGAAACCTGGTGCTCGAACAATGCGTACAGGGATAGCCGTCAACAGAAGCCTAGTTTTTTTTCCTGAAAACGATGATTGAAAACGCAGAGGGACCCCAAAACTTTAGACGGAGAACGGACAGGGAGATCTGACTTCAAAAGCTTGAGCTGTTTTCCGAATCTTCAGATTTAAAAACAAACAGGTCTCCCAAAACTTGAATTCCGAAAAATGACTCTAAGGCAATGATCTGCCGTAACTAAAAACGAGATGTAGATGGTCAAGTAAGACTTAAAATACGCCGAACTAAAGCTTGAAGATCTCCCGACAACGAGTTCATCTCAAAACTTAGAGAATCTGAACAGTATTAGTCTTCCAAAAAATAGTCGCAGATACTAACTTCAAAAATTTCTGGGGTCCGAAGGTGGTGCTTCGACTTCTAGATCAGTGCTGCAGAAGACTAAAAAAAGGTAAAAGGTGCTTCCGCAGGACCGATTCTAGGGGGTGCGGCCAGGCCATGCAACACCCCTGTTGGGTCCGACGGGGTTCGTAGGTTCAGCCCACGGACCCCCTGATATCAGTCTTGGAAGCCGGACAGGTGCAGTAGCGGGATCAAAGGGATCTCTAACAGCGACCCAGGCCAACGACGAATTCTGGTCTACACGACTTCAGGCCAATAAAGCAGCTATAAACACCTAGATCACGAGATGATGAACATCAGATAAGTAAGTATCAAGTTCAATGAAGCAAGACTCCATTCTGCTTTGAAGCTGAAGAAGCCGTGCACAACAGGTCAATCCCCAAGGTTACAGATTTCGCACTAGAACTCCAAGCTTTGACAGTAAGCACTGGGAGAGCCATGACCAGAATTGTCCGGTCTCTCTGAAAAGTGAAAAGCACAGGCACACCAAACTCGGACAATGTGCACAGTGAGCCCTGAAGAAAACCTTCGGCGGTTTCCCAAAATTTATGACAGAAAATGCACAGGGACTTGAAGGTCGAACAACATGCACAGGGACCCGGAGCTCGGAAAAAATGACCAGGGACCCGAAGCTCGAACAATGCGTACCGGGAGAGACGTCATCTACAGTCTAGTCTTTTCCCAAAAATGAAGATTAAAAACGCAAAGGGACTCCAAAACTTTAGACGAATAACGGACAGGGACAGGGAGATTCAAATGCAGCACTTACATTCGACCAGTTCGGTAATGAGCTTCTTACCAGCTGTTGTGTCTCCTCCTCAAGTTCTTCGATGTCGGAGTCGGGGGCGCGCGCTCTCCCTGCTTCCCTAGTCCTACTGCGGTTGCTTCGTCTAACTTCCTCCTGGGTGACTCGTTGCTGTGTTGCCATCTCAGGGTGCTGCTGCGCAATGGTAAGGAAGATGTGAGAGACGCAAATATGACTTAATTCTTAAGTTTGAGAAAATGCTAAATGCAGCCATGGCAACCTTCTGATCACGAAGATTATCCGTAAGTCAGTGGACAGGAGTGATCGATGCTGTGAACATCGTGGACAGCCAAAAATAACTAAAGTCCCGAGATACTGCCAAGCAACGTCCATGACGGGAAGATTTCATTTGGATTGATTCGTTTTCCTTATTTTAGTTTCACATTTTCAGTACCTTAATTAATGGTAGGACGGCGGCTCATTCCTTTCCATTACTAATTTCAAATATTAGAAATTTCTAATTTCGAGCATATACTTCCATTGCGCTATGATAGTGACAGATGCGTATGTGAACTCATAATTCTGAAACATATTTTAAATTAAGGAAAAAGTTCAAACTGTAAGCCACTTATAAGAGATACTCATTTTATTTGAGGATAAAATACCAGAAATATTATTAAAGTAAAATATCCTTGAGAGTCAATTTGGGGATTGGCATCTAACCCTAGTTGTTTCATATGTTTTGGAAGTCTCAAGAATTAGTTACAAATTTCTGAAGTTCAATTGTCCCATTCTCTGAAATTGCCCACTTCTTGAAATGTACACTATTTGTACATTTGTCATAGAATTAAAAAAAACATGAGAGTCCATTACTTTTGAAGAGGAGGGTGAGTTTATAGCCTCACACCTAATGGACCTATTAGCATACTCTTGTTATTGAATTAATCTGACCTTTATTTTACCCGAATTTCTAATCTTCAAGAACAACTCAAAACGAATGCAATGGTTTTCTTCAAAATTCTTTAAATTTTAGGGTCTAGTATTTTCTTTTTTGTTCTACGACGTTGAATAACATGTAAATCTTGCATGTCACATTCAGCTGAAAATTATTTTTTCCACTAGTAATTCGTATCCGTTTAGGTCAATTAGGGATCTAATCAATAATCTCGTTTCATTACCGTGCAAATAATTGGCTAAAGAAATTTGAAAATTACTCACTCAAAGTTAGAATACAACGGAAGACCTTTACTTCTTGCAACAAAATTCTAAGGTTGAATAATTGCACTTCTATCCTAATCGGAGGATGCCCTTTAATTTATCGGATGCCACATGTCCATGCAGACGTGTGAAGGATAAATTCTAGGATACTTTATTTGTTATTTACTTTCACATAATACTTTGAATGCAAAGAGAGTACTAGTAATCTGTCCAAATAAAAAATGATGGATTGTTTTCAATTCAAAATCCAAGCCTTTTAAAGCAATTTTTTAGATCAAAAAAATAACATTCGTTTATAGTTAACCACAATAACACTCAATTACGTACATGACATATGTAGAAATAGTTGGAGTTCTTTCTTAAACTACAGAACAGTACATAAGTTTCTAGGACAATGCACTATTTTGATGTTTGGAATAGGTTGAAGTCTAACAGAAAGCCGATGTAAAGTTAATATCATTAAGTACTCAATATGATTGTGCAAATACTACATACAGCATATCAAATAGTAATGTAAGAACTAAGAAAAAAAAATAATCATACATGAGACTTGACATGTAACAAAATTAAACTACATCGACTTGAAAGAAGTTTGAAAGAGTAGGTATGGGATCAAGAGAGTCATACATGTACACTTGCACCTTCTCCCGTAATATTTGCCACAATACTTGTATCCTCCAACACAGATTGCATAGAAGCCGACGTCTGCGCCACAATATTCTCTTGTACTCCACTACCTCCAACTTCAAAGGTAAGTACTTTGCACAGATTGCCTTGTGATGAGTGACTTCTCTTGGACAAAACTTTCTTTGCGCGAGTCATTCTAGATCTCCTAAGTGCCTTGCAAGAAGAAAGAAACAAAGAAATGCGCCTCTTACGCTTCTTAATTTGCCCTAGAACAACGATAGGAGAGCTGAAACTGTTTTTGAGCATCACTTGAAAACATAGTACATGTAAACCATCCCTTGTAAGTAGAAATGCTAATCGTTTTGCAATGTAGAGAAGAGAGTGGGTTTTAGAGAATTGAATGAGCCTTATATGTGCTTGCAAGCCGTGTACAATTTGCAAGAAAACGCGTTTCCCTAGAGTAGACTGAAGGAAGTAGCTTCTAATAATATATGACAACCAAGAAAACTGACAATGACTTCAATGAGGCGCCAATTTTCAAATTCACTTTTATACTAATAGCACTCTAACAATGACTTCCCTATTTTCTACCAAAATTCAAATTAAAGAGCTGTGGTGATCACTGCTTTTGCGCAACTAATTTTGTCTATATTCATTTTGAATGAGGTTTGCAGAGCCGCCTAAGGCACTTATGATATGCCTGACACAGCCTCAATGAGCATTCATTGAATTCCTATAAGTTTTTTAAGACCAGGAAGACGCAACTACTTCTGTTTATATGTATTTGGAAAGTGTTTTGCAGAGCCACCAAAGGCACTTATGATATGCCTAACACAGCCGCAATGAGCATTCATTGAATTCCTATAAGTTCTTTAATATTAGTATTGCGCAACTTCTTTTATCTACATGTATTTAGAATGTGCTTTGCAGAGCCGCTGAAGCCACTGATGATATACCTGACACAGCCGCAATGAGCATTCATTGTATTCCTATAAGTTTTTTAAGAATAGTCTGACGCAAGTACTTTTGTCTATATGTGTTTAGAATGTGCTTTGCAGAGCCGCCGAAGGCACTAATGATATGCCTGACACAGCCGCAATGAGCATTCATTGAATTCCTAAAAGTTTTTGAATGTGAGGTGATTTTTGAATGTCACATGTGATCGGCTATTTTATTTGATAGTAGATTTTGATCCACTTGCTTCCATTGAGCTCTTGGCTTCTTTAAGAGATGGTGAAGGGACCCTCTTTTGAAAGTACTTGACGAAGATAAACTGTTCTTGACGTTGCATTGATGTCCATCTTCTTTCTTTCCAGTTCTTTTGAGCGCATACATTATTGAGGATGGCTTGTATTCGTGTTGATGGTCAAGATGTTCCTCTTGTGTTTCCAGTAGATGATGGAGGTCGAGCTACTGTCATGAGCCATCTACTTCATGTTCGCTTTAGATTTGTCGAATCATCCATTTACGTTGAAGAAGAAAGGAAGTCTGAATCGGGAGAGTTGCAACAATCGATTCCGGTAGCGAGGTCAGTACAAGATATAGGACACTGTTGGTATCTTGCACCTGGAAACTATAGAGCTTATGGACTTCCTCTATCCATGTTAGCTACATCAACTGAGATTCAAAGTCGTCAATCAGATAACTCGACAGTTGATATGTCGTATGTCATGCACACTATTTCACCTAGTCCTCCTCGTGAAATACGTTCGGTTCTTCCTCCAAGTGCAATTCTTCGTGCAGTGAAGGTTGAGAAATTAGATCCCATCATTGAGTTGTCTAGTGATTCCGAAAGAGAGTCACTTGACTTAACTGTGCAGCCAAAATCATTGTTTGTAGCAAATGATGTTGGCAAGAAGCGTCTACTTCACTCAGTTTCTGGGTCCTTATCAAACAGCCTTGGACAATCGCTTTTGTCTCGTCCTCCATTGTATCCAATTCCCGTTCAGAGAGTTAGCATAATGGATTCATTGAAGAGACTTAGCGGTATGCATCGATCTCGAAATGAATTGTCTACAATGGATCTGAATGCCATCAACCACCATCAAGTGCAATTCCTTCCACCCATTTTTAATGGAGATGTCATCTTCGAATTGCCTCCTTGTCGTTCATCCTCGTCTTCTTCTACAGCAAGGAACTTAGAGGGGATGGACAAACGTTACGATGGACACCTATGGTGCAAGGTACTCACTACGAACATTCACAACTCGGACAACCTGAAGTTCCGTAAGTCATATTGTGCAAGTCATCTTGCTTGCGTAAATCCTGAGTGTGATTACTTGAAGAGATCTAGTAAACGCAATGAAACAGAGTGGAGTGGTTACACCACTTTTCCTTTTGTAGTTGGAGACAATCCTTCTAAAGAGTGTACGTTAGTTTGCAAAGTCTGCAAAGTAACACCTACATGCCTCAGTACATGCAATGCTAGAATGTACTATTGCTACAGTGAGAATCCCAAGATGAGTAGGGCCGCTATTCATATCGGAGATCATTCTCATCCAATAGCAAAAGGCATGTATAGAGATTCCACAGAAAAGATTTGTGAACTCATTGCGGAACAAGTGTCTAAGACACCAACAGCCACAAACTCTGCAATTGCTCTTTCTGCAAGCAAGGATTTCTTGACAACCTATCTGTTCCATGACGGTGTAGGAGAGAAAGAGATGTTGAGGGGTCAGGAACTTAAAGAAGTTATGGATCGATTTGAATACTTGAGCAGTCCAAACATTCGCAATGTCATATCTTCTTTTCGATCAAACAACCGCGGAGGGATCATTGACAATATTATGACCATGAAGAAGGAGTCAAAGTTTGAATTCATTCACGACAGCGTCTTTCCTGGTCAAGGAAAAGAGAAGGTTTACATTTTCAAAATGTTGACCGAAGGACCAGGAAGTGGAGTGGACCTGGTGAAACGTATGCAACCCGGAGGAAATCTTGAGAATGCATGGATGATGTTTGATCACGTGAAGCGTGTGAAGGAGTGGACGACTATGGCTTGCCACGTATATGATTCTCATTACAAGAAGGTGATGACCATTGCAACATGCGATATGCAATCGGAAGATACCGAGATTCAAGTGCTTTTCTGGAAATGCTTGAATGCTGTTATGTCACGACACGGAGTGGAACAATCAAACTTCAAGGGGTTCATGGCAGATAGTGCTATGGCCAATTGGAATGCAGTTCGTATTGTTTACGGTAGTGGTTTTGCAAATCAGAAAATGGATAATCGGGAGAGGACTTGCTTGTTGCATTGGAGTACTTCACTTCAAAAGCACACGCAAAAGTACATCAAAGAAGCATTTCAGTAGCAACACAACTTACTATGTAAGCAATACAAAGATGCAAAGACTAAGGAGGACGCAGAGACAAAATACCTTGCAATTCAATCATGGTGGTTATCATCTGGAGCTACCACTGAAGATGCACTTCATCATCTGGATCATTGGCTTGCATTCTGGCATTTTCGATATAGACAGTGGGGAGGCTTCATGCAAATGGTGAGTTCACTTGTCATTTCAAATCTTAATTTTCATTTTTGATTGTAAATATTTTTTTTTTCATTTGATATTTTTTGTATACGAGTCAAACTTCAAGAAATAATGTTATAATAAAACTAATTCTTACCAAAAAAAAATTTTAATTCATACATAAACCAAAAATGGGGGTACTGCCAGGTTGTCCAAAAACCTCCGTCGGACCCGACAGAGGTTTTTGGACAACCTGGCAGTACCCCCATTTTCGGTTTATGGATTAAATTTTAAATTATTTTTTGGTGAAAACAACATTGAAATTGGATTGCAGGCTATGAATGTGAAGTGTTTTTTGGTTGTAATGATGTTGGTTTTATTCGTTACCATAAATGTTTATTTATTTTTCTTAAAATGTCCATGTGCTTTGTATTTGAACTCAGTGGTTTCAATTCACAGTTGCTTTGTATATAGAGTATTTATGTTCATAGTGAGATTGTAAATTTTATTGGGATTCCCTTTTCAGGGGTTGAGTTTGGAGGAGATGGCAGACATGCCATCGTGCAACTTGTCAGAAACCATTCATAACAAGTGGCTTCAAATGTCTGGGAACCGAGGAAACAATTTGTTTGATGCCACTTGCAACGATAGTATCCGTGCATGGATGCAAATGACAAACTACCGGGTTTACTTAAAAGGACATGCATGCGGATCTGGTCCATCCAAAGGAGAGCTGAAGTTGAGAGCTGCAAGACGAAGTCAAGATCCAAAAAAAATCGCAGAGGCGCTGAATACATTACCTGGATCTGAAGGTGTTGGAACTCGCATACCGCATTTGGAAGGAGAAGAAATATTTGGTAGCACGAAGAGGAAGTTGGATGTACCCATTGGCGATGCCGAAGACTCACATAGACCAGATAAAGTCAATTTCTCTCAACCTCGTGTTCGAATACGATGTACAACAACTTCAATCAACTCTTCCGGGGACAAGGGTAAACATGTTGAGGTGAATACTTCCGGACATGTTGCTATTGCATTTGAAACTGATTGTAACACGTCCAAGTGGCACATTGCTAGGATCAACCAAAAATCTAAGGCAAGATGTCATGCTCAACAACGAGGGTCAACTGTTAGGTGCACTGCAAAAATATCGAGAGGCCCAAAGGGCACCCCTGCTCCAACCTATCGAGGGAGAAAAGAAGATTATGGAAGTAAGCGAGAAGTGGTGGCGGACTTCTAGTTTTGTGCAGATGACATTGAACGATGTGTGAAAGGTACTAAGCGCAAGTGGGTAATAGATTGGCCGGAGGTGCCGGAAGTATGGCCTGTTTTGATAGGAACAGACCTCACCCGAGAGGAGACATTATTGCTACAACATGCTGGCTTTCGACTACAAGAGCGCCCTACATTGTCTCCCCGTCGACTATTCAATATGTCCAACATATTCCAGAGCATCCTTTATGATCAACCAACTCCGCATGATAGTCATGTGTATCCAACGGTTAGAAACAATCGAACCATTCGGAGAATTGCAAATGCACCAACTACGGAGCAACGAAATAAGTGGGAGAGTGCTGGTAACGTCAAAGGAGAAATCCTTGGAGTAACATTGTTGCCATTTCCAGGGCTTGGTGCAATTATATCGCTAGAGACAGGGACTGACAATAATCGAAATGTATATCGAATTTCTTTGGGTATGTATCCTTCGTGCACGTGCCCGGACTTTACGAACATGGCAATTTCAGCTATTGGAGGACGACAACAATATGTGAATTGCAAGCACTTGTATTACCTATATCAGTATTTCTGTAAGATGGACATCCAGGAAGACAAATTCATTCATGCACCGAGTTATAGCTTGAATGAGTTGAAAGTTCTTCTAGTTAAAGCAGGGATCATTACACTTCCAGACTAGTAACAATTGACAGTATACTTTTATGTATTTATTTTTTATAGTATGCAATTACATTGGGTTTGATTGAAGTTGCTTCTTGTATATGAATTGAGAAAACATTTATGCATTTTTAAGATATAGGAGTATGTTTGACGAGTGCGTTTTTTGAAATATGTAGTTATGAATGTATGAGTACAGAATTTGGAAATGGACATATGAATATGATTTTTCTAAATTTTATATTTATATGCTAAACCATTTTATTTTTTATTTTTTTCCATTGTAATCCCATTATTTGTCCTGCTTTACCATTTTTTTTTTCCATTTTTTTTTTATTTTTTCCATTTTTTATTTTTTATTTTTTATTTTTTTTTATTTTTCCATTTCATTCTCATTTCTTGCCATCACTCTTTAATTTTCATTTCATTTTTTTCCTAAACCATATTTTTTTCATCCTTCACTTTCCTTTTTTCTAAACATTATAAATCCCAAACAAATCCTAAATCCTTTAAGTTGGAGTATATTTGTGAGAGGGCAGTGGGACTTGAATGTGGTTACCATAAACCCTTAACCATTTGGCTTCTTCATAAAGGAAGTGGATGCAATCTCTGTAATGATCTTCCAATTAAGCAATCACTTATGTAGCAATAGTAAGAGTACCTTAAATTTTAGTTTATTCTTGTAAATATTAGTTGCTTAAGAGATTACATTATGTTCATAAAAAAATATTGTAAGCACATACTACACGTAAGAGTTGCCCGGGGAGGACACTCCCTATGTTTTAGCAAACTACGTGCGGCGGAAAAAGTAAAACAAGTAATACACCTTAAAATTTAATTTCTTTTTCAAAAAAAAAATTATGGATAGATTTTAATACTTTATAAGTTTATGTTTTGAATTATTGGTATTTTTTTGTGCTAATAGTAATTAGTTATAAATTTTTGAAGAAAAAAGATACACTGTAAAGCTGAAAATAACTTTCACACCTCTATATTATATAAGAAAAAAAATGAAAAAAATGAAAAAAAAATTATATAGAATAGCTTTCTATTGAAAGTTTATTTTGGTTGAATATTGATGCAATAGTCATCTTCATGTGAGCTCTATAAATATTTTAGTTGGAGAACATGCCATTTTAGTTCATTTTTCAACCCTTTCTAGACAATATATCTTATGTTATTTGGAATTGAATTTTTTGTCAATAGAAACCTTTAGTCATTGTTAAACAAAGCTCAAAATTTTAGAATGAAATTATAGTTTATTCAAGGTGAATTACATGAATTACTTTTTCCACCGCCGCACGTAGGTACCCCAAATGTAGTGAGAGTGTCCTCCCCTAGAAGAGTTGTAGTGGCTGACCTAAACAACTTCACTGTGAGGAAAGGTTTGAAGTTTTTTTCCAACAGGAAATGACAATTTCCTAATCGTGGGAAAAAAATTTCATCATCCACGGTAATAGGTGACGCAGTCATAGGTCCCAAAATTTACTAAATATAGTAAGTTCTGACACATTTTTCCACAACAAATTTTCAAAAAAAAAAAATCTTGCTAAAAATTTTGAAATCTGTTTTTTAAGGCTCCCCGCTCACAAGCTCCACGCTCGCAGCTCACAAGCTCCCCGCTCCAAGCTCGCACGCTAGCGACGTTGATTCTTAGTGGAAGAACTATTCTTCAATGCCTCATTGGCTACCTCCGAGAAGTGACATCTGAAGGGTATTTTGAAAGTCTCAATAATGATCAATACTATTGTATGGTTAGAAATGTTGAAGGGAGTTGTAGACACCAACGTTGGTTACAAAGGTCAATCAATCCTTTGACCAAGGTGGACTGTGCAGATTATGTTGTTGCTACCCTTCAACACATCCTCAATTTTTTAAAGATGGAGTGATGCTTCTATTGGGGTTTTGTTTTTTTACTTCTTGTAGGCAACTGTTTAATTCTAGTCTTCATTTTCATACTCAGAGTATTTTTCTAATTTATTTTTGTAAGTGAAAAGTTATAAAAAGATAAAACGATGTTATTTTGCCTTCTAGTTGAATTTTAGGGGAAATGAGTCTTTTAAATAAAGATAAGAAGAAATTGTATAGTCAAATATGTTAGCCATTTGTTTGGAGGCCCACCCATATAAAGGAAGTCGGTATGGGCTAATCCATGTGGCTAGGAGTATCTCGGAAAGGAATTGGGAAGTTTTCCCAAGGAGACTTGAGAGTAGTGTGGAGTTTAGGGGTTCGAAGAAGTATTGAGAGACAAATGTGAAAGAGGAGATCTTATGATGTATGAAGAATTTGGTAATGAAAATTTAAGGTGTTGTACATTATGAATTTTTGTTTCCAAAAAGTCTTTACTTTCTTGATTTGGAGTTGTCATTCAAAAGTTGTGTTAGTTTGAGTAGAGGGAAGTCTATTGTCTTCTATGTTAAGGGGCAAAGATTTTTTTTTTTTTGAAACATACAACCTTTGAGGGTCGCAACAAGGACTGACATGACACAACCATGGTGACCGGAAATTACCAGAATTATAAGCCATGGGTACCTCTGTCAAAACACAAGAAGAGAGACATGCACCGCACCATCATGTGATCAAAGTCAGCATAGAGTATTGAACCGGCAACCTCATGCATGCCACCAAAGGTCCCAACCTGGGCCATCACCTAGGATAGTTTAGGGTCATTTCGGACTGAGGGGCAAAGACTTTGACTGACTATAGAAGACGGAAAAGTCTTTGGTTTGCACTAAAATTTTGAGGGAGTGTGGTAAATTGTGTTAGCTATCCATGAAGATATCACTCATTCTATTTAGAGTTTTGTTGAGTGAGTTGTGAATGTCAAAGTGAGGAAGGGTCTGTTGCCCTCAATTCTAAAGGCCAAAACTTTGGGTGGCCATAGAAATTGAATAGAGTGTTATAATGATTTGAAATTTAAAGAAAAAATAGAAAATTGTATTATCTTTTCAAAAAGTTATGACTCACTTCATTTAGACTCTTGAGGCAATGGTGACATGAAATCCAAATTTGGTTAAAAAATTGAAGTTGAAATTGAAGGAGATCTTGAAGACTTGTGTGTTGTGACTTATAGCTATGTCTATCATTGTAAACTTTGTTGTTATGGGCGGCATGAGTTAAACCATTGTTTTGCCTCTTTTTGTATTGTGGCAACAAAATGGGGTTCTTAGTCCACATGGTCAAAACTTGCTCTATTTTCATGGTGAAGTTGGATTAATGACCAACAGACCGAGAATTTGAAAGTCTAGGAGCTATATTCACCAACAATATCTCGTAGTATGCCTTCCATTCTACTGGTCCCGTATTCCGTGATTTCTTATCTCTACTTTAACCCGTAAACCAACTTAAAGCCTAGATAGGCCAACGGGGAGCAATTCCATGGCGGTGTAGAAAATTCAATGATCAAGTTTAAAGAATTTATACGACTATGAATTATTTTGTTCCTAAGCCATTATTGGTCGCAGCCAGGATCCTCGTAATTTTTTGAGGCAAACCTCTCTTTACTCAACAATGAACAGTGTTGTATGACCCCTTCAGTCATTTCATTTGTCTTTTGATTAATGATTGCATGGATGGAGGGGAATTATTGCTTGGAGTTGTTTTTATTGGTCCCAAATAGCAATCAAAAGTTGAATTTGACCAATTTTCAACGTTACAAAGTGCAAGAAGAAGATCATTTGGAAACAAAAAATTTGAGACCAATAGCAAGATCATTTTGGAATGAAGGAAGTCAAATTTAGGATTTTTATATAATCTTCACATAATCATGATGTGACATCACATCACGATATAAAAACTCCAAATCATGTCAAGATAGACAACCCTGACATGGCCACTAATCTCTGTAAAGGTTTCTACCTATTTATGAGACCAAGATTGGATTGTGATGAACTTGTGTGGATTGGTAGGGCAGTGGAAAATCCACGATTTGATCCCAAAGTGGACCACTTTCATGAAGTTTTGGTGCAATGGTACATACTGTGCAAAACATCAAAGCATGTGTGACGATTGTATACATGGTGGGATACAATGACCAATTTCAAATGGAAGATTGACCAAACGACTCGCCGGATGAACACCAAAGCCAACTATGTTTCAACGGACAACATTATGGCATTGTAAAAAACAAAGAAGAATGACTGGAATAGCTTCATTGCACTATGTTGGCAAGTGTGATTTGCTATGTACAATGCATGTCAAATTGTTAAGGAAGAACAATAAGGCTTATTATTATAAATTCTCGTGGGAAGGCTCTTAAAAAATCATTCTTGATGCACACAATGCACTAGTAGAAAAAAAAGGTCAAATGTAACCAATGAAAAAATGATTGGTTATTGAATAATGATTGTCACTAGCTAGGACAAGTTGAAATTTGAAGTAAATAATTTCCCCGTTGTCACATTTAATTAGGACTAGTTATAATTTAGGTATGGTTTAGGCATTGTACAATCATTGTTCTCCAATCATTGTAGTCAGAATGGAGTCATTTTTTAGTAACACTAGCCAATCATTGTTCAATCATATACCATTGAGTTAGTGGTATCCAACAAGTGACAAATTATAATTGCATCTTGAAGACAAATGGAGAAATGAATGACTCAAATGAACGGCTTAAATGGACCACTTAGATGGATGGCTCAAATTGCAGCTCAGCAACAAATGGATAGATCAAATTGCCATATTCTAGGTTAGTGGCCTTTCTACTTTTATGGTGGTTGATAAAAGATGCAATTGGAAGAAGGGCCATAGTATATACATGCATGTTACTATGCAACTAACCACACTTGACCTCATGATGCTTTCACATTTTACTTGCTTGCCTAATTTTCACCTAGTTGCCACTTATTTGCAATATTGTCCTACCAATTTTTTGCATGAAATGTAAGCTCTTTAAACATAAGAGCTGTGAGGTGATTTGGAATACTCATATTTTGAATATTTTGAAACTTGTACTCCATTCATATGTTGTCCTAAAACTATATGCAAAGACAATCTCTAATACCCTTTTGACTTCTAATAAGATCTAACAAAGTTTAGGACAGTTTAGTAATGGGAACCATACTCAAATGTTTATTTTAGAAGATTAAAGGTGCAATTAGCCTATTCTATTTTTACTCTTAATTACGCTATTGTAATAGTATTTATTAATCCCCTCGAGAATAAACATTCAAATTTTGAAAAATGGATGAGCACAAATATGTTCTAAACACACAAACTATTGATTTTTTCATCCATCTAAAAGTTTGTGGATTCTTGTACTAGTTATCTTACATTTGTATGGGATAGATTTGCAAATCTCTTCTTTCCAAGTATTTTATAGTTTAAGGGGTTAGGTATTTATTACTCAAAAATAACTTTTTCAATTGAAGAAATGACCAATCACAATCAACTTGAATAAAAAAAGTAATAACAAAACTTTAAAGTATACCATACTAAAAATTTAACATTTTGAACTTAAAGAATAAAACAATCTTATGAAAATTACACATAATCAATTTTTGAAAGGATTTTTCAGTTTCAAATTTTATTGCAAATTATTGGTCAATGTCTCAATGAAATGGTAGATCCAACCCTATGGATATGATCCATGAATCATATTTTTCAACTTTTGTTTTAAATTCATCATTAAATTATTATTCTAAGTTTCATTTTATAATTCATTTTCACAATTTTGGAAATTGGACCATCTCCTAGTCTTTAAGGGAGGATTGCTAAAAGCATGAGCCCATGAGCCTAAAAGATTATACACCTATGTTATAGGTGTCTATATTATAAAAACCTTCCATGAATACAATGTAACTATGTTATAGATATTGATATTATAAGTGTTTATTTTATAAGCACCTTCAATGGTTGTAGGATATCTACTTATACATATGTTGAAGGCTCACATACTCGAATTTTCATACTCTCACACTAGCATCATTGGTCTTTTAAGAGCTAAATTATCCCATTAGCAAAGACACAAAATTATTGACTTATAAATTTTTGTGGATGCAAATGATTATTATACAATATCATTACATGAATGTTTAGCTTGCATTAATTAAAAATAATAATTACTTTGATAGTAATAACTTAAGGATGTATTCAAAATAGTGTAAATTGGTAAATTAGTGTCACCTATACTAGTAGAAACTTAGTTTGTGTTGACCAAAAAAATGACCACAAAAAGACCCATTCTGGATCAAATTTATCAATCATGTCTTCTTATGGGTCCATTCCCTTATTTATGCAAAGTATATTTCCATTATTGAGTTTCAAGTAGTGTGGTGGTAAGGTAATGTACCTCATTACGGACAAAATGGGAACAAGCCCATTTAGGGCAAAATTGTAATGATGGTATACATTCAAGTTTTGAAATGTACACCACCATTACAATTTTACACACAATGGGCTTACTTCCATTTTGTCCGTAATAGGGTACTTTACCTTAGAGTGTGGTCTATCTCATTGAGATTTTTCATTCAATTGGAGATATAATAGCCTCCTATACTTAGCATAGGAGCTTCCATTACATCAAATACTAATTTCTAAACTCAAATTTCTAGGGTGGTGGGATATTTTTACTTTGTAATGGTGCAACTATATACATTGATAAAGGCTTTGAAAAAACATAAGACCATCTCAAATATTTTATAATGATGATTGCCATACAAAAACTACTATGCTCACCAATATATGGCCACTAAGATTGTCTCCGGGTCATACTTACATTTTTGAAAGTGAGGGGACATAACATTGCAAAGCATTTGTAATTCCTTCTCATGAATCCTAGAAAGGGAGATATATTCCTCAGCAAGATACCTAGGGGAGGCCACCCTAGATTTTGGGAATGAGAAAGGCCCCCCTTTAATATTGGTTAACCCTTAAAGGACCATTGTCCCTTTGGGGGACAAATGGAATTTTGGGCAGGTACCTATAGGCTGAAATTTTGCCTTGATTTTTTGAAATTTTTTTTGAAGATAGAAAAGATGATAGCCTTTATTTATTTTTCAATTGGTGCCTAGGAACAAAATTTATGCCCAAATAAGCTCAAAACAAGGGATGAAGGGCAGAAAAAAAAAAAATCATTTTTTATTTGATTTTCTTATAAATTATATTTTTGTCTACATGGAAAGCATTGATTCATTCCATTTGGATTTGTTATGAGAAAGTTATGGACAATCTTGTTTATCAAGCAATTAGAGCATCTTCTTGAAAAAATAACTTGTAGGATTCATTTTTGAATGCAATTTTTGCAATTTAAAAAAAGAAGTTCCACATGGTTTAGTTTTCTTGCTAGAAAAATCTTACCTTTGGGATAAGTGCATTTTAATTCCATCTAAATGATATTAATATTTTAGATTTTCCTTTGATTTCATACTTACTTCTACTTAACATTTTTTTATTAAATGAAAATTAAGTTTTTTTGGATCTTTTTTTTTCCTAGACTCTCAACTCAATTCTTTACTATAAATATTTACAGCTCAAAACTCTGTAGTGCAAATAATTTAAGTTAAAAATGTTCAAAGTTGAAAAATCTAGTCCCGCAATTTGCTGAATTTTTTTTTTCCACTTTTAAACACATATATCTTGCAATCTATGTGGTCAAAAATTTTGAAATTTTTCCCACACATTCTCATACTAGTTAGGTGTAAGATCCTATAGTTGGATGTTGAAAAAAAAACAATTTTCAATTTTTTTACTTTTTGCTATTGAAATGGCAGGTTTGACTGTTTTTTGGCAGAAAGAAGGCCTTGGTCCTTTAGGGGTAATTAAGGTTCTGAAGGGTCCCTTCTTGAATAGAGATCTTGTTGATGAAGAACTTTACAACATTAGTACTATCAAACTTTTAATTCAGTTCAATAATGCTAACTTATTGTTGAAGTACAATTTATCAATTGAAACATTGTGAAAGAAATATTCTACAATATTAAGGTATATACATCCATAATCAACCCTAATTACAATTGAGAATAGTTATTGAGTATAAATTATTTTTATTAGGTCTTGTTGGCAATTGAAAGAGGATTCCAATGCATTTTGGCATGCATTATTTGGACATCATATGAATAAGTTATGAGTTTTCATAGTATTGTCCCTAGGTGTACTATAAAACCAACATTAAGCTCATATAGACTTTCATTTTGAGATTGTGTACAACTTGTCTAATCAATATCTAAGAAAAAGTGACGCTTTGGGGTTCAAATGTAGATGTCGCATTTTGGACAGTTAGGGTTGATTGTGGGTGTACGTACCATAATATTGTTGAAGAAGGACCTTGCATTTTGAGTAGAGACAAAAGTTCAACAAGTTTGCTAAACCCTTGACCTTCAACCACATCAAGAGATCAATTATAACTTCATTGAAATTGTCTACCTTACTGTGACTTCTCCTAATATAAGTTACATAACATTGTATAAACAAGTAATGGTCCTAGCCATGATGGGAAGGCATTATGCTTTGCTAGATGCTTGGAAGGGACTTATCAATTCAATCAAGGATTGCGGTCGGGTGAGGAGCTACATAAGACAATTTCAATCATTGTAGAGGTACACTTTTCAATTAAGGATGCAAAAGAAACCCTTGCCTCATCAGTAAAATTTATTTTGATAGGTGTAGGTTGAACTTCACATTCATTGCAACGATGCTAGCATATGAATGCAAAGTCATGAACCTACAAGCCTTGAACCTAGTTGTAGGTAACATGTGTACTTATAACCATAAAACTTAGCACCTTTCTTTTCTTTTCTTTTGTGACACATGGACAATTTTTATTGAGCTTAACAACTTCTTTTTTCTTTTTTTTCCCACCGCAGCAGAGCAACAAAAAACAACAGCCAAGCCAAGAGGCTGGACAAGAGAAAGAAAACAGCTTAGCACCTTTCCATGGACACGCAAGTTAGGGCTGAATTCACAGAAAGGCTGAAGTAGTTGACATTGCAGAAGTGGAGTAAATTGATTCAGAATCAAACTCAACTACCCTGGCTACCAACTCCAATTGTTCAGTAAAAGTGCATCGTTCACCAGCATTGTCGATGAACAGTAACGGTACTAGTAATAGTCATATTTGGAAAGATGGGAAATTTCAAAAGTTGACACTTTAATTTCCACCCCCCTATCTGGAACCGACCTCAGCAGTTTTTGTTTTTTTCATTTAAGCTTATTTCAGACAGTGCAGAAAGCGTTAATCACTGGAAGGATGAAGCTATTTACATCCATGGAAATGGATGAAACTTGAAATATATGGATGAAATTTCATTTATTCATTCAATACAATGTAGAGCAATGTACATTCATCCCATGTAGAGCAATGTTGTTCCAAATTTGGTAGCAAATTGGCGATTTCATCCCCTATAAAGTAGGAATATTTTGCTCAAGATTCTTGACCAAAAAAATTATTACTTTTTAGTGAAAATCACTCACACACACACACCAACCTCAAATTCAAGTTATGGCAAGTCAAACTTAAGTTTAGTTGACACATTCTTTAGAAGGTTCGACAATACCTGACTCCAAACTGGCTTCTTTGGTGAACGACTTCATCTCACTATGAAATAGAGATTAATTACCCCCAAAGTGGAGTTGTTTGATTAACAAGTCTTGTCCGCAAGGTATTCGTTGCAGTTTATGTGTTAGCTCTTGTTCTTTGAATTCACTTTCTAAAAATCTTAAAAATTTGTTGCTAGAGAGGTGCTCCCCTAGTTCATTGTACCTTTTCCTTTTATCAATGGAAATTGTCCATGTATTTCAATAAATAAATAAAACTTAAGCTTAATTGAGGAGCTTTTAGCATTTGAATGCCACAATCTCAAGGCTTGAAACACATCATTTGTCACAAAGAAATCATGGATTGACTATGCTTATGGTACTATTGTACTTTGAGGGTGAGCTTCAAAGTTCCAAAATTGAATTTCCTAATCAGATTTTGAAAGGTCCACATCACTATAGGCCAATCACAAGATGAAATATGGCATTTTGTAGCAAAGAAATTATTTATGCAAAAGATGACCCTCATATAGGGTAGCTTCAAAAGGGCAACAAAGAGATTCAACCATCTCCAACTTTTGTAACTTAAACTCTTATTCAAATTATGGTCATGTCCTTTATTTTGGTGTACTATTTCACCAAATTAGAAAGGACTACAAACTAAATTGATTTGTACTATTAGTGTGCACGACACTACTTTACCAAAGTTGCATTATCTTTAAATTCTTGTAGCTTGAAACATTACCATATTGTCTCAAAATTTTGTGGTGACATTGATTTTGTAGGTAATGCTAATTTTTCACCTTCACTAATAGGACAAATCATTGAACCTAAGGACTACATCAATTTAATATACACATGTCTTTAACCCCTAATGTTATTGGAGGTTCAATATTGACCTTGTTTTGAGTTCTGACATCGGTTTTCACTATATTTTGCATATGTAGAATATAAATTGAAAAAAGGGTTTGAAAGAAAAATAGGTATCCTCTCATTCATGGAACCATATCGTTTATGTATGTTTTCTAAGGTAACTACACTAAAATGCATCCAAATAAGCAATTGAGCATTGTTCCTATTATTAAATCGACAAATTTATTTTTGGATGTTGTAGGAAGATTCTCAATTTTCTTTTTGTATTCTATGGACATTAAATGAATAAAATATAATCCTAATTTACATGTAGAACTTTGTTACACATCACTCTAATAGACATTGCAAAAATTATATGATTTAAAAAAATTTCAATGTCAAATCAAGTACCTAAAAATATATTATAAAAGAAGATTAATTATTTTTATTTTATTTTTTAGATTGACACCTACACAAAAAAATTTGAAACATTCATTTTTGAATACCAAGATGAAAGTTATGAGTTTTATTTCGTGGGCAATGAAGGTAAAAAGAGCACATAAAGTCGTTTTTGAATAAATCAAAATAGATAATACATGGTGGTTACTAGAACACTATTACCGTGGGATTTACAACTCTCAAAATTTTGTCAAAGTTTTTAGTGATTTGGTTTTCCTTCATCGATTACACCTTCTATTTTCAAGTTCTATAAAAGATGAATAAGAAATAAGTGTTGGTTAAAAAAATTATTGTATTCTCTACCCATTTTCAACCTATTGACTAAAATGCTTAACCCCTAAAGGACCATTGTCCCTTCAGGGGACAAATGTTTTTGGGCAGGTATCTACGGGCTGAAATTTTCTCCTACTTTTTAAAAAAAAAATTTGGAGGTAGAAAAGTTGATTAGCTTCATAAAAAAATAATTTTTTCAAAATCAGTGCCCAGGAACAATAGTTATGACCAAATAAGCTCAACCAAGGGACGGCGGGCAGCTTGGGCAGCCAAAAAAAATGGGCAAAAATTTGAATTTTCTTTTTAATATCATTTTTTTCTCATAGATTATATTTTTCTCTATCTGGAAAGCTTTGATTCATTTCATTTGGATATGTTATGAGAAAGTTATGGACATTCTTGTTTTCGGGCAATTAGAGTATCTTCTAGAAAAAATAACTTGTAGGATTCATTTCTGAATGCATTTTTTCAAATTTTTCAATTTTTTTTTTTGCATGGTCTGATTTACTTGCTCGAACAATCTCACCATTGGGATTAGTGTATTTTAATTCCATTTAAAATATATGAATATTATAGATTTTCCTTCAATCCCATACCTACTTCTACTTAACAATTTTTTTAAGAATGATAATTAATTTTTTTTTGAATTTTTTTTTTTACCTAGATTCTCAACTCAGTTCTCCACTATAAAGATTTAAAGCTAAAAACTCTGTGGTGCAAAAATTTTAAGTTAAAAATGTTCAAAGTCAAAAAATCTAGTCCCGCAATGTGCTGAAAAACTTGTTTTTTCCTTTTTAAACGCAGATATCTTGCAATCTAAGCGGTCAAAAATTCTGAAATTTTTTCTACACACTCTCATACTAGTTAGGTGTAAGATCCTACGGTTACATATGAAAAAAAAACAATTAAAACTTTTTTTTACTCCTTGCTATAGGTATGGCAGTTTTCAGTGTTTTCTGGCAGAGAAAGGTCTTGGTCCTTTAGGGGTTAAATTATTGAACATATCTAATTTTTTCTAAAAATGTTGAAAAACAAAACTTCAACTTTGGGATTGATTGCAGAAACCTACCTTTTGAAGTTTAGGCACATTAAACTTGCAATGGGTGTGGATTTTCACTCTAAAATTTTAGATGGATGTACTTGGATTTTAACTAAAGTATCCTACAATTAGATTAGTCATAGAATAAATATAGATGAAGATTTTAGCCTTGCTGTGGATATGAGTAATTTGAAGCACAGTCACTGTAAGACACCCACATCTAAGCAGACAAATTTGTTGAACATCCAATGTAACAACCTAGCTGTCTTTATGTCAACAATGATGTCCAATGTAACATCTTCATGTTGAATTGGATGTCATTGTTGACATAAAAACATCGATTGTTACATTTGATGTCCAACAAAATCTGTTTGTTTAAACATAAAAAAACACTAGTTTCTTATAGTGAGTTGTAGACCTCAAAACACCAAAGCCATTTAGAGGATAATGTAACAAATTTGACTCTATGAAACATGCCAATTTGAATAATTTAATTGTTCATTTGAAATAGTATAAATACTCCTTGTAGGCTTTTAAATATTTGTACCACATGAAATAGTAGAAAAATATGTTGTAAGGATATATGCACAATTTTTTGAAATGATAAACTTGGAATGACAATTAGGATTTGCAATAAAAAAAATCATTACTTTCTTCTCTTCCTAGATCAAGGGATTGGTTGGAGAAGTTACCCCCTTAAGTTCCCTGACTAAGTTTTCACCAATTTTTTTAAACATTTTTTTTTCATTATTTTCTCATTGCCCTAAGCGGAGTGACAATTTTAGACAATTTATGTATGAAATGTGCCCTAGCCCTTCAGGGGTTAAATTGAAAATGTTTTTTTTGGGCCTTGGTAGTCAAAGGGGATTCTTGATTCTTTTACCCCCCTAAAGTTCCTTTGGTCAAAAATTAGAACATACTCATAATTTTTTTTTTTAAAACACGTGCTATAATTGGTTTGTAAATCAAAATTTATCCATATTTTATAATTTGTAACCGTATCATCTTATTTTCAACTAGTACAAGGGCCTTGCATAAAAAGCATTGTATGTGTGAGATATGATTGAGCAAAGAGCAACACAATGTTGTTTTCAAGGTGGCCAAACTTTTGACAATGTGGCTATGTCGAGGGCTATGTCAAGATTTTGAATCCATAACTCAAATTCTACTTTGCAAAAAGATCAAAAGACTTCAAATTCAAATAAAGTCTCAAGTTAAAAAGAAGTATGCAAATTCTCAAAGCAAAATAATGCTTTACTTCATCTACTTGAATTAGAGGTCAAAAAAATAAAAACAAACCAACTGTTAGTAAAAATTGTCAATTCATTATAGACCTCCTAACTTACAAACCAATTGCTCAGAGCTCTTATCCAAAACATCACCAACCACTCACTATAAAGCTAACCAACTCGAGCTTGGGCAAAGCAGCAAGGAATCTACCTAGGGTTGCTTTGAACCTGCCTATGTCAAATTGGCCCTTCCAAACCCATGATACTATGCTTGTCAAATGATTGTCTGATTGTGAGGCACAAATTTTGACAATGGGTGTGTTATCTTCTTTTGTACTACTTCTGCTTAGTTATTGAGGTAACAAATTTTTCTTCTTCAAATTCCAATGGGGTTGCTATTTTGTAAGCGTGTGAGCGTGAACTTGTGAGCATATAATTTTATAAAGATTCCATCTAAAAATTTTGGTCAAAAATTATTATTTTTGGTAAATTTTATTAACTATTATTGTGAATCTATTACCATGGTCCCTTGAACAACCTTGATGTGCTACTTTGCTAGATTTTGCTAGACTTTGCTAGATTTTAAGAAGAAGAAAAATTGGATATTAATTAAGATTTGTTTGAAATCAACTAAGATTGTTCCATTGAGATTATAATTACTCCCCTCTTGTTGCTTGGATCCCCTCGGTG
This sequence comes from Rhytidiadelphus loreus, assembly GCA_947034895.1. Classification (NCBI taxonomy): domain Eukaryota; kingdom Viridiplantae; phylum Streptophyta; class Bryopsida; order Hypnales; family Hylocomiaceae; genus Rhytidiadelphus; species Rhytidiadelphus loreus. The sequence goes on from OX344761.1 coordinate 51,039,004, forward strand.
CTGAGGGGAGCTCCTTTATAAAAAAAAAGATTTTTTTTTTTTTTTTTAAATTTTTTATTCTCGCTGTAAGGAGGCTCCCCTCAGTGCCGAGGGAGAAACAAGAGTGGAGTGATTAACCAAACAACCATTTGATCAATAAATAGAAGAGTTGAACCCTTGGAGGTCCTATAAGAAGACAATGATCAACTAATCAACAATTTGGTGTAACTGAGCTCATTCCTTACAAAAATAATCCTTGTCAACCAAATATTTTTTTTCAAAATCTTAACAAGTCTGATTACCAACACGTCAAGGTAGAAGTGTAGGTACCTCCTATCCACCTTGAGAGGACCCATGCTACTACAAGATAGTAGTTTTTATCAACAATTATTTTTCTAAAATTTAAGCAAGTCCAATAACAATGCATCAAAAGAAAATTATTGGTATTTTCTTATTAGCCCCGAGAGAAGCTACATTGCTATATTAGGAGAGTGATCAACCAATATTCTATACAAACTTATTTCCATCTCCATTCATCTTTCACATAAATTAAGTTCATCATTTTCAAAATGTATACTTTTAATATTTTAGACAATACTGAAAATCATAAATTTCATGTGAATTCTATATAACCACGGTAATACGTCCATAGTAATAGGTACTAAAATTTACTAAAAATAGTAAATTTTGACCAAAATTTTAGATGAAGTTTATTGTTAAAGATATTATTAAGTTTTCTTCAAATTTCTAAGCTCAACACTCACATAAGATCTACTCAACACTCATAGGCTCATGCTCACAGGCTCACAAAATAGCACCGTTGAAATTCCATGCTAGCAAGTTACGTGGTGTGACATCAGCAATCTAGATATTGCCGCCACGGTTAAACATCAACGGCCCTGGTTGGAGATCAGTGACCTAGGCAAATGAAAAGTGGCAAATGACACTGCCGTGTGTGAAATCGAAGGTGGATGAATGTGCTCAGTTGCGACCCTCAAATCGAAATCTTCATTTTCCTCGTAATTTTTCCAATCTAGATTTAGCACGTCCGAATTTTTTTAGTAACCGAGCGAAATCTCGCCACTTTCGGGAAGCTGCTGGGGAGTGAGGCGCTTGAACCGGGTGAAGCGTGGAAAGAGCCCGTGGCAGCTCATTTGCCGAGTCCTGTCTGAAGAGAAATATGCCTGGCGATGCTCTCACAGAGAATCAATATTACCGTCCTGCTGAAATATTACCACTATAGTAGAACCTGCACACTGTCGTTATTTCACATTGCTTCAATATATTCACTTCCGCCTAGCCTTGAGTACGTCCTGAGAGTGCAACAGATCGATCGATTGCGGAACCAGGCTGCGCTGTTTTGTGTATTGAGAGAGATCTTGACTTCCTTTAATTTGTAGAGTACTGGTTGTGGAAGAACGCTATGGAAGACTGGGGATCATGGCTTGTGGAGAGGATGAACAGCCTCACGGTGGTTTCTGTAGTTTTCAGCACCGTCTTGGCTTACCTTCTGTGGGCGATTGCAGATCGCTGGGTGCCGCACAGAAGGCGCAAAGGGCCTGTGCAATGGCCCATTCTAGGTACCAGTGGCTTCATCCGTTTCGATCCCTCACTGTATAAATAACTTCCCCTCTTTCGTCTTTGGGTTGTGCAGGCTACAGTTGGGACATTGAAGCCATGCTTGGCCCTGAAGGAATTGAATTTCTGTTTCTGTTGTGTAGTTTTCTCGAGATTATGATCAGGTTGGGGTTCGTACTTGTAGTCTGATGGATATAATTTCGGTGCATTTGGTCACAATCGTTAGGGGCGACGGTGGAAGTGCTACGAAATTTTCACCAGTTCAACGACTGGTTGGTGTTTTATTTCCCCCGAGACGGGCTCACTTTTGGCTACAAAATGGCGAATGTGAACGTCATCTGCACGGCTGACCCTGCTAATGTGGAATACATTCTCAAGACTAACTTTGCCAACTACCCGAAGGTTAGTCGATTGGATTTGCTGCATTGCACAGTTGCACACTGTAGTGGACTTTTTGGATTCCTCTGCTGCTGGCTCCATGTTTTTTACCTGCTTTGCGATATAAATATGGCACGCGAAGACTTCAAATTCCTGAGTAGGTATGCGTAAGTGTCGTCTGCTTCACACTGTGTAAAGTCACAGCCTTTCATTTGCCTGAGTGCTCAAAGACGAGTTTCCAAGTTGTTGAATTCGTTGTTGAATTGTTGCTAAATCATTCAGGGGAAAGAGTTTCACGACAAATTTGATATATTTCTGGGAGATGGCATTTTCAACGTGGATGGAGAGAGTTGGAAGCAGCAGCGCAAGACGGCTAGCCTTGAATTTGCTTCCCGAAAGCTGCGAGATTTCAGCACTGTAAACTTTCGAGATTACTCCGCGAAAACGGCGTTTATCATCACCAACGCTTGCAGGACGCAGCAGCCACTTGACATGCAGGTCAGTTTCTCGATCATACCTTGGAGTGAGCTTAGCTTGGGGGTTCCAAAAAAACACTTCTTTTGGAACTGAACTGTAGAATCTTAAACTTTACTTGTTTTGAGATTATGTAGTAAAGAATTCATGAAGTTTGACCATACAGATTGAGAGATATGAGCATTCAAAGTTGAAAAAACAAGTTCTTTTAAACACTGTATTGCAATCTTAGATGACTTTGATCTCTATTTGTGGAAAAAATGTGCACTATAGAATTTGAATTTAAAATTTATTGTTTTGAAGAATTGAATTGGGAGTCTAGGAAAAAAATTTCAAAAAATAACAACTTGATTTTCATACCTCAAAAAATTGTCAAGTAGAAGTAGGTCGAAAATTGAAAGAAAAACTAAATTGTTAATAGCTCTTAGATGGGATTGAAATACAACAATCCCAACGGTGAGATTGTTCTAGCAAGAAAACTTAACCTTTTCAAAAAAATAAAATTGAAAAAATTTGAAAATTGCATTCTGAAATGAATCCTATATTTTTTTTTTATCAAAATGATATTTAGATTGCCCAAAAAAAAAGATTGTTCATAACTTTGACATCACTAATCAAAATGGAATGAATAAAAGCTTTGGATTTAGACAAAAACATAATCTTTGACAAAAAAAAAAAAATTTAATTTATTTTGAATTTTTGCAATATTTTTTGTGTTGCCCACCAAGTTGAGTTCTAAGCTTTTTGTGGTATAATTTTTGCTTCCGAGCACCGATTGAAATAAAAATTATATTCCCACAAAGCTTATCAGCTTTTCTATCTTCAAAAAAAATTTCAAAAAATTAGAGTAAAGTTTCAGCCCATAGGAACCTATCCGAATTCCAAATTGTCCCCCGAGGGGACAATGGGACTTTAGGGGTTAAACCAAAGACAACGCAGTACAAAACAAGCAAATGAATGGATCTCCCCGAAAGTTCCGTGAATCTTTTCGGTGACTCTCACCAACTGAATGGCCATTTCTATTGAGTCTAGAAACATTGGACAAGAAAATTCACAAATTTGGAATGAATGAAGGCGTACTAAGTTGAAAATTGTACCCCTTCTTTGATCTCAATGGGCGTACTCAAACCTCCATCAACTGGCTAGTTTATGGAATGCAATGAGCTCATCGTAGTGTGTAGCCCATTGCTGACAACTACTTGGCTAGAAAAGTACACTAGTAACTTTCCACTTAGACTGAAAAAATCAAACAGAAATGGTAGGTAAGTATGAATTTCTCTGCAAGCTTCAAAAGGGGGATTTTTATCCTCCTAGTATAACTTTTGCCTCTCCGTTCTATGTAATTACAAACATATTGACTTGAGAATTTTTTTCAAAATTGTACAGGGTCAATACTTCTGGAAGCCCTGAAATATCATGTTTAAGTTTGGATACTCTACATTTAGGATGCTTAAATACAACCAACCTTTAAGCACATTACAGGAAATGCTTGGAAAGGGGATTTCAGAGATCATAATGACCTAAAACGATGAAACAATGTGTTGTTGATGCCTTCAGTAAGCTTGACAGTTGATGCAATTAGAAGCAAACGTCCTCTAGACCCCAACATTCATGGTTAATAAGCAGTAAGAAGCTGAATAGCAATCCATCGAATGTGAAAGAAAGATCACATCAAGCCATCAAAGAGAAAATGCGGAAATAATAAATTCAGAAAATGCGGTATGATTCTTCCATGTTTGCTTCTACAAATCTGATAAAAAGCACGTGCTCTTCTCAAGATAGTGCATACCTGTCATGAATTGGAGCCTTGACGATGTAAAAAAAAGCAGGGCTTGTTGTGACAGTTAGTATACCATTTCAAGCTTTCTTGGGGCGTTAAAATTAGAAGAGAAACAAGGCCAACCAACAAATACAAGTGCATTCTCTACTCTTGTCTGTGCAAGATTTGGAGAGGAGATGTTGCTCATCAAGTCATACACTTTCAGTACTTCACCAACACTAACATCTTTAGTAATGCATTCAACAATCTGCACAGCTTCACTACGAACTATGATGAAATTAGAAGTGCAGAGCAGTAAGGAGTTAGACTTTCTCAATAAAAGACTTGATGTTGATCTTGGTGGAAATAAAGATCACATAGTCAATATGAAAGTTTGAGGTTCTTCATTGCATTAATCCAACTTCGTTCATTTAGCTTATTCTTTTAAGGATATTCCATAGTACTATTTGACCTTTTATTTTGTAAAAAGACTAGGGTCCCCTGCAGTACAATTCACTACTCAAGTATTTTGATACAGATTTTAAAGAGCATATCATTCCACGCACCTTTCCACATTGACTAAAAAAACAGGTCTTCTCCTTCTTGTGATGATCTCACTCCAAGAATATTAATGTTGCTTTGATCTGACGATGTATCATTTTGGCCAAACATTGGTCTTGGTTTATCATGTTCCTCTGCTACATTTCAATGAAATTGGCGTAGTTACTATCGCCTCTCTAAAGCCTCAGATCTACAACCAGTAAGTACTAGTTTTAAAAGCTTTGGGCATGTGAAGGTCACAATCTTAGCACTCCGAAGCACGCCATTCTAATGAATTTGAACATCTCAATAATTGTGAATGGAAACTGAAGGTGGATAGAGAACTAGTAAATTGACTCGTGAGATTCTGGTTGCTAAGCCTGGGCAATATGATGGCAAACAATACTGAACATTGAAATGTGGCAGTAGAAATATATCACTCCAGAAAAAAATTCTACAACCTATAAATTCTTGTTAAAGGTCTACATATGACCAAACAAAAGGTAAGAATCAGAAGGCACGTTAATTGCACTAAACATTTTTGAGCCTCGTATCTCTCTATGAAGAACTAGTCCAAGCCTTATCCATCAGGAAGTTTTCAATAATACACAGGACCAAATCCTCTTTTTCCACGTTCCCTCTTGAATTGAATAGTTGCAATAGTAACTTCCACAAATGTGTAAGCTTTAGCACCACCAAGGGTGGTAATTCCTTTTAATAGACAATAGTATATGATCAATATGAGTTTACAAATGAAATAAGAAACCCTATTTCAATTGAGTTCAGAGAATCATTGTTGAAACCAAGACATAATTGTGGGTGCCATGTGCTCCTCATCAGAAACCTTACGCCATTGCAACTACTGATCATTGGTACCTTGCAAAACGGAATACCGCCACTTTACCGCAATTCTCCATTCAGTTGTTTCTAATAAATACTGAAATACCCAATACCTTCCTAGCCCTGGAACTTACTAAAGAACATTTACAAATAGACAGTAACATTTCTAATCTTCAATCATTGTCTATTTTTGCATTCAGTATCCAAATAACTCATTCTTTGTTGCATTGGAACCCTCTTCAACAACCACAACCACAAAAATAGAAAACAAAACAAGGCTGAGAATAGATGACTTTCTTTATGGGTGATTGCAAGAAACACCTGTCCTATTTGTTGCGTTTTGTCACACCCTACTTTTTCATTTGCTTTTTTGCTATAACTTTTGTGTTTTAGCTTCAAATGACTCAAAATTTTTAGGAAGGAAGCTCATAACCAAGATGTACCTTTTCTGATTTTTAAGGATTTTTCAAAAATATTTTATTATTTTTAAACAGCCCCGATATTTTTTCACAATGGCCAATTTAGGTTTTTTTTGCACTCAGTTATATCTTAACAAACGAATTTTGAGCTAAAATTTGGAGAGGATAGTCTCCTAGTATACTTTTAGCTACTGTCCAAAGGATATTTAAAAATACTTATTTTTAAGTCGTGTAGGAGTCCACAAAAAGAACATCTTTGTGCATTTATTTTGAAGTGATGAAACACTTTTTTGGTGATTTTTTTGCTTACATATCATCAACAAAAAGTTATCTCAACAAGAGATATTTTATTTGTTTTTAAAAAAAAAATCCTATTTTTTACAAATTAAAATGTCAGAAGTGGTATTTTCTTCACCCGTTTTAGGATTAAAAGCATGTCCAAAATTCTAGTGAAGAAAATACCACTTTTGACATTTTAATTTGTAAAAAATAGGATTTTTTTTTTAAAAACAAATAAAATATCTCTTGTTGAGATAACTTTTTGTTGATGATATGTAAGCAAAAAAATCACCAAAAAAGTGTTTCATCGCTTCAAAATAAATGCACAAAGATGTTCTTTTTGTGGACTCCTAAACGACTTTAAAATAAGTACTTTTAAATTTCCTTTGGACAGGAGCTAAAAATGTACTAGGAGACTAACTTTTCTAAGTTTTAGCAAAAAGTTAGTTTTTTAAAATGAAAAAGATTGCAAAAAACCCCTAAATTGGCCATTGTGAGAAAATATCGGGGCTGTTTAAAAATAGTAAAATATTTTTGAAAAATCCTCAAAAATTATTGAAGGTACATCATAGTTATGAGGTTCTCTCCTATAATTTTTGAATCATTTGGAGCTAAAATACAAAAGTTATAATAAAAAATAAAATAAAAAACTACGGTGTGACAATGGGCTTTAAGTGTTTCTTGCATTTACCCTTATTCAAATGATAGAAAACTTACTCAACAACAAAAGAGGCAATTTTTTATGCCCCTCCATGATACTTGTAGTTGCTCACAACTAGTTCACCGCTAGATACTCATTGTGGTACTAGGCATGCACCCACCCATTCCAAACAGACTCCACTACAAAATAGAATGAGTCACTAACAAGATCTTCAATTCCCACTATAAAACCCCCGCGTTCTAGGTGACATTTTGTAATTTTTTCAGGCGGATTTTAGATGACGTCAGAAAAAACAACTTGTGTTTTTTTGTCAAAAATCACGTCAAATATAACATGTGGATGTTATATTGGACATGATTGTTGACAACAAAACACAAGTTGTTGTTTTTGATGTCACCTAAAATTCGTTTAAAAAAATTACAAAACGTCACCAAAAATGCAGGTTTCTTATAGTGTTTTTGCTAATTAGGCAACCACTACTACACCCTAGAAGGCCACATGAGCACCCAACATTCACAACAAACCGACCAAAATCCTACCTAGAGAATTGTCAAGCTGGGCATATCCTGGCCTTCACAATCAAAACATCAAGGTGGGCACATCCTGCCCATCACAGTTGAAACATCAAGTTGGGTACATCCTGGCCTTCACTGTTAGAACAACTTCAATACTCTGCCATCGTGAAACTTTTACTTCTAATCCTTGCCCGACACACGTAATGGGAGAAACTCCTAATCTGTGCCTCAAATTTACGGTGTGCCTCAAATTCACGGGATGGCAAGTAGCTAGGTGCCAATATTTCTTTATCGCCACAAATATCAATGGATGCTTCTCTGTAAGCTTCCTACCACCCAAAGTTCCTTCATAATTGTCTTATAAAACAAGACAAAAAACTTAGAAAATCAATAATTCAATCCTCTACAATCCCAAATTCATTTGCTAAACACCTTCTCTCTAGCTTGTAGTCATGGAGTTTCTTTTGAAATTGAGTGTAGAAAAAATGGCGAAGGTTGCTGCCTTTTCTTCGAGAAATGACACCATATGTTGCTTCTCCCTCCATACCAACTCCAATTGTTGTTCCTATACCCTCCATTGTCCCTTCTTCTTCGTCCAATTTTCACCTCTCTACCGCTTCTAAGCACCCCTCTATGACTTCTGCTTCTTAGGGTCCCTCTGTTACTTCTTCTTCTCAGCACCCCTATCAAACATCTCCCTTAGCTTCTTCTCCGTCCACTTTTCACCCCTCTGTTACTTCTAAATGTCTTTCTCTCTCAGTCTATCGTACATCTCATGTAGCCTCCAGTATGCCTCTTCCATCACCTCCAATTTGCCCCCCTCTTTCTGGTCGTACGCGACCTCGACCTCAAGTGAATGTTGTTCAATTACAAGTTATTGCCCCACCACTACACAATGCTCATGCCCGGTCCCAACTTGAGCACATACTTGCACATTGACAAAGCCATTTGCAAGAAGGACAAAGAGGGGCACATCTTCAAAAGTCAGAGTTGTAGTGATGGTTGTGGAGGCAGATCTGGAGTCCACCCATGAGCGCATCTTTCAAATGAAGGCCCCAAAGTACTCCAAAACTGCAAGCAGTGATAGCCTCTATGGCACGAAGTACCTTCAAACTTATCATCACTCTACATATTTAGATTTTTTCGAGAATTTTCTTGAGCGCAAGCTAAAATCAATTGGTGGTTTACAAATCCTATTGATGAGGAGGTTTACGATGCTCTATTTTCAAACTATAAAAACAATATAGATGCTAGAAAAAATGCAATAAATTCATTGAACATGGGATTGATGGTTTGAGAGCACTTTAGTTTGTTATCAATGGTTTATCTTCACAATTATGTTGGAAAGTGGATGATGTCTATTTCTATTTTATGGACCACAATCAGTATTACCAGAAAATCTACAAAGAGCGTGCAATGAGACTAACGGAGGATGGAGGAATCATTGAAGATGTGAAAGAAGAGAATGACGGTTTCACCCTCACTGCTAGTGACGTCGACAATGTTGTAGAAGATGAAGACATCAATGCAAGAAGACAAGTTGTCATTGCTAGTGAAGAAGACATCACTATGAACAAAGAAGGTATTCCCATGGGACAAGCAAGCAATGTTGTAATTGAAGAAGACGAAGGAATCTCTCAAAAGACTGAGAAGAGTAAGCGGATATTAAAAAAAGGTAGTTCTTCGACATCTAGAAAACACAAGAAAATTTGCAATGTATCTTGAAAGATTCATCCAAAGAATTTTGATGGGAGGAGCTGACATCTTTTGATAAGACAACTCTAGTGCAAAAGCTCATGGGTGTAGATTCCCAATTAGATGTAGAGAAATTTTTGAGGACGTGGATTGGAGATAGAAAGAAAATTTAAGAGCCCTATCAAAAAATAAAAAATACAAGGTCTATGGAAGACTATGCACTCACAAAAGCGGTTGCAGAATGGTCCTTCAAAACCAAGAAAGTGGTGTTTACAGGCACCAAAGGTTTTGAAGGTATTAGTTTAGAAGATTGGAAAGTCATTTAGAAATGACTAATGTCTCAAGTTACATTCATTATACCACAAAATTTGTCTATTTCAAGCTCGGGGGGTGCACTGAGTTCTACTATAACAAATCACGTGCAAACAAGTGGTTTCTAATAAACTATAATTTCAACCTAAAATTTTGAACATTGTTTAATAATGACTATAGCTTTCTATTGCCAAAATTTCCAACTCAAATAAAATATGAAATGATTTTTAGAAGAGGTTGAAAATGAACTAAAATGGCATGTTTTTCAACTCAAATAATTATAGAGGACACATTTAGATGACCATTGAATCAATATTCAACTCAAAATGAGCTTTCAATAGAGAGTTATTTTAAAGAATTTTTTGTTCATTTTTTAGACAATTTTTTCTTAAATAATATAGGGGTGTGAAAGTTATTTTTCAATTCTACAGTGTATCTTTTTACTTCAAAAATTTGTAAATAATTATTATTAACAAATAAAAATATCAATAATTCAAAACATAAACTTTCAAAGTAGGAAAATCTATTCATATTTTTTTAATTTTGTTTTATTTAAAATTCAAAAAGTATATAGGGGGTTCAAAGTTTTGTTTGCACGTGGTTTCTAATGGACACTCTAAATGACCCCCCCCCCGAGATTTCAAGAAATATCAAAATCTCTTTACTTTTCAATTTCAAAATTTAATTTTGATCTGAAACTCCATAGAGATGTAAAGATCACCCTTTAACTCCTAAAGTTCCAATAACTTTTTGACAATGGAGGTTTTCAATGAATTGTTCCATTTTCACATTTTTGGGTACATTGATGAACTTGACATTTTTAATTTAATCCCTAAAGGTTATTGACTATGTTTTTACCAAAATTGCTCCAAAATTGCCATTCCTAGTAGAAGTACAAAATTTTAGGAAAAAAAATAATTTTGGATACATATAACTAGAGGATCTTGACATCTTATAGTACATTGGTTTGAAAAGATGTGGAAAATTTTGGAGATTTCCACCGTATAGATTTCAAGATATTTGTATTATAATAGATAAAAGTTCTTTTTGTAAACTACCTTCCGAGCATTAAAAACTATATATCATGCAATAACTTCATAACTATATAGTCAAAAGTCATAAAAATTGTTACAACCTAAAGCTAATCCTCAAGCATATGTTGTGTGAAAATTTCAAAGGAAAAAATAAAAATTTCATTCATAAGGAATTGCCTAAAATGATCATGTTGCCAGAGAATTCAAATTAGGGTTGATTTTATGGGTTAAATTGTACAAAAGTAAATACTACTTTGAGTCGTCCGCATGGAATTAATTCACTACAAGAAAATGGGGGTACAAATGACTTGTCCACAATGACTACACCGACAACAATGATTGCAAATTAGTCACTTTGCAGTCACTTTGAAGTCATTGTTATTGGTGCAATCATTGTGAACAAGTCATTTTTAACCCCATTTTCTTGTAGTGATTGTAAAAATTTTGACTATTGAATTTGTAGAATATAATAATTTTGGATGATCAACTTTATCTACAAAAAACACAACTTTTGGTTAACCCTTCAAGGATGAAGCACGGGGAGGACACTCCCCACGTTTTAGCAACCCACGTGCGGTGGAAAAAGTAATACAAGTAATACACCTTAAAATTTAATATTTTAAAAAAAAAAAAAATTATGGATAGATTTTACTACTTTAGAAGTTTATGTTTTGAATTATTGGTATTTTTTTATGCTAATAGTAATTAGTTATAAATTTTTGAAGAAAAAAGATACACTGTAAAGCTGAAAATAACTTTCACACCTCTATATTATATAAGAAAAAAGATTTGAAAAATGAAAAAATAATTCTATAGAATAGCTTTCTATTGAAAGTTCATTTTGGTTGGATATTGATGCAATAGTCATCTTCATGAGAGCTCTAGAAATATTTTAGATGGAGAACATACCATTTTAGTTTATTTTTCAACCCTTTCTAGACAATATATCTTATGTTATTTGGAATTGAAATTTTTGTCAATAGAAACCTTTAGTCATTGTTAAACAAAGCTCAAAATTTTAGGATGAAATTATAGTTTATTCAAGGTGTATTACATGTATTACTTTTTCCACCGCCACATGTAGGTACTCCAAATGTAGTGAGAATGTCCTCCCCGTGGGACAAAGGCCTTTTTTTTGCCAAAAAACACTCAAAACTGCCATTCCTATTGGAAAGAGTTAAAAAATTTTAACATTATTTTTTTGATAATCTAATTTTAGGATCTTATATCTAACTATTATGAGAACATGAGGAATAAATTTCAAAAAATTTGATTGCACACATTGCAAGATATCTATGTTTAAAGTGAAAAAACAAAAAAAATTGCACATTGTGAATCTAGATTTTTGGACTTTGACCTTACTTAACTTAAATTTTTTGCACTACAAAGTTTTGAGGTTTAGGTCTTTATAGTAGGAAATGGAGTTGAGGGTCTAGGAAAAAAATTATTTCAAAAAAACTTAATTTTCATTCTTCAAAAAAATGCTAAGTAGAAGTAGGTACAAGATAAATGGAAAATCTAAATTATTAATATCTATAAGTTGGAATTAAAAGTCACTAATCACAATAGTAAGATTGTTTTAGTAAGCAAACTAAACCATTTTGGAACTTCTTCATTTTTGAAATATGAAAATTTCATTCACAAAGGAATCCTACGATCTTGTTTTTCGGACAATAACTTTCACATCTTTTGTCCAAATGAAATGAGTCTAATCTTCTCAAATAGATAAAAATATAATCTATGAGAAAAAAAATTAAAAGTTCAAAGGTTCAAAAGTTTGAAATTTTTGTTTCTTGATTAGTCTCTTTTGTTTTGAACTTATTTGGGCATAACTTTTGTTCTTGGGCACCAATTGAAAAAATTACATTTCCATGAAGATAATCAATTTTTATATCTTTAAAAAAAGTTCAAAAAACCATGACAAAAATTGAGAACGTAGGTACCAACCCAAAATTCAATTTGTCCCGTGAAGGAACATTGGTCTTTTAGGGGTTAAAAATATTTATAAGAAGACAAATAATGTTTTTTTCATCCTCCCCCCCACCAACGTAATAGAATTTTGAAGCTTTTAGGAATTCAAAAATTAATTTTAATTGTCTTTTATTTTGGAAAAATCATAACTTTCACCTCCTATGTCCAAATGACACAAAACAAAACCTTTATCATCCTTTGTGCTTAGCACTTTCTATTCATGCTACTTCCATGGTGTTTGGACCTATGCTATGGAATTTATGGATTTTAATTATTTAAAAAATTAAATTAAATTAAATTAAATTTTGAAAAAATATAACTTCTATAAGTCATGGCCAAACATCACAAAACAAAGTCCTTGCACTCCTTTTTATGTAGGACTTTCTATTTGTACAAAGAATGCAACCTCTCATACTATTGTGTAAACGTTGTTGAATTTCAAAGTTCTAATTAATAAAAATAAATAAAAAATTTACTTTTATTTTGGTTGTGGAAAGAAGACAAGGGCACACTAGTTCTAATGAAAAACACACAATATGGTGTAACCTAGATTCTGACACATGTAACTTGCTATTGCAACAATTCTTTCCTTTTTTCAAATTTTTAATGACTAGAAATTATGTTACATTATATATACTTTTTAAATTCCTACACTATGAAAACAATTCTTCAATACAGTAAATTAGAATTTTTAAGTCATTATTGCAAAAAATTTAAGTTATGAAGAGTGAAAGACAAAAACTCAAGTTGAGCAAGTTGTAAAAAAAGTTCTTTTATTCACTATAAATATGAATATCTTGCAATCTTTGCAATGAAAGTTTATAAAATACCTTCTATACAATTTTAATTTATTGTAGTACATAAGTACAACATCCTATGGTAAAATACCTCCTTTCAATAAAAATTTAGTTTGTTATTCTATTGGAAAGCTAATGTGTTTTTCTATCTTCACAAAAATATTTCAAAAAATGACAACAATTATTGAGACTGGAGGAGCTTGCTCGAAATCCATTGTGTCCCCCAAGGGGACACTAAGATTGTAGGGGTTAAAGATACCTAGGCATGGTGTCTTCTAATTCATAAGCCATTTGTGTGTTAGTACGCTCCAAATCTTGGTTGCCTAAAGTAGGCAATAAAATGAATTTGTGTAGTATTGAAGAGATAAGGTGAACAATCAATTGTGAATGCTTTCTTATTGTCTTCTTCAAAAAGATCATATTTGTAATATGATGAAGTAATGGCCTATTATCACCATTACATAACATTTCAAAATGTTGTAAAGCAAATAACACATTCAACTTTGCATTGACTTCATGCACAAAAAATGATTTTATAATTGCCTCCAAAGGATGTATTGAATTGGATTTTACAACCATTGTATATATAGTTGGCCTCTTAATACAATTGCTTGAAATGGATATATCCAATTGTCCAATTTGTTCACATCTCCGTCGAAAGCATCGTCCTATAATGAGTTTGCAATGAATCATCTACTTCATGGGCCTGTGAAGTAATTCTCTTCTTCTTTTTTGGACCAATTAATATGTTGTGGATAACCAATTAGGGTGTTATTGTTGTTTGTTTTTTGTGAATATTTGTATGTATTTTTTTATTTTTGACAAGTTGGTTGTTAGTTTTGTGTCCAATTGGGTCATTTTGTCAATCTATTGAATCCAATTTCAAGCCTATTTGGTGATGTTGTAGATGAATGTCTAATAAGATGTTGGGATGGTTTTGCTAAGTTGGTGGTTGTGTGTCCTAGTTGGATTGTGATTGTGATAGGTGTTGTATCCAATTTGGAATGGAATTGTCAATGGGTAGTCAATTGTAATTTGAATTTGGAGTTGGTAGTTGAGAGGTAGTTAGTCATCTCTTTCCCCTTGTTGTAACTGCCACTTCTGTCTTTCCTATTAGGTTGTGTTTTCTCTTCCATTTTTCTTTACCCATTGTTGAGAGAGCGTCCAATGTGAGTCCCAGTCCCAAGTCAATTGTGTATTTGATTTTCTATTTGGAGTGTGAGTATGTGTTATGAGATGAAATTGAGTTTGGATGTGAGTGATGGTATGGTTGTGTTTTAATTGGTGAAGGTTCAGTGAGTTGGAGAGGTGATGCAATTTTAAAATAAATTAAAAATGTTAATTAGAGGAAGTGGAGGTGGATGTGCTAATTGAACAAATTGTGAAGATCAATGCCAAGTTTTAATGGTGATTTATTGACCAAGTTAGATTAATATGTTACGTTTTTAAATCAAATGGATGTGTTATATGTGTTGTGTATGTGCTTCATTGTGTTTTAAATTTAGAGTGAATGCAAGCTATGAAGTTAATTGAGTGTTAGTGAAATATGTTTAGTTTTTAAATTGGATTATATGTCACGTGGAAATTTGTGTGTACCAAGTTGGAAGTTTGAGTGTCGTTGTACTAATATTTTTGGCTATAGAATATCAAGTTGGATTATTGAATTTAAGTTGAGATATTTCAATTTTAAATATTGAACCTATTAGCATAGATTCTCTACTTGACCGTCTCCCTTGGAACAAACTTATTATACTAAAAGGATAATTTCCGAGTAGGTCATTATTCTTCTTCGACATATGACTTTTTGTCTTATTATATTTTTGCATGTGCAATGTAAAGGTAGTATTAGAAAATGATTTTTCTACATGAGCAAAGCTTCTGCTATAGAAGAAACCTTTACAATACAATGGTTATATGCCAATCTGGACATACATTTGTGAGATTTATAATGGGAGAAAGAGACATTGAAGATTCTTGTAGCTTACTATGAATTAGTTGCAATGCTCAATCTTCATGGTATAATCCATCATTATTATGATTAAGTTGAGAAGCCGTTTTTGTAAATAAAATTCAAGTGTAATATAGAGCAAAACTTACATCATATAAATAATTATTTGTATTTCTACTTGTTTACATATAAGCACTGACTTCCTATTCAAACTTGTAGAACCAATAAACATCTTGTGACCCATGTCGTAATACATCATCCATCAAATGTCTAGCACCTATCATGTGCTCCAATACTAATTGTCTTGGTCCTCCATGCTCCATTCAAAGTTTTCTCCAAACTTTTGAATAGATCTCGTGCTATGTTTATGTCATTCATTGACCATTCGTAAGTACGACTATAAGAATAATATAATCTTCTAATATTCACCAAAATCAATCCAATATGAATTAGTTTGGATCTAATATCAATGTCAATGTGAGTCATGGTATAATGAAGGCACTACATTATATATAATTGATATTCTTCTGCCTTGAAGAATTTGAAACAAGAAGTAGAAGCTTGAGGCCATCTCCCTACCATAGTCTTCAAATGAGCAATATGAACTACTACCAATGCATTTTCTAACTTTGCCTTCTCACTTGTTGTCTTTCCATATGTATTTATAAACTCTTCAACATATTTTTTAAAGATATTTAAAGATGTATAATGCATTCCATCAAATACTAAGTCCATAAATAAATCAAACCCATATAGTGCATGTAAACTCCACAACAGAGATTTTCCAGTGATGCCTTCATAGAAAACAATTGCAATAAGAGAGAAGACAGAATGTCAAGGCAAAATAAATTACAAGTGCTAGCAATTCCAAATTTGAATAAAAATGTAGTTTTGAATTTATAAGAATAGTTCAAATAAAAAACGAAATTGTTATTGAACTTCAAAATATTATAGAAAAAATATTTAAAGTTGGATATCTGAATGATTAGACAATATTGCATGTTGTTCAAATGTTGATGCTGCCATCTAGGAATTCAATCCTATCACTACAACAACGGTAGTGTTTTATGACTGCCAAAATATGACTGAGGATGACTGGCGACTACTTGCAGTCATATTCTTGGAGGTCAATACCTTGGGGAGAAATATGACTGCTAGTCGTTTTTGGGCCTTGTATTTCATGAGTGTATATTATATGTCCATTGGGAACACCAAAGTATTTCATAGAAAACGGTAGGGAACTTGTTTGAGAACATTGAATTATATTATTAGTCATATTTTCATGGTAGTAACATTTTTTTGTTTTTGGGCAACCCAAGAAAAACATGGGCAATCAAAAAAAATATAGACAAGCCATTGTTTAAAATTTTGAAACCTAATCACTACTTTTTAAGGGTTTTGAAACCCTAGTTGTCATTTTTTTAAGGTTTTGAAACCCTAGCCACCACTTTTTAGGGTTTTGAAATTCTAGCCACTACTTCTTTTGACTCTTCTTCCTTACCTTTTGTTGTCTCTTGTCTCTTGTTTTTTAGTTGTTGTGTTTTGTTGCATTTGAGTTCACTCTTGTTTCTTAATTGTTGTGTTTTGTTGCATCTTGAGTTCACTCTTGTTTCTTAGTTGTAGTGTTTTGTTGCATCTTGAGTTACTCTTACTTCTTAGAGTTGTTGTCTTTTGTTGCATCTTCACTCTTTCTTCTTGTTTTATTTTCTTGCATCTTAATTCTTTCTTCTTACTTTTTGTTCTCTCTTTTTGTTTCTTGTTTCTTTTTGTTGCATCTTAATTCTTTTTTGTTGCATCCTAATTCTTTTTTGTTGCATCTTAACTTCTTTTTGTTGTTTCTTGTTATTTCTTAGTAGTTGCTCTTTATTTTTTTTGGGCATCTTAACTTGTATTTGTTGTTATCTTTTAGCACTTGTTGCCTTTTTTCTTCTTGTTCCTTACATCACCATTGTTTTTCTTCTTACCCTAAATTTGTATTACATATTTTCTATTGTTGTAAACTTTTGAAGATTGAGCTTTGTTGTATGTTCATTAAAAATTAACCTCCTATTTCTTTAATTGTATATGCAGGCAACAAAATTGGAATAAAGTCATTGAAGGCTACTTGCAACTCACTTCATATTATTGTAAGAAATATAGTCTCTATTGACTTGTGTAAATAATTCATTGTGATATACATATTTTGTATTTGTGACTAATAAATTATAAATGTCATTGAAAGGAGTCACATTCCTTCTTATATAATCCCTCTCCAATATAATTGTTTCTTGTATATTTTTAAAATCACATGTATTTGTTTTTAACTACATGAAATCTTTTATTCAATTGTTAAATCATTTTAATGTATGATTGCAAATATGCTTAAGTATCCTACAACCGTTGTATGATTTGTTCAATTCACAATTCAAAATACATATCAATAAAAAAATGACTACTTGGAGTCACAAAATGATTATAATAATTTCCAAAAAATGACTAGGTGCTCTCAATATGATCGAAAAATATGACTGAGAAGAGTCGTTTTACAAATCATCAAAAAATATGACTCACCACAGTCATATTTCACATGATTGCAAAATATGACTCACCACAGTCACATTCCACATGACTGCAAAATGTGACTCATTGCAGTCATATTCTACATGACTGCAAAATATGACTCACCGCAATTATATTCCACGTCATCAAAAAATATGACTCACCGTAGTCATATTCCATAATAACAAAAAATATGACTCACCACAATCATATTCCACGTCATCAAGAAATATGACTCAATGTAGTCATATTTCATAGTAATAAAAAATATGACTGACCGCAGTCATATTCTACGTCATCAAAAAATATGACTGACCACAGTCATATTCCACGTCATCAAAAAAATATGACTCAACGCAGTCATATTCCACGTAGGATTTTTTCATTTACCCGAGTAGCTCAAGAAAAAGTCAAAGAAAGTTAAAATATACGCCTTATTAGCATACTATGGCTAATTATAGGTATTTATACCCCGCAACTTATATGACTGCCAATATGACTGATGTCTGAAGCGACTGCTTCTAAACGACTGTAGTCAGTTATATTCCGAGTCATCTATAGTGATTTCTGCACGAATCATATTTTTTATTTTATGACTCACTGCAGTCGTTTTTTGATATGTATTTTGATTGTTAAGTTCTTGTAGAACATAGCACCAACAACAAGAATTGTATCCAACATCTTTTAAGTTTCCTGCTTTATATTGAGCAGGGTAGTCACCTATAAAGATGAATAACGCGGCATGAATCCTAATGTTCAAAAATATATCATTACACTTGATTAATGAGAATTACATGAATAATGAAGTACTTGAATCATTTATATTGTAAAAAATATAAAAAGATTATTTTTGTAATTAATTTTTAAAATTTAAAGAAACAAATTTTTAAAACAAACCAAAATTTTGGTATATTGGAAAATAGTAATCACATTATCTTAAATATTGTGAATTGTGAATTTGAAAATTTAAGAAACTTAAGAAATAAACAAAGAATAATACAATATAAAATTACTTGCAGAATATATGAAATGAGTATCTGCATTGTGAATGAACAAGGCTTTCATAAAAAAACTTTGGATCATATGAATATTGAACTTCAAATCTTTCAATATAATCTTTCTCCATTTCATCAATGAAGGGGGCATTAGATGAGATTCGGGGGGGCTACAGGGCCGTTTCAGGCTGTTCCCAGCTCCGTTCCCCCGTCCGTTCCTCCAGGCCCTATCGAACGCGGATGGCAGTTTTTTTTTTCAAAAATAAATAAAAAATAAAATTTAAAAAAATTTAAGTTCTTAAAATGAAAAACAAAGTTTAATTTTTTTAAATTTTTTGAAAAAATCAACGTGGCAGTCGCTGGACCAGGTCAGCAGGCTTTGTGAATGGCCACTTTCGTCCAGTTTTGTCTAGTTTCCCACTTGGGAACTTGCGGCCCTTCCCAGTAGGGAAATTCCATCTAATGTCATAAAATAATTCATGACATTGAATTACGTGGATTTATGCAACTCCGTAGATGACAAAGGAATGAAGACTATAGGCAATGGACCAATGGATGATGTTTTGCCATTATTAAGGATAGTAATTTCTAGTGTCCAACGATCCTTGTATATTGTCCTTGTTGACTGTCCAGAATCCATCCCAATGCGTCAATATGCTAAAACTAATTGGATCCCCTACATTTGCATGTATTTAATTGTCAAAAAATCTTCTAATATTTTAGAACTTGTGGGCAATTGCAAGAAACACCTGCCGATTTTCGTTCAAAACGGCAATTTCACTCCTGTTCGTGGATTTTGGAATAATTTTTTTTTAAATAAAAAAAAATATGGATAATGTGTAAAGCATTAAAAAAATGATATGTGCAAAAATTCAGACCTAAAATTTTTTATCTCTAAGAGTTATGCACGGTCAAAGAGGGTTGAAAAATAGAAGACAATAGACAGTTTGGAATTTAATTCTTAAAAAATAGTAAAAAAATTCTAAAAATTCTAAAAAAACCCCATTTTTCCTTACTTATAGATACTCCTTTTCACCAATTTTCACTATTGGAAAAATAAAATTGTGTTCTCTACACTTGTGCAAAGGTAGTGCTCTTTGAGCACATGTGGAGGGTGGACAGTTTACTATTTTTAAAAAAAAATTCGTGAGATTGTGTAACTTTAGTATAAATCCTTGTATACCAATTTTGAGCTTCAAATTCTTATTTTTGGATAAAAAATAGTACTCCAAACCCCCAAAATGGC
The DNA here is from genome assembly GCA_947034895.1 of Rhytidiadelphus loreus. NCBI lineage: Eukaryota > Viridiplantae > Streptophyta > Bryopsida > Hypnales > Hylocomiaceae > Rhytidiadelphus > Rhytidiadelphus loreus. The sequence goes on from OX344761.1 coordinate 51,058,962, forward strand.
CAAGGTAGACATCCAATCGGGGGCAGTTTAAAAATAGTAAAATAATTTTAAGAAAACCCAAAAAATTACTCAACATTTAAAACTACCACATGTACCTTCATTTCAAGTTTCATAGAAGATGGACACACGATGCAAAAGTTATGAGCAAAAAACCACATGTCTAAGGTCAAGGGGACAAAAAATAGGACAAGTGTTTCTTGCAATTACCCTTGTATAGTATTGGCATCAAATAAATAATTAGAATCCAATAAACTTTCAAAAGAGAGTGACGTAAAAAATCATGAATTTTAAAATTACACCAAAAGTAATTACCTTTACTATAAGTCGTGAAGCTTTGATGCAGTGTGAACAATTTCGACAAAAAAATAATTATGTACATGTTCTTATTTGCATGCAATCCTCTCTCCAACTCTGGTGCCCGATTACTTTGTGGAAAAGTGGTGTACTTTTCATTGCATTTAGAACATGTGACACGCAACTCGTAGGTATTTGTTGGGTTCCAAAAATCACTCCAAAGTCTCACTTTAGCACCATCCCAAAAATCTTGTATAGTTTCTGGAACCACCTATCATCTAACCCTTTATCAAACCACCTATCTTGAACTTTCCACATAGTTAGAAATTCACTATAAAAAGTTTTGCATTTGCATAGTAATGATAATTGCTCCATCACTAGTAAATAATCAAAGGATAATATGTCTTTTTCCATTTTACCACACTCGGTACAACTTTGTGAATCATCCTCTTTTCTAGTAGGTGGTTGCATCAAAATAGGCTCATGTTTAGAAGCAGTAGTCCCCGTGCATAGGCTATAATAGGAGGGTTTAAACATTCCCATGGTTTTATACAATTCATTCATATCTTTGAAAGATTCAGGTAAATGAGACCCTTCCAATGTGCCATCCCAAGGACGAGGGAGCATTCTCATTAACATTCCTATACTATAATTTTGAAAATTGGCATAAGGAAGAACTTCAATGTTTTCTACATCTTGAATATTATGAAATAGAAGTTTGAACATTTTTGTTTTGTTTGTGAGTGAAGAATTACCATCATCCATGAGTGATTGTAGTTTTAGAAGTTTCAGTTTCAAAGTTTTCTCTAATGATACTTGAACACCTTCATGAAGATGAAAACTTGCTTCATCAACAAGTATTACTTCAGAGTCATCCCAACCTTGGTCACCTTCTTCATTATGGAAATCATGTTGGAGTTGTTCTTGGTTTGAACTTGGGTCTCCCATGTTTTCTACACTAAGAACTAGAGGTGAAATAGGCATTGAATTGTGCACTTGCCTTTCAAGATCATCTTGCAAATGACAATTAATGGTTTGACGAGTCAATACAATATTCTTTCCTATACATTGAGTACAAAAACAAGGTTCTAAACACTCAATTGTTGTAGCAATTCAATGTTGTTTTTCCCCCTAGCATCATAATTTGCATGCCTCTTCCTTGTCTTCGGATTTACTAATTTGACCCCGCTCTCACTATCTTTGTAAGAATAATTACAAGAACAAGGAACTCGTATTGGTACCCTGCAAATCAATTGATCAATAGTTAAGTTAATGATAAGAAGATGATTAAATGCCAGAACATGCAATAATGTAATGTAAAAGAATAAAAAGCACTAGAAGTTGAAGAAGTAATGGTACGAATGATTGCATTTGTGTTGCATTTGACTGTTGTGTCACATGCAGAAATTCAATACCGTCTGGCTGAGTTATTTTTACTACAGTAGAACCTGCACATTGTCATTACTTCACAGAGCTTCACTCCCGCCTAGACTTGAATACTAAGCGTGCAACAGACTGCGGATCCACGCTGAGATATTTTGTGTTTCAATGAGAGAGATATATATATCGACTTACCTAGTGTTTTGAGAGAGATATATATGAGAGACTCATTTTCAGAGTACTGGTTGTGGAGGAAGGCAATTATGGAAGAATGGGGATCATGGCTTGTGGAGAGGATGAGTAACCTCAAGGTGGTTTCTGCAGTTTTCAGCACCGTCTTGGCTTACCTTCTGTGGGCAATTGCAGACCGCTGGGTGCTGCACAGAGGACGCAAAGGGCCTGTGCAATGGCCCATTCTAGGTACCATTGGCTTCATCCGTTTCGATCCCTCACTGTATAAATAATTTATGATCTCTTCATCTTTGGGTTGTGCACGCTGTAGTTGGGACATTGGAGTCATGCATGCTTTGGTTTTGGAGGAATTGGATTTCTGTTTCTGTCGTGTACTAGTTGTTTTGAGATTTTGATCAGGTTGGGGTTCGTATTTGTAGTCTGATGGATATAATTTTGGTGCATTTGGTCACAATCGTTAGGGGCGACGGTGGAAGTGCTACGAAATTTTCACCAGTTCAATGACTGGTTGGTGTTTTATTTCCTCCGAGACGGGCTCACTTTTGGCTGCAAACTGGCGAATGTGAACTTCATCTGCACGGCTGACCCTGCTAATGTGGAATACATTCTCAAGACTAACTTTGCTAACTACCCGAAGGTTAGTCGATTGGATATTCTTCATTTTCAGTGACCTTTTGCACATTTTAGGACTCACTCATTAGTGACATTGATAGCAATTTACAGAGCAACGAGCATAGTGCAAGTTCTTTTTTTTCAGGTAGTTTCACAGGTATACTGTGAGGAGATATACTGCGTCTCATTTATTACTCTTTACTGTTCGTTTCAACATTTTCGAACTTGTTGCGCCAGAGAAATCCAAGAGTCCCTAGTCGTAATTCCATAGAGCTAGAGAATCAAATAGAGAATCGAATAGAGCCCACAATTTCTTACTCGAGCTGTGCAACTGCATACTTAGTTGCACACAATATTGGACTTTTTGGATTCCTCTGGTGCTGGCTCCATGTTTTTGTCCTGCTTTGCGATATAAATATGGCACGCAAAGTCTTTCAATTCCTGAGTAGGTATGCGAAAGTATCGATTGCGTCACACTGTAAAGTCACAGCCTTTCATTTACCTGAGTGCACGGAGACGAGTTTCCAAGTTGTTGAATTCGTTGTTGAATTGTTCCTAAATCATTCAGGGGAAAGTGTTTCACGACAACTTTGAAATATTTCTGGGAGATGGCATTTTGAACGTGGATGGGGAGAGTTGGAAGCAGCAGCGCAAGATGTCTAGCCATGAATTTGCTTCCCGAAAGCTGCGAGATTTCAGCACTGTGATCTTTCGAGAAAACTCCGTGAAAGCGGCGTTTATCATCAGCAACGCTTGCAGGACGCAGCAGCCACTTGACATGCAGGTCAGTTTCTCGATCATACCTTGGAGTGAGCTTAGCTTGGTCACCTGTGAATTTTTAAAACTAACAGAAAACATAGAAAAGGCATAATAATGAAATAAAATAATAATGAGCTACAAAACTGTTAGCTACAGAAATACGTAGGGTCAGTTTCGGAACTACACTCAAAGAATATTCTTAAACTCTCTCAAGAATGTTATCTAAATTATGAAAACATTCTAAAGATATGCAGCTTTATGTATATTCTCAAGACTACCAGACTTTTGTTCAGGTTTTGCCATTTAGAACAAGGGTGACCCCGGAGTCTCTCAGTTGAGCTTTCAATTGGAATAATTCATACTTATTCAAGTTCATTTGTGTCGTCCATTCTCAGTGGCAATTACCCTTACTGAGCACGAATCTGATGATTTTTTCTTTTATGCATTGATATATAACACGAAATTTCTTGAAGCTCCTTCAAATGAATAAAGTGTGCTTTTCAAAACAGTCATATTTGTCCCTGTGGATGGAATGGTTCATGGTTGAGCGTTCCGGGGCTATTTCGTTGTTTCGATTTTGGACGAAGAAAACCTACCAACACTTATTAAAGTGTAAACAAAAGCGATATTACTATCTTTACCCTGAATGAGCACTCACAAGTCAATTAATGATTTTCTTCGTGGTGCTGGGGAGGACATGCATTGGCATGAGGAGAACCGTTGCAATTGCGTTTCGAAAACCACTCTCCTTTGAAAACCATTGCAATTGACTTTGAACAAACCACCCACTTGCTTACGATTCCAAGGATTTTCTTACCACCATTTTCCTACCAGAAATCTAACAAAAAATTTATGATTGCAATATGCGCGTTACCATTATTACAGGACTTGTTCATGAGGCTTACTTTGGATTCTACCTTCCAAATAGTGTTCGGGTACGAGATTGACACGCTGAAGCCGGGGTTGCCGGAAGTGCCGTTCATCAAGGCGTTTGATACCACAAATGAGCTCGCATCCAAAAGGTTTGCGAATCCCTTTTGGAAGCTGCAGCGAGTTCTCAAAGTGGGCGATGAGGCTGCTGTGGTGGCCAGTGCAAAGGAGGTGAATGACTTCACGTACGGTGTGATAAAGGCCAGAAAATCGGAGCTGACTGCGAGCATGAAAGGTCTCGGGAAAGAGGCTCTTCATACTTACGTAAGTGCGGAGTAAACTGCTTTCAAGATTTTCTCTTTCAGAGCTGACTACAGTCTTCCCGTTTTTGATGATGTGAGGTTTCTGATGAACCTAGCTGAGACTTGGAGACATGTGAAGAAAAACAATTGCAATCTTCAATACCCACCTGAGAGAAGTCCAAAGTGTGCATGTCTACGAAAGAAAATGCCAATGCAAATGACTAATAACTAAAATGCTGATCTTTGGTCAAATAAAAACAAGATTGGGTTTACTACATATACTTACTCCACTTTGGTTGTTGTGTTCAATGGCAAGAGTCAATGTTTCATACACTCATTTTTAAAAAAGTAGAATTTAATATTTTTGTGAATTATCAAAGACAAAACTTAAAGTGCCACCTCTAGGTGCATAATTGAATTGTCTTTAAAAAGACTCACTAGATCATTCACTAATTAAAAGCTCTCTTACTTTACAACCATATTGTACCATGTGAAAGTTAAAAATATTCTACAATGAAATTTTAAGCTTGCAAAGATGAGGCCCTACCATCAAGGTAATCAATAAAAAATGATTAGATTCAAAATTGAATGAGGTGCATTCCTCTTTGTTTCCAAGAGTTTTTGGAAAAGTCATTCATCATACAATTTTAGTCTTCCACAATGTTTCAGGGTTAACCTTGCAAAGACAAGGTCTTTCACTAGGGTTGTATCCCAAAAATTATTAGATTTCTCAATGAATAGATGCGTTCTTCATTTCTACATGTTAAAGTCATTTACTAGATGCATTTTTTCCTCCATGGTATTTACCATTAAAGGCCCCTAAGGTAGGAGGTACTTGACCTCTAAAATCGCCCTGGCCACCTCTTCAAATGTATACTATTTTGTACATGCTGTTTTTTCATTGTACCAACAATGTACAAAAAAGTTACATTTCAAGAGGTTGGCAATTTTAGAGCCCATTGCATTTCAACTTCAAAAATTCATAACTAATTCTACAAAGCTCTAAAAAATACGAAACTACTTGGGTTAGATGTCAATTCCATTTGTTTTTGAGGAAAATTTACTGAAAAATATTTCAAGAAGTTTCACGTCACCAAATTCAGTTTCAGCTCTTAAGTGTGTGCATTTTATGGCCCTCCTGGCTGCCTCATATGACAGAACAGGGGCCAGTTCAAAACATTTTACACAGTTCTACCTTGTGTATGATCCATAATGCAGGGGAAAGGTGACCTCTTCACCAGGTTCATGCTCTTGAACGAGGAAGCAGGAGAGCAGCGGTTCACAGACAAGAACTTTCGTGATACGCTACTCACTTTTATAATCGGTGGAAAAGACACCACGGCCATCGGTTTATCATGGTTTGTGTACATGATCACAGTGCACCCTCATGTTGGTGATAAAATTTTCCAGGAGCTTCGTGCTGTAGAAACCGAGTTACAAGCAGTGAATACCAGCAACAAATCTGAGCCTGAGACATTAAGCGGGGAAGGTGATTTCAACCAAAAAATTTTGCGGTTCTCCGAGTTACTCACTTTCCACAGCCTTCTCAAGTTGCACTACCTTCATGCCTGCATCATGGAGACCTTGCGCCTGCATCCTCCTGTGCCAGTGGTAACTCAATCTCTGCATCCTGATGTACATTTTGTCACACATAAATTGACTAATGTCATGTATCCTGTGGAGTGTTAGGAAACATGGGTGAGAATGGTCTCTATTATTACCTATTAAGCTTGCTGACAACATCGAATAAACGAACTTTCACGTTGATATGAGGAGATGTTGTAATTTTTGGAGGAAATCTGTTCTCCGGGTGTATTTCCTACTTGCTCCTAGGTCCAGTAGTGTCAAGGTTCAATGTTTTGTTATGGGTTTGAGTGGGCGAGGAAGATTATGCGCCAGGGAACTCAAATCTGGAGCATGGTTGTGGAGCCCAGACACAGGGCCTCTCTGCGAGCAGTGCTGCTTCCACAACCATGCATCTTGGGATCTGAGTTATTCGTATTAGTTCAATAGATTTGCCACAATCTAGGGTGAACCACGATTGCTCGCTAAGTAAGCAGATCTTGGTGTTATATTTAGAAACTGGAAAGAAGGGAGTAGTGGATAGTTACCTCTTTTATTTCATCTCTTCTCATTACTGTATTACAATAGGCCTCTTTGAGATTCAATACAGAAGGGAGTGCTTGATCTTGTGGTCCAGCATAGTGTGCAATTCCAATTGCATAATTTTGTCATTTGCTTTGAGTCTCATCTCAATGAAAATTATAGTGCTCTTGCAGAGATTTCAAAAAGTAATTTGTATTTCAAATTAACTGCTTCCATTCGAAGACCACAAGTCTTGAACTCCGACATCATTACCCTGGACTTGTGAATGTGTGCAGGAAATAAAAAGTGCTGCAGGCAATGACATACTTCCTGATGGGAAAGCAGTAAGGAAAGGCAACATGGTGATGTACTCACCTTATGCAATGGGGCGAATGCCTGCTTTATGGGGTCCGGACGCAACAGAGTTCAAGCCAGAGAGGTGGCTCGTAGACGGGGTTGTCCAGCCCCAATCTCCCTTCAAATTTTCTGCTTTTCAGGTAAGACAGCCAGTCTTTAACTAACTGTCACTTCAATATTTTGCAAAGTTAAAGGATGTTGTTGTACAGTACATCAGTTATTAGAATAACTGTGCAGAACATCAACTTTGCTTTCAGAATCTCAATGAGGTCTTCCATTCTACTGATGGCAAGCTGCCATTTAAGAGGACTGAAGAGCTGGGTTCCACCTCCCTCCTGGTTTCCATTTTGGCACTCCATTTCTGAAGATCTTTCTTCTTTTGCCGTTGATCGAGTTTCTCAAAACTGTATCACTCTCCACGAGGTTAAGTCAGGTCAATGTAGAGCAGGGTTGTGGACAAGCATGAGACATCCTTCAAGATAGAATGACACATTCCAGTGAGTCACAAGTTTGGGAATTTGTGGTGTGCAATGTTCATCACATTCAAGAAGACTGTTGCCTGTGATGGGCTTACCCAAACTAGTGTCTGGAATGGGTTCTTACCTCCACGCGCTCTATTTTCCGCATCTGGGCTGCTGATTTGAGTTGCCTCACAGTATGTTTTTTGCATTTTCAAGGACCATGTTCCTGTAACTTAGTTTGGTTCCTGCTTGATACGGTTCAATGACGATCTTAATTGGGGTTGGGCCGTGGACGTGACAATGCAGGCAGGACCTCGGATGTGTCTTGGAAAGGACTCGGCCATGCTGCAGCTGCGGATGTGTCTTGCTCTTTTATGCCGGTTCTTCAAGTTCCAGTTGGAGCCAGACTGCGTTGTCAAATACCGCCAAACAGCTTTCTTGCTGATGGCTAATGGCTTACATGTCAAAATAGTCGAGCGTTGTGATTAGTTGATATATGAACTCAGGGTTTTGTAATGTATGTTAGAGGGGTGTCTGTCCATCACCAAAGTTGCCGTTGTTAAGTTGGAATTTTATCAATATTTCTCACAATTAAAGGCACAACTTTATTTGAATATTCCTTCAATGGATAGCATCAAAACTCTGTTTGTCAGATAGTTTCTCAAGTGAGAAATTGCAGATCATATCTTAAGCATACACATGACGGTTTGAAACTTTGAATGACAGGTGAGAGATGGTACAGTAGTGTACATATCATCCCACCTTTCTAGTTTGTACATTCCTTCTGATGTTTGATATTTTCTTTTAATATCATAAAGAGAACAATGCCTCTACATTTCTCCTTGGATCTTTTTTCATGCTTATTGAGGTGTTAGTTGTGATATAAAATGATCTTGTAAAATCATTCTCTTTCTTGATGTTTCCTCTAAGAAGTATTTTGTATTTGTTACTAATATATCCAATACTCCACTTTTGTTCTATTTTTTCTTTGGGATAATTAATGATCTCTAGGATTGTATGAGGATGGAGAAGGATTCGAAGGTAGGCAATCCTATTATGGTTACTATTTCCAATTGCATCCCTATGTACATCTTTTTTTCACATGGGGTTTAACACTTTCAATCAAAGTGGGGTTGAAGTATTTTCATTCTTGGAAATGTATTTAGGATTAGTCAACTTGATGCTCAATTTGATGAGCGATGACTACGTTGTCAATTTTGTTAAATTGGTTTGATCTAGGCTCCAAAAAACCTAGCAATTACCTTTACAAAGTTCCAAAAGCTACTATTGGTTTACGTTGATGTTGCAAGTAGTGTGGCCCCAAAGTACCCAATTTGTGGAATTCCACCAAAATAAATGAATTTCAACCATTGAAAGAATTTGAATAGTGCAATGCACTTGCACACAAATTTTAATTTAAAATAGATAATTAGTCAAAATCTATTTAATATTAAAATTAGACATCAAAGTTTGATAATTAAAAGTTTTAAAACGTTATTATTAGGATATTAAATTATATTTATTCACAATTTCAAAATAAATGATTCTAATGTAGATTATAAAATATTTAACAAATATTATGTGAATCAAATGTCTGCCTGCCAGGTTGCCTTGGTTGTTATGTCATGTCAGTTCAACTAGGGCCTTTAAAGAGTCTATATCTTTAAAAAAAAAACTTCACTACATTTTGAAATCCTTACAAGGTTTTGTCACTATTTTGGAGGAGAATCATTGACATTAATGATGTTAAACTTTTCAAAATTACTTTAGATTAGTGAACTACTCATGTGAATTAGTGTAAAACATCAAGATGGATGCATGGTGGGATGGACCAAACCCAGTGTCCCATTTCAATTTTCAGGAACATGTGTTGATAGCAAGGTTTATTTCTTATAAAGTCCATGTTCATTAAAATGAGACAAAATGGTCAAATTGAAACCTTAACCCCTAAAGGACCAAGGCCTTTTTTCTGCCATAAAACATTCAAACCTACCATTTCTATAGCAAAAAGTACAAAAACTGAAAAAAAAAAAAAATTCAACATCTAACCATGTGATCTCACACCTAACTAGTATGAAAATGTGTGGGAAATTTTTTGACCACATATCTAGATTGCAAGATATTTGTGTTTAAAGTAAAAAATAAGTTTTTCAACACATTGTAGGACTAGATTTTTCAACTTTGAAGATTTTTTACTTAATTTTTTTGCTCTATAGAGTTTTGAGCTTTAAATCTTTATAGTGAAGAATTGAGTTGAGAGTCTGGGAAAAAAAAGATCCCAAAAAACTTAATTTTCATTCTTAAAAAAAATGTTAAGTAGAAGTAGGTATGCGATCAAAGGAAAATCTAAAATATTAATATCTTTTAGATGGAATTAAAATTCACTTATCCCAATGGTAAGATTGTACTAGAAAAAAAACTAAACCATGTGGAACTTTCTTTTTTGAAAAATTGCAAAAATTGCATTAAGAAACAAATCCTACAAGTTATTTTTTTCAAGAAGATGTTCTAATGCTCAAAAAACAAGATTGTCCATAAATTTATCATAAGAAATTCAAATGGAATGAATCAAAGCTTTCCATGTAGACAAATACATAATCTTTAAGGAAAAAAATTCAAAAAGAAAATTCAAAATTTTGAATTTTTTTTTTGCTGCCCCTCATCTCTTGTTTTGAGATTATTTGGGCATAACTTTTGTTCCTAGGCACCAATTGAAAAAAAAATTATATTCCCACAAAGCTTATCAGCTTTTCTATCTTCAAAAAAAAATCCAAAAAATCAGGGCAGAATTTCAGCTTGTAGGTACCTACCCAAAATCCCATTTGTCCCCCAAAGGGACAATGGTCCTTTAGGAGTTAAGGCCCCTTTTTTCAAAGAAAAGTTATTGAAAGCAAAGATAAATATAGGCAATTATATACCTAATGAATCAAGAGAATAAAAATTAGAAATGGACACCAAGATGAAAGTATGGTAAATTTTAAGAAGACTTAGAGCAATTCAAGACCAAAACAATCAAGAGATGAGAATATGAGAAATAAAATTCTACATGAATGGTCAAAAAGTATGTGACATTTATAAAAATGGGCCACATTACATTGAAGTACATGAATTTACTTAAGAATCCATATACATATGAAACAATTTATCTTGCTTGTATATATACTTCACTTCATAAGAAATGAAATTTCAGTCATTTCAATGATTAGATGTGTTAGTGTAAAAATGTAGAGGCTATGTGCACATGAAGCACTTGCCTTTGCTAAAAATTGTTTTTTGTATGTGAATGACTAATCTATTAATAGTGATGATCCTTTTACAAAACAATCAACTTTGTAAACAAGAATCACTTGGCTAACCATCATTCTTGGTGGAAAAACTATTCTTCAATGCCTCATTGGCTACCTCCGAGAAGTGACATCTGAAGGGTGTTTTAAAAGTCTCAATAGTATGATTAGACATGTTGAAGGGAGTTGTAGACACCAACATTGGTTACAAAGGTCAATCAATCCTTTGACCAAGGTGGACTGTGCAGATTATGTTGTTGTTACCCTTAAACACATCCTCAATTTATTAAAGATGGAGTGATGCTTCTATTGGGGTTTTGTTTTTTTACTTCTAGTAGGCAACTGTTTAATTCTAGTCTTCATTTTCATATTCGGAGTATTTTTCTAATTTATTTTTGTATGTGAAAAGTTATAAAAAGATAAAACAATGTTATTTTGCCTTCTAGTTGAATTTTAGGGGAAATGAGTCTTTTAAATAAAGATAAGAAGAAATTGTATGGTCAAATATGTTAGCCATTTGTTTGGAGGCCCACCCATATAAAGGAAGTCGGTATGGGCTAATCCATGTGGCTAGGAGTATCTCGGAAAGGAATTGGGAAGTTTTCCCAAGGAGGCTTGAGAGTAGTGTGGAGTTTTGGGGTTCGAAGAAGTATTGAGAGACAAATGTGAAAGAGGAGATCTTATGATGTATAAAGAATTTGGTAATGAAAATTTAAGGTGTTGTACATTATAAATTTGTGTTTCCAAAAAGTCTTTACTTTCTTGATTTGGAGTTGTTATTCAAAAGTTGTGTTAGTTTGAGTAGAGGGAAGTCTATTGTCTTCTATGTTAAGGGGCAAAGATTTTTTTTTTTTTTTGAAACATACAACCTTTGAGGGTCGCAACAAGGACTAACACGACACAACCATGGCAACTGGAGATTACCGGAATTACAAGCCATAGGTACTTCCGTCAGGATACAAGAAGAGGGACATGCATCGCACCACCACATGATCAAAGTCAGTATGGGGTATTGAACTGGCAACCTCATGCATGCTACCAGAGGTCCCTCCTTGCGCCATCACCCATGGTAGTTTAGGGTCATTTTGGACTGAGGGGCAAAGACTTTGACCGACTATAGAAGAAGTGAAAGTCTTTTGTTTGCACTGAAATTTTGAGGGAGTGTGGTAAATTGTGTTAGCTATCCATGAAGATATCACTCATTCTATTTAGAGTTTTGTTGAGTGAGTTGTGAATGTCAAAGTGAGGAAGGGTTAGTTGCCCTCAATTCTAAAAGCCAAAACTTTGGATGGCCATAGAAGTTGAATAGAGTGTTATAATGATTTGAAATTGAAGAAAAAATAGAAATTTCTATTATCTTTTCAAAAAGTTATCACTCACTTCATTTAGACTCTTAAGGCAATGGTGACATGAAATCCAAATTTGGTTAAAAAATTGAAGTTGAAATTGAAGGAGATCTTGAAGACTTGTGTGTTGTGACTTATTGCTCTGTCTATCATTGTAAACTTTGTTGTTATGGGCGGCATGAGTTAAACCATTGTTTTGCCTCTTTTTGTATTGTGGCAACAAAATGGGGTTCTTAGTCCACATGGTCGAGACTTGCTCTATTTTCATGATGAAGTTGGATTAATGACCAACAGACCGAGAATTTGAAAGTCTAGGAGGTATATTCACTGACAATATCTCATAGTATGCCTTCGATTCTACTAGTCCCATATTCCATGATTTCTTATCCCTACTTTAACACATAAACCAACTTAAAGCCCAAATAGGCCAACGGGGAGCAATTCCATAGCAATGTAGAAGATTCAATGATCGAGTTTAAAGAATTTATACAACTATGAATTATTTTGTTCCTAAGCCATTCTTGGTCGCAGCCAGGATCCTCGTAATTTTTTGAGGCAAATCTCTCTTTACTCGACAATGAATAGTGTTGTATGACCCCTTTAGTCATTTCATTTGTCTTTTGATTAATGATTGCATGGATGGAGGGGAAGTTATGTTTCAACAGACAATATTATGGCATTGTAAAAAACAAAGAAGAATGACTGGAATAGCTTCATTGCACTATGTTGGCAAGTGTGATTTGCTATATACAATGCACGTCAAATTGTTAAGGAAGAACAATAAGGCTTATTATTATAAATTCTCGTGGGAGGGCTCTTAAAAAAACATTCCTAATGCACACAATGCACTAGTAGAAAAAAAAGGTCAAATGTAACCAATGAAGAAATGATTGGCAATTGAATAGTGATTGTCACTAGCTAGGACAAGTTGAAATTTGAAGTAAATAATTTCCCCGTTAGCACATTTAATTAGGACTAGTTATGATTTAGGTATGGTTTAGGCATTGTACAATCATTGTTCTCCAATAATTGTAGTAAAAATGGAGTCATTTTTTAGTAACACTAGACAATCATTGTTCAATCCTATACCATTGAGTTAGTGGTATCCAACAAGTGACAAATTATAATTGCATCTTGAAGACAAATGGAGAAATGAATGACTCAGATGAACGGCTTAAATGGACCACTAAGATGGATGGCTCAAATTGTAGCTCAGCAACAAATGGATAGATCAAATTGCCATATTTTAGGTTAGCAGCCTTTCTACTTTTATGGTGGTTGATAAAAGATGCAATTGGAAGAAGGGCCATAGTGAATACATGCATGTTACTATGCAACTAACCACACTTGACCTCATGATCGATGCTTTCACATTTTACTTGCTTGCCTAATTTTCACTTGGTTGTCACTTATTTGCAATATTGTCCTACCATATTTTTGCATGAATTATAAGCTCTTTAAACATAAGAGCTAGCTTTGAGGTGATTTGGAACACTCAATTTATTAATCCCTTCAAGAATAAATTATTGGTCAATGTCTCAATGAAATGGTAGATCTAACCCTATGGATATGATCCATGTATCATATTTTTCAACTTTTGTTTTAAATTCATCATTAAATTATTATTCTAAGTTTCATTTTATAATTCATTTTCACAATTTTGGAAATTTGGACCATCTGCTAGTCTTTAAGGGAGGATTGCTAAAAGCATGAGCCAATGAACCTAAAAGATTATACACCTATGTTATAGGTGTCTATATTATAAAAACCTTCTATGAATACAATGTAATTATGTTATAGATATTGATATTATAAGTGTTTATTTTATAAGCACCTTCAATGGTTGTAGGATATCTACTTATACATATGCTTAAGGCTCACATACTCGAATTTCCATACTCTCACACTAGCATCATTGGTTTTTTAAGAGCTAAATTATCCCATTAGCAAAGACACAAAATTATTGACTTATAAATTTTTGTGGATGCAAATGATTATTATACAATATCATTACATGAATGTTTAGCTTGCATTAATTAAAAATAATAATTACTTTGATAGTAATAACTTAAGGATGTATTCCAAATAGTGTAAATTGGTAAATTAGTGTCACCTATACTAGTAGAAACTTAGTTTGTGTTGACCAAAAAAATAACCACAAAAAGACCCATTGTGGATCAAATTTATCAATCATGTCTTCTTATGGGTCCATTCCCTTATTTATGCAAAGTATGTTTCCATTATTGAGTTTCAAGTAGTGTGGTGGTAAGGTAATGTACCCCATTAGGGACAAAATGGGAGCAAGCCCATTGTGGGTAAAATTGTAATGATGGTATACATTCAAGTTTTGAAATGTACACCACCATTACAATTTTACCCACAATGGGCTTGCTTCCATTTTGTCCGTAATAGGGTACTTTACCTTAGAGTGTGGTCTATCTCATTGAGATTTTTCATTCAATTGGAGATATAATAGCCTCCTATACTTAGCATAGGAGCTTCCATTACATCAAATACTAATTTCCAAATTCAAATTTCTAGGGGGGTGGGATATTTTTACTTTGTAATGGTGCAACTATATACATTGATAAAGGATTTGAAAAAACATAAGACCATCTCAAGTATTTTATAATGATGATTGCCATACAAAAACTACTATGCTCACCAACATATGGCTACTAAGATTGTCTCTTGGTTGTAGCTACATTTTTTAAAGTGAGGGGACATAACATTGCAAAGCATTTGTAATTCCTTCTCGTGAATCCTAGAAAGGGAGATATATTCCTCACCAAGATATCTAGGGGAGGCCACCCTAGATTTTGGGAATGAGAAAGTCCCCCCTTTAATACTAGTTAACCCCTAAAGGACCATTGTCCCTTTGGGGGACAAATGGAATTTTGGGTAGGTACCTATAGGCTGAAATTTTGCCTTGATTTTTTGAAACTTTTTTTGAAGATAGAAAAGCTGATAAGCTTTATTTTTTTTCAATTGGTGCCTAGGAACAAAAGTTATGCCCAAATAAGCTCAAAACAAGGGATGAGGGGCAGCAAAAAAAATATTCAAAATTTCAAAAAAATTACATTTTTGTCTACATGGAAAGCATTGATTCATTCTATTTGGATTTGATATAAGAAAAGTATGGACAATCTTGTTTTTCAAGCAATTAGAGCATCTTCTTGAAAAAAATAACTTGTAGGATTCATTTTTTAATGCAATTTTTGCAATTTAAAAAAAGAAGTTCCACATGGTTTAGTTTTCTTGCTAGAAAAATCTTACCTTTGGGATAAGTGCATTTTAATTCCATCTAAATGATATAAATATTTTAGATTTCATACTTACTTCTACTTAACATTTTTTTTTAAATGAAAATTAAGTTTTTTTGGATCTTTTTTTTTCCTAGACTCTCAACTCAATTCTTTACTATAAATATTTACAGCTCAAAACATTGTAGTGCAAATAATTTAAGTTAAAAATGTTCAAAGTTGAAAAATCTAGTCCCGGAATTTGCTAAAAAACTTTTTTTTTTCCACTTTTATACACATATATCTTGCAATCTATGTGGTCAAAAAATTCAAAATTTTTCCCACACATTCTCGTACTAGTTAAGTGTAAGATCCTACGGTTAGATGTTGAAAAAAAAACAATTTTCAGTTTTTTTACTTTTTGCTATAGAAATGGCAGGTTTGAC
Source organism: Rhytidiadelphus loreus (assembly GCA_947034895.1). Lineage (NCBI taxonomy): Eukaryota > Viridiplantae > Streptophyta > Bryopsida > Hypnales > Hylocomiaceae > Rhytidiadelphus > Rhytidiadelphus loreus. The sequence goes on from OX344761.1 coordinate 51,074,592, forward strand.
TGTTTTTGGTAGAAAAAAGGCCTTGGTCCTTTAGGGGTAATTAAAGTTCTAAAGGGGCCCTTCTTGAATAGAGATCTTTTTGATGAAGAACTTTACAACATTAGTACTATCAAACTTTTAATTCAGTTCAATAATGCTAACTCATTGTTGAAGTACAATTTATCAGTTGAAACATTGTGAAAGAAATATTCCACAATATTAAGGTATGTACATCCACAATCAACCCTAATTACAATTGAGAATAGTTATTGAGTATAAACTATTTTTATTAGGTCTTGTTGGCAATTGAAAGAAGATTCCAATGCATTTTGGCATGCATTATTTGGACATCATATGAATAAGTTATGAGTTTTCATATTATTGTCCCTAGGTGTATTATAAAACCAACATTAAGCTCATATAGACTTTCATTCTGAGATTGTGTACAACTTGTCTAATCAATATCTAAGAAAAAGTGACGCTTTGGGGTTCAAATGTAGATGTTGCATTTTGGATAGTCAGGGTTGATTGTGGGTGTACATACCATAATATTGTTGAAGAAGGACCTTGCATTTTGAGTAGAGACAAAAGTTCAACAAGTTTGCTAAACCCTTGACCTTCAACCACAACACGAATTCAATTATAATTTCATTGAAACTGTCTACCATACTGTAACTTCTCCTAATATAAGTTACATAACATTGTATAAACAAGTAATGGTCCTAGCCATGATAGGAAGGCATTATGCTTTGCTAGATGCTTGGAAGGGACTTATCAATTAAAATCGAAGATTGGGGTTGGGTGAGGAGCTACATAAGACAGTTTCAATCATTGTACAGGTACCCTTTTCAAGTATGCAAAAGGAACCACTACCTCATCAGTAAAAATTACTTTGATAGGTGTACATTGATTTTCACATTCATTGCAACGATGCTAGCATGTGAGTCATGAACCTACAAGCCTTGAACCTAGTTGTAGTTGCCTTCAGGCGGGTATTGTTCTCTCTGCCTTCGGGTGGTCCTTGTGCCTTTGGGCGTGTAATTCAGCCTCCGGGTGCTCACTTTCAGTAAAGCTTTCACCTATGATGGGTTTCTCTCTTGAACCTAGTTGTAGGTAACATGTGTACCTATAACCATAAAAAAAGAGTCTATAATATAGGTGCCTTTGACATAGACACTTATAACCATAAAAAGTGTCTAAACTTAGCACCTTTTCTTTTCTTTTCTTTGGACACATGGACAATTTTTATTGAGCTTAACAACTTCTTTTTTCTTTTTTTTCCCACCGCAGCAGAGCAACAAGAAACAACAGCGAAGCCAAGAGGCTGGACAAGAGAAAGAAAATAGCTTAGCACCTTTCCATGGACACGCAAGTTAGGGCTGAATTCACAGAAAGGCTGAAGTAGTTGACATTGCAGAAGTGGAGTAAATTGATTCAGAATCAAACTCAACTACCCTGGCTACCAACTCCAATTGTTCAGTAAAAGTGTATCGTTCACCAGCATTGTCGATGAACAGTAACGGTACTAGTAATAGTCATATTTGGAAAGATGGGAAACTTTCAAAAGTTGACACTTTCATTTCCACACCCCCATCTGGAACCGACCTCAGCAGTTTTTGTTTTTTTCATTTAAGCTTATTTCAGACAGTGCAGAAAGCATTAATCACTCGAAGGATGAAGCTATTTACATCCATGGAAATGGATGAAACTTGAAATATATGGATGAAATTTCATTTATTCATTCAATACAATGTACATTCATCCAATGTAGAGCAATGTTGTTCCAAATTTGGTAGCAAATTGGCGATTTCATCCACTATAAAAGTAGGAATATTTTGCCCAAGATTCTTGACCAAAAAAATTATCACTTTTTAATGAAAAATCACTCAACCCCCCCAACCTCAAATTTAAGTTATGGCAAGCCAAACTTAACCCCTAAAGGACCATTGTCCCTTCGGGGGACAAATGCATTTTCGGGCAGGTACCTACGGGCTGAAATTTTTTCCTAATTTTTTTAAACTTTTTTTGGAGGTAGGAATTCTGATTAGCTTCGTGAGAATATAATTTTTTTCACAATCGGTGCCCGGAAACAATAGTTATGACCAAATAAGCTCAAACAAGGGGACGGCGGGCAGTCCGGGCAGTCCGGGCAGCCCAAAAAAAATGGATAAAAAAATTTTAAATATTTTTTTTCTCATAGATTATATTTTTTTTCTATCTGGAAAGCTTTGATTCATTTCATTTGGATATGTTATGAGAAAGTTATGGACATTCTTGTTTTTCGGGCAGTTATAGCATCTTCTTGAAAAAAATAACTTGTAAGATTCATTTTTGAATGAAATTTTTCAAATTTTTTTCTTTTTCATGGTCTGATTTACTTGCTAGAACGATCTCACCATTGGGATTAGTGCATTTTAATTCCATCTAAAATATATGAATATTTTAGATTTTCCTTCTATCTCATACCTACTTCTACTTAACAATTATTTTAAGAATGATAATTAGTTTTTTTTTAATTTTCTTTTTTTACCTAGATCCTCAACTTAATTTTCCACTATAAAGATTTAAAGCTCAAAACTCTGTAGTGCAAAAATTTTAAGTTAAAAATGTTCAAAGTCAAAAAATCTAGTCCTGCAATGTGCTGAAAAACTTATTATTTCCACTTTAAACGCAGATATCTTGCAATCTGAGCAGTCAAAAATTCTGAAATTTTTTCCACACACTCTCATACTATTTAGGTGTAAGATCTTACGGTTAGATATGGAAAAAGAAACAATTTTCAATTTTCTTTTACTCCTTGCTGTAGATATGGCAGTTTTGAGTGTTTTTTGGCAGAAAAAAGGCCTTAGTCCTTTAGGGGTTAAGCTTAGTTGACACACATTTTTTAGAAGGTTCGACAATACCTGACTCCAAACTGGCTTCTTTGGTGAACAACTTCATCTCACTATGAAATAGAGATTAATTACCCCCAAAGTGGAGTTGTTTGATTAACAAGTCTTGTCCACAAGGTATTGGTTGCAGTTTATGTGCTAGCTCTTGTTCTTTGAATTCACTTTCTAAAAATCTTAAGAAATTGTTGCTAGAGACTTGCTCCCCTAGTTCGTTGTACCTTTTCCTTTTATCAATGGAAATTGTCCATGTGTTTCAATTAATAAATAAATAAAACTTACCCTTAATTGAGGAGCTTTTGGCATTTGAATGCCACAATCTCAAGGCTTGAAACACATCATTTGTCACAAAGAAATCATGGATTGACTATGTTTATGGTACTATTGTACTTTGAGGGTGAGCTTCAAAGTTCTAAAATTGAAATTCCTAATCAAGATTTTGAAAGGTCCACATCACTATAAGCCAATCACAAGATGAAATATGACACTTTGTAGCAAAGAAATTATTTATGCAAAAGATGACCCTCATGTAGGGTAGCTTCAAAAGGACAACAAAGAAATTCAACCATCTCCAACTTTTGTAACTTAAACTCTTATTCAAATTATGGTCATGTCCTTTATTTTTGTGTACTATTTCACCAAATTAAAAAGGACTACAAACTAAATTGATTTGTACTATTAGTGTGCATGACACTACTTTACCAAAGTTGCATTATTTTTAAATTCATGTAGCTTGAAACATTACCATATTGTCTCAAAATTTTGTGATGACATTGATTTTGTAGGTAGTGCTAATTTTTTACCTTCACTAATAGGACAAATCACTAAACTTGGGAACTACATCAATTTAATATACACATGTCTTTAACCCCTAATGTTATTGGAGGTTCAATATTGACCTTGTTTTGAATTCTGACATAGGTTTTCACTATATTTTGCATATGTAGAATATAAATTGAAAGAAGAGTTTGAAAGAAAAATAGGTATCCTCTCATTTATGTAACCATATCTTTTATGTATGTTTTCTAAGGTAACTACACCAAAATGCATCCAAATAAGCAATTGAGCATTGTTCCTATTATTAAATCGACAAATTTATTTTTGGATATTGTAGAAAGATTCTCAATTTTCTTTTTGTATTCTATGGACATTAAATGAATAAAATATAATCCTAATTTACATGTAGAACTTTGTTACACATCACTCTAATAAATATTGCAAAAATTATATGATTTAAAAATTTTTCAATGTCAAATCAAGTAGCTAAAAATATATTATAAAAGAAGATTAATCATTTTTATTTGATTTTTTAGATTGACACCTACACAAAAAAATTTGAAACATTCATTTTTGAATACCAAGATGAAAGTTATGAGTTTTATTTTGTAGGCAATGAAGGTAAAAAGAGCACATAAAATCGTTTTTGAATAAATCAAAATAGATAATACATGTTGCTTACTAGAACACTATCACCGTGGGATTTACGACTCTCAAAATCTTGTCAAAGTTTTTAGTGATTTTGGTTTTCTTTCATCAAATACACCTTCTACTTTCTAGTTCTATAAAAGATGAATAAGAAATAAGTTTTGGTTTAAATTTTTTTTGTATTCTCTACCCATTTTCAACCTATTGACTAAAATGCTTAAATTATTGAACATATCTAATTTGTTCTAAAAATGTTGAAAAACAAAACTTCAACTTTGGGATGGATTGTACAAACCTACTTTTTGAAGTTTAGGCACATTAAACTTGTAATGGGTGTGGATTTTCACTTAAAAATTTTAGATGGATGTACTTGGACTTTAATTAAAGTATCCTACAATTAGATTAGTCATAGAATAAATATAGATGAAGATTTTAGCCTTGCTTTGTATATGAGTAATTTGAAGTAGTCACTATAAGACACCCACGTCTAAGCAGACAAATTTGTTGAACATCCAATGTAACAACCTATGTCTTTATGTCAACAATGATGTCCAATATAACATCTTGATGTTGTATTGGATGTCACTATTGACATAAAAACATGGGCTGTTACATTGAATGTTCAACAAAATCCGTTTGTTTAGACATCAAAAAACAATAGTTTCTTATAGTGAGTTGTAGACCTCAATACACCAAAGCCATTTAGAAGATAATGTAATAAATTTGACTCTATGAAACATGCCATTTTAAATAATTTAATTGTTCATTTGAAATAGTATAAATACTCCTTGTAGTCTTTGAAATATTTGTACCACGTGAAATAGTAGAAAAATATGTTGTAAGGATATATGCAGAATTTTTTGAAATGATAAATTTGGAAATACAATTAGGATTTGCAATAAAAAAAAATCATTACTTTCTTCTCTTCCTAGATCAAGGGATTGGTTGGAGAAGTTAACCCCTTAAGTTCCTTGACTATGTTTTCACCAATTTTTTTTAACATTTTTTTCCATTATTTTCTCATTGCCCTAAGGAGTGGAAATGTTAGACAATTTATGTATGAAATGTGCCCTGACCCTTTAGAGGTTAAATTGAAAATGTTTTTTGTTGGGCCTTGGTGGTCAAAAGGTGATTCTTGATTCTTTTAATCCCTAAAGTTCCTTTGGTCAAAAATTAGATTATACTCATAAAAAACCCCTCAAAACAACATGTGCTATAATCGGTTTGTAAATCAAAATTTATCCATATTTTATAATTTGTAACCGTATCATCTTATTTTCAACTAGTACAAGGGCCTTGCATAAAAAGCATTGTATGTGTGAGATATGATTGAGCAAAGAGCAACACAATGTTGTTTTCAAGGTAGCCAAACTTTTGACAATGTGGCTATGTCGAGGGCTATGTCAAGATTTTAAATCTATAACTCAAATTCTACTTTGCAAAAAGATCAAAAGACTTCAAATTCGAATAAAGTCTCAAGTTAAAAAGAAGTATGCAAATTCTCAAAGCAAAATAATGCTTTACTTCATCTACTTGAATTAGAGGTCAAAAAAATAAAAACAAACCAACTGTTAGTAAAAATTGTCAATTCATTATAGACCTCCTAACTTACAAACCAATTGCTCAGAGCTCTTATCCAAAACATCACCAACCACTCACTATAAAGCTAACCAACTTGAGCTTGGGCATGGCGGCGAGGGATCTACCTAGGGTTGCTTTGAACCCACCTATGTCAAATTGGCCCCTCCAAATCCATGATACTGTGCTTGCCAAATGGTTGTTTGATTGTGAAGCACAAATTTTGTCAATGTGTGTGTTATCCTCTTTTTGTACTATTTCTGCTTAGATATTGAGGTTACAAATTTTTCTTTTTCAAATTCCAACAGGATTGTTATTTTGTGAGCCTGTGAGTGTGAGCTTGTGAGCTAATGCCCCCGTAAACATATAATTTTTTAAAGATTCCATCTAAAAATTTTAGTCAAAATTTATTATTTTTGGTAAATTTTAGTATTACTGTGGACCTATTACCATGGTCCCTTGAACAACCTTGTTGTGCTACTTATTAGACTTTGCTAGATTTTAAAAAGAAGAAGAATCGGATATTAATTAAAATTTGTTTGAAATCAACTAAGGTTGTTCCATTGAGATTATAATTACTCCCCTCTTGTTGCTAGGGTCCCTTCGATGATGAGAGGAGCTCCCTTACAATAGGAAAAGAAAAAGTTTTCTTTTTTTTTAATTAAATTTTTTTTTTCTCACTACAAGGAGGCTCCCCTCAGCATCAAGGGGACTCAAGAAACAAGAGGGGAGTGATTAACCAAACGACCATTTGATCAATAAATAGAAGAATTGGACCCTTGGAGGTCCTATAAGAGGACAATGATCGACTAATCAACAATTTGGTGTAACTAAGCTCACTCCTTACAAAAATAATCCTTGTCAACCAAATATTTTCTTCCAAAATCTTAACAAGTTTGATTACCAACACATCAAGGTAGAAGTGTAGGTATCTCCCATCGACCTTGAGAGGACCCATGTTACTACAAGATAGTAGTTCTTATCAACAAATCTTTTTCTAAAACCTAAACAAGTCCAATAACAATGCATCAAAAGAAAATTACTGGTATTTTCTTATTAGCCCCAAAAGGAGCCACATTGCTATAGGATAGTGATCAACCAATATTCTATACAAACTTATTTCCATCTCCATTCATCTTTCACATCAATTAAGTTCATCATTTTCAAAATGTACACTTCTAATATTTTAGACAATACTGAAAATTATAATTTTCATGTGAATTCTATATAACCACGGTAATATGTCCACGATAATAGGTCCATAGTAATAGATACTAAAAATAGTAAAATTTGGCCAATTTTTTAGATGAAGTCTATTGTTAGAAATATTATTAAGTTTTTTTGTGCTTCTTCAAATTTCTAAGCTCAACACTCACATAATCCCTGCTCAACGCTCATAGGCTCATGCTCACAAGCTCACAAAATAGCACCATTGAAATTCCAGCAACCCTACAACCACCACGTAACTTGCCAGCATAGTAGACTACCCTACCCAATCATAAATATGCGGAGACTTTTTTCAAAAATGACTTTCTTGGCGGCAATGACTAAGGAGCAACAATCCCAAACCTTTTTGTAGTATTTTGCTAAGAAGCTATACATGTGCCTCTTAGGCAGCTATTTCCAGACGAAGTGTGACATCAACGGTCCAGATATTGCCGCCACAGCTAAACATCAACGGCCCTGGTTGGAGATCAGTGACCTGGGCAAATGAAAAGTGGCAGATGACTGTGAAATCGAAGGTGGATGAATGTGCCCAGTTGCGACCCTCAAATCGAAATCTTCATTTTCCTCGTAATTTTTTCAATCTAGATTTAGGCACGTCCGAAACTTTTTTAGTAACCGAGCGAAATTTCGCCACTTTAGGGAAGCTGCTGCTCCTGGTGAACCGGGTGAACCGCGTGGAAAGAGCCCGTGGCAGCTCATTTGCCGAGTCCTGTCTGAAGAGAAATGTGCCTGGCGATGCTCTCACAGAGAATCGATACCGTCCTGCTGAAATATTACCACTACAGTAGAACCTGCCCACTGTCGTTATTTCACGTTGCTTCAATATATTCACTTCCGCCTAGCCTTGAGTACGCCCTGAGAGTGCAACAGATCGATCGATTGCGGAACCAGGCTGCGCTGTTTTGTGTATTGAGAAAGATCTTGACTTCCTTTTAATTTGCAGAGTACTGGTTGTGGAAGAACGCTATGGAAGACTGGGGATCATGGCTTGTGGAGAGGATGAGCAGCCTCACGGTGGTTTCTGTAGTTTTCAGCACCGTCTTGGCTTACCTTCTGTGGGCGATTGCAGATCGCTGGGTGCTGCACAGAAGACGCAAAGGGCCTGTGCAATGGCCCATTCTAGGTACCAGTGGCTTCATCCGTTTCGATCCCTCACTGTATAAATAACTTCCCCTCTTTCGTCTTTGGGTTGTGCAGGCTACAGTTGGGACATTGAAGCCATGCTTGGCTCTGAAGGAATTGAATTTCTGTTTCTGTTGTGTAGTTTTCTCTACATTTTGATCAGGTTGGGGTTCGTACTTGTAGGCTGATGGATATAATTTCGTTGCATTTGGTCACAATTGTTAGGGGCGACGGTGGAAGTGCTACGAAATTATCACCAATTCAACGACTGGTTGGTGTTTTATTTCCTCCGAGACGGGCTCACTTTTGGCTACAAACTGGCGAATGTGAACGTCATCTGCACGGCTGACCCTGCTAATGTGGAATACATTCTCAAGACTAACTTTGCTAACTACCCGAAGGTTAGTCGATTGGATTTGCTGCATTGCACAGTTGCACTCTGTAGTGGACTTTTTGGATTCCTCTGGTGCTGGCTCCATGTTTTTTACCTGCTTTGTGATATAAATATGGCACGCGAAATTTTCAAATTCCTGAGTAGGTATGCGTAAGTGTCGTCTGCTTCACACTGTGTAAAGTCACAGCCTTTCATTTGCCTGAGTGCTCAAAGACGAGTTTCCAAGTTGTTGAAAAGGTTAATGAATTGTTGCTAAATCATTCAGGGGAAAGCGTTTCACGACAACTTTGAAATATTTCTGGGAGATGGCATTTTCAACGTGGATGGGGAGAGTTGGAAGCAGCAGCGCAAGACGGCTAGCCTTGAATTTGCTTCCCGAAAGCTGCGAGATTTCAGCACTGTGATCTTTCGAGATTACTCCGTGAAAGCGGCGTTTATCATCAGCAACGCTTGCAGGACGCAGCAGCCACTTGACATGCAGGTCAGTTTCTCGATCATACCTTTGAGTGAGCTTAGCTTGGTCACCTGTGAATTTTTAAAACTAACAGAAAACATAGAAAAGGCATAGTAATGAAATGAAATAATAATAATTTAGTTACAAAACTGTTAGCTACAGAAATATATAGGGTCAGTTTCGGAAATACACTCAAAGAATATTCTTAAACTATCTCAAGAATGTTATCTAGATTATGAAAACATTCTAAAGATATGCAGCTATATGTATATTCTCAAGACTACCCCTTTGTTCAGGTTTGATTGTGTCGTCCATTCTCGGTCGCAATTACCCTTACTGAGCACGAATCTGATGATTTTTTCTTTTATATCTAATAAACTCAAAGCTTTAGTTTACATTTAATATAAGTGTTGGTAGGTTTTCTTCGTCCAAAATTGAAATGACCAAATAGCCCCTGAACGCTCAACCATGATCCAATCCATCCACATGGACAAAGATGATTGTTTTAAGAAAAAAAACTTATTCATTTGTAGGACCTTCAATAAATTTCGTGTAATATATCAATGGAAAGAGGAAAGAAAACTCTACACGAATCAATACAAGAGAGATTTTGGTAGAGTAAGTTACAATTGTTTATTATGACCTTTTTAAGAAGTGATATTACTATCTTTACCTTGAATGAGCACTTACAAGTCAACTAATGATTTTCTTCATGGTGCTGGGGAGGACATGCATTGGCATGACGAGAACCATTGCAATTGTGTTTCGAAAACCACTCTCCTTTGAAGACCATTGCAATTGACTTTGAACAAACCACCCACTTGCTTACGATTCCAAGGATTTTCTTATCACTATTTCCCTGCCAGAAATCAAATTAAAAAAAAATTATGATCGCAATATGAACGTTACCATTACAGGACTTGTTCATGAGGTTTGCTTTGGATTCTATCTTCAAAGTAGCGTTTGGGTACGAGATTGACACGCTGAAGCCGGGGCTGCCGGAAGTGCCGTTCGCCAAGGCGTTTGATATTACAAATGAGGTCACTTCCAAAAGGTTTGCGAATCCCTTTTGGAAGCTGCAGCGAGTTCTCAAAGTGGGCGATGAGGCTGCTCTGGTGGCCAGTGCAAAGGAGGTGGATGACTTCACGTACGGTGTGATAAAGGCCAGAAAATTGGAGCTGACCGCAAGCACAAAAGGTCTCGGGAAAGAGGATCATCATACTTCGGTAAGTGCACAGTCATTTGCTTTCAAGATTTTTTGATGTGAGGTTTCTGATGAATGTAGCTGAAGCTCACAAACAAGTGAAGAAAAACAATTGCAATCTTCAATAGCTACCGGAGAAGTCCAAAGTGTCCATAGCCATAATAGAAAGAAAATGCAAATGCAAACGACAGTTTAAACTTATTTAATTACTAAATTCATATCCTAAGTAAAATTGATTTTTGTTATCTGCACTTTGACCTTGAAGGGTAGTCTGTGCAATTGTAATATTACAGGCCTCACTATCTTAAGGAGGGATTGGTTTGAATGGCCACATTCTGGCACATTTATACACACTGAAATAAGCCAGAATAATGATTATGACCATAGTTGGTACACTCTTTCCATGTTCATGTTAATGTGACTCTGTGTGTAGCAATATGGCGCTCACTTGGGGTTTGGAGGGGTGGGGGCAAAATAGTGACAGATTGCACCATAGAAAAATAATTTAGTTACAAAATGGTAGCAAACTGTGAAGTTTTTAGCCAGAAATCTTCAAATTAAAAAAGAATCTTGGATGAAATTGCTAGACTGTGGACGAAATGAGAATTACGGAGATGTGATATGTGCTAATTTGATATTTTTATCCAATATGTGGATGGATGTTGAAATTGGGAGCAACAATATAATATTTTATATTGCCACATTAACACTTCACAAAAAAAGAAAAAAAGAAAAAAGCCATGGTGCTCACACACACCTATCAAAACATTTGCTCAAATAAGAAATTAGATTAGGTTTATTACATTTAATTAGTCTAATTTGGTCGTTGTGTTCAATGGCAAGAGTCAATGGTCGGTTGCGTAGTAAAAATAGAGTAGAATTTTGTAAATTTCATGAATTACCAAAGACAGAACTTAAAGTCTCATCTACAAGTGCATAATTGAATTGTTGTTAAAAAGACTCACTAGATCATTCACTAAAAGCTCTCTTACTTTACAACCATGTTGCACCATGTGAAAGTTAAAAATATTCTACAATGACAATTTAACCTTGCAAGGATGAGGCCCTACCAATGAGGTAGCCAACCAAAAATTATGAGGTTCAGAGATGAATAGGCACTTTCTTCTTTGCTTCTAAAGTTTTGGGAAAGTCATTCATCATACAATTATAGTCCTCTAAAATGCTCTAGGCTTAACTTTGCAAGGACAAGGTCTATCACTAGGGTTGTTCTCCCAAAAATGATTAGATTTTTGGATGAATAGATGCATTTTTCCTTTCTACATATTAAAGTCATTGACCATAGGCATTATTTCCTTCATTGCATTCGAGGGCTAAGACCCTGAAAGGGCCCCTATATGCCGGATAGAATAGGGGCCAGTTCAAAATATCTTACACAATTCTACCTTACGTATGTTCCAAAATCTGCATCATGCAGGGGAAAGGTGACCTCTTCACCAGGTTCATGCTCTTGAACGAGGAAGGAGGAGGGCATCAGTACACAGACAAGAACTTTCGTGATATGCTACTGAATTTTATAATTGCTGGAAAAGACAGCAGTGCCACCACTTCATCATGGTTTGTGTACATGCTCACAGTGCACCCTCATATTGCTGACAAAATTTTCCAGGAGCTTCGTGCTGTAGAAACCGAGTTACAAGCAGTGAATAGCAACAAAAAATCAGAGCCTGAGACATTAGGTGGGGAAGATGACTTCAACCAACGAATTTTGCAGTTCTCCGAGTTACTCACTTTTGACAGCCTTCTCAAGTTTGATTATCTTCATGCCTGCATCATGGAGACCTTGCGCCTGTATCCTGCTATACCAGTGGTAACTGAATCTCTGCACCCTGATGTACTTTTTGTCACACATTAAGTGACTAATGTCACATAACCTGTGGAGTGTTAGGATATATGGGTGTGGATGGTTTATATTATTACCTATTAAGCTTGCTGACAACATCAAATAAACGAACTTTCATGTTGATATGAGCAGATGTTGTAATTTGTGGAGGAAATCTGTTCTCAGAGTGTATTTCCTACTTGCTCCTAAGTCCAGTAGTGTCAAGGTTCAATGTTTTGTTATGGGTTTGGGTGGGTGAGGAAGATTATGCACCAGGGAACTCAAGCCTGGAGCATGTTTGTGGAGCCCAGACACAAGAGGGCCTCTCTGCAAGCAGTGCTGCTTCCACAACCATGCTGTGGATTTGAGTTATTCGTATTAGTTCAATGGATTTGTCACACAATCTAGGGTGAACCACAATTGCTGGTGAAGTAAGCAGATCTTGGGAAGTTGAGTGTTATATTTAGAAATGGTAAAGAAGGGAGTAGTGGATAGTGGGAGGGTGGGGGCCAAAAGCAGACGCTCCTGCAATCACAGGAGATAGTTACCTCTTTTCTCATTATTACAATAGGCCTCATTGAGATTCCATACAGAAGGGGATTGCTCGATCTTGTGAACCAGCATAGATTTTTCCCATCTAAAAGTTTGGAGTCCACTCAAAAATGGCTCAACAGATAAGAATAGTAGGAAATGTTACAGTTTGCAATATCAAAGTAACTTGTAATTTTGTCAATTCTTTTTAAATCTTGTTTCACTTTAAATTTCAATCTCATCTCAATGAAAATTATAGTGCTCTTGCAGAGATTTCAAAAATTAATCTCTTTTTTCAAATCAACTGTTCTATTCTCACACCACAAGCCTTGAACTCTGACATCCATCCCCTTGAGCTGTGAATGTGTGCAGGAAATCAAAAGTGCAGCGGCTGATGACGTACTTCCTGATGGGACAGCAGTAAGGAAAGGCACCATGATGAATTACTCACCTTATGCAATGGGGCGAATGCCTGCTTTATGGGGTCCGGACGCAACAGAGTTCAAGCCAGAGAGGTGGCTCGTAGACGGGGTTGTCCAGCCTGAATCTCCCTTCAAATTTTCTGCTTTTCAAGTAAGCCAGCCAGTCTTTAACTAATTGTCACTTCCATATTTTGCTAACCTCAGATGTTGCAATCATGTACAGTACATCAATTATTAGTATAACTGTGCTTAACATCAAACTTTGCTTTCATAATCTCAATGAGGTCTTACACACCACTGGTGGTAAGCTGCCATTTAAGAGGGCTGAAGAGTTGGGTCTTAAATCATAACCACCTCCGTCTTGGTTTCCATTTTGGCACTCCATTTCTGAAGATCTGTCTTCTTTTGCCGTTGATCGAATTTCTCAAAACTGTATCACTCTCCATGAGGTTAAGTCAGGTCAATGTAGAGCAGGGTTGTAGACAAGCATGAGACATCCTTCAAGATAGAATGACCCATTCCAGTGAGTCACAAGTTTGGGAATTTGTGGTGTGAAATGTTCATCGCTGTTGTCTGCGATGGGCTTACCCAAACTAGTGTCTGGAATGGGTTCTTACCTCCACATGCTCTATTTTCCACAGCTGGGCTCCTGATTTGAGTTGCCTCTCAGTATGTTTTTTGCATTTTCAAGGACCATGTTCCTGTAACTTTGTTTGGTTCCTGCTTGATACAGTTCAATGATGATCTTAATTGGGGTGGGCTGTGGACGTGACAATGCAGGCAGGACCTCGGATTTGTCTTGGAAAGGACTCGGCCATGCTGCAGCTGCGGATGTGTCTTGCTCTTTTATGCCGGTTCTTCAAGTTCCAGCTGGAGCCAGACTGTGTTGTCAAATACCGCGTATCAATTACCTTGCTGTTGGTTAATGGTGTACATGTCAAAGTAGTCCAGCGTTGTGATTAGTTGATATATGAACTCAGTGTATTGCAATGTACACCAGTGTGCCCTGTGCCATTGCCACAATGTAATATAACAAAATAAAATAAAAGTAATTTTTTATTTTTTTTATTCATTAAAACTTTGAAATTCAATAACTTTTACATTGTAAGGTAGGAGGCTCATAAGTCGAGTATCGAAGCAAAAACAAAGGTTTGTGGAGAGTTGACTACAACGAATGTTTTCCAAATTTTTTATTGCAGAAGAGAAATGAGGAAGGGATGAGTGGCAATTTTCAATGGATTTTTTTTTGTATGAATATGCATTATAGTAGAACCACCCATTATGGATCGGGGATGTAATTCCGACCAAATCTAGGGATGGTGCTCATTTAAGAACTTAAATGTTCCGACACCATAGATTCCTTATTCGGATCAGCCCGATAAGCAATCTATAGTGGATGCTTCTACTATATACACAAATGTTCGCAGTGCAAGGCATATAGGTTGCTATATGTGTTCGCAATAAGAATGTATTATAGTATGGCTTTGAATTGAATGCATGAGTTCAGATAGCAACGCACATGGTGCTTACAAAGTTCAGGTTTGTCCTTAAAGCATGCTGCTCAATTGGAAAATGACACAAAGCACATGGAAACTTCATCCAATTCAAAGCCTCATGATTCCCTACTTTAGTGCTCTAGTAGTATGGTAATGAACTATATAAGATTTGAAAATTGTAGTAGAGCTTCTACTATGCTGCCCCTTGAAGTTTTTGAAATCATACACAGGAAATGCCATTTCATGCTGTGTGTAGTCAAAAAAGAAGAAGACAACAAGAATTGTATCTTAACCCTAAAACCAACCACCTTTTTGACAAAAGCCTGATAAGGTCAAAATTTGGCCAAACGAAACAACTAGCAACATCAACTCTAGCATCGCATCCACTAGAGCTTCCATTGGGTATCCCTCCACTGAGGACGTCTCTATGCTTGGATGGACGACTAAACTGCACTATTGTTCTTATGATTTCACTGTCTCTCTTGAACTTGGCGCATGTCCTCCAATTTGATAAGAATTGGTTGTCCCTTCCCCATCGCTTCCATCTTTTTGGTGCTTTAGCCTCTTGTGCAATATGTGCTTCCATTCTCTTTAGTTTGCTATGTCTACGAGTGTCTAGCCATTGGTCATCTTCAGTTGTATTGGTCGCCAAAGTGTTGTAGGGTTCCATGGTAGCTCAATGTGTTGCATGCTTAGTTGTTCCATCTTCTCCAACATTGTTGCACCTTCCTCAATAGTCACTATTTACTTATACATTGTCTTCACAGTAGACCATAGCTCATGTATGTTTCTGAAACATTGTGCCCACGAATCCTTCTTTTGTCTTTGCTTTGTAGTATTGCCTACCTACATATTGTCCTCTTAATCTCCAACGCTTCCATTGTTTTGCATATCAATAGGCAGTAGTGTTGCTTCCAACTATTGAAGCCACCATCACTATGCCAAAGTTCTTAGCCTCTAGTCCTCCGTTGTTACTAATATCTCCTGTAACATAGCTGCCGGTAAGTCATCATCCTGATTTGGGATTTCTTTATCCACTTCCACTACTACCGAAGCCTTTATGTCCACTTCCACTACTATCAAAGCCTTTATGTGGTTGTAGCTACTCTTCTATACTTGCATCTCTATACAAAGTTACTTAGTCTTAATTTTAAGCACCCTATAGGTAATTATAAATGAAAATCTAGCTTAATTCTTGGCATACTATAGTACTTATAAACTTCAAGAATTTTGTTTTGTTTGATAATGAAGGATTTTAGGATGAATGTTTGGTATGAAAACATGCAATGTATATAAAAAAATTAGAATCAAACTCAAAAGCAACATGAAACAAACATTAATTGATTAACCATTTAACCTTTAACTTCTTGAACAACCAGAATGTAGTCACTTTGGTTTTTGAAGTATTTTTCTATTAATAAAAATATTTAGAGGAAGATGCACTTGAAGTGATCCTTTGAAGAATCAAGTTGACCATCTTTGTATGCAGTTAGATTTACATGACAAACTATTGTGGTTTTTAAGAAAAAATCCCAAAGCATAGGTGGTTAGATGCTTTGACAAAAAAATCAATAGGTTGGGAGGATTTGGCCAATGAAAGCATAGCACACAAAAGGATAAGCCTAGCTTGTAGATAGTGTTTTGACCCTTGAAATGCACATCTTTGATACAATTTTCACTCTTTTAATAAATTCCTTTTTTTTACATTATGAATTTTTCTTTTGATCAATCATTTCCTATTATTGGAATTCTCATCACATTATTATCTAATTGACAGTTCATATTACACTCAGACACTAAAATATTTAATATGAAGACGTTGGCGTGTCAAGGTCATTATCTTATGTTTTATAGGCCCCAAAATCATGAAATTTGTTACTATGAACTCTGAACTTATAAACACTCCAATTTATAACAAGTTGCCAACTTTCTACAATGTTTTACATTGCTTGAAGGCAATTAGAGTAGGAACTTTTAATAATAACTATGTCAACAATCAAATCTTTTTTTACATCTCATTATATATATTTCAATTGACAATCGGAATTGACATCAAATTAGGCACATGCAACAATCAAAATGCATTATATATAACTAAGGGAAATTTTTGTCATAGGCATACATTATAATGTAGAACATCACAATGTTAACCAAATTTCCATGTCATTTTATAAATAGAAAATTAATAAACTATGGTTATAATCACGAACTTCACATTGCAATAAAATAACCAATTCTAGAATTTTTTTTTCAAAATTTCAAATTGGAGTAGAAACTAGACCTAGTAATCTTTGTTTCATTAGTTGGGTTCAAATCTAAGGGAGGACACTCTCACTACATTTGGGGTGCCCGCGTGTGGCGGAGTGATTTTTTGACCCCCTATTTACTTTGAATAAACTATAATTTCATCCTAAAATTTTGAGCTTTGTTTAACAATGACTAAAGGTTTCTATTGACAAAAATTTCAATTCCAAATAACATAAGATATATTGTCTAGAAAGGGTTGAAAAATGAACTAAAATGGCATGTTCTCCAACTAAAATATTTATAGAGCTCACATGAAGATGACTATTGCATCAATATTCAACCAAAATAAACTTTCAATAGAAAGCTATTCTATAGAATTTATTTTTTCATTTTTTCATTTATTTTTTCTTATATAATATAGAAGTGTGAAAGTTATTTTTAGCTTTATTGTGTATCTTTTTTCTTAAAATATTTATAACTAATTACTATTAGCATAAGAAATACCAATAATTCAAAACATAAACTTTTAAAGTAGTAAAATCTATCCATAATTTTTGTTTTGAAAAAAAATAAAATTTTAAAGTGTATTATATGTATTATTTTTTCCACCGCACGTGGGTTGCTAAAACGTGGGGAGTGTCCTCCCCGGGGTTCAAATTCAAAAGAGACCATTTTTATGGCTAAATTTGAAATCCCAAATAAGGAGTTGAAAGGTAACAAAATACACTAAAAAAGCATCTTTGATGATTCATTTTTAACACATCTTATTGTATAAAAAGATCAATATCAATTCAATTAGAAAATTTCCACCACCATCTAATATTGTGCTCACACTTGAGGAAGCTTGAAAAAAAACTTGAATGAAAACCATCTAGTTGCTAAGAAGTGCATAGACTGTTGAAATGTCCATTGACTATTTTTTGGCTTTTTTGGCGTTGAGAGGTTGTTCTCATCCATGTATTGTATTAACCCTTTAGTGGTCAAGCAACCACATTGTGATCACTCTAGTGTCCAAAATACACTATGGAGAGATTAGCATAGAAATTAGGGGGGAGTTAGCATAGAAACTAGAAGAGATTAGCATAGAAATTAGGGGGGAGTTAGCATAGAAACTAGGAGAGATTAGCATAGAAATTAGGGGGGAGTTAGCATAGAAACTAGGAGAGATTAGCATAGAAATTAGGGGGAAAGTTGGCATAGAAACTAGGAAAGATTAGTATAGCAATTAGAAATGATTAGTATAGAAACTAGGAGAGGAATTAGCATAGGAACTAGGAGGAGGCTTAGTCAAAAGCAAGGAACACCTCTACAATCACATCCTTCATCTCACCAACTCTCTACGCCACCACCACACACGGCCATCTCCAAATACAAGAATGAAGAGTGGGGAGAGGCTTGGATAGAAGGAGAACACCATAGCAAAGGATAAGGAGGGAATGCCCTCCACCATTAGGGTAAGCTAACGCGTAAGGAGTTAGGTTAGCCGTAAGTGGTAGTTAGTCCGCTTTATTTTGACTTCCTAGGTAAGTCGGTGACAATCCAACCACTCCCAATCAATGGGGCACGAGGGTTGAGGTAAAAGAAAAGGAAGAAGAAAGAAAAACTTCAAGAAATGAGTACCATTCTTTTGGGGCTATAAATAATACTTTGGCCAACGAGCAGGCTCATCTTTGCAACTCACAATGGTAGAAGAGGGAGACTTGACCACCTTGATTATGGATCTTCACACGAGGGTAAGACCTTAAACTCTCCTCTGATCCTCAAAACCACCCATAGAAGTCAATTACTAGATAGGGCCGAGAGCTAGGTACTAGTAGGGAAAATTCAGGTTAAATTGAGTAGATATGCTTAGAGTAGACACTAAGAGGTTTCCAAAAACATAAGACATGTAGGAATCGGAGTTAGGATGCCCAAGATATCAATGGATGAAGTTTAGAGCCCATAATGGATGAAACTTAAGAGTTCTCATCCATCCAAGTCGAAACTGGAAACTTAGCTATATTATAGGAATTCAGGTCCGTAGGTCAAATCTCACCTTTCTTTGAAATTGGGAGCACATAGGAAACTACGGATGAAGTTGGATAGCTACATGGCCAAAACTTCATCCGCCTATAGCGGTTCACCAGAGAGTCCAAATTGAACGGGTCTTAGGTTTTTAGAAATGGCATGAGATAGGCTCTTACTTTAGAATTATAGGGTAAACTTTAGAAGCATAGAACATAGAACCATAACATAGCAGGACAATCAGCTTAGGAGTCATCTAGAACTACAAATAGAAACATTAGATGATTTTTGAGGCCTCTAAGAGACTGTGGGTTCCCCTGCTGCGAGAATGTAGGGAACAAGACAGTTGGCCTGCCACCTCAACGTCCTGCGTGGTCGAGAGGCGACCAGGTCATTTCCAGAATTTTTTTTTTTTTTTTTCCAACTTCTTTTACTATTTGAAGAATTTAAAAAAAAATTTAATTAAATTTTTTTTTTCCGACAATCGGCTGTCCTTCACTGCGGGGAACAATGAGGGGAACAACCTTGAAATGGGCTCTCCCAGGCCTCAAAAAACATGTAATGGACCTATTTAAGAAATTAGCAAAAGATCCATTTCTTGGAAGGCACAATGGATTGACTCTTAGACAACTACTAGAATAGAAAGCTACCTTAGGACTAAAACCTGGTTGTGTTCACCGATTTACTAAAGGTGGGTAAATAAGCACCCACATCTAGCCCAACGTAGTACAATATAACCCATGCTCCAATATCCGTAATAGGAAAGAACAACTTTGACCAACCATCCTGCTTTACGTCGCCCCAAGTGAGAATTTCACAGAATAAATTCTGTTGATTCTCCAACGATTCCATTAGTTGCTAGATCTTTTCAAAAGCTTTCCTTGAAATACTGTCTCCTTTATCCAAATTCCTCATCTCCAAAAATGTGTCCCTCTGTAATTCATAAGCACGAAAAAAAGAAAAAGAAGGGGGAGAATTCAACTATTGCTTCCACAGAGCCTCCCTAAGTTGGACCATTTGTTCCTTCTACTGCTCCACCTTACTATGCAATTGGTCATTACTAACCGTAAGTAATTGCATATCCGCCCGTAATGCCCTCAGCTCCAACAAATTGTCAATTCCCACATTGACTTGTTCCTACGATTGCAGTGGTATTGGCTAGTCTATTTGTTGGGCCCGCGACAAATTGTCTTTGAGCTCCTTCAACTGTTTCAAGGCTCCAGGGCTTTCTTGTCAGCTTGTCCATGCTTAACAAGAATTTGATTATTAGTGAGGTGTGCATGTGCTTCTTTACACTGTCGATTATACTTAACCTCCTACTCAGCTACCGTAGTCTTAAGATGATCTTGCCATTTTATCTGGTGCAAGTATCCAACTTTGACTTTTTACCACTCGTCTCGCTCTTGCTTCATGGTTTCTTGCAATGCTATGAGATTACCCGCCTGATCTTCCCTGTGTTTTAACAATTTGTCTTTCTCCAATATGAGTCGTTTCACCCGTAACTGCATCTGATCTTCTTGCTTCAAACACAACTTCAACTCTTTCTTCATATCTCCATTCTGATCTTGAAGCTCTTTACATTTTTGAGCTAGGATCTTTTTAAGCATCGGGCTCTCTAAGAGATCCTTGGTAATACTCTCTAGGTCTGGCCCCTAGTCGATTCACCTTGACAAGTAGTCACATTTGAATCAACTACGAAGTGATTTGTTTTTGATGAACCTACCAATCCATCCATTTTTTTCTGAGCTAAAGGTTGTACAAATAAATCTTGCAGCGGTGGTGGCTGCGTAAGTTCCGAAATATAAGCCGAAAAAAGTAGGAGCAACGGTTTTCTTTTCTTCTTTAGCCTCAGCTCCACCTTTATTCAGCTAAAGATAATCCGGCCCTAATTAATCTTTAGGCCCTTCCATGTTGTGTATCCGGCCGTAATCACCTCCAGCAATGCCGCATCTTCACCACTTGTCAAATATAGGGATTGGTTGACAAATTGTAACCATTGCAATAGAAGTGATTTGGCTCTCTTGACATCCCATCTTACTGATCCACAAGCTGCTTGATAATTCTCACCAAATATTTTGATCTTCTCCTTCTTGGTCGACCGCAATACATCTTGGATTAGTTCTCCGCCTTTTGAAATTTTCAAAGTCCTAGCCACTCTATCTAGGTCGAATTGACAGGGAATGCCATTCATTCAAATTTTCTCGTCTATTAGGCCATAATTGCTCATATAAACAAATTGTTGCACTCTCTCCAAATCCAGTTTCTCCCAGTTGGTCTGCAATAATTCACATAGTCCTCCCACTTGAAGTTCGAGGCTGCACTCCTTGAGTATGCTCTGAAGAATTTATGGGTCCCATTCATACAAAGGAGTTGCTATCAATTTCTGTCCTGCCTTCAGGGCCATCCTACTCCTGACAATTTTTCAATACTGTCAATCCTTAACTCCAGTTGGCAAGCACCATTGTAATTTCTTCTTTCACAAAAATATGTTGGCTAAAAAATTTTTCTACTCTCAAAATCTCTAAGTTCTCAATTTAGCACTTTATCTCATTTTCTCTCACTCTCATTTTCTCTCAAGATTATACTTTCTTCCTTCAATCAATTCCTTACAGGCTCACAAAACAATTTGTCCTTGTCTTCACTCAGAGTCTCAGTATTCACTCAAGACACTCTTTACTCCCTCTGGCTTCTGATGTACCTCTCATCATTTAGTTGAGGATACTTCGAGAATTGGTTTATAATCCCATTTTCCAACTTAAGGTTAAACTATTTATTAGAGTTAGTAATATGGAAAGTACTCTTTCAAATTTATCATGTTCTCTCATTTTACTTAGCCTTTCATCATCACTCTTTTACACTTTGACTAAAGATTCTCTCAACAGTTTTATAATAAGTTTTTACTCCACTGTTTAGTGTACAATAATAATTCTATCTATAATCCTCACCTAATTCTATTGTTCTTGACAATTTGTTTAGCCAAAGAAATCTATTCTTAATTAAAGAATTAATTTCCACTACTAAAAAAAAATCAATCTAACTCTCGGCCATTTTAAAGATAAATTCTATCATTCTTATTACCATTTGTTTTGGCTTCTCGTTCATCGTTGTTTTGAATTAATCTTTTAACACAATTTTTTTTGACAAATGGTCCTCCCAATCACTCTAAAATTTTATGGCTCCTCTAGGTTATGTTTCATCTACATCTTTTCATTTCTTCTGCCTTTTTATTAAACTATTGGTCACTTACTTTATTTCTATAACGAATTGTCTAATTACTATTCAAATTCCCTCATTTTTCTTATGAAATACAAAGTTCATCAATATTGAAATCTCTCAGCAGTTTGAACAAATCGTCTAATTACTTCTATTTACTTGAATCAATAAAGACAATTTGTTTTGACTAATATGTTGATCAAATCCACTCTACAATTTGATTATTCTTTCAGCAAGTTCTAGCAAATTGCTCATTTGCTCCCAGGATTCTCACCAGTGGACTTCTGACGACTTCTCCTCCGACTATTTGTATACAACTCCACTCTCTGGAGGAACCAAATCCACAAAAGAACTTTTAAACACACTCGGCAAACAATTGATTCTTCAGAATCTACAACTCCACACTAGTATTCTTGACAATTTGTTTAAGAAATCCTACCTTCTAATAAAGAGAAAAGTGATACTCTCAAGAATTAAAATTGTTCATGATGAGTTAGATAGCTAATACTGCATTGCTTAATTGAAGGTCTCAGCTATTCTCTAGAAAATTTGTTTAACTATATTCACATTTGATTCCATTATTTGATCCTAATTTTATCACGTTCTTTCTTCTTTCATACAGACTAATTGTTTTACAACCTTTTCCACAAAACTCAACTTTTCATAGGCTTTTATCATGTTTTCTCATTTATTTATTTATTTTAAAACTTGCAATTGCAACTATTAGTCTAATACCCAATATACTCACTTACTAGAGACATCGTGAGAGATTTTTACAAAATTTCACCAATGACCTCTCGTTGTGACATTCACTTCGCTCACTTTGACCAATTGTTTGTAACTTCTCACGAAAACAATAGACTCCTCTTTGATAGTGATAGCCCTAACAAATTGTTCGTGATCTTGCTTACAAAGTTGTAGGTTAAACTACAAAAGAAGACAATTAGTTAGTACATTAGGATCACCTTAACAGTTCCCTAACCAACTACAACCCTAATCAGTTCTTTCTATACAATTATCAAACCATTAGTTGTTATTCATCAACTTTTGACAACTTGTCTAAGAATCTACACATCACAGCAATTGTTACTTACTAAGAAAGGGAGTTCGTTAACGTGATCTACTTCCAATAACCCTCTTACTTAAAACAACTTGTCTATAAAATCTTCTCCCTTTCTAAGGACTATATTCAATCAAGTATGGTCACTAGTTTCTTCAACCAATTGTTAGCACTCTACCTTTCTCTTGCAACTCTAATACAAATTGTTCTTGCTAATCACACATTGAGCATAACTGTAAGACTAATCTTGATTAATTTATACTTAATTACTCAGCAAAAAAAACTATAACAATTTATTCTTTTAATACCACAAGTTATCTCTCCATTTTTGCCTAGTTCACTTGGTTCCTATCAACTCTAATAGACAAATTTTTCACAACTCCAGCCCAATTTCAATCAGTTGCTTTGTTACTAAGAATCATCGTAGGCTCTGCAATACCTCACCTTGGTTTGTAACTTGACCAATTGTCTTGCAAGAAGGAAAGGAACCACCTTTTGACAACTTGTCTAAGCTCGCCGTGTATGCCTCCACAACAACATTTACAACAATTTGTTAAGAAACAAACAATTTCTTTTGATGAAGTTGAGAAGAGGCTTGGTAACCGGACTAACCGGTCACCAACTTCTTTCCAAAGCATAATTAAATTTCAAATTGTCTTTTAATAAATGCACTCCATTATTACATTATCTCTTATCAAAATTAATGATGATTTGTTCTTACTTTATCTTCTTTTCATTTATTAGAGATACTCATCATTATTCCCTTATCCCTTCACATTATTATCTCTATATAATAACGATAATTATAAAATTTTATGTTTTTATTATTATATATTATTATTATTAAATTATATTTTAATAATAATAATAATTTTATTAATTTATTTTTTTAGACAAACAATATTATTCTTGGATCCCATTAAAACAGACGGTCCTCTACTAAAGTTATAACTTGTCCTCAAGTTATATAGGGTTTTAACCGATATCCATTATAACAGGTTTCGTGTTTATGTCCAAAAAAATCTTGAATTTCAATTGATCCATTTGGATAAGAATTTAGGACTTTATAAAGCCCAAAACATCTTATTTTAAATTTTCTTGGAAATTTTTGAAAATGACTATCATATAAAAGAACCAAATCATTAGGTTGCAATTTCTTAGGAGCTAATTTACTATCATAATAAGTTTTATGTCTATTTTGTATAGCTTGCATGTTTAAGAAAGCTTGTCTACGTGTTTCATCTAATTTTTCTAACATACAATATCTTTCCTTAAGGGATTCTTCTTCTTCCAATCTATTTTCAAGAACAATTCTTAAGGATTGAACTTCCAGTTCTATAGGCAAAATTGCCTCTTGGCCATAGACTAATTGAAAGGGGTGCTACTTTATATGTGGTTTTATAAGCCCACATGGCATCGAATACTCAAGCATCCCAATTTGTATTTGATCCTTGAACTGTTTTTGTGATTATCTTACAAAGAATACCATTAGTCTTTTTTGTTTGACCATTTGCCCTAGAATGGTAAGGATTGGTCTTTCTATATTTAATTAAATATTTGTCTGTTAATTTGGCAATAATATCAATTATGGAGTGGGTACTTCTATTGCTTACTAATTCTTTTGGACACCCGAACCATGTAATAATGTTTTCATAAAGAAATTTAGCTACCGTATTAGCATCATTTGTTTTTGTAGCAATTGCTTCTGTCCATTTTGTAACGTATTCTATTGCTACTAAAACATAACATTTTTGACCATGTTTACTAGGTGGTTTACTAGGTCCGACAAAATCTATACCCCATTTTTCAAAAGGAATTTGCGCTAAAATAGGAGTCAAGGGTATAGAAGTAGTAGGAGTAGATTTTTCTACTCGTTGACACGGGTCACACTTCTTTGCAAATGCCGCAACATCAGCAAACATAGTAGGCCACCAATAACCAGATTGTAAAGCTTTTTGTCTAGTTACTAAGCCAACAAAGTATCCACTATAGACATTACTGTGACACCCTTGAATCTTGAATCAAAGGTACTTCACTAGGATTAATAAACCGTCTTAAAAGCCCATCATTTCCCTTTTTATACAAAACCCTGTACAAAACTTGATTTATATATTAACTTTTTCTTTTGTTTGTTCGTATGTTCTAAAAAGAATTGTTAGGTCAGTAAGTAATGTATGTCTTCCGCATATTCAGGTGAAATGACATCAACTTGAAATAAATCTGCATCTGGGAAATTATTGTCTAAAAATTCAATTCCTAGTTCTGGACTTATGCGTGAAAGGTGGTTAGTATTCACATGATTCTTTCTCGATCTAACTTGGATTGTAAAATTAAACTCTTGCAGTAATAATACCCATCTTGCTATTCTCCCACTTAATTGAGGTTTGTTTATCGTGTACTTCAAAGCATCATGATCTATATGTGAACTAGATTTTGCACTTCCACAAAACCCAGGAAACAAAGTATAGGGGTTCATTGTTTTAGGGAAAGGTTTAATCAGTCTAGAGTTTTATGACTAAAAGTCACTTACAAATAGATTTATGTTTACAAGTTTAGTATAATATTATATCACTCTTATTCCCATATGTAAAATTTGTTGGCCAGTCCATTACCAATGTATGAATAAAGTCTCAGTCCTATATAGTGTTCTAAGGGAGGTCAAATCATTCTTTGTCAAATAAATCAGGTTTTGTCAAATGAATCTTATATGATGCATGCTCTAGGACTTAATCATAACAAGATAATATTTGTAAAATAATACACATAATTCATTAATTATACCTTTTTATGTTTAGGTCAAATAGTCCAGTCAATCTACAGCTAATGCGATTATGCAAGAATGTCTAGCGTTTCTGTATTCTATGTCAAATGATTCCCAGTTGTGTAATGTATGATGATGTCAAATAATTCTCTTTTCTTGTGATTTTACCAAATTATGTCAAATGAATCCAAACCACATTATTAATCCTTGAAATTATACAAAACATACATTGGAACAATTTGCAAGTTGGACCAAGTACATAGATCTTATTGACCACAACACAAATTATATAATCATACAAAACATAAAACTTAAACTTAAATAAGGCAATCAATAAATCACCAAGAACCACAACATATAATAAAACATTCTAATGCATCAACCCTAAGACTAACCAAATATTCCAATATAACATTTATATATGGATCAAGCATAAAACTTATAAATCACATACTAGTTAATTCAAAATAAATAAATAAACAAAAATATAATAATAATAAAATAAAAAACAAAAAAATAAAAAATCCAGGGACCCGGCCAAACTATCGCAAACCCAAGCTAATAAGCTCTATAAACGCTGAAATTTGGTCAAAGGACCTATAACCATGGATTGCATCCCCTATGGCTGTGCGAAAGGATCCAAAACCATGGGTCAAATTCCTAATTTCGACCTCAGGCAGCTTCACAATTTGTCGCAAATTGCTTGTTGAATTCCAATTGCAATTGTTTGCTCAATTGACCTCATTTATTGAAATTCTTAGCCCTTGTTTCCTTCTCAATTATCTTATTACAATCTAAATATCCCCTTTTTGGGTTGTGAATTCGAACATTTGGTTGAAATTTGGTGGTTCAATGAAGCAACTAGGAGCTGTAGACTGATTACGAATTTGTGGTCATTTCATTCAAGTTTGTCAAAATTTAGTTCAAATTCTCTCTCTGAGTATCAATCTAGGTCTACACAAACCCCCAAATTCTACAAATTTACGCAATCTTACAAAATTAGAGAATGGCGATGAAGACTAGATCAAGTGCAAAGGTGCTGCGACTAACTCCAAATTGGATCCCCAATTGGATTTAAGCTTTGATCGATCACACAACAATTGCAATGGTTGAGCAGTCCACAAATTACAGACAAAAGAGGACCAACAACAACTCAAAGTATGATTTTCTTAGAATCAAACATCCAGTTTTAGAGTTGCAAACTTGAGCAATTTTCTCAGTGTTTTGCCACAATTTCACCAAGAATCTTTGTCCAATGCGTGTAGGGTGGCGCAACAATCAAAATTACAAGTAAAACACAAAATCACCTTGATTTGGGTTTCCCTTGATGCAGCAAGTTCCAATTTGACTACTTGACGGATCTCCTTGTCCTTCAACAGCAACTCGTCAAGATTGCCAAATCTCAAAAACTACCAATTCTTCCTCAGGCTCCCTCAACGATCTGCTCCTTGCCAGTTTCATGATCTCGGACAAGCTGAGAAATCGAAAACCTTGCCAATTCAATCATGTTCATATTGTGTCTCATGTTGGTTGCTCTACGTACTAGCTAATTCACTCTTATTCCGATGGATCATCCATGATGAGAAAATGTTTCAGTCCAGACACCTCTCCAAAAATTCACTCAACAGACACACAGACACGACACAAATATGACAGGCAACACACAATAATTCAAAATGCACACACATAAATACAACAATTCAAAATAGATAATCCTAAAATGAGCAAGACAATAATTCAAACACACAATATAATAATACAATAATTTTTCATAAAAATAATATGGGATTTACACAATGCCGTGGATTATTTAGGTTTTTAGGTTTTTATATTTTTTCTAAAAAACGAACCGGTGGAAATTTGAAAGGGTGTGACCTAAGTCACACTTCATTCATCCAATAATAATTTTTTTAAATTTTTTCATCCATCCTATGCTAGTAGTCCTATTTACACTTAGAAATGCAATTTAATTTTAAGTTAATTTTTACTTTTTCCTACTTAAGGGGTCCCTAATAGCTAGTTTTATTCTAATTTAAATAATTTTTCTAAAATTCTTTCTACACTACATGAAAAACAAAATTATACCCCAATAAGTAACGTCTAAACTTTTGAACAAAGAATATCATTCCCAAAGCTTCTCTTTTTGTTACTGTATAATTTTTCCTTGCAGTTGCCAATTGATGGTTGGCAAAGTAAATAGGTCTATGTGAGCCCCAAATTCGTCACTTGGGACTCATTGTTTTCTTTTTTTTAGTTTATAACAAATTAAGGCATAAAGTACTACGAAAAGCCCAAAAAAGAGTGTAGAACCAAAATAGGTATGTCACGTACCAGTATAGCATTTGGTCATAAATAGCCTTTTATCCATAGATTACCCACAAAAACCACTTATATATAGGTTAGAACCCGTAAATAGTGGGAAACAATAGGGCTACCGGGAACTTACCCAAAATAGCCCAAACCCAGTGCATGTGACCATGATAGGCTAAATTGGTCTTAGGAGAGATAGGAAAATCCCCACATAAATCTCCAAAGATAGGTTCTAGTTTCCCCATTTCATCGATGAAACGTTAGGAATCCAAATTGTTAGCTTGCAGGTGTTACTTGTCCCAGACAGGCCGCATGGAGGAATCCATAGCCGCCGGATAGTGT
This sequence comes from Rhytidiadelphus loreus, assembly GCA_947034895.1. Lineage (NCBI taxonomy): Eukaryota > Viridiplantae > Streptophyta > Bryopsida > Hypnales > Hylocomiaceae > Rhytidiadelphus > Rhytidiadelphus loreus. The sequence continues at coordinate 51,103,089 of OX344761.1, forward strand.
TCTTGGATCTGGAACATGTCGGGGTGTCCACGGCAAAACCCATTCGCCAAGATTCCCTCACGTGTGAAAGATTCCCTAACTGCCGGTGATTCAACCGAAGTCAGTTTCCACCTCGCCACCAACTGTGTGTCAGATTAGCCCAAGACTTCGCACGTGGCTTAGGGGACTCCATAAGAGGTTCTCCAAAAAGTCTCTGTTTTTTCTGATCTCCAAAGGATCTTTTTCCGAGCAGTCAACCGCTAAAGGCCACGGTGGAAAATTCATAGAAAATTCCCAGGCCGCGGTAAAATCTCACTAAAAATTAGACTAGCATCTTTTATGTTAATAACGCGCCCCGACAAAATTCATGGTGTTCCAATAGCGGGAGGCAGCCGAAACCGACAAAATTCCCCCAATTAATAATTACGGTAGGATCTTTGCGGGGTTGACCGGCGTCCTGGGAGCGTACGAAGTCGGAACGATGACATCAAGGAGTCTTTTCTTACTCCCTAGAGCCTCCCCAACAACCCTAGCTAGTTACCCAGGCCAAAAGAGGTAAACCCCAAAAGTTAGGTTTTTACCCTTTTAATTGGCCCGAGTTGGTACTAGTTTCCGATGGGTTTTTTGTGATACAAATAGGGGTTGGGGATTCTTTAGGCTGAAAATGGCATTCTGAATCCATTGGCGCAATTCAATTGCAATTCCGAGTTAAACTCCAAAAGTTAGAAGTTAGGACTTAGGACCAGCGTAAAACCCAAAATTAGGTGAAAATCTCAAATTTGGATGAAAATCCGGATGGATGAGGTTACTCGTCGAGGGGGGGAGTGGGCCCTTGGAAACCTATAAAAGGGGGCCCTTCTCTCTCCCAAAACACCCCCAATACTTGTTTTGGGTCCGTGGGTCCTACCTCTTTTATATTTTGGTGTTTTGCCAAAACTCCCTACGGTGTTTTTGGAGCACTTTTGTTCCTTTTGTGTTATTTCATTTTTAGTGTTGAAGGTCCGTGGGGGGCCCTTCTTTCTTGTCTTATAATTCTCGTGTGGACCTTGAAGCTTTCTTGCTATACAAGTCTTTTTGAGTGCCCTTCGTCGCATCTTGTACTAACCCTGGAACCACCCTCCACCGTACCTTGGAGATGCCGCTTTGGGGGGCTTCTAGTTTCATGTTGTTTTTATGATGTACTAACCTTTCTTCTTTTTCTAACCACGCCTCTCCGTGTCCATTGCTAACCAAGTCCAGTGCTTTTGCAATTGATTCAAGTCGTTACGTCTGTGTGTGGAAAAGAGTGGAGTAGGTTCCCTTGGGGTAACTAAGACCCTACCTTTCCTTGTTCCGTCCAGTCCTAAATTGTGTGTTAAAGAGCCATCCAAACGGCGGAGCTTTAAACCTATAGGGTCAAGCAAGTCCTAAATTTGGTGTTAAAACCAAATCGACAGCGAAGCTTTGCATCTACCCCACGGTTAACTCCAAAGTTTAGTTTCCAAAACGCATTGGAAACTCTCCAAAGTTTAGCATCCAAAATAGAGCCACCTAGGGAACAAGGGCCATGGTCGGCCGTTTTTGCTAGTACTAACGGGTAAAGGGTGGCGCGGTAGTTAGGCGTGATTAGGAGTTATTTTGTTCTTTTTTATTATTTGTGTTTTTTAGTAAATTTTCCAAGGAGCCAGCAGCCTGAGCCAGCCAGCCCAGCCAGTAGTCTAAGCTAGCCAGCCCGAGCAGCAGCGAGCCAGCCAATCCGAACAGCAGTAGAGCCAACCAGCCCAACGGCAGCTTGAGCCAGCCAGCCCAGCAGCGGCCTGAGCTAGCAGCCCGACGGCAGCTGAGGGGTCGGCCAGTTGGGGAGAGGGAGCTCAGGACAGTGGGAAGGCAGGGAGCTCAGGACAGTTGGGAGAAGGGAGTTCAGGCCATTTGGGGAGAGGGGGTAATTGGGGTTCTAGCATTGGGTGCAATTGGGCTTAGTGTAGCAAGAGGGGAAGGGGAAAAAATTAGATTAGAGAAAGCAACTAAAATGGAATAAGTAGAGGTAGCATAGAGAGGGGACAAGTAAAGAGTAGATGTAGTCAACTAGGCTTGGAAGTAGACAAAAACCTGTACACCACACTACACAATCCACTACCGGAAACAAGAGACCTCTCCTCACCACTCTCTCCATCACCCTACACCACCAACTCTAAAAGTGAGGAAGGAGGAGGAAGAGGAGGCTTAGATAGGAGAGAGAAGACTTAGTGAGGATAAGAAGGGAATCCCCCACCTATAGGGATAAACTTACGCGCACAGAACCTCATTCAGGCGTAAGTGGTAGTTAACTTGTAGGTTGACTTCTAAGTGTGTAAGAGACAAACCAACTACCCCCCATCAATGGGGCACGGGAGTTGAGGTAAAAGAGAGGAAGAGCAAAAGAAACCCCACCAAAGAAGACGGTCCCATCTTTAAGCAGTAAAGAGGAAGGTTTGCTTCCCCCCACTGGGGGCTCGTCCATCGCACATCCATCAAAGAGGAGGGGGGAGATCCAACAAGGTGGACCATGGATCATCATGCCAGGGTACCGTCCTAACTCGTCCTCTAGAAATCCAATTTCCAAGGCCAAGGCCGTAGCAAGGCCGAGGGCTAAGGGTCACTAGGACCCCATTCAGGTCAGGTTTGACTAGATAAACTTAGAGTAGAGCCCGTGAGGTTTCCAAAATTATAAGACACGTAGAAATCCGAGCTAGGATGCCCGAGAAATAAATGGATGAAGTTTAGAGCATAAGATGGATGAAACCTAGGGTTTCCCACCCATCCAAGCCCACTTTAGGAGGTAGGTAGATTAGAGAAAGTCAGGCCCATAGGAAAAATTCCGAGTTTACTTGAAATTAGGAGTCCGTAGGAAACCGTGGATGAAGTTTGGGTAGTTGTGGTAAAAACTTCATCTGTCCATAGCGGGCTCCTAGAGGGTCGAATTTGAACGAGCCTTAGGTTTTTAGAAATGGCATGAGTTGATCTTCCTCCCTAGGACAATAGAGTAAACTTTAGGAATAGGAAACACAAATCATAACCTAGCAGGATAGACACTTAGGAGTCATTTAGGACCACAATTAGAGAGTCACGATTAGGAAGTTAGCAAAAAAGATCCATTGCTTGGAAGGCACAATGGATTGACGCTTAGACACCCATTAGAGTAGGACACTATCATAGAACTAGAACCTGGTTGTGTTCGCCGATTTACCAAGGGTGGGTAAATAAGCGCCCACAGTCTATCATGGCTTTTCTCATCCTTGTGATTCAAAACACTTCCAATGGTGACATTAGACGCATCTACATAAGCTTCAAAGTTCTTATTCCAATCTAGTGGAATTAAAATTGGGGCCGTTGTTAGTTTATGTTTTAACATCTCAAAAGCTTGTATACAAGTTTGTGTCCATACATGAGTATTATCAGATTTCTTAGTTAATTCAGTGAGGGGTATGGCTATGTTGGCATATTTATAGATATAACACCTATAATAGCCAATATGGCCTAAAAAGGCCCTAACTTCTATAACAATATTAGGTTGTGGTAATTAAGCAATTATGGTGACCTTATTTGGATCAATAGCTATACCTTGGCTAGAAACAATGTGTCCTACCAAAAAATAAATAAATAAAATTGAGATTTAGCAGCATTAATAGAGATTCCATATTTCTCACATTGAATTAAACATTTCTCCAAACATTCTGCATGGTTCTCTTTTGAACTATAAACATAAAAATCATCCAAGAAGATTTCCATGAATTTTCTTAGATACATCTAAAAGGCTATAGTCATTAATCTCTAGAAAGTTGTTGGTGCATTACATAGTCCAAAAGGCATTTTAGTGTAGGTATAAATATCCCAATCTGTGGTAAAGGCTATTAATAATCTATAAAGTTCATAAATTTGAATTTGGTTATACCCTGAAAAACCCATCCATAAAAGAGTAACACTCATATCCCGCCACACCATCTAAAAGTGTGTCTGTAAAAGGTAAGGGAAAATGATCATTTTTAGTTACACTATTTAATTTCCTATAATTTTGACAAATTCATATTTTTCCAATCTTCTTAGGAACTATGACAATTGGAGATATCCATTCACTATCACTACAAGGAAATGGGGGTAAATGTAACCATAGAAGAATGATTGCTTGTCCGGAACGACTTGAATATGACTCATGTTCTCTAATTGCACCAAGGGTTTGGGATTGTCATCGTTAGAGTCAATTCAGAGTCACATTCACGACTACATGATGACGACTTAGCGGTAGGGAGTCTTCATCCACATTTTTACATCTGAAACGTGCTATCTTTATCTAGTCTCGAAATGTGCTAAAAAACTTGTTTTTTCCACTTTAAATGATGTGAATATTATTTTCTAAAATCTAGGAAATGTGAATATTATTTTCTAATATCTAAAAGATTTGAAGATTATTTTCAAGCCATTTAGTGTGTTAATACAAAGAGTTCAAGTAACAAGCCTTTTATACAAGTGGCGTGGTAGGAGGCAAGACAAACCATGTGGGATTTGTAAAATGTTGATGCAATAGTAGAGTAGTGATGTGGAAGTCATTATGTAGTTGTGTTAGAGTAGGGATTATACTCTAACACAACTACATAATGACTTCCACATCACTACTCTACTATTGCATCAACATTTTACAAATCCCACATGGTTTGTCTTGCCTCCTACCACCCCACTTGTATAAAAGGCTTGTTATTTGAAATCTTTGTATTCATACACTAAATGGCTAGAAAATCCATTTGACACATATAAAATATAGTGTATTGTGTATTTGTATATGATGTATGAATCATGTATTTGTATATGGTGTTTGGTATATGGTGTACTCATTTTGCACATTTCACCACAACTCGAAAATAATCTTCAAATCTTTTAGATATTAGAAAATAATATTCACATTTCCTAGATTTCAGAAGAAAAATATTTAAATTTCCTAGATTTTAGAATACAATCCTAGATTTCAGAAGAAAAATATTCACATTTCCTAGATTTCAGAATATAATCCTAGATTTTAAAAGAAAAATATTCAAATTTCCTAGATTTCAGAATATAATTCTAGATTTGAAAAAATAATATCCAAATTTCCTAGATTTACCACTTTGGAAGTTTCACCCAAAATCTCGTCCAAAATCCCATCCAAGCTCACAATGGATGGTGATAATACTATGGCAGTCATTTATAAAAATGACTAGTCCACTATGACTCTAGGGGCCAAAATCACACTGCAGTCATTTTTGTCCACAATGACTCCTATGCAGTCATTCTTTGCAATCATTTATACATTGTTTTTCTTGTAGTGTATAAGGTACTTCAAAGATAAATCCACAAGCTAAAAGCTTGTCAATTTATTCCATGACTATAAGTGAGTATTTTGGATTCATCCGATATTGTCTTTGTCTAACAGGTTTAGCATTAGGTTCTAACTCAATCTTATGTTCACAAATTTCTGGAGGTACTCCTTCAAGTCAGCATAACTCCAAGCAAAAGTACTCTTATGCCCTTGAAAAAAACCAAGCCAATATTTATATTCTACCTTGGTCATTTTGGAATGAACTTTAATAATTTGCGCATATTTATTTGTTCCTAAATTTATATCTTGTACGGGAGTATTCAATGAATCTCTAGAACTTTTCTTTTGTAATGGTGTGGAATCACTATAGGCCAACATATCTTCTACTTCTTGAGCATCAGAACTAAATACAAGTGATAAATTTGACTTTTCTTCTATACTTACACTTAAGACGCTAGAATTTTCCCATGCCAGTATAGCATCGTCTGAATCCTCAATTTGGGCTAAGGGAGTAAAATACTCTTCCATTCCCAAACTTCTATATGGAATTTCTTTAGTTACTTTTTGAGTTTGTTCTATGTCACTACTTTCAGTATTACTATCGGTTTTATTTTCTAAAGTGATATTACTATCCTCTATTTGAGGATTACCATGGTAATTGGAGGGATGAAGTGGTAAAACAATTTTATTGTTACCTTTTCCAATGTAAGGATTCCTTTTTTCAATCATCTTTAGCTTTTGCCAAATATAACCACGGTCGTCCCAATAATATAGGATAGGATGAAATAGATTCTTTTAATTTGAAAACTATATAATCAAGCTTATAATTTATTCCCCCAATAGTAGTTATAATTTGGTTAAGTATTCCCAAAGGTTTAACTCTACTTTGGTTGACCATTCTCAGAATAATAGGAATTAAGATCATAGTTGTTAATTCCAACTCTTCTATAGTCTCAAAGTTCTTGAGATTAAGACTAGATCCACTATCAATTTGCACTCCTTATATCAAAGAACCATCAATAGTTACATTCACAGTAGTCAGTAGGTGCCCCAGGATCTCTAGAAATTTCATGAATTTCTACGGTCTTAGGTCTCTTCTTTACCAAGGATGTACTAAGATCACTCCTACATTTAGGAGATATTGCTAATAATTGTTTTAAACTAATTAAAGGTTGAATTCTATCAAGGTTTGCTAGAACACTATACGGTTCCATTCCTTCAATTAATTTCATAGATCGAGGAATTTTGCATTTTAAAGAAGTGAAACACAATTTTCCAACTTCCTTCCAAATTATCTTTAGTAATGAAATTACATTTTTCTTTCCAATGTTTCTAAATGTTTCTGGTATTCTATCTAATTGTATTTATCTTCTATTTGTATTTGTCTTTAAGAATTGTCTTTAGAAAGTTGATCTTGTAGTAATCATTGGCTTGAAGAATTGCTTGAAAGTTGGTCTTGCTTGAATTACTTGAAAGTTGGTTTTTGGAAAGTCGATCTTTTATTGATAGTTGTAATATAATAATTATACAATGGGAAATAAAAATCCTTTTTTATAGTTTCCCGCGGTCATAGGAGAACTAAGCAAAACCCTAACCGTATTGCCTTTGGTAATAGGACCAAGACTATTCCTTCTATAATATCTTAACTAACTTTTCCTAACCACTTCTAGTCCTAAAGTTAGTCTAGTGACTTGAACTCATTACTTCTTACCTACTCAATTCCAACACCGTCTTGGTCTTTAATTTGTTCCTGAAAGGCCCTTTTGGTAAATTAATAACTTGTATATAAAAACCTTTTCTTTATTATTTCTTTGATAATCTTGTAAATTGAAATATATTCTTTAAGTTTGTGCATGATTTCATCCAATTATTTATGTACCACAAGGTGAAATTAATTCTTGAAAGTATTAAAAAAAATACTGTGAACCATATTATTTCTCATTTTCAAAAATTAATAATCTTTGTATAATAATATTTTGGCATATGCAAGTGTTTTTTTTCCCTAAAGACTACTATATCCTATCTATAAATAGGCTTATATGGTGATTTCTAAAATATTAATAATTCTTTATAGGAAGTTGAAGTAGGCTGATAGTAAATTATATTTTATATATTTTTCCACTATCAAGGAACAATTTGAGGTTAACAAGAAGCTTGAAGGTTAGGTTTTAAATTAACCCTTTTTGCTGGTATTTGATAAAAACTTGGTAAAGTAATGGGGGTAGCAACTAGATTAACTTCTTTTGGTGGTTCTATATTTAATTCTGGAAATTGTAAATGTTTATTTAATTTTTCTTGTCTCTCTTTCCAAGTCATTTCTTTATTGGGATCTACAATTTCTTTATGTATTTGTCCGTCTTCTTGTTCCACAATTGGGCCCAATGCTTGTGGAAGACTTGTTATTTGTTGTTTGAAGTTCTAGTATCATTACCCGAACTTTCTAAAATTTGATCTTTCTGCAATTCTTGTCTAGCCCGTGTGGCTCTAGTAGCTATAAAAACATTCTCTGGATAGAATCTATTTTCAAAAATACACTAGTAGAAAACGCAAGAATTTTGACAAAATTTTGTTGATTTGGTCGTGTTGTCTCGGTCACTGTTCTATTGATTCCAATAGAAATCTATTGAAAAATTACAGATTTCTGTTGAAATAAACAGAACAATGACCGGGACAACGCGACCAAATCAACAAAATTCTGTCAAAATTCCTGCATTTTCTACTAGTGATAATATGAGAAACATGATTAGACAACCTAGAGTTCTCTGGTTCTTGGAATTGAACTTGTTTGTTTCGGGAATAGTCTCTCTTCGATGGTGGAAATTTTCTAGGTGGGGCAGTGCAATCTTCCGGTAAATGACCTTCTTAATGGCATCTACCACACCAAGGTGTATATCCCACTTGTTTTCTAAGATTAGGACACTCATTGACATAATGACCTAATTCTTCACATCTATAACACACCAAATGCTTTCTTCTTTCAGGAGTTCCATAACAGTGTGTATTTGGGTTGGATGGGGGTCCATTCCAAACAGGCGGTCTATTATAAGTATCATTCCAACATGGCCGATTATCATTAGTCCTATTAGTTGAACCATTATTAGGTCTTGTAAATGGTCCTTTTGTATTATTCGTTTTAATAATCCATGGTTTATTTTCATCTATTTGAAATACTTGCTTTACGACTTGCAAATCTTATTTAATCAATGTTAGATTCCAGCATTTATCAGTAAAGTGATTACCCACACAAAAAGTACAACAAGATCTTCTCTCTGTATTTCCTATGGCTAGGAATGGGCATTCGGATAACAAATGACCTTGCCCTTGACAATTTGTGCACCATATATTAGTTCTAGTATTAGTGGCTTTAGATCTTTTAACTGGGGCATTAGTAATTTGAATTTTTAAATCAGCCATTTCCTCTACTAATTTATTCAAAAGATCAATCTTTATATCTTTAATTTCTTGGATACATGGAGTATTAAAATCGTAGTTTGAGGAGGATAATTTTTCATAGGTAAAGTTTGATAAGCAGACAATGGATAATTAGGTAATTGCATTCCTAGTTGGGGATATGATAAATTTGGTGGATATATATTGGAATCTATGGTGGTTAATTGGTCCTCTCTGATCCTAGCCTCTTCATATTGTTTAGCATATTGTAGTGTCGTGGCTACGTTCCTAGGATTCTTTTCTTTTATTGCAATTTTAAACTCAGGGAGGTATAAACCTCCTACAAAAATTCTTGTTAAATATACATCAGGAATTCCATGATTTCCCCACCGTTGTAGAATGTACTCCATTGTACCATAGTAGTTATTCACAAATTCTCCTATTGCCATTCGAATAGTCCTTAGCCTTTCTTGTAGCCTTTCGGTAAATGCTCAATGTCTAAATCGGGTTAAAAAGGCCTCTCGTAATGCATTCCATGTGGCAAAAGGACCATTAGTCTAATACCATTCTTGAGCAATTCCCAAGAGGGCAGCAAAAAAAGTGGTAAGTTTACTCCCCTCAGGAATCATATTGGCTAAACATACTATATTGAATCGATTCAAATGATGGTCAGGGTCTAAACCGGCTTGACCATAATATTGAGGTAATGTGACTAAATTTAAAGGTCTAGGTTGAGCCATATCATATTCCTCCAACCACTCAATTCCTTCAAAGTTTGGTGGTTCTAACGGAGGTTCTATTGGAGGTACATTTAAAGTTTGTGAATATTAATTATTGGATGGATTAATCTGTGTAAGGTCATAACTAAATGGATTAATATTTTCTTCATATTGAAAATCTAAAAATTGACTTGATGAGTTTTCTCTATATGGATTTATTTCCAAATTATTTCTATAATTAGAACTTGTAGAAGAGGTTTCTAAACTTTCACTAACTAGAGATAAGAAATTTTCTAATTTTTCAACTATTCCACGACTCTGTTGATACCAATGGTCCCTCAAATATGTAGTAATTTCAGCATTATTTTCAAAATTAAAAATTCCTGAGGTGGGAGATCCACTTGGACTTACAAATTGTGGAATAGGAGTTAATCTCTCAAGAATAGAAGTGATTGGTTCTCCTTGATCAAGAGAAGTTGTTGTATCTTCTAAAGTATCATGTATTTTGTTTTTGCCTCTATTTGAAATAATATCCTAGTCTTTAGTATCTTTGAATTTTTTCAACAAGCGAGTGCATTTCAATAGTCATCGAGAAATTAGGGTTGCAAATTGGGAGAGCATCTGCATGAAGAAATCCAAAGTGGCCAAGCCAAGCCTGCTAGTGGAAGGAACTTCTTAGGGTAGAATTGATTTACTAGAGCCATCAAGGAGTGAGAAGTAATGTACCACGTGAATCCATTGCCATATAGCCTTGCAAGGAGGATCTTACATATGGGTTGTAGAGGATACTTCAAATTTTTTGTGGTCTATTTTTTCTAAAACCCTTGTTGACCTTAACCCCTAAAGAACCATTGTCCCTTCGGGGGACAAATGCGTTTTCGGGCAGGTACCTACGGGCTGAAATTTTTTCCTAATTTTTTGAAATTTTTTTTGGAGGTAGAAAAGTTGATTAGCTTTGTGGGAATATAATTTTTTTTCAAAATCTGTGTCCGGGAACAATAGTTATGACCAAATAAGCTCAAACAAAGGGACGGCGGGCAGCTCGGGCAGCCAAAAAAAATGGACAAAAATTTGAATTTTCTTTTTAACATTATTTTTTCTCATAGATTATATTTTTTTCTATCTGGAAAGCTTTGATTCATTTCATTTGGATATGTTATGAGAAAGTTATGGCCATTCTTGTTTTTGGGGCAGTTAGAGCATCTTCTTGAAAAAATAACTTGTACGATTCATTTCTGAATGCAATTTTTCAAATTTTGAAGTTTTTATTTTTTTTCATGGTCTGATTTACTTGCTAGAACAATCTCACCATTGAGATTAGTGCATTTTAATTCCATTTAAAATATATGAATATTTTAGATTTTCCTTCTATCTCACACCTACTTCTACTCAACAAATTTTTTTCAAATGATAATTTCTTTTTTCTGAATTTCTTTTTTTACCTAGACTCTCAACTCAATTCTCCACTATAAAGATTTAAAGCTCAAAACTCTGTAGTGCAAAAGTTTAAGTTAAAAATGTTCAAAGTCAAAAGATCTAGTCCCGCAATGTGCTGAAAAACTTGTTTTTTCCACTTTAAACGCATATATCTTGCAATCTGAGCGGTCAAAAATTTTGAAATTTTTTCCACGCACTCTCATACTAGTTAGGTGTAAGATCCTACGGTTAGATATGAAAAAAAAACAATCTATCAATTTTTTTTACTCCTCGCTATAGGTATGGCAGTTTTGAGTGTTTTCTGGCAGGAAAAAGGCCTTGGTCCTTTAGGGGTTAAACTAATGTTCAATGCTACTTTTAATCGACTTGTATATATACTCAAACATTTTATGATAGCATGTTTGGATTTTGAGCCTCATTTCACTAGTAGAAAATTATGTCCAAATCAACAAAAAAATCATCAAAAACTTGGTACTGCAATGACCGTTTTTACATTTTTTTTTTGTTGATTTGAGCACAAGTTAACAAAATGGTTTAACAAATTTTTGTTCATGTGAATAGTGCAACGATCAAATCAACATGTTTCTGTTGAATGTTTTTGGGTTGTTTTTAGGTTGTTTTTGGGTTGTTTGGGATTGTTTTGAGGTAGTTTTGGGGTTGTTTGGATGTTGTTTTGAGATTGTTTTGGGGTTGTTTGGAGGTTGTTTTGGGGTTGTTTTGGAGTTGTTTGGGGGGATGTTTGGAGGTTGTTTTGGGATTGTTTTGGGTCTGTTTTGGGTCTGTTTTGGGTCTGTTTTGGGTTTGTTTGGAGGTTTGTTTGGGATTGTTTTGGGGTTGTTTGGGATTGTTTTGGGGTTGTTTTGGAATGCTTTTGGATTGTTTTTGGAGTGCTTTTGGATTGTTTTTGGAATGCTTTTGGATTGTTTTTGGAATGATTTTGGATTGTTTTTGGAATGCTTTTAGATTGTTTTTGAAATTTTTAAGAATTTTTCAAAAATTATTAATTTAGAGTTCAAATTGTATTTTATTTTCAATTAGATTTTGAATTCCATTGAAGATCTAATTAAATTCATAATGTAATTCAACTTTGATTCAAATAATTTGATTGTATCAAAGTTTTCAACATATGAAAGGCCCATAATTGCTTTTAAATATAAGTCTTCAAAGCATGGCTGAAATCTTCATTTATGTTTATTTTTTCAACAGATTTAACTAGATGATCTAGCTAGTACTTATTTTGACCTATTATTCCCTCTTGAAATTGTAAAATAAAAAACTTCACCAATTGCAACATCATGATGCTTGGATTTTTAAAAAATAATGTTTCATTCATCCCAAATGATTAAATTTCATTTTTCCCAAATTTTATCCAAAAAATTGAGGTATATATCAATTCTACAATTTGCAATTTTCCATCATATGCTGAAAAAATATGTTAGAGAATCTATATTAAAAGTTGCAATAATAAATATTTTATATTCATGCTTGGAGAAAATAATAAGTGGATAGAAATTGAGATTGATTTATAACATTCAATGAAAAGAATTCTAGTTATGAAACTAAAGCTTGGGGGGTGCACTTAGTTCTACTATAACAAACCATGTGCGAACAAGTGGTTTCTAATAAACTATAATTTCAACCTAAAATTTTGAACATTGTTTAATAATGACTATAGTTTTCTATTGCCAAAATTTCCAATTTAAATAAAATATGAAATGATTTCTAGAAGAGGTTGAAAATGAACTAAAATGGCATGTTTTTCAACTCAAATAATTATAGAGGACACATTTAGATGACCATTGAGTCAATATTCAATTCAAAATGAGCTTTCAATAATGAGTTATTTTTAGAAATTTTTTGTTCATTTTTTAGACAATTTTTTCTTATATAATATAGGGGTGTAAAAGTTATTTTTCAGTTCTACAGTGTATCTTTTTACTTCAAAAATTTGTAACTAATTATTATTAACAAATAAAAATATCAATAATTCAAAACGTAAACTTTTAAAGTAGGAAAATCTATTCATATTTTTTTAATTTTGTTTTATTTAAAATTCAAAAAGTATATAGGGGTCCAAAGTTTTGTTCGCACGTGGTTTCTAATGGACACTCTAAATGACCCCCTTGAGAACTAAAGATTTCCAAACCTAATGGTTGCAATGTACTAATGTACATGTTGTAATCAACAATTTGCATCCTATTTTTTTTTTTTAAATTGAAAAAATTGAAAATTGCATTCAATAAAAAAATTTGAAATTTATTTTAGTGCAGAAATTCCACTTTAAATTGGAAATTGAAATTCTTCATGCATTTCACCTCCCTAATCTATATAGAATGATTTGAAACTTCTCACAAAATTAATATTTTAGCAAATTCCTATTTATTTGAAGAATACATTCAAATCTACTTGGCTTACATGCATACATACCTAGAAAACCTATACATTATACAATAACTTTCTCATGATGTAATCAAAAGTTATAAAAATTGTGAGTCCTTCAAACTATCCCTTCACCACATGTTGTGTAAAAATTTAAAAGGAAAAAAAATGAAATTTAATTTCTAAATACATGACCAAAACACCAGTTATATTGTCAAAAAAAGTCTACTTTGTTCTTTAGGGGTCTAAATTTTAATTTTAATTTTTCTAACCCCTAAAAGACCATTGTCCCCTCGAGGGACAAAATAGATTTTGGGTAGGTTTGTATGATTTAAATTTTTAGTAAAATTTTTTGAAACTTTCTCATAAGATAGGAAAATTTATTAGCTTTGTGGGAATATAAATTTTATTTCAATTGGTGCCTGAGAGCAAAAGTTATGGCATTTTAACCCCTAAAGGACTAGGGCCGTTCTTCTGTCAAAAACTACTCAAAACTGTCACATTAGAAAAAATTTGAGGCCATTAGAAGGCCTCGAGTTCCCGCAGCAGGGAACAGGTCCAGCAACGTCGGAACTACTGCCAACAGCGCAGTCCAACATGGCCGAGAAGTTGCTAGCTAGATTTTCAAAAAAAAAAAAAAAAAAATTGAACGTTTTTCCATATAGCAAGAACTTTTTGAAAAAAATAAATAAATTCTGACAGCCCGTTCGCTGTTGCCGCGGGAACAAGTCTGGAACGGTCTTCTAATGCCCTCAAACTTCTTCTAATGTTTTTGCTGCATTCATCCAGAAAAACAAAAAAAATACTTTTTTTAGAATCTAACCGTAGGATCTTTTACTTTACTAGTCTAGTATCATGTGGTAAAAATTTCATGGAGTTTGACCATACAAATTGGAAGATACTTGCATTCAAAGTTGAAAAAAGAAAGTTTTTTTGAATACTAGCCTGCAATTTCAGATGACTTTGAATGCCATTTGGGGAAAAAATTTACACCATGGACCTTGAATTTAAATTTTTTTGTGTTGAAGAATTGATTTGAAAGTCTAGAATTAAAAAAAAACAAAAAACGATTGATTTTCATTCTTTAAAAAATTGTTCAGTAGAAGTAGGTCCAAGAATGAAAGAAAAACTAAATCGTTAATAGCTCTAAAATGGGATTGAAACACAATAATCTCAACGGTGAGATTGTTCTAAATAGAAAACTTAACCTTTTCAAACAATTTTTGTTGAAAAATTGTGAAAATTGCATTCAAAATCGAATCCTATATGTTATTTTTTCAAGAAGATTCTCAAATTGCCCAGAAAACAAGATTGTTCATAACTTTCACATTACTAATCCAAATGGAATGAATCAAAGCTTCACATGTAAACAAAAATATGATCTTCAAGAAGAAAAAAATTAAAAAATTAATTTCAAGTTTTTGTAGATTTCTTTTTCTGCCCGGTGACGTGAAAATTATATTTAACCCCTAAAGGACCATTGTCCCCTCGAGGGACAAAATGGATTTCGGGCAAGTTCCTATGATCTCAATTTTTAGTGATTTTTTTAAAAATTATCTCATAAGATAGGAAAATTTATGAGCTTCGTGGGATTATAAATTTTATTTCAATCGGTGCCCAGGAGCAAAAGTTATGGCATCTTAAACATAATTTTCACGTCACCGGGCAGAAAAATAAATCTACAAAAATTTGAAATTAATTTTTTAATTTTTTTTCTTCTTGAAGATCATATTTTTTTCTACATGTGAAGCTTTGATTCATTCCATTTGGATTAGTAATGTGAAAGTTACGAACAATCTTGTTTTTTGAGCTATTTGAGCATCTTCTTGAAAAAATAACTTATAGGATTCAATTTTGAATGTAATTTTCACAATTTTTCAAAAGAAATTGTTTAACAAGGTTAAGTTTTCTATTTTGAACAATCTCACCTTTGACATTATTGTGTTTCAATCCCATTTTAGAGCTATTAATGATTTAATTTTTCTTTCAATCTTAGACCTACTTCTACTTAATAATTTAAAAAAAAATGAAAATCAAGCATGTTTTTAAAAAAAAAAATTTAATTTTAGTTTTTCAACACAATTCTTCAACATGAAATTTTTTAAAATATTTAAATTCTAGATGAAGAATTTTCAAATTCTAATTTAGAGCTATTCAAATTGTATGTTCTACATTACAAAAAACTTGAATATAAATTGTGTCTAAATCACCTCCTAGTAAAATGTTTGCCAAATATTCATAATATCTTAAATTGAATTGAATTTCTTGTCACTAAAATTTCATAAGGAAATGTTTAAACCACCAAGTTTGACATTCTATGTGCAATAGGAATATTTTCTATTAACTTAGTAATTCACAATTCAGTCTTTTTCAACTCAACAGACTTTGGAGGCTGTTTTCGCATAGTATAGTCTATTTTTTCAAAAAACTTCAAACTAAAAAAAGTTGGAAAATCAAATTAACTTTAACCTCCAACAATCCGTTTGTGATTCCAATTAAAATTTATGAACAAAATTCAAAGAGGGTTTGGAATGAAAGTTTCTTTTGACATTTGTAAACATTGTCTCTGAATTTTGCCCATAACTTTCAATTCACTACAAGGGAAATGGGTCCAGAATGACAAGATTTTAACAGTTTAAAACAAAATGACAGTAGGCTGTCACTACAAGGATAACAGGTCCGAAATGACACAGTTTTGACACAAAACTGTCTAAAATGACAGTAAGCAGCACAATACTAAAAAATTTCTTTTTTTGGTCAAAATAATGTCAATTATCTATCATTTCTTGTCAATTTAGACATGCTACAAGGGAAATAAGTCTGAAATAATAAGATTTTAACACTAAATTGTTTCAATTGACAATAGGCATGTATAGGCAATGTACAAATGCCAACTAAGAAAATTTAGGCAAATAAATTTCGTGATTGGAGGGTAGAGACTAGAGAGGTTGTTTTTATACTGAAATGTATTGTCCATCAAGAATTCCCAAAAAGTATGGGATAATTTGAAGATGAAAGCTTGATTGCTCATTGTGAAAACATAGGAATTTTGTTCAAAGTGGAATTTTAGACCTCATTTAGGCATAGTAGAATACTTTTTCTTAGAAAATTTTAGACTAAAAAAAGTTGGGAAATAAATTAAAGTTTCATCTCCAAAAATCCTTTTCAGATTTAGATACTCCAATAAAAAGTATAGACAAAATTCAGAAACAATGTAAAAAAATAATGTCCCTTCCAAATCCTCTTTGAGTTTTGATCATAACTTTTGAGTGAAGGATCTAAATCTAAAATGGATTTTTCGAGGTGAAACTTAAATTTATTTCCCAACTTTTCTTAGTTTAAAGTTTTTTGAAAAAAAGTATTCTACTATGCCTAAATGAGGTCTAAAATTCCACTTTGAACAAAATTTCTGCTTTTGAGTTAAATATAAACGGTTGAGATCCTACTAATCCCAATTCATATATCTCCCATATGAATTGTTTTACCTACTACTATCCTTCTTGTATAAAGGATTTGTCTTCTCTTCTCAATTCATTTGTAGTCAAAGGCTTTTAGAAGGTAGATTTGAATGTGAAACTGAATTTTGATTAGTAATATTTTTAAGTTGTAAGGCTTAATTAATTCGTTGTTTAGAAACAATTTGAACCAAAAAATCATCAATTTTCTTGACTATCTGATGAAAAAAAAGTCCAGCCCTGAGGTTCCCCCCACTTCCATTGGCAAATCCTCTACCGTTAGATCAAATTTGGGAAAAAATTGACTCTTGCTTTGCCATCAGATCAAATGGTGGAACAAAAATTGTCAGCCGTTGATCCATCAAAAGCGTCGGATCTTTGCTGTCCATATGAATCCATTGTCCCATATCGATTGTCCAAGCATAATCAATCTAAAACTACAAAATGGGGGTGGGGCGGTGAGTATGTTATGGGTATGGCATGAGTATGGCATGACTCTGGATTGGCATTAGGACTTGCAGTGCTATTTGGTCTTGGGAATTAAAAGAAATTCAAATTGAATTTAAAATTGGTTTTTTCACAATGTGGTTAAATATCAGGTTGGAAATGCATTCTTGAACCTTGAAATCTCCGGATACTACTTTAATAGAAAATTGACAATTCGCTGTCTAAATGGACGAAAAAATGACAGCAATCTGTCAATTCGACGTCTAAATCAACATGTCCTAATTGACAGAGCATTTGACAAATTTCTGTCAAATATCTGTCACTACGGACAGAATTCCCCTTGTAGTGATTGGAGATTCAAAATCACAAACGGATTGTTGAAGATGAAACTTAACTTGATTTTATAACTTTCATTAGTTTGTAGTTTTTTGAAAAAAGTTACTATACTATGAGAAAACAACCCCCCCAAAGTTGATTGATTTGAAACAACAAGTGACAAAGATTGAAAAATGGAAATAAATAACTATTTGTTCATGTTTAAAACATATACACTTACATATGGTGCAATGATAGAGCTTTGCACCCCTAGTCAAGGGGTGCAAGGTTCAAACCCCATTGCCCCCATCCCGCCCACGTGGCGGTGCCACCTAGGCATTTTTTTAAAATTGCATTTTATTTTTAAAAATTGCAAATGCTAAAAAAGAATCAACAAATTTTGGTTGAAATATTTGTCCAAATCAACAAGTTTTAGTTGGAGTTTTATCCAAATCAACATAATTAAATTTTTGTTGGATTTTGTCCAAATCAGCATATCCAAATCAGCACGTCCAAATCAACACAAACTATTTCGTCCAAATCAATATTTTTTTGTGAATTTGGACGTTGAATTTTCTACTAGTGTTTCTTCCTTTAAAGTAGATTTTTATTGTTCATTTTCTTTCTATAGGTCAACTTTATATGTGGATTGCATTTGGTTACATTTGTGAAACTTTGCATGCTTAGACCTTTCACTTGATTGGTATTACAAATCAATCATGTGAAGAAAACTCCATAGCATATTCATCACAAAGTTGTGCATATACAGACCATGTTTCTTTATATGGTTAAGTCAGTTCAATGTGTACATGTTTGTGAATAAGACCATTATATATTGATTTCCACTAGTATTTGGAATATGAATTGCTATCTTACCGTTTCCATTGGAATATAGGGAAAATTTATTCGAGGAGATGTTACAAGAGAAGGAAGAAATTATCATCAAGAAGAAATGTTGTAAAGAGATTCTACATATTTTGCAATAGATTGCCTACTTGGATATGATATTGAATCTTTTTCCTCCTCCCAAATATCTTTTAAAAATTAAATCTTAATCCATGCTCTCTAGTAGGATGCTCCAATAATAAAACTCTAGAACCCAAAATCTATAATCATACTCTTTCAGGAAGTTGAGTATGTTGGATGGCTTCTTTTTGTTTTTTTGTTTGTTACTTGGGTTAATTTGTTCTATTGTGTAGCTCGACTTTATTGCACAAGGGGTCATAGTCCACTTGAGGATCTTATGAGTTATGACATTACCTAAGGTTGTTGTCATTATAATTTATATACTGTGCTATGCACTTGATATTTCACTGAAAGCAAAGTTGAGTTGTGTGGCTCATATATGTGGGACCACTACAAGAGAAAGGGGTGTTTTAAGTATAATCCTAGAGATAACATTTTAAGCAATGACCTTTTTAGGAGATTTTCAGTAAGAATTTACAAGATATTTGTGTCTTTCTATTAAAATTGTTAAGAGATGTACTATAAGAAAACAAAGTTTTTCGATGTCTAAGTTGATGGATTTTAGGTGATGTTGAATCTAACAACCTGTGTTTTTATGTCAACAATGACATCCTATGTAACATCTTTGACATAAAAACACGGGTTGTTAGATTCAACGTCATCTAAAATTCATCAATTTAGACATCAATTGTTATATTAAACATCACCTAAAACATGGTTTTCTTACAGTGATGGTTACCATTGTAGATGCAGGAATTGGACACTTTTTTTTATTGATATATGATAGCTGGAGTTCATGCAACAATTATGCTCTAGGACAGTTTCAATAATAAACATAGCTTAGATGATGGTTTATCAAATTGTTCTCACCTATTGCTCAATGTAAATTTGTTTTTTAAAGCCCTTGTGACATCAAAGTACAGACCCTCAAAAGAGCTCTAGCCTCAAAGACATTGTAAAATTATAATCATTTCTAATCAACATACCAAGTGAGTTGCAAGAGCACTAGTAGAAAACACAGGAATTTTGACAGAGTTTTGTTGATTTGGTCACGTTGTTCTAGTCACTGTTTTGTTGATTCCAACAGAAATCTGTTATTTTGAACAAATTTATGTTGGAATCGACAGAACAGTGACTTAGACAACGTGACCAAATCAACAGAATTCTGTCAAAATTCCTATGTTTTCTACTAGTGAGCCTGAACCAAAACTCTATTCAAATGTCAATAAAGGTCATGGAAACACTAGATTGCCAATTGCATCAAACCAAGCATTTAAGTTACCAACTATTTCTTTATAAATTAAAGCTTACTTGTAGTACCCACTGAGAACAACTTCACATAGAGATTTTTAAGATAGATTTGCTAGATTTGTACGATGATAATTTTACATTTTTTCCTCATATTTTCTAATTCTAAAAATAGAGATCATGAATATTTCACAAAGCAAAACATTTGTTTCTAATCTAGGATTTTATAAAACTTACTGTATGCTTTGCTAGTGATGTCCTCGTAAATTGCAATGCAAGGTAACTAAAGTTCAATGCATATAATCAAGGCCTTTACCATCATCTCCATAGACAACCTCTGTTAGGAATTGTAGAGGGGAAGTAGCTTATAGTTGCCCCATTTCACGTCCTAATGATATGTCAAGCCTCCCCCAACTAAAGTTTACATAATTGTTGCTAATCTGTTGATCACTCAAAACTACAAATCATGACACTTTCTGCAGGGGCACATTATTTCTGGACAACTTCATCACTTGTAGGTTTAGGGCAATAAATGTGAGAAATTGCCTCCCCTCGAAGCTTTCACCTCTTTATTGAATCGTGTAGAAACCTCCCCATCTTCCAAGGGAACTTTTGGATACCAATGAAACATACTCCCAACCAATAGATCACATTTCCTTCAAGGCAAGTGGATACATTGACCTGGCAAGTGGACAATAAGTATACCAAGTCTTAGCAGATGGCACATTGTAGTCTTGGACATAGATGTATAATATTGATTTTGTAGGTGATTCTTTAGGGTCCATACACTAGTAGAAAACGTAGGAATTTTGACAGAATTTTGTTGATTTGGTCATGTTGTCCCAGTCATTATTCTGTTGATTCCAACAGAAATCTGTTGAAAATTACAAATTTCTGTTGGAATCAACAGAACAGTGACTGGAACAACGTAACCAAATCAACAAAATTTTGTCAAAATTCCTGCGTTTTCTACTAGTGATACAATTTGTTAATTCATTAAAACTTTGTAATTCAATAACTTTTACATTATAAGGTAGGAGGCTCATAAGTCGAGCATCTAAGCAACAATAGAGGTTTATGGAGAGCTAACTACAATGAATGTTTCCTAAATTTTTAAATGTGATTTTTAGTAAATTTAGTAAATGTGATTTATAGATATTTTTGGGTAAATAGGGGTTAAAACTTTAAAAACCTTGGGGTTAAACAAGAAAGGAGACCTTTGAAAAATGTATTAAAGGCCATTCCTTATCTCCCCAAATCACCCCTATTTGCATTCATGAAATTTTCCACATTTGTTATATATTGTTTTTTGGCCAAGCTGGCCAATTTGTGGTCCATGTGGTGTTTTTAAAGCTATTTTGCTCATTTCTTGAAGTTTTGGTGCACTCTTTGAAGGACATAGGATCCCTTCAAGTCTTACTACCCTTTTTCTTGCTAATTGTTTCTTTGGCACTCTTGATTTTGATGTATCAATCCAAAATACTAATCTTAGAGAATTATGGACAAATTTTAGTGATGCTATTAGTCGAGATTCTTTAGAGTGTCATTGTTGTAGCAGTTTTGTTGTCTTGTATTAGCTCTTTTGCATGTAAATCTCCATTTTGGAAAATTCCTCCTAGAGCCTTGACTTGTAAGACATGTCATCTATCTCAAAGTTACATGATACTAGCTCATGTTTATGTTTTTTCTAACTCACAACCAGGGTTGACAAATTCCTATGTCTAGGGCAAAATCACATCCATTTTTTGGACGTCCAAACTCAATGGACTTTACATTGGCGTCTGATGACCGCCATCAAAAAATTGTAATGGGTGAATGACTTAGCGTGGTGGACAGTGGTAAACGGATGTGCCACTAGCACTAGTAGAAAACGCAGGAATTTTGACAGAATTTTGTTGATTTGGTTACGTTGTTCCGGTCACTGTTCTGTTGATTCCAACAAAAATCTGTAATTTTCAACAGATTTCTGTTGGAATCAACAGAACAGTGACCGGGACAACATGACCAAATCAACAAAATTCTGTCAAAATTCCTACGTTTTCTACTAGTGTAGACAACCTCTAGCAGACATCAGATGGGTTGGTGGATGGCGGATGGCGGATGGCCATTTTTTTGACATTTTCAGATACCCTCTCTAAAATTTGTCCATAACTTTTAGGTGGGGTGTCCAAACTTCAAACAAATTTTTGGAGATGAAACTTTGCTTGATTTCCAAAAAGAATTGAAAAAGATATTTTACTATGCTGAAATGAGGTCTGAAAATCTACTTTTCTTGCATTTTACGGAGGATGATCGATGACAGACACATAAGTGTCATTGAGAATGAAAACCTCAAAGTTCCAAATTGGAAAATGGGCTAGCATGTAGTGAACAGACTTGTGGACGCCGAACAAGCAGACGGATGGATGGCGCAAGAATTGTGCTCACAGTAGATTTTAAGACCTCATATTACCATAGTAGAATATTTTTTTTCAAAATCTTTGAACTAAAAAAAGTTTGGAAATCAAGCTAAATTTTATCTCCAAAAATCCATTTGAGGTTTGGACACTCTACCTAAAAGTTATGGATAAATTTCAGAGAGGGGTTAGAAGGGACATTTTTCTTGACATTTTCAAATACACTCTCTGAAATTTGTCCATAACTTTTAGGTGGAGTGTCCAAACTTCAAATGAATTTTTGGAGATTAAACTTAGCTTGATTTTCAAACCTCTTTAGTCCAAAGTTTAAAAAAAAAAAGATATTTGCACTAGTAGAAAACGCAGAAATTTTGACAGAATTCTGTTGATTTGATCACATTGTCCCAGTCACTGTTCTGTTGATTCCAACAAAAATCTGTAATTTTCAACAGATTTTTGTTGGAATCAACAGAACATTGACCGGGACAATGTGACCAAATCAATAGAATTCTGTCAAAATTCCTACGTTTTCTACTAGTGTTGACTATGCTAAAATGAGGTCTGAAAATATACTTTGAGCACAATTTCTACTACTGTTGGCTACTAGCCCAACCACCCACCTAGCCGCCCCAACCGACCACTTGCTCATCCGCCTCATCCGACAGCCAACTGCCTACTTGTCCACCTCCACTAAAACATTGAATTCTAAAAAGTACAAATCTGCTTTCCAAGATTGCTATTCAATGCTACAAGCATCCAATGTAGCAATAGTGTATGCAAAGAAAGGGTAATTCAAGTTATTATTTTACACATTTAAATATGCATTCTAAATGGTATACCCTAAATCCTAAACTATGAACTTTCACTAGTAGAAAACGTAGGAATTTTGACAGAATTTTGTTGATTTGGTCATGTTGTCCCAGTCATTATTCTGTTGATTCCAACAGAAATCTGTTGAAAATTACAAATTTCTGTTGGAATCAACAGAACAGTGACTGGAACAACGTAACCAAATCAACAAAATTCTGTCAAAATTCCTGCGTTTTCTACTAGTGTTTACATTAGTTACCAAAAACACAGTATAAGATACAAAATATGTTTGACCTTTAATTTCGTTTAAATGTGATTATCATAATGTACTACATATGTACTTATGTAGGCCTCATAGACTTATTCATTTATGTTTCCAGCGTGTTCTTGATTTTCTTCATCAATTATGATGTGCCAATCTACAAATGTAGAACATACAGTTACAACTTGAAATGTTTCTTTAAGTTTTGTTGTAAAATGCACTGATAGTTTGAAACACCAATATACATAGTACAAGCAATTGTATTATTTTATTATTGTATCAAAGAATGCTACAAAAAATACTTTATGTAATTTAATGTAATTTAATGTAGTTTAATGTAGTTTAAGATTAAATATTGCATTCATACAACAAAGATATAATTTAAATTATTTTCCTACACCCTTATACCTATTTTTACATCTTAAATTGTAAATCGTCAACAATATATCCCATATGAAAAATTGTAGTTAAGTAGTTTTTTTTGTTTTGGATTGCTTGTTGTTTGCAATGTAAAATGAGACCAATTATCAAACTATTTTCACATTTGAAGAAGATAACTAGCTAATTGTTATTTTACACGCCTTAGATGTAGAAAGTTCTATAAAGACTAGATTAGAAAGGTGGCAAATCCTCTTGGAGTCCTTTCAATGCAAATAGTTGTCTTGTTGTCTAGATATAGTCGAAACAAATTGTCATTTTCCTAACCCTCTTTTTTTTTCTTTTTTTTTTCTTTTTTTTGAAGTAAATATTGTCATTTATGTATACAATAATCCATTAACAAATTGTTGTATGTTAATTTGTTTATTGTATTTTTTTTTAATGGTGTACATATTAATTAAATTTAGTGATTAGATTGTTGTGTATTTGTGGCTAAGAAATTGATTGTGGAAACTTGTAATAAATTTCATTATTCTTGTGGTTGTGTTTGATTTGTGTGTTTGATTTCATATTCTTTGACAATTTGTAATAGACAATGTCAAACCCAATGATTAGTTTATATCATTTATATTTTATTCATAATCTTTTCTATTCTTTTACAAAATTCCTAGCAAACAAACCTTTGCTACTATACTACAAGAAAAATGGACAATCCTATTGGATTTGTTATTTTTTGGAGGCTCGACAAAAATATTGGTACTTAGGTAGTGAAAAATATGATTGACCTTCAAATATGATGATCCCTCATATATGACAATTGTGGACCTCATTTATGTACGTTTGGAATATACTTCTACATCAAAAATGATATCTTCAATTCATCTTGTTGTAATCTACAAATGTAAAATGTGCAATTTTGATTTAATAATTTGTATTATTAGTATATTGTTTGGAACATCTTCAAAAAATTTGGAATCATTTTAATTATTTTGTATTCATCACACTAGATTGAACCTATTGTTTTTAAAATTAATAAAAATACAAATTTGAAAAAACATTCTCTAAATCCAATTTATTTGTGTAGAGTAAAGACTAGAAATCTCGGAGGGAACACTCATGGTTTTTAGAAAACTATGTGAGTTAAAAGATAGGGTTCATTTAATTCAAAGGGGGAAAATTTTATATAATTTGTGGAGCTACTATAGGGTTCATGAAATGCTACACACTCTAATATATATAAATTAGGGTATGTAAAAACATCATATAATAGGAATTTTTATTAATAAGTTAGCCTTGACAAATAGAAGACATGCAAATTTTTCATAATATGATGAGTATAGATGTAGACAAATAATTTCATATGGATGATAAAATGAACATATTCAAGAAAATCTATGATGAAGGGCGGTCGACTAAAATTGTGCCAAGGTACTTGTAGTGTATATATAAAAACAAACTAAATGTAAATGTAAGACATCAACTAAAAGTGGAAAAATTGTCACATTGTATGAATAAAAAGGTTTACCTTAGTGGGTTCAACAAACTAAAAATTGTACAATATGAAGATAGAATTTATAGTTCATTTAACTTTAAGCTTTGAAGCC
The DNA here is from genome assembly GCA_947034895.1 of Rhytidiadelphus loreus. NCBI lineage: Eukaryota > Viridiplantae > Streptophyta > Bryopsida > Hypnales > Hylocomiaceae > Rhytidiadelphus > Rhytidiadelphus loreus. The sequence continues at coordinate 51,128,179 of OX344761.1, forward strand.
ATATGTATTAATCACACTCATATTGGATGAGATTTTCATGGGATAGTTTCATTAGGAATTCTAAAGTGTTCAATGTTATTAACCCCTAAAGACTAGAGGGTGTTTTGGAATAGGAAGAATCCAAAATTACTAACTTTGATGCATTGTCTAATATAAAAAATTATTTAAAAAAAATCCAACTATATAAAAGTGTATTATGTAGTTATAAAAACGTGTAGAAACAATTTCAGCCCATTTGAACATGTGGATTGAAAGTTTATAATGTTTGAAGTGAGAAAAAAAATCTTTATTTTCATTCTTGTGAACTAGGATCAATAGACTTCAAGCCCTCTTAGAGTAAAATATTTGGTTTACACAAAAATAAGGATTTTGACTATTCATAAATATATGATGTTGGATTCACTGATGAAAAATCTGAATCAACTTGCAATGCAAAGAAGTTAAATGCATTGGTAATACACTAGTCTTTTTTTGATGATTTCTTGTGCAATGAGATATTTTTTAATTTGGAATCCAAATGGTTAAAAATTAGAGACAAATATTTAGAATATTTGGGAAAATTTTCAAGAACTTTGACTTCACATATTGCAAGATAATAGGGCTTGAGGTTAGAAGAAAAGGTTTTTTTCTTGAAGCCACCCTAACATAGCTAATAAAGTTTGAGTCCTTTGTGAATGTGATTTGAGAACTAAATTGTTTTTGATAATTGTATGCCATATTTTATTAGTAACATAAATGCCAAATTTCAATAGTTGATGAGATTTTTTGCAAAAGACACCCCAAAGATGCCCAAATTGCAAGGGCTACCAAAAACATTTAGGGTAGAAAAAAATTATATTTCCACTAAGAGGATACATGTTCACATCTTGTGTCAAAATTTTATGAACATTTGACCAAAATTGACTTCATAGGGACCTACCAAGAGTTTCAATTGTTCATTCAATGGACAATTGGTCTTTATGGGTTAAAAATTGTCACTTGAATTCAATTGATTATTGTTGGTTTCACAATGTTTACCCCATACATAGATGTAGTAGATGGAAGAGAAAATTTGTGAAGAAGGGTGGGGGTGGGAGAAAATCGGACACTTAAATTTTATATGTAAGATAGACGCACTTAAGAACTTGCATGAATGAATTTATAAAAACTATAGGGTATTGAAAATATGCCCTTTTTAGCTTTTTATGTAAAAATATGGTCATCTTAAATGCAATAATTAAGGTAAATAGCCCCACATAAAATACTCTCTTAACTCAAGTGTATATCTTAAATTACAAGGAGTGATCCCCCCGAGCTAGAAATGTCCAAGAAAATGTTTTTTTTCCATCTCTACTATTTCTTTCATTGGAAAAATATATTGTTTGCTCCCTTTTCTATTAGACTACATTTCCTAAATAAATTTTTTAAATATTTTCCACATTCAAATTTTGAAAATCAAATGATGCAATAAGTATATAAATATTTTATCCTACAAGATCCTAGTTTGCAAAATATTGAGATTTGTTTCATCCTACTGAGAATTTGCCATTGAATATTTAAAAAGGACTCATTGTGTCCTCTTGAAACTTGAGGGGTTTATTTAATGATTACAAGTAGGGATCATTTATAGAAATAGTTATTTTAACTTCCCCAAAAAATTTCAATATTACTATCAATATCAATTAATGAGATCAAAAAAATTAGTATAAATAGAATTATAAATGTATGCCACAAACTTATAGCCAAAGAATTGTGATAACAATAAGAAATAATGCATGTACAAATGATTTTATAGAAAGTTACATAATCTGAAACCTTGGAGATTACAATATTGATTGAATTGGAAGAGGAAAAACTTTATGGTTAGATTCTTAGTAATATAAAATTAATCAAGCATACTAAGTGTGGGAGTACGCAATATCTACATTAACAGAAATAATAGACAATAGTAATTATATAGAGTAGAAATTTTCAAAATTTCCGTAATGGGTAGGGAATAGGAAGCCTAAAACCAGAAATAGAAATTAGAGGCTTTACGGAAAACCTTAAACTGTAATTAGGGTTACAGTCGGATTTGGAAACCCTATCCGGAAACCCTAACCCTAATCCGGAAACCGGAAAGTTCCGGCCGAGTAGGCCCTAGAGCCTAGTCCGGCTAGGGAACTCGCGGGAATGCCAGGCCGAAAAGCTACTTAACCCCCGCTGTTTTCTTCATTCTCCCTCTTTCTCCACGTGATTATCACGATGGCGCTTAGTGAGTGAAAGTGTGGTGAGATAGGAACGCGTTAGGGAGAGAAGGGGAGGCCGGTGCCGATCGCACCGGAAAATAGAACGGAAGATTAGCGGAAACTTAGCGGATCAGGCGACGGAAACTTAGCGGAAACTTAGCGGAAGTGAGTCGGAAGTGAGGATAGAGTATGGCAGTAGTTATGGCAGGGCCCAGTGTACGGAAGTCAGGGATCACGGCCCGGATGATCAATCCGGAAATCCCTGAGAATCCGGAACACCACCACCAACTGGAGGATGACCTGACGGATATGGGGTGTCTGGGGTTTCTGAAAAGACCCAAGAGCATCCGGAGCGAGGAGATGATAGACGAGTTAGTCTATGGCGCTCCGAATTAGTACCACCTAACCGTTAGAGGTCGTCCAAAGTCCTGGACAGCAGAGATATGGGCCGGAGTTTATTTCGCGTCCACTAGAGGATCCGGATGGGCCGGCAGGACAGAGAAGTTCGCCGCAGATAGATTCCGGAACCCGGCGGATCCGAAGGAGGGATACACTGCATCCGACTGCCGGAACCCTAGGGACCAGAGACTCTTAGAGTTTCTGAGCCCCATCCTGTATCCGGAAAAGCCCAGCCGGATTACAGTAACGCTGGCAAACACAGTATTTGGAGCCTTAGGGGAAAGGGGGAAACTGGCCCCTAGACCAGTTAGCTGGGGGCTCATCATCCAATCCATAGTAGATAAACTTTCCGGAAACCTGGTGGGAAAGAAATCCAGCCCCATCAGTCCGTACCTCCTCCACTTGTATCGCAAGCAGGAGGTACTCAGTAGTCCGGAAGATATCATCTACCGGCAGGGAGATAGCCTACTCCGATACGGCCTACCTCCGGATTCGGATCCGACGGATGAGGAGTTGGAAGAGGACGTGAAGCCGGAACTGGAGCATGACTCACCGGAGAGGCATGACTCACGCCGGAAGAGCACGGACCCGGATTCAAGAGGGAAGAATCAGCTTCCGGATCCTGTTCCATCCCGGAACATTGATCCGGATCCGGATATCTTCGAGTCGACAATCACCTGGTTGCGGAGTCAGAAGACTGCCAACGACCGGATGGCAACCCTGATCCGGAAAGTTTGCACGGCATTGAAGGTAGCAGACGTGACGGAGATCGTAAAGGCGATCAAGAGCAGACCGGATCCGGAGATGATCCGCCTGTTGGAGGGACGGATCCGGGCAGTAGAGGCGGAACGCGACCATCTTCAAAACCGCGCAACGTGGGCGGAAAGGGAGATGCACACCGCCAACAAACGAGCGACGGATGCGACGGAGCTGGTCCGGAAATTGAGAGATCTCATCGACCCGCCAGCGGATATCATCACCAGATCCGCGCTCTGGAACAACCAGATGACCCGGGAAGGCCACATTTCCGGAACCAAGGTTGTGAAGATATTGGTAGAGTTCGAGGCGCGGATTGAGGTCGCATTGAAGGAAATGCGGCACTTGGTGGGCCACTTCGATCCACTCAGCGGATTGGAGGAGTTTCCGGAAATACCCGGAGGTGAGTTCCCGGAGACAACTCAGTTGAACTTGGGAGAACGATCGTTGGCCCAGCAACCCGGAAGATCCTCGGGGCAGAAGGATATTACGGATGGGAGGAGGATTCCGGATCCGGTTCTTATGCCCCGGACTACCTTAGTGAACCTCTTCCCACCTATTCAGGATCCCGCTACAGACGTAATGGCAATGACGGAGGATCCGGTTGGGATTCAGAATCCAGTCCGGACCCATCCGGAGGAGTTCACCCACATGCAGCAGGAGACTCCTCCGCGGCCGCCACCGTCGACCCCGATTGAGTTCATTGATCTGGAAAAGAAGAAGGCTACCAGGCGGAAGAACAACAGCGATCCGGTGGAGGTTTTCGAGTCGGAGGAAGAGGAGGCAGTGACGATTTCGTCTTCCGAGTCGGAGTATGCGGAGACGGATCCGGGTCCGCCAAGGACCCGATCCGCAACCAAGTCCACCCCGACGAAGCAGATCCGGCCGAAGGCGCCGACCCGGATTACGAAGGGCGGAACGTCCGCGAAGAAGGCGCGGAAGGGTAAATGACTAGGTTGCGTAGTTGGATTGTTAGTTTTAGTATTTTGTCTTCATCGCGGGTTTTCCGGATGTGGGACCCGCTGATCCGGAATGCTAAGTAGTTCCGGATTTCTAGGAAGTTAACAGCTTTCCATTTTTCCCGGAACGGTCACTTGGCCGTTGTCCGGATTTTCAGCTGGCCGTTGGCCGCTTTTTCGTTGGACCGTTTTGGTCGTGTTGTTTTGGTTTTTAAGGGCGGGCCGACTTGTGGCCTGTCATTCCATTTTGTGTCATTCAATCTGAGCACCCAAGAATAAACACCTTGGGAATCATTATCTTGCGTATCGCGTCTTGATTACTTATGTGTGTGTATATCCGGGAGAGTGTGCAAGGTAGAAATCCGGATTGGTTGTTATCCGGATCCGGCTGAAGGTGTCTTACAGAATAGTTTAGATTGAACTTGAGGAGCTGTGCGTGGTGCCTTTAAATCGCTGGAACGGTGATCCGTTGGGATCCGGTAGTGGTCACGGAGCTAATCCGGAACTCATGAGTAGTTTCGTGCGGAAGTCAGCAGCTGCCAAGAGGAACATTCCCAAACCATCGGAAGGTCTGCCAACCTCAAGAGCGGTCGACAACTAGGAAGTAAGTCCTTTAGTTCCGGATTCCAACTATCCACGGTTGTTTTGCGGTTGAGTCTAGTTTGCGAGTGAGGAGCTGTGCGTGGTGCCTTTAAATCGCTGGAACGGTGATCCAGTGGGATCCGGTAGTGGTCAGGGAGCTAGTCCGGGAGCTTGAGAGGAGTCCCGTGCGGAAGTCGGCAACCGCCTAGTGGAATATTCCCAAACCACCGGAAGGTCTGCCAACCTCAGGAGTAAGCGAAAGCTTGATCCGGAAAATAGCTGAGTGTCGTTGTAGTAAGGGCGGGTGTAGGTGTAACTCTGCGTGACCTACCTTCCGGGTGGCCACCCGGAATGTTGTGAGAGGGACCATCTTTCCTCCTTACCGGACTAAGAACTTTGAGGACGGATAGTTGTTTGTTGTTTAGGAGTTGATATGTGTGTTACTTGAGTGGTGATGTTCCCCACCCCTCGGAAAGAGCAAGTGAGGACCCTCTGAGGGTAAAACAGAGGTACCAAAAACCGGTGTGACGGATAGTGAGAGTAGGAATCCGGATCAAGGAGGATCCGGATTTGATTCCGGAAGACAGTATTTCCGGAACTTGGGTTTGTGTTGTGCCGGATCCTACTGCGGATTGTCATTTCCGGGTAGATCTGTAGTTCCGGAAGCTTATCTACCGCAACAACATCTGGAATTCCCTGGGACGATAACTCGTGTCATCTTAACGCTTTTGTGGTGTTAAAGATACCTACGCCTAGACTACGCGTACGACACTAAGGCTCTAACAATACAATTGCAAGTGAACCTCTTGTTTAACTGAATAATGACCAACTCAATCTTTTTAGATGAAGATAAGGAATCCAAGAGTACTGAAGATTATAAGAATTAAAGAAATGTCTAGCATTCAATCTTTGAAGAAGTCCCACTGTTGTAGTTTTTGTCTAAAGTGGACGCGAAAGTAGACAGATTGGCAGACGGTTGGGCAGACCCCAATCTTTGGAGGGATCCCACCGTTGGAGTTTTTGTCCAAAATCAAACATGTGATATTATTGGAAAGTTCTTGATGATATCATTCCGATGATATATTATGAGGCACACGAAAGCGGATGGACAAGCGGACGGCTGAATAGGTATATGGGTTGTCAAGATGGAAGGGCGGATCGGACGGGCAAATCAAACAAGGCAGACCCCAATCTCTGGAGGGATTCCACAGTTGGAGTTTTGTCCAAAATTGAACACGTGATATATCATCGAAAATCTCTCGATGATACCTTTCCGATGATATATTATAAGGCATACAAAAGCAAATGGATGGGCGGACGATTGGTCAGGCAGTTAGGTCAGACAAGGTGGACAGATCGGATGGGGCGACTGGGCGGGACCGATGAGCTAGGCGGACATTGGAGATGCGCTCAATTTACCATCCCCTAGTAAATTTTGGGACATTGAATGTCATGGGACGTCCTAGGGGTAATAGACGCTAAACGTTGGACATCTAGACCTGACCCTCGATATCCAGATGTCATGACAACCCTACTCACAATAAAGCTTTGGCTTAGCCTAGTCAGTTTTAGAGATCAAAATACTAACTTTTTTATCATTTTAAGTACCCTTTGATCATAACTTTAGCATAGCAAAGCTTTGGATTGCCCATTATACATACATGGATTGCCCATTATATTGTTGTTAATATTTATTTCCTATCCATTTCTATTTTCAAGATTCCAAAGTGGTAAGGCCTTGAATTGCTTTATAGTATTCCACACCTTTATTAAATATCAACTTATATTTGTCTTTTTTTTTTGGTTTATGAGAAAAGAAAGAAAAACAATAATAAAAAATAAAAATAAAAATAAAAAATTTACATGTAGGGTTGAGTGAATTGCCCAGGTTGTGACAGGCATGAGGAGTGAGATTGGGAGTTGGGACAGGGTTGAGCTAGAAGGCTAGAAGGTTGAGTGTTGAAATAGAAGGGCTAATGGGTCAGGAAGTGACTAGTCAAAGGAAGAAGAATTGGAGTAGAGAGAGAACAAAGGTCATAACAAAGAAAAAAGCCAGAGTTTTGGGGGAAAGAAGAGTGGGTGGGTTTATGAGCTTCCAATTTGTCACTTGGGACTCATAGTTTTCTTTTTTCTTCTAAATGTTGCAATTTAAGTTATAATATCATACAAAAAGCCCAAAAAAGAGTGAAAAAACAAAATAGGCATGTTACATGTCAATATAGCATTTGGTCCTAAATAGACTTTTATTCTTAGAATACCCCTAAACCCTATTTGTAAATAGGTTAAAACCTTAGAAGTAGTAGGAGTCAACAAGTTTGAGGGTACTTATCTAGAATAGTCTAAAATCATTGTGCATGTGACTATGCTTGGCTAAATTGGTCTGAAAAGAGTCCAAAGAGGTACTTAGATGGATTCCCAAAGATAGGTTTTGGTTTCTCCATCCCATCGACAAAATAGTAGAATCCCAATCGCTAGCATGTAGGAGTCACTTTCTCAAGACAAGCTAGCAGAGGAATCTATGACCACCAGATGGTGATCTAGGGTCAGAAGTGTGCTGAGAAGTCAAAAGTGAAATCCATTTGACAAGATTCCCTCACATATAAAAGATTTTTTGATTGCTAGTAAATCGAGGGAGGTTGATTTTTTCCTCCTTATCAAAATGTGCAAGATAAACACATGAACTTGCACACCTTTTAGAAAACTCTATGAAAAGTTCCCCAAAAAGTTTCGGAATTTTCTGACTTGTAGAGATGCCCTTTCCAAACAGTCAACACCCTAAATCAATAATGGGAAATTCATGAGAAATTCCCAGATTGCGATAAAATCTCACTAAAAATTAGGTTAACCTCTTTTATGCTAATAACGCACCCCAACAAGTTTCAAAGTGTTCCAATAGCAGGAGGTGTCCGAATCACCAACATTCCTCCAAATTCCAAAATATCAACATGGTGGAATTTATGTGGAGTTAATCAACATCCCGGGAGCATACAAAGTTGGAATGAAGTCAACAAGGAGTCTTTTCTTACTCCCTAGAGCCTTCCAAACAAACCTAGCTAGTTCCCCTCGTCAGAAAAGGTAACCTTCAAAAGTTAGTTTTTTTTACCTTTTACTAATTACAGTTGGTGCTAGTTTTAGATGAGTTTTTTGCGAAGGGAACAAGGGATACTCTAGTAGAAAAAATTGTGTCCAAAACAACAAGAAACTGTTGTTTGTACTTGTTGTTTTGGACGCATTGTTTTGGACAAAAATCAACTGAAATATGTTGATTTTTTCTATTATTTTGAACAAAGCCGAAAAATTAAATTAAATTAATTTTTTTATATTTTTCTTTTAATTTTTTTTGAGCTGCCCAGAAAATCTGGGTAATATGAAAAATATTTTAAAAATACTAACTGGTAGGCAATGCACAGCAATGCACCTAAGGAGCCCGCCACACGGGCAGAGGTTGCCATTGGGAATGGAACCTCGGATCTCTCACATGGGGTCCAAGGGTGTTGCCATTACACCACTCTAACTATTGCATGCATGCATGTAGAGTAGAAATTTATTTAACTAGTTTCTCTAATTATTTTTCGTTTGTTTTGTGAAATCAGAGGACTTTGGAGGTCGTTTTGTCATAGTAGAACAACTTTTTTGAAAACACTTTGAACTAAGAAAAGTTTTATGATCAAGCTAACTTTCACCTCTAAAAATCTGTTTGTGATTTTGAGCCTCCAATCAAAAGTTATGGACAAAACTCATAGTGGATGTTCGAAAATGTTAAAAAAATATTCCTTTCTACACCCTCTCTGATTTTTATCATAACTTTTTATTGAAGGCTTAAAATCACAAACGGATTTTTGGAGGTGAAATTTAGCTTGATTATACAAATTTTTTTAGTTCAAAGTGTTTTGAAAAAGTTGTTCTACTATGACAAAATGGCTTCTAAAGTCTGCTAAATTTAAAAAACACTGAATTGTGAATGATTTAGTTGAAATAAATAAATTTCATCGTAAATTACCTTCCAAGAGGTCTTGCAACCCCACTATGAAGTCTAATAAAAAATTAGTACATCAAATTTCTCAAAATTATAATTAGTTTTAACAAACCAATTGAACCATCATGCTTAAACTTATAGAAGTAGTCATAATACAAGGGTCAATTAGTAAAATATAATTAAAAATTAAAAATACTTACTTAATAAAATTTAAGAAGGCAACATTTTGACATTGAATTCTCTCTAATGTAAATTTTTCTCAAATAATGTGCATTTTTCCCCAAAGTGAGATGATTATATTGATGTTTCTTAAATGTTTCTATAATAAAATTTGAAAAATTCATCACCTATTTTTTTCAATCAATTATTATGTAACCAATGAAAAGCACACAAAAAATTTACCAAAAATAAAGGTTTTGTTCGATGACATTGAAATTTGGTGTATTGATCAAAATTTTATAAAATAATAAATTTAATTGTATAGTTTTGATAATATATTCTTAAAATGATATCATATTCTTCATGCCAATCAACAAGCTTTATAACAAGTTAGAAAAGGGCAAATGGTAGTTGTAATCTGGTACTTTAGACTTTTGTAGTACTTTTTCGATTTTTAAAGACTTTATACACATTATTTTACTTTATATCTAGTATTTAGTATAAAAAGTATTCTATTTTTATTAAAAGTTTGGAAAAGTTCAAAGACATTTTAGTTTATAATTAGTATAATAGTCCAAGAAGAGAAAAGTAAAGATTAAAGCAAAAGGCAAAAGAAAAGATAAAGATAAAGAAGAAAAAAAAAGAGATAAAGAAAAAAGAACAAGGAGAAAGATAGGGTTATGGGTGTGATTGGAAGCGGTGCCTATGCAACTCTTCCCGCTTCCGATCACCCCCCTCCTTTTTGCCTTTTAATAGTTGTTTTTCTCTCATTCTCTCTCCCCGTGCAGAAAAGTGTAAAATAGTGCAGAATAGTGAAAAACAGTGAAAAACCAGTGCTGAAATTCTTGCTTGTGTCTTTGAAAACTTTGAAATTGCAATATACATTGAGTTTACGTGAAAATGCAATTGTGTTTCAGTTTGTAATTGTGATTTGTGATTGTTCCACGCTGTGGTTATTTGAGATTGTGGGCTTACCGAATTTGGTTCGGGAATTGTTTCTGGATTTTTGTCTTGACAATATTTTTTTTTGTAAAATTCGGATTTGGAAGAGAGACTGGAAGAATATTGGAGATGGCCGAGTGAACTGAGGAAGCCAGTTGGTGCAGCCGAAACTGATCAGCTTGGGGAGACTGATCGGAAGACGTGCTGTAGGAGAATTTGGTGATCTGATTGTGGAATTGCAGCGGGGAGATTTCGGCAAGCTTGTGTGCAGGGCTGATCAAAGGCGCCATTCAAAGGCGCAGCAGGCTGCCGTGAACCCAAATTGCAGTGTGGCAACTTTTGAGTGAGTTCGGATGTAAAATTGATGAACTGGTGTGTCACTGAATTGGCCTTATGGGACTGAATTGGAATCATCTGAGTGATTGTCAATACCAATTGATTAGAGAGTGATGAGAAACAGAAGAATCCTCCTGAAATTTGCTTAATTGTGAAATTGTGATGGCAAATTTGGCTGTGAACGGATTAGGGATTCGGATACTTGGGGAGGTCAATGTTTGAGAATTGAACGCAATCGGGAAATTTGTGAGATTACACGAGATTACTGAGGCAACAGAGTTGCGATTCATTGAGAATTGATCAAAAAATTGTGTCACCGAAGAAGTCCCAGCGCCGAAGCAGCCGCAGCGTTGAGCAGGCTCAGACAGGCGCTGAAGTCCAGACGAGCGGCGATGAGCCAGACAGGGACGGGCGCTGGAATTCGTCGGAACTGACGGTTGAGAACCGTCGGGTAACCCACAGATAACACGGCCGTAATATCGGGCGGGGTATCAACCGGATACCATGGCTATAGGTTCTGTAGTGCGGTCATAGGTGCTGCAGTCCGTGACCATAGGTCCTATAGTCATAATTTAAATTTGATTAATTTGACCTAATTATTTGATCAAAAATAACAAATTAAAATAAAGGCCCAAATTTTTCGGAATTAATCCATTTGGGAGATAGAATTAGAGTTAGGGATTTATTATTTGTTTTGCGTCAATGTTATTAGAGTGTTGTATTGAAAATTGCATATACATGTTGTAAGTGGGGTTCTGTGTGGATTTTAGGTAGAGCATACTGATTTGCACGTGTTTTGGCCATATTGTCCTAGAGCCTTGGGGTGACTTATTGTAAGCCTTTCCAAACCCTTAACTCTAATTTGTTTTGAAATATTAAATACATATATTTGTACTATTTTCAAAGTACTATAGTGAGCTGTACTAAAGTCTAAGTCCTGCATTGCATCCATACACAAGTCAGTCCATATTGAATTATTGTCCCAGAACTATTGTCACAAGCCAGCAGCACACTAGATAGGACTGTGACTGCATACATCAATCAATAGCATCTATTAACGGACAGTATGAATCGTATCCTGGGTTTTAGTGGGAATAAGAGTAAATAAACCTTTTAATCTAATAAACTAGTACATTGTGACTTTTGAATACACTACGCTAACCTTATATAGTTCATTCCTTGGTATTCAAACTCGGATTTAGTTGAATAAAGATTAGATTCCGGAAAATATATTACAGTAGTACACAAAATGAATAAGTAAAGGGTGAGTTTTGGACAATTGCAATCTTCAAATTTTAAGATTTCCACAAGATTTAGTAAATTACACTAGTAATTGCATCATTTGATGATTGATCTTGTTCTAAATTCCAAATTGTTCCTCATCAAACCTTTAACACTCAAATGCCCAAGGCCTTTCTTGAGTTTCTTGAAATTTGCTCTATATTGAACAAAAAGCCAACATTTTGATAAGTTTCATCTATATTTTTTTGACTTGTAATCGTACAAATTCAATCTAAACATATTAGAGATCACATTGGAAAAGAAAACACAACAGTATCACTTATAGATTGGAAGATTATAATGTTCAATAGAATGTTTTTAAAATAAAATTCTTAAAAAGGAATTAGAGTCTAAAAGATTCAAAAAAATTCAAAAAAAATTCCATATTCTCTAAAATTATGTTGATTCAGTCATTACACTACTCAAATCAACAAAAAGTAGGCGCCATTTTGTTGATTATCATTGATAGTTCAAAAATTTGTGAAAATCACTAGAAGGAAGGCTCATTTTTTGTGATGAGCATAGAAATGCAAGCAAATGTTTAATTGGACGTCAAGCATGTCTACTGTGAATGTCTAGGAAAATCCGTCAAACTTGACAAGGTAAAAACACAAAGAAATCAATAGTAACATTCCTTGTTTAGACTATAACGTCATATAAATCATGGTGAATTTTTTGGAAAAATTGAAGACAAGTGGCAGTCACGTCAACACCACATAGACATGGATTGCCATGTGGATTTTTTCAAGTGCAGCTCGTTGATGATGTGGATGCGATGTGGCATAAATTAAAAAATGACGTGGCAGTTTTTATTTTTCAATGTGGAATGTCTAGTCAATAGGTTGTGATGAGGGTTTGCAAATTATACAATGTTTAAGAAGACGTTCTATCTAATAGATACACGTTTTTGAAAATGTCAGTAGCAATATGGGAGTGATTTATGTTCATGTTCATTTATCATTAGCCATATTGTATTTTATGTCGGATGAATCATTTGCAATGTCCAAAAGAACATTGATGACATCATAGTGGATCTCTATTTTGGAATGACCATACAAAATATACCATACATAGTACACCATACATAATAGATCATACATAGTACACAATATACCATACATAGTACACAATACACCATATGTTGTATTTTGTATTTATGTCACATGGCTTGAAAAAACACTTATTGTGAGTATATTAACAAGAGAAGGCAAACTATAAATACAAATGGGGTGGTAGGAGGGAAGACAAACCATATGGGATATGAATTTTTTTTTAATTATACAAAGTTGTCGGAGTTGACATTAGAAAAAAGATTTGGATGTCTTAATTGACCTCTCAATTGACATCACAAAAAACATTTGGACTTTTTAGTTGATGTCTTCATTGACATTGCAAGAGATGTTTAAAAAAACATTGGTCAAATTTTCAAATGGTGTCAAAGTGTGCTGACATGGCATGTTACTTCATCCTTATTGGATGTCATGTTACTCAAATTCCATATCATGTACTATTTTTAAATTTAAAATTTAAATTTAAAATTTAAAATTAATTAAATTTAAATATTTTAAATTTAGTCTAATTTTTAAAACATATTACATGGTTGCCCTTCCCCTATTTTTTTACAATTGGTCAGGATTTTACCTCAGTCTCTAGTAACTTTCAAACTTATCCAAAGTTAACAAAAAACCCTTGCCAATGTGGCATTTCTATGTTTTTTTGAACATTGTAAACAACGCTCTATGTTTTTTTCAATGTCTTCTGGAACACCACTGTCACACATGACATCAACTTGTTTAGCCAATAACATTCCAACGTTTTTAGAACATCTACCTCAATTTTGCCTCCCATGGTTGCAATCCCATCTTTGTGCTCTTGTTTTGAAAAACATGCGTGTTTGTTGCTAACATCCAAAAAAACAAGGGCTCCTACTAGTGAATGGTCATTCTAAGGCCCCAAACAACAAAAATCAGTTGATTTTTTGTTGTTTTGGTCATAGTTTTTTAGCAGTGGTAGGAGATCTTTTTGACTGAAAATGGCCTTTTGAAGCCAACGACGCAGTCCATTTGTGATTTGGAATTAAGCTCCAATAGTTAGAATGGTGGACCAACATAAGACCTCCAAAAGATGGAAATCCTAAAAGATAGGGATGAAAATCTAATATGATAGGATTACATAGGTTAAAATGAGAGGAGGTAGGTGCCCCAGGAGAATATAAAAGGGCATCCATCCCCCTCTCAAACCACCTCCAAACTTTGTATTTGAGTTTGTACGATCTAACTTATGTTGGTATCTTTGCACTAGTAGAAAATACAAGAATTTTGACAGAATTTTGTTGATTTGGTTGTGTTGTGCCAATCATTGTTCTGTAATTTTCAACAAATTTCTGTTGAAATCAACAGAATAGTGACCGGGACAACGCGACCAAATCAACACAATTTTGTCAAAATTCTTGTGTTTTCTACTAGTATTGGCATTTTGGCCAAGAACCCTTGCACGGTGTTTTTTGGGCTCTTTTGGCCTTGTTGTTGTTATTTTGCAAGCTCGTGGAAGCCTTGTGTTCTTAAGTTATTTGGGCATACATCCTTGGTGTTTTGAGTTATTTAGCTCTAAGTCTTTTGGGCTTATTTGGTCTAGTTCTACTAACATTGAGAAGAGAGTGGTGGTCACGTCTTTGTGGGAAGTTAGAGTCCATTGTCTTTGTACTAATCCTAGAATCTCTCCCACCGTACCTTAGTGATGCCGCTTTGGAGGGTATCTAGTCTTGTGGATTGAGTTATTTACGCACTAACCACCTTGTACTAACCTCAGTCACCACATGTGTGTTTTAGTCTCATAATCCACTAATCCTTGTAGTATCGTGCATGTATTATGGTGGATCCCAATTGGGGTGGCAAAGCATTGACTACCCTATAAGGACTAAGTCCTAGATTGTGTTCTCAAAAACGTAACTAACGACGGAGCTTTGAACCCAGGAGTTCTAGGAAGTCCTAAATTTGATGTTAAAACCAAAATCACGAAAAAGCCTTCACCCCCCCCCCTGTGAGCCCCAAATTCGTCACTTGGGACTCATTTTTTTTTTTTTTTTAGTTTATTACAAATTAAGGCATAAAGTACTACGAAAAGCCCAAAAAAGAGTGTAGAACCAAAATAGGTATGTCATGTACCAGTATAGCATTTGGTCATAAATAGCCTTTTATCCATAGATTACCCACAAAAACCACTTATATATAGGTTAGAACCCGTAAATAGTGGGAAACAATAGGGCTATCGGGAACTTACCCAAAATAGCCCAAACCCAGTGCATGTGACCATGATAGGCTAAATTGGTCTTAGGAGAGATAGGAAAATCCCCACATAAATCTCCAAAGATAGGTTCTAGTTTCCCCATTTCATCGATGAAACGTTAGGAATCCAAATTGTTAGCTTGCAGGTGTTACTTGTCCCAGACAGGCCGCATGGAGGAATCCACAGCCGCCGGATAGTGTTCTTGGATCTGGAACATGTCGGGGTGTCCACGGCAAAACCCATTCGCCAAGATTCCCTCACGTGTGAAAGATTCCCTAACTGCCGGTGATTCAACCGAAGTCAGTTTCCACCTCGCCACCAACTGTGTGTCAGATTAGCCCAAGACTTCGCACGTGGCTTGGGGGACTCCATAAGAGGTTCTCCAAAAAGTCTCTGTTTTTTCTGATCTCCAAAGGATCTTTTTCCGAGCAGTCAACCGCCAAAGGCCACGGTGGAAAATTCATAGAAAATTCCCAGGCCGCGGTAAAATTTCACTAAAAATTAGACTAGCATCTTTTATGTTAATAACGCGCCCCGACAAAATTCATGGTGTTCCAATAGCGGGAGGCAGCCAAAACCGACAAAATTCCCCCAATTAATAATTACGGTAGGATCTTTGCGGGGTTGACCGGCGTCCCGGGAGCGTACGAAGTCGGAACGAAGACATCAAGGAGCCTTTTCATACTCCCTAGAGCCTCCCCAACAACCCTAGCTAGTTACCCAAGCCAAAACAGGTAAACTCCAAAAGTTAGTTTTTTACCCTTTTAATTGGCTCCAGTTGGCACTAGTTTTCGATGGGTTTTTGTGATAGAAGTAGGGGGTAGGAGATTCTTTAGGCTAAAAATGGCATTCTGAAGCCATTGGCGCAATCCATTTGCAATTCCGAGCTAAACTCCAAAAGTTAGAGGTTAGGACCAGCGTAAAACCCAAAATTAGGTGAAAATCTCAAATTTGGATGAAAATCCGGATGGATGAGGTTACTCGTCGAGGGGGGGAGTGGGCCCTTGGAAACCTATAAAAGGGGGCCCTTCTCTCTCCCAAAACACCCCCAATACTTGTTTTGGGTCCGTGGGTCCAAGTTATCTTGGAATTTTTGGCGTTTCAAGCCAAAAAACCTCTACGGTGTTTTTGGAGCACTTTTGGCTCCTGTTGTTGTTCTATTTCAAGCTTTTGGAGGTCCCTTTGGGCCCTTCTATCTTACCTTGTACCTTGTTGTGGGTTGAGTGAGTTTTACTTACGCTTGCGTGTCCTCGTTGTACCTTGTACTAATCCTAAAGTCACCCCCCACCGTACCTTGGTGATGCCGCTTTGGGGGGCCTTTAGTATGTAAGTCTGGCCTTGTTTATGCTTACTTTGTGGGCACGGTTGCCTTGTATTTCAGTCCTAACCATAGTCAACCTTCCGTGTTGTTTGTGTGTGGGCCCCACTGCCCTGAAGGCGGCGAAGCTTTGAACCTATAAACTACCCTAGTCTTAGAGTGTGTGTCAAAAACAGGCCTTAGACGGCGGAGCTTTGGACCCAGGGGCATTCCAAGTCTTAGAGTTGGTGTCAAAACCAATTTGACGGCGAAGCTTTGCACCCCATACATTTTTTGGCTCCAAAGTTTAGTTCCCAAGATCTTCTTGGGAAAAGCCAAAGTTTAGCCCCCAAGAGTTGCCCTAGGTTGTAGGAAAGTAGCAGCCCTCCCCGTCACGAGATAGCGGGATTAAGAGTCACAAAGTCCAAGTTTAACCCCCACGGCGAAGCTTTGACCTTGACCCTAGGCAAACGGCATCGGGTTTAATTTTGTGTAAGTGGGTTCCCATACGGGAACCCGAGGGTGAGGAGTTTTGAGGCTAAGCCAGCCCAGCCAGCCCAGCCAGCCCAGTCAACCAGCCAAGCCAGCCCGCCAGTCCAGCAGCTGATCCAGCAGCTGGTTGCTCTCCAGCAGCTGGTTGCTCTCACAATCTGGTTGCTCCAGACCAAACGGGACGATGCCCTGCGGGGCCCCAATCTACTTTTTTTTTGGATTTTTACTACAACAGGACTAAAAACTGGGGGTCCAGTTAGTGGGTATAAAAAAAAAGCTGATCAATCCTAAGAGCAAACAAAGGGAGGAGGGAGGAAAAGAAGTCGCCGCTCGCACGCCCGACCTGCACATGCAACCAAACGCTCTCACATCCCTCCAACAAGACAAAACAAACAATGGAACGAGATTAGAGAGGGACATGACTAAGTAGGGGAGGAAGGAGAGAGAAGATCAATAGTAAAGTAGGCTTAGGGGTGTAAGGGAATCCCCAAAAGGGCCTCTCCAACCATTAGAGGAAGGATGAGAATGACGCGGAACATGACGACGTAAGATGGTAGTTAGGCTCGCAAGAAGTTAGCGTCATAGTTGTAAGACTCCATTAAGAGTTTGGTAGGAATAGTGTGGGAGTAAAAGAGGGGGAGACAAAGAGAAAGAAAGGGACCATTAAGGGTCTTTAGAGTGTACTACTTCGCCAAAGACTAAGCCGTAGGCATTTGACCGCTTCAAAATATGTGTCCACTATGGAATACGAGCACGCAGCTGGAGGTATGGAGGAAAATGCCGCGCATGCCAACAACGATCAGGTGAGTCAGTAAACTAATCCCTGGTGCTTTTCTTTTAATTTACGCTAAATTCTGTTAGGTAGTGATTAATTTCGATTAGCAAATAGGAATTAGGGGGGACCTTAAGTTTAGACATAGAAGTTTATCGATAGGACTAGAAGTATCCAAACCCATCTCATACATAGAAGTTGACCATAAAAGCAACCAAATTAGACTAAGATAGGATAGGACTAGGAATTAGTAACCGCTAAGGTCAGAACTCAACCAAGAAGTAAACACTAGATTAGGACAAAATAATCCAATTAGGAGTTAGGGTTAAATTAGCAAATCAAAAATTGCCTTAGGTAATAAAGACTTAGGGTAGGAAGAAAAAAGATAAATTAGATTAGAAGATAAATTAGGAAAAAAGATAAATTAAATTAGAAGATAAATTAAATTAGGAGATAAATTAGAGAAAAGATAAATTAAATTAGAAGATAAATTAGAAAAAAAAAAAAAAAATTAGGAAAAAAGATAAATTAAATTAGGAAAAACGATAAATTAGATTAGAAGATAAATTAGAGAAAAAATAAATTAAATTAGGAGCTAAATTAGCGAAACGATAAATTAAATTAGAAGGAAGATAATTTAGATCAGGAAAAAAACCCAATCAACTTAGGAAACCATGGAGGGGACTTAGGTAATCCTTCCTCAGTCTTAGGAAAGGTCATTTAGCCTCTGATTCCCATAGATTAGGATAGATTCGGTGGTAGTTCGTATAGGTTGCCGTTAGGGGACGGTTAGCCCGAACTAATCCCTCACCAATTGGGGCAACTCCATTGTCACCTGCGGAAACTAGGAACTTAGTAAAGAAGATCCATTGCTTGGAAGGCACAATGGACCTACGCTTAGTCACCCGTTAGATTAGAATTTAGTTAACCCCTAGAACCTGGTTGTGTCCGATTAATTACCAAGGGTGGGTAATTAAGCGCCCACACACCCCCAATCATTATCTCCAAAGTTTAGTTTCTAGGACATGCTTGGAAACACCCAAAGTTTAATATTCAAAAAATGAGAGTTTCTCGAAGTGCTACTTCATCCTAATTGATGTCACAAGCTAATTGTTTGAAGTTTGATGCATATAGGGAGGCAAAGCAGGATTCTTGTCCCAAAGAATAGATCTTGGTTGTTGCCCAATGGATATTGTCATGTTTTCCAAAAATTTCTACAAAAACAACTAAAAAACATGTTGAAGTTGGTTAAAATTGGAGATCTTTTTTCAAACAAACTAAAGAGCAAACCAAGATAATGCTTGTCTGATAAGTAAAGTGCCAACTAGTTACACTCATGACTCATCCGTTGGATACCATTGAGGTTGAAGAAAGGTGATGAGTTGAACACTTGAACTTGATTAAAAAATCCTTGAAACTTTGATCATGAGCCATCAAACTTCTCAAGAAGACTGACTCTTGATTCATTGAAAGTCGAGGCATCCAAAATGAGGTTTTGAGTAGACAAATTTTTCACATGAATTGAAGTGCAAGGTAGAGGTTGGGATGTCACAATTGGTCCTTGGTTGATGTTGAACTTTGTAACAAAATCTTCAATATGATTTGTCCTCATTGATAGAACTTCAACGGCTTTTAGAACCAAGTCTAATTTTTATTCAACTAAATCATTCATACTAGCATTGTCACCTCCTGACATCTTAAGATACTTGATAGAATTGCAAAAAGACTTTTAAAAGGGATAAAACTAATTTAGAGATGGGTAATTAACAAACTCAAAATGATTAAAGTTTTTTGTTTTTTTTTCCTAAAAAACAAAGAAATGCACACTCAAATGAAGAAAAAGAACTTGACAAAAGGATCTCCTTAGTCTCAACATCCTTATATACTATTACCTAACTTCTATTTTTAGTCTAAAAAGTTATACTTTTAATTTAGGAAGCTCTATTCTTAATCTAGGAAATTCTTCTAGAAGCTTCTTTTTACTATATGTTCTTGATAGTTTCTAGCTACAACATAAAATCATTAAAACTATAAAACTATAAAACTTGAATTTGAAAGTTCATAAAAATCACTACTAGTAGAACCGTAGAAGGCTATAAATCAAATAGTTAGAAGTATAACAATCCAAACTTTGAATTCAAATAGTAGTAGAATATCTTTAGAGCTAGGTTTTCAAAACTAGTTTATACATCCAATTTGGACAAAAACTAAAGAAGTTAGAATAGGATGAAGTTTAGTCCTCGAAAGGGTTAGTTTTGGATGAAGAACACTAGAAATCGTCCAAGTCAAGCCAAATTGGAAACTTAGAGTTTAGATAAAATTTAAAGGTCAAAACCTAAAAGAAAAGTCAATTTGAAACTGTAGGTTAGTAAAACATGTTGGATGAAATTTTAGAGTGCCGATTAAAGACCAAACTTCATCTGTTCATAACTTTGATAGGAAAGTTAAAATTTAGAGTATCTTAACATTTTAGAAAACTAATTTCATGTCTCATAGGCTAAAATCATTAAAAATCTAAAAATAGTAAGCTAAGATTAAAAGCTCAAAGTAGTAGCTATTGAGTAGAAGATCAATGAAAATCTTTTGAAAACAACTAAAGTATAAATTGAATCTAGAATTAGTTAGAAAATCCTTAGAGGACTCTAAGACTATTTGGCACTTAGAAAATAGAGTAAAATTGAAGGAGATAGAATAGGATGAACTTTGGTTTTCAACAAGTCTAGATTTGGATGAAAGTTATAATCATCTGTTCAATTCAAAAAGATTGAAATCTCAAAAAATAGGAATCAACTTTAAATTCAACCCCAAAAGTAAAAGTGGATTTGGATCAATTAGTTGGGAGAAATTGATAGATGAAGTTTGATATGACAATTTAGGTTCATCAGCTTGTAATTGTAGTAGGAAAGTCCAATCAGGGGTGTCTTAGCATTTTAGAAAGGGCATAAATTTCCTACAATGTAGGCTATTTAGAATCTAAATTTGATTAACTTTTATTTGGTGGTTCAAAGTTTTAGACCTACCCAAACTTTCAACTTTTGGATCATGTAGGACTTATCAAAACACAAGATTTGTCCATTGCTTGGAAGGCACAATGGACGACACTTAGACACCCACTTTAAGAATTCAACATTGAAAATACAAAGAACCCAATTGTACCCATTCTATCTCAAGGGTGGAGATAAAAAGCTCACATGCATGTATAGATTGCAACATAGGCATGAGGCACGCAAGCCAAACAACTATTTGCATGTCTATGAGGTGATCAATGCAGGTTTTGGCAATGTTGGTTGTAACCAAATCTTACTCCATCTTCACAAGAAGCATCTTGTATATATTCATTCACAACTCGGACAACAAGGGATAGCATTGAGAGCCACCATGTTTTTATATTCTTGAGGACTTTCAAATCCTTGGTTTGAATCACCTCAACAAGTTTTACAAACTCTCGGTGTCACTTGGGTGAGTGGCTAAAATAGGCATATAAATCTTATAACATGCCTTCAATCTGATCCACAATTGACAGCTCACTTAAAGTTTGGATGGCTAAGTTGGTTCTATGGGCTTGTAAAAATAACATAATAAACATTAGGTTACATCATCTAACTATAATAAATGCCCCTTCACATGAACTTGAAATAACTCATATTTAACCCTTACAAAACCAAGGGCTTATAGTTTTAAAATGACAAATTCAATTGATTGTATTGTAGAAAATATCAAAAGACAAACAAATTAAAATTAAAAAAAAGTACACGAAATCTATTCAAAATTGGTTCACTATAGGAGTTGTCTTAACACTATAAACTAACTTCAACACAATTACAATAAGAAAAATTATGTGGGATGTAACTTACCATGCAATGTATGCCTTTGACCCATGGGCTCCACGATTGTTGTAGCTATCGCACAACACTATTCCTGGATCCTTGAAAAACATTGACTCGATCTTTACATTAACACAACAATGAATTGATCACATTACCACCTTAGTACAACAATTACCTTCACATATTTACAAAGATTGAATTAAAAATAAAAATAAACATTTGAAATACATGAACATACAACATGATTAAATTTAAAAGACAAGTTAGAAATTTACCTGTGCCAAAGGCTAAAAGTTTAGTGCTAATGTCTTCCTTTGCGAGGCTACCAACTTTAGTTACTGCTTCCATAATTACTTTTGTAAGATTGTCTACAATCACTCTCTTCTAAATATGCTTAAGTGATAATAAAATCGGTAAACAGTTCCAAATGTCGACGGTGTATGCATGAATAGAGACCCAAGTGCCATTATCAATGGTAGTTATTTCATCACAAGTAATGGATATGAAGCATGCCGGTTGTATAAGTCCTTTTGTCTTTGCTAAAACTTATTTGTGCATATGCTCTACCATATTCCAACCTACATTGTTGCTCCAATGGTGCTTGGGTGACTTTGGCACTTGCAGAAAATCAAACAATGGCTTTATACCTTCAAACTCGAACATTGACCAGACTTGTTGCAAGACGTGGAATATTAAGCCCATTTGTTGTTTCCTACGGGTGTAGTCTTCCTTGACCTTGGTGACTAGTTTATTGATCGATATTATCACCCATTTTTTTATGTATAACCACACTCATATTGCACATGCTTGCAATTTTTTGCTATGTACTATTGTCCTTTTTTATACCGTTTATGATGTTTGTCTTAGCCTTCCGCTTCCCTCCATGTTTCTTGAGCATATCCCATTTGGGTGCAATAATCTTGTTACAAACTTCCATCTAGGAAAAAATTTGGCACTTCACAAACTTTTAGAGACCATCCAAACCTTTGACACACTTTGATGACTAAAATTTAGTAGCCTAGCTCTCTTGGAACTTGCGAATGGTCCCATATGATTTCTTTTTCTTCTTGGCAACTCTTTGTACTTCTTCACCATTGGGTTGATCATCACTCACAACTATTGTATGATCAAAACTCAATTCTATCGGATCTTGATGAAAATCTTGCACATTTGAATCTATTACGACTTGATCAACTTGATAAGAGTCACTTAACGTTGTAACCAACTTTATAATTTGATTTGAATAAGGCTTTGTGAGTGTTTCTAACTCCACCCTTAAGTCAGAAAGTTGCACACAGATTCTAGCGGCATAGATTAGTAAATTGTATGGGTGAAATGTAAACGTAGTGTTCTTTGGCCTTCCAAGCAATGGACACTTTGTTATGTTGATTTTTACCTATTCTAAGTACTTCAAAACATTCTAATAGTTAAGAAATAAAGGTTGTTGAGGGTTAGTTAAATGCGATTAAACTTCTAGCTAAACTAAAATTCTTCCTAAGCTAAATCGAAGAATACAATTTGCCCTTTTAAAAATGGTAAAGCAAGTTGGATTCTAATATTCCTAGTGAAAGTTATGCATGGATGAAATTTGGCCCTAATTCTATCCTAAAAACTTCATCCGTCAACTAAAAATAGAAAAATAATGTGAAATAAATCTAAATTTCAGGGTTGAAAGGTTGATTAAGAGAAAACCTAATTCTGACCTATTTTAGGAATCTTCATCCAAAATTAGGTCAAATCTTCATCCACACTTTTATCCTTCCAAATTAAAGTAATTTTAAAAGTAAAAGGTGGATTTGAAATCCTCAAAAGATTTTCTAAAAGATTATGGTTTTAAAGATTCCCTAGTTGTTCCTTGAAAATATTCCTAATTGTTCTTTAATTAATCCTAATTCTAAATTATTATTCTAAATTTAGTGATTTTCTAGAGTTTTTTATGTTTTTATGGATAAAGTGATAAATGACTTTCCTATTAAGGTAAAAAGTAAGAATTTTGGACTTCTAAGTAAAAACTTATGGATGAATGAAAATTCCCCTTAGTTGGATGAAATTCATATTCAATAAGTTTTATGTAGAATTAAAGGGATAAATTAGGGTTTAATTTCTTCAATTATTCCAATATTCCCTAGATTCCTAATTCACATTAGATTCTTTTTTAAATTCTTTTGGATGAAAATACTATTTCGTTTTCCAAATTAATTCCAAATTAATCTAGTTATTACTTTCACGATTTTAGTTAAGCTTTCAAAGGTTTTCTAACGATTTTAAAATTCTAATTAGCTATCTGATTCCTAATTGTTAATTCTTTTAGTTTTAGTTTTCTAATCTAATTTAAAAGAATGAAAGCACAAGAAAAGACAAAAGACAAGTTTTGAAAATCATACCTCAGTATCGAGAATGTCGATCGTCCCGTCATCGCAAAATACCATCATAATCGTTTCTTCGAAGTCCTCCATTGTCTTTCATGAATTCGCCAAATTCTTAGTGAGTTTTTTGATTAATTGTTTGTTGAATTGTTGTCCTAATAACCTATCTAAAAAGTCCAATTTGTTAGTGTTGATACTAGTTTTGGTTTAGAGTTTTTATTGCAAATTAATTAATTCATTTAAATTCTCTAATTCTAATGAATAGTGATTATTCTCTTGCCAATTGTTTAATAGTTTTTAGTTTAATATTCCAAATATATTAGTTGTTCTTTGTTTTTATCTATTTGGCTTATTAGGCCTAATAAAACAAAGTTCAAACTAACCAACAAACCCACCTTAGATGTCTTGCGCCTTGCAGGGCGGCTTCGCCGCCTTGCGTTGGCGCTCTCTGTTCTTTTTACTTTTCCTTGCTTTTGTTTTGTTTTGTTTGGCCTTTTGGTTCAGGTTGCTTGCAACTGGGCCTTGTATTTTATTATTCTTTTGCAGTAAAGGGCTCCCCTTATTTGTGTCAAAAAAACAACTAACTAACCAACAAACCACTTAGAATCTAATTAATGACTAACCAACAAAGAATAAAGAATGAAGGAATTTACTCAATAGTGTTGATTCTCCAACAACTATTATTTAATGACTTAAATTCTACATTTCCTTCCCCTTTTCTTCTCCAACACTCTCTTCCACTCCTTGAAGTATGATGTTTCTTCCTATTCAATTCTTATTAAGTTTGTTCAAGATTGTTGGAAGGTTTATGAGAGGTGATTGTTAGTTTGTTTTAATGTTGTTCCTTCATACACTTAGTCACTAATTTGATTGATGTATGGTTGTAGTTGTTGTTTCCTACAAGTACTTAAAAATCAGAATTAGCCTAGTATAGTTGCTGGATGGCAAGATTCAACTCCCTGGACTCCCAACTTTCCCACAGATTGAACCCGCCACCCCCCCGACTCCCCACAGACTGAGCCCCCGAACTCACCTCCGTTGACCTCCCCGGCTATGGCTAATCTGGTCCGTTTGTTTCTACTAATCTGGTCCGTCGTTTTGATGTTGATCTGGTCCGTTTGTTTCTACTAATCTGGTCCATCGTTTTGATGTTGATCTGGTCCGTTCGTTTCTACTAATCTGGTCCGTCCACTCGCCGCGTTCCCGGCTGCGGTTCCTGATTGCGTTCCCGATTGCATTCCCGATTGCATTCCCCGTTGCGGTGTTGTCCTTTTGTGAGCTCCCAATTCGTCACTTGGGACTCATGATTTTCTTTTTTTCAATTTTTGCTAAATTAAGTTAGGTTTTAGGTACAAAAAGCCCAAAAAAGAGTGGAAAGCCAAAATGAATATGTCAGATACCAATACGGTATATGGGCATAAATTGAGTGTTTTGGCTTAGTTAGTTCATAAACCCGCTTGTACATAGGTTGAAACCCGGGAAATAGGGCAAACTGTACATATTGAGTGATATTGGCCATAATAGCCTAATCTACCCTGCTTGTGAAAAAATATGGCCAATTTGGTCCGAGGGAACCTAGGTGAGAACCCTAAAGTCGATTCCCAAAGAGAGGTTTCAGTTCCAAATCGTTTATCCAATTTAGTAGAAACTCCAATTGTTAGCCTACAGGTGTTACAAATTCAAGACGGGCCAGTAGAGAGAATCTATGGCCAAGGGATGGTGTTTTGGGGTATATACCATGTTAGGAGCTCAACGGCAAAGTCGATTCACCAAGATTCTTTTTTATGTGAAAGATTCCCTAGACACCGATAATTCTAGGAGATGGCATCCTTCGAATCTCCTATGACCATTGTGCAAAGTAAGAATATGAGCTTGCACATGGGTTGTGAAATTTCATGAGAGGTTCCACAAAAAGTCTCGGTTTTTTCTGATCATCAAAGATCTTTTTCCGAGTAGTCAATTGCTCAAAACCTACGATGGGAAATTCCTAGAAATTACCCAAATTGCGGTAAAATCTCACTAAAAATTAGGGTATCTTGTTTTAGGATAATAAAATGCTCCAACAAGTTTCAAGACATTCTGATAGCCAGAAGTACCCGAACTTGCAAGATTCCTCTAAGATCGGCAAGTTTAAAGATTACCATGGAGTTGACCGGCGTTTCGGAAGCATACGAAATCGGAATGAGGTCGAAGTTAGGTCTTTTCTTACTCCCTTACACCTACTAAAGAGCCTAGGCCACTTACTTTTCATAGAAAAGTCAAACTCCAAAAGTTGGATTTTTACCCTTTTTAGTTGTTAAGTTGGCGTTAGGATTCGTTGAGTTTTTAGTGATAGAAAAGGGGGAGGGGGTACTCTTAAATTAAAAATGGCCTTTTGAATCCAATAGCGCAATCCGTTTGTGATTTGGAGTTAAACTCCAAAAGTTAGAAGTTAGGTCTAACGTAGAAGTGAAAATAAGGAAAATTAAGATGAAAATCCTAAGTGATAGGGTTACCGTAGGAAAATGAGAGGAGTTGAGTGCCCTTGGAAATGTATAAAATGGCACTCATTCTCCTCTCTTCTCACCCCTTCTTGCCATTTTTTGGCAAATTTATACACATGCTCCATTAACGTGGAGTTTTTAGCCATTTTTGAGCCAAAGTTGTCAACGTGTTTTTTTTGAGCATTTCAAGTTCATCTTGTTGTTGTTTTTGCAAGCTTTGAAGGACTTTGGGGGTCCCTTCAAACCTTGTGTTTGATTTGTGTATGTTTTGGGAGTTTTGGACAAGTATTAGTTGTGTTTTTGTTGCTCTAACTTTGTGAGTTGTTTCTTTGGGCAACTTTTGTTGAGTGGATACACTAACCTTTGTACTAATCCTAGAGACCTTCCCCTTGTGATTGGCGATGCCGCTTAGGGAAAATCTTTAGTGTGTATGAGATTTTTTTTTGCTAACACCGTTGTA